>CM053991.1:5560759-6788259 GCA_028641955.1 Protonibea diacanthus | reverse complement strand
CTCCAAAACCACAAATTTAAATATTTGCGGTGGTGTAATTGCCAGTGTGGTTGACAGGCTCTAACGGTTACTGTACTTTGAAATGTTTGACTCTTTTCACAGACAATTAAGGTTTGCCTTTGGATCTTTTGCTATTTAGGTTGGTATGGCCACGCTAAAGTGAATACCCCACGGTTAGTGAGCTGTTTAGTGCGGTGGGTACACTGTAATAAATGGATGGCTTGGCCCGTGTGCTGCGGCTCATGACAGAGGTTGACATGAACTCATAACTCACACGGAGCACCTTGACTTGTCAGTATGTGGGTAGTTCTCGGTACTGGAGCGGGGAAATAGTCACTTAATACACTGTACTTACTGAGTCCACTGCAGTTTTAGAGTCAGCACCGTGCACTTATAATTGTAAAGGAGGAATATGACTTAATGAGTGTTAAAGGTCATATATTTCCCCTCAAGCATGTGATCATATGTGTTATCTGAAAATAAGAATATATACTGGGCATCACCAGGAACGATAGGTAGAAATGAAATATGAGGCGTAAGGTGCAATAGATGCATTGTGCACTGAAAATAAATAAAAACCAATGCAGTAAATTAGATTTTATGAGTGACCATGGTAAAAACAACTTCAAAAATGACCAATAAAGCTCTTTAAATCTGTGCAAAATCTTCTTTATTGAGCGAGCATTCAGTCAGAGACCTCCTCCAAGGCAGAAAACACGCTTCCCCTTCAGCATAAAATGCTGCGTGTCATCATTGTTAACTCATGCTGTGCAGCTAGACAGTATTCAAACCCGCAAAACCATTATTTTGGGGTTCTAGCAGAGATTTCATTGTTTCTAGACATATCAAATATGCCAAGCCAGAGTGTTGGAAAATGTTTCTAAAATGATGCACAAGACATCTAGAATACTTTCGTTGGGTTGAATTCTGCAGCTGTAAAAACAGTATTTTCCCCAGTGTAAACATCATATAGCTTCGATAAAGAGCTGGAACAAACTGATGCAGAGTATACAGTAATATAATACTGTCAGGCAGTGTGGAATAAGATCATTTTAACTGTATTTAGTCTTAGGGAGTCAGAAAATATATTAAATAGATGTCTGTCTAATGCCCTGTGTATAGAAACTGTGCTTTAACCACCCCTGTGATATTTTAGGCTCTGAGTTTGAGCTGATTGACTGAACATTCCTATTCAAATTTTGTTATAAATTCTCAGGCCAAACCTTACACATATCTGGTCCAAATCCCTCCAGTGTGTTTTCACGTTGAGCACTATATCAATGTGGTTGCTACCCTTTTTCACTTTTTTTTTTTTTTTTCTTTTTCGCCCAGATGGTGCGAAAGTCAAAAAACGTGGTGCTTTTTCACAGCACCTCACCCTCATAAACAGCCAGTTTACAACTGTTTGGGTCAGTCGCTGACATGAGTACACACATGTCATACAGCACCATTAAAATCCAGACCAGACCTACCACACACTTGGTAGGGAAGCGGGCAGGCAGAGGCGAAACGTCTGCCAGACCTGGATTAAGTCCCGGATTTAAGTTTGAATGACACCTTTATGCTACAGCTGTATTTTTATTTTTTTATTTTTAAGGTTTTCAGTTTTAAAAGTTACGTCTTAGTAGGATTCTGCTGTACAGTAAGTAGCATAATGTTGTTGTAGCACTGCAAAATCTTAGGAAGTCAACGGGGATAGACGATTTAACGAGACACGAGACTTGGTTGACAGAAGAACGCTGTTCACATCTTGTTTTCTTTGATGACTCGATCTTTTCCACTGAACCACAGAAGAGGCCGATGTGAATCATTTTTTGTAATAGGCCTTTGTGAAGACACTAAAAAATAAAGTTTGTCCTGCCAAAAATCCTTTATTAGGTTTTGTAAGGCAATGATACACAGCATACTGTAATTTATTGTTAGTTTGGATGACATTACTGCTGTCCACTTGACTAAATTATTCATTTTATCAGGCTGGTGTGTTGCAGTTTTCTTGAACACTCCTCGGACAGCTACTGTGTCCGAAATGCAACAGAGGGGCAACTGTAACTCTTTACAGTGCGGCCCAATGAAGAAGTCAGTCAATAACTGATTAAATACATGAACACAAACTCATACATGCATTGAGTTTCCTGTGACCGCTTCGCAATAAAAGCCCCGCTTTCCTGCTTTTATTGCGAATTAGCAGAAATAGAAAATATTGGCAGCAACTTAACTTGATGCAGCTGTAGAGGAATGAAGGTAAACAGTGATATCAGTGAGATAAAGTTATATCTGTCCCCTTAATTAAAAGCATGCACTGTTTCCTGTGAATCCCTCATGACTATGAGGGACATATGAGACGTAGAGGTATGAAAACTGCTATATAGAAAGGTAGTTAATTGAATGGCTATCGCTGATTTCATGATAAATCTTATGGTTTATAGCTTTAGAACATATTATTATATATTGTATTTTGATGATCCAATATGATAATTATACAATAGTTAAAATAGTTTTCATGCAAACTGTTATTAAAAACAGACAAATGATAGTAATTTTGTCCAGATGCGTCGTGATATGCAGTGTATTGATATCCAGAAACATTCCCCTCATAATCTTGATATTAAATTTATCTGTATGTCCTAGTTAATTTACCAGTAATGTTGTCTTATTCTACTTCAGAATACTTACCATTAGTAACAGATGGAGAGTTGTTATGACAGTGTTGCTCTTGCTCTCTTTGATGGGCTGCGATACGCTGATTTACAGGCCACCACTGTTTGTCACTGTTTGCCAGTCTGTCTGGTTCGAAACTTCCTCTTTAATGTTGACTTACATATTTACAATCTTAAACACAACCCAGATAAACATGAAAAACATTTAACCAGAGCGATGTTAACATGTCAGGGGCGTCTGTAATGCATCGTCTCTGTCTTTTCTTAAATGGGAGGATAAACCTGTCAGCTCCCCCCCCCACCCCCCCTCCATGAATAACTAACTGGCTGCTGAGTAAAAAGCGCCTAAACATATACATTTTGGTGCACTCATCGGGTCAAAGGCCTCAGTCTCTGTACTTGAAAGACATATTTCATATAGGCCACACTTCTCTCCCAGTCATAGCAGGGAACGCTTGTCACAACAGCTTGTTGTGATTTATTGAAAGCGTTGAACTCCTCACCCCTGACCCCATTCAAACCCAGCAGTATTTCCTTATGCACCTGGAATTGGCTCTTAACATGCCTGCCCAGGGGCTAAACTTTCATATGGACCAGAAATACCTCACTTCTATATGAAAGGGAAAAGGGAAGGAAAATTATACATGTAGCTAGTGAACAGCAGCATATCTATTGATGATTGTGAGCGGGAATTGCTATAAAGGAGCTGTCCCTTTTAATTTGAGGGCTAAAACATAAAGGAGAGAAACGCAGTGCCCAGAGGGGATGAGGATATGAAGAGACAGAGGAAAACATGACTTGTGTGATTTGTGGCTTCCACTCTCTCTCTCTCCCTCTCTCTCTCTCTCTCTCTCTCTCTCCCCGCGGAGTTATTGAATACTTTTTTGTTTCTCCGGAGCGGGGAGTTTTCTGGTTCACCGTATGAATGAGCCTGTGTTGTTGGCCATGCACAGCGTATGTACATCGTCACACGAGCTGTGTGGGTGCGTGCAGGATTCTGGGACGCCAACAGAGAACCGGTTTTTATGCTCAAATTAGCTTTATTATATTTATATATCCAAAGCTTGCATTTGGCATCCTGGTGAGAGTTCATGAATCACTTCTTAGGATTTTTTTTGGGGTCTCTGGGTCTATGTTTGCACAGATATGGATATTTTTGAAACTCCAATTTCCTTTCTTCGGTTCAGAATTCGTGCGCACAAAAATGATTCTTGTGTCTTTTGATGTGAAAGAAAAATCATGCTCTAGTATTAAAACTTACTGGCGGCTTGTTTTTGCGCTGATACAAGACTAAAACAAAGACAAATGCCCTTGAATCATGATCTTGTTCGTATCTCACGAATATCCTGACATTGTTTATTTGACTCTCATTATTTGAGTTTTAAATATCAGTGTGTCCTCGTCCCAAAAGATGCTACACAAATCAAACAAAAAGCAAACTTCTCGCCACGGATGCAGCAGTAACAAAACAATCCTCGTGATTCAACACAAACAGGCTTAATTTTAATTACCGCATGTTGAAATGACTGTAGTAGGTTTTGTAACTTCTGTTTCACGTCACCGAAGGTCTGGAGCAAATGAGAGATTGTAATCATAAAAACACAAATTTCTGTTTTTGTTGAGGCTGTGTCAGATGCTTTAGTAGGTGCAGATGTAAAAGTTGGCCGTGTTTCGTCGTGACGCTCGAGCATTTGCAGGGAGTCAGGAAACCTACTGGAAAACCAAACCCCGGCTTTATCCACAGCACACTCTGGTTAACTGGTTAGTGAAAGGGATAGAGGAAAGAAGGATTAGGGATGAAATGACATTAACAGATGTGACAAATATTGTGTGATAGCTGAAATCTGTCAGAAGGGGGAGATTAAAAGAAAAACAAAGACTCTGACAGTGACGCGTGGAAAGATAGAGTGAGATAAGACAGCTAAAAACAGAGCCTGTGTAGATTTAGAGGCCTCTGTTCTGTGGATCTGCTGTTAGTTAAAACCTAGACCTAAATCACAGATGATACGCAGGCCTCATTTGACATCTACAAGATCTCTTGCAGATTACTCAAACTAAATAGGCACAAAATTGCACTCCAAGCCACATGTTTCAGATGGAAGATCTGTGAAAAAACATTAGAGGAAAGAGGAATGTTTTTTTATTTTTTATTTTTTTAAAGAAAAGTGAGCGGGCATTCGACTCCCCTTGTCCCATTTTTTCTTCTTCTTCTTCTTCTTCTCTGGACTGAGACAGTTGAAAGGCTGAGCAGAGACTCGCAGCAGGATGCGAGGTGTGTTTTCAGAGGAAGCAGTATTGAGGCCGCAGTATGCAAACTGCAGAATTACATTCTGGCAGGTTCGGACAAGCAAAAGCACACGTTTAAAACAAGATAAGAAACAAAACAGAGACGGTTATAGCTTCAGAACTCCTGCCGGCCGAATGAACGGGACGATTGTGATCTAACCTCCACCGCACGACAGCCTGCAGTTGATTCAATTTGATGATTCAAGCCTGACCTGGCTGGTTGTGTTGTTTGGTTGAAACTAATACCAATTTCCTACTTCAGTTCACTTTTGGATGAATTTGTCTGTGAACAATTTTTGTGCTGTTTTAGATTAATGGCCTCACTACTGCCAATTTAGTCCTTTTGAACCAACACTTCATCCTTCAGCTCTGCATTTATGGCCTCGTTTAATCAGTACGGCCCTTCACATGGGTTCACAACCTTTTTGGACTTTAAAACAAAGCTTTGTCTACATGCAGCCCCTTGTTGCGTATTGCATTACAATACGTCTATGTGTGGTGGCCATATTGTTTTATTTGGGCCTAACGATGTAAAATTATACAATAATTCTCAACATTAGAGAAAAACAAGTGTAATTTTTGCATAGCAGAAGCGTGTTCTTCTGTTTTCCTATCCTGCTGTGACCCTTTGGAGGCCTTGACTCCCAGGCTGCAAACCAATGCTTGAAAAGACTCAAATGATATAATATTGCAGGAATAGGAATGTTGCCTGTGCTTCTGCTCAGTGATACACCTGTTATATTCCAGTATGGTAAAGGAGAAAACGTACTGTACTTTTAGGAGCTTACACTTATTTAGCAGCTATAGTTATTACACAAATTAAGATTTTACACTTTTATATGGTACTTTTACGGTCAACATGAAAATTCTTCAGCCAACCTGAGGTCAGTTGAGCAGGTATACCCCCCCACCCCTCATAAACGGCTTATTAAATCTCCTCTCACTTGCTTTTATAGTAAGAATAGTCTCTGAGACTGAGTTAAAACGAGACATTCAGTGGCAGGGACATCCAGAGCTGGCAGTGCCCCGTTTCACTTCGTCAAAACTGCTCACTTTTACAGAATTTTCAAACTTTGATCACTCTTTCATTGGACCACAGTGAATGAGCTGGTGTGTGTGTGTTCAAGCACCATAATTTCTTGGCAGAAAGTGCAAAACTGAGGACTGAGAGGGAGTGTAGAGACTATTGCAGCCTGACAGATGTAATCCCTAACACGGCTCCAAAGTGCTGTGTGCCACCACAAAGTTTGAGTGAGGGTTTATTTAAAAAACAACCTCACACCACAGGCCTCTTATGCGCTCTGTTTCTCATTTATTCTCAGCATAAATTCAAAGCTGAAGTTGCTCAGCACGATCTCAAGAAAACTCGTGCAGACAATTTAGCCGTTTTTACTCTAATGATCAACACGGCGGAGCATAACTCATGTAACAGAAAAGCCCCAGAGCAAGACAAAGCAATTAAAGTGTGCACGTTTAATGATCCGTCTTTTTAATTCTTGCAAGTGAACGTGAAGTTGAAGAAAACGCCACATTCTGCTATCAAGCTTTCTTAGTAAGCAAAACAAACCACCTCTCCCATCATCCCTGTCACATTCACCCAAATACTATCCATAATAAATTTCACTTGGATGCCTTTTAACAGATCATCCGTCTCCGACGTTTGTCTGGGGCAGTGACATCCGTCCTGGAAACCTTTAGATGTGTCTACTGTGAGATAATAAATTAGCTCCGATAAGCAGCGGCAGATATGTGAAAGTGACAGATGAGGTGAAAGTGAGGAGAGCCACGACTCACATTTCCTATGACACAGTACGAACTACTGTGTGTTTAAAGTTTTCGGACAGAGGATTTTTTTTTTTTTTTTAGAGATGAGGACTTCACATCTTGCTCACCTCTCAATTCTCCCACATTAGTTTCAGGATAAAGAGATTCAGCCATAAAAATAGTTGGATAACCTGCATGGCAAACTGAGATAGCACATCAAGCAGACTCCACTCCTGTTATGTATAGCAGACTTTACATGGGCACCATGTCAAGTCTACACAGTCTTATAAATAAAGAAGTGTTTTAATCCCATACTGAAGGCCTTACAGGATGCTCTTATCCTCAGATATCACAGTCTGGCATCTGACGACTTAACATTCCTGTGTTGTTTTGCATGACTTTTCTCTTTGTCTCTATTCCTGTTTTTCTTTCCACGTTAAATTCAGCAGTTGACATCAGCGCTCGTTCTGCTCCCTCGTCTCTGCTTCTGTCTGTCTTGAATTGTCTTGGTTATTGTCTGCGTCTGCGCCCTCTCTCTTGTTTTTGCGTCTGCCTGCCTCTGCGTCTCCCGTCTCCTTCACCGCCAGTCCGTTTGCGGTGATCGGTATCAATTTTACAATAAAGGAGCGACCGAGTGAATTTAGCCTGTTTCTGAACTTTGCATCTCACTACGGCTGAGAGAAATAGAAAGGGAAATGTTTTGGTGGCGGTTGAGATGTTTGCATTCTTTGGCTCGACTTAAGAAAGGCTTATTTCATGGAACAGAGGTGTATTTGTGTCTTTCAAATTCACACAGCCATATCACAGCTGTCTTTTATCACGTCTTTCTCACGTCACTGGTATCATGAATTCAGAAAACCGTATCCCGGAGGAATTCGAAATGGAAAGGCTGTCTGATTCTTATGATAAGTTGTCAAGAATATCAAAATATTTCAAGAGGTGCCAATAAGTAAAATGTCCATTTTAACACTTCTGCGGCCACGGGGAAGTCATAACATGAGGTGAAATGCATTTTATTGTTTGAAATCACATCACACCCAATTATTCAGTTTATGAGAAATGACGTGAGGTTTGGCAGATCTCTGTTCAAGGCTTTAATATGCAGAGGACAGACAAAATACAAACCATGCACACCTAAGTACATACACACAACTCCCAGTAACTTAAATAAAGATATTCATAAACAAATTAGAATAAATTTTATTAAACCTTAGGAAGCGGATACACTGAGAATGTTTCATTTATAGTAACATAATTTTATTGTTTATTGTTGGAAGTGCTGACATGCGGCTTTCACAACGTCTGATGAAATGTTTAAATGTTAAAAGAAAATTTAAAAACCCTGAATTAATATTTTCAGTGATTTACAGACATGAATGTGCTTTCAACGAAAAAGGCACAAAAACAAGTTACTTTTATTTCTTACATTTTTCTGCTGCATAAATGGTGAAACAGTATTTTTTACAACACTCATCTGTGCCGTAATTATATAAAAATGTGTAAATTTTTTATAGGCATCTTTCATTTTTCTTGTATTTTGGGTTCTTGGCAGCTTCGGGCTTTATTAAATTGACAAAATGACACAACTTATATGTGGATTTGTGCTGTAAAAAAAGGACAAACTCTTGCCCTAATACCATGTGCTCTCCTTGCAGATACTGTAAGTGGTTTTCATCTAGGATCTATAGTGTGGATGTAGATTTGAAGTTTTCATTAACTTTGACAAAGTTTTGAAGGAAATTATGACATCACCTTCAGAAACAAGGCCCCTACGGTAGGTCATTACTGACTGAACAGCAGAAGCACTAAAACAACACGTGGAGGTTTAGTTTGGCTCGGTCAGTGGTCACTGGAATTCTCTGGTCCTACGTCAATTCGTGTGCTTTTTTAATCCTTATGCACATAAGTAGACTAAATCATACAAAGTTTTGTTTTTAGAGTGCACCATTTATTTTTATTAGATAGAGCACAGTGAAGGGAGAATTAAAAGATGCAACAGATTGGAGCTAAAATTGAATATGCTATAGGATTTTGGGCTGGTTTGGACTGATCCAAGTACAAGATTTATTTTTTTTGTGACTCAAGTTGAATTTGTGGGCTTGTATGCAGACACATCTAACCAAACATGTCTTGGTTTTGGCTACTGACTTTCTCTCCTATGCTATTATATTAAGAGTATCCTTATCCTCCAGGGAGTTTGGACCAAAATGACAACATATAGCTGCAAGTAACATCACACTAAATTGATTCCAGGCTAAAAAAGCCATTTTTGAAACTATTTTTCCATGGCACATCCAGTGGTAAAGAATCTTGGTGCCTGCTAGGATGAATATTATATTAACATTAAGAGGCTCTTCTCAACACCACAACTTGGCTACGGGACATAAAATTATGAAAGTTTCACTTGAAAAAACAACATTAACTGCTGCTGTCCAGTAATTGAATTGTGGTTAAGATCTCTTTACATAAAACACTTAGTGCTTCACTACTGCATTCCTGTCTTGTCTCTTTGTAACATTTTTAGCCACTCTGACAATGTGGCTCTGAGGATGCCAGTGTCGGGCGGTCGGTAGGTTCACCACTTTGGTCCAGACTGAAATATCTCAACGACTACTTGATGGATTGTTATGACACTTTGTACAGATGTTCATGTTCACAAGAGGATGAATCCTACTAACAAAAACCATGTGAAAACCCTGCTTTTCCTACACAAGTTGACAGTTTTTAAATAAAATCTCTAAGTTCAGCACAGATTTGGGTAATCCCCAAATGGCAACCTTTGTTGAAAAAAAACTGCAGTTCCTCAAATGGCCACTTGAGGCTGGCTACAGAACAAGTCAGTCTCCATAAGCTTTTATATTAAAATATCCAACTTCACAGCAGAAATAAACATGTTTACAGCCTGGTACAAAAAACAGTTTTGGTCTCGATAGCTAATTTCCCTGTTCATGACAACTGTACTGAGGATGAATTTTTATTTAACTCATTCTAAAGTTATGCATAATTAACAGCATTTTCACATCTTTGCCGATATTTAGATTAGCCGGGAGGTGACATCAGTGATATGACGTCCATTCCTTAGAACTGTCAATGATAGTACCCAGAGGATGACCCCTAAATTGTTAAGTCATAGTCTGACTTGTTATCTTGTGCCACTAGCAGGTCAAGGTTTTCACAAATCCAGTCAAATTTGGACTAGATACATTTTTATACAGTCAAGGTTCATAAAGGACTTTGGTGATCCACAAAACTTTTCAAGTCTGTGATCAAATAGAACTGACGACCACCAGCCTCAGCTCTACTGTGCTGTACTGTTTCGTGGTAAACAGCAGCATGTTAACATAATTACAATAACAATGTTAACATGCAACTGATGTTACTAAGAAAAACTCCTGGTCTGTTTTTCCTAAAATTAATAAGAATAAATATCATTTATTAAATGTTCATGCATGTTCAACTGAATTCTGTGGATTTTTCTTTTTTTTTTATCTCACCACAGATGATTAAATAATAATGAAGTAAAGACGGCTATCACATATAATTACTCTCACCTAGCCTGACAGTAGTTAATCATCTCTGTTTTGAGATTATTGCCAACAGCGTCTTGTTATTTTCAGACAAATTGCAGTTGACTGATAATAGATGAGGTTTAAATTTAATACAGGGAGGAATTGACTGTCCATCAAAGACATGAAACAGCACGATTTAACCAGGGATAAGGAGAAGTGCTATGTAAGCAGGGCCTGTATTTCCAGACACTTGATATGTGTGTTAATATAGAGTTGGCATTGTTTGCAAAACACCAGGGCTGACTGTATGACTGTATGATCTCTATGCCAGTGGATAACCAATAATTTTCCTGTTATTTGTCTCTGACGTGACTGTCACTTTTATGGATGGCTGCGTCTCCTTGACTCTCGAAGACACTGAGGTTTTACTTGTCTGTTAGCAGCTCATTGAGCCAAGACAGTGATTTTCCAGTGAAATGTTTGGCTGGTTACTTCCGATGTTGTAGAAACATCAAGTCCTAAAATTCAGTCTATTATTTTGTTCTGACAATAGTTTATATAGCTGAACTGTCTCTTTTTAATAGCGCTCTTCCTGTCTGTCTGTCTGTCTGTCTGTCTGTCTGTCTGTCTGTACTGTACTGTAATTAAAGCATGATTAATACCCAGTTGACCACAGTAGTGTCAAATATCTACACAAGAACAGGAAGCTTAAAAGATTGGCTAGCTGCAAAGTTTATTCAAGCCAAAAGTTTGTGGCCTTATGTCATTGGCAATGAAAGCTACCTCCAGGAAGCAACAAACAAAACATCACATACTACAGAATAAAGAACCAGACACCTCTGTGTCATCTTCTTCAATAAAAAGCTTCATTCAGTTGATGGGCTGCTGGGTCCAGCTGACTAGCAGGGAACGTATGTACACAAACAGCTAGCAAAGGCTTTAAGGGGCAGAATGGCCTCAGTGCTGCCTGTAGCGTTTGTTTATCCAACATGCTGTAATGTTATGAGAACTGCTGCTTGGGCCCTGGTTACAAGTTGTAATGTAAATATTAATGTGTATGGAAAGGGAACGCTATTTAAGGCTTACCATATGTTCTAATAATTTGAGCCGCTGATTGCGGAGACTGGATGTCTTTTTAAGGACTGTAGCCGCTGCGGTTCTCATCTGGTGTTCTTCTGACTGAGTACAGGTGTGCAGAAAGGTTTCACGTTAAATACATAATAATAATCTGTTTGTTTTTTTTTTTGCTTTTGGAAAGATAGATGTATTTCTTCTTTTTTCAACTGGTCATTTAGATGAAGTACTTAGAGTACGATGTCCAATGGAAACAACAATCCAGAGTCAGCTGACAAGAAGCCGATCTTCTGGCTTTTCAACCGTGTCTCCTAAACTGACATTTATGTGTGATAACTTTGCTTTAGCAAATACATTTTGTGGGGAACTCACTGCAGTCATATTATGTTACATTATAACAGCATGACAAGCAAACATTTGTGTTAAATGTACAGTATTTCCGAAATGTTTGCGGCCGGCATATTTTCTTTATGGTTGTGTTGTGATAAATTAAAGGATTTGGTCAGCGTTAGGGAAAGACTGTGGTCTTAAATATTGAAAAAATGAACGTTGACTTGAAGCCACAATCCTTCTGTAACCTTGACCAAATGTTTTAGAAGCCATAACCTAACAACATGTGGGCTACAGGACATGAACCCTGGTCTCTGGTGTAAAAGCTGTTTGCTTTGTACACCCACCCTACCTCCTCCTTCTCGTACAACCTCCTGTCCAATACAAGAACGTCCCGCTTCTTCCTGGATGCAGGCAGCAATTGTACTTCCTCTGAAATATGTTAGGCCAAGTGAATTAGTACTATACAAATCAACCGCAGCAGACAGGGTTTTTGTTTTATTACACAATATATACTGTAGTTAATTTTACTTTACTCCATGCCAGCTAATTCGTTACACTGCTCGTTATATTACTGTTCTGTTGTTCCCCACAAAATTGGTAATTGTTTCCTTTCTGCTCTAAATTCAGACTTTGCGTGCGTGCCTCTTTGTAGATGACAGGCTAATCGCGCAGCATGTATTTCCGCATGATAGGCAGCATTTCATCCGCCACATATCCAGCCACAAGCTCCATTAGTTCGTTGTTGCGTATGCAGCTCCTCCTCCGCAGCTGCAAACAACTCATTTTGGTTATTTATTCCCACAAGATTTACGTCGTTGTGCTGTTGTAGTCGGCGTGGAAGAGTCTTAATAACATTACTGCTACCTGCACACAACTCACGTTTGACATTGACGTTCTTGCCATCTTTCCTTTCGAGAAAATCTTCCAAGCTAGCTTGGCGTGACGTGCACGTGCAGCCATTATGATAATGAATCCAGAGACGTGATTAGATTGGTGGATTTGAAATCAGTGAGTGGGTGATGAACAAGTTGTTTTTGGCTGGCATAACAGCAAAATCATTACTGAAATATTATTAGTATTTCATTCCTAACCAGCACTGATTGTTATAGACTGTCATAAAAAACTGTCACTTCATAGAGAAGTGTCAGTAAACATATAAAAACTCTGTACATTTTATATAACCATGACATGAGCTAATCTATGACCCTCTAACTCAGTGGTTGCATGTATGAACGTCGCTGCATGTAGGGAATTAGCTGTGAATGAGAGCTTTCAGGTCTGTCCCTGGTCTTTATCTCGACCATCTCTCGTCTCTGAGTGCTGTTGGAAAGATGTACAGTCAACACATTGTGCATTGATGTACATATTTTTGGCCCTTTCCATAGATTTAAAATGTATGAAATTGGCCTAAATAAATAATCTGTGGAAATATATGTCAGATGTCACAGATGTCACTCCAGAAGTGTGCTTCTTAAACGGTGGGTCGGGCCCTAACATGAGCAGCAGGTTTCTAGTTGGAGCCTAAATGGATATGGCTGCTACTTTTTCTTATGTCTGGAACCTAACGCGACGCTGAAGTGACACATTTTGGGCCTGGAGGTAGAAAACAGTAATCATCTCCAGATCAAAACAATTAGAATTAATTGAATGAAGTGATACAGTATACTCAGTAAAAAAAATATCAAAGAGCAGAAATTGACAGCTGTACAGTTTAGGACCGAGGTATAAAAGAAATGTTTTCATGTTGATTTGCTGTGAGACAACCAATAGCCAGAAAAACTGATTGTGAGTGTGTGAGTCAACATGTTTAACAAAGCCGTGCAATGAAAACATCTGTGAAACCAGCGTGGCAGAACCGAGCTTAATACAGCGCAGAACAATGCTATAATGTTTATGTGTCAGCTCAACTGCATCAGCATTTTTACAATTATCATGTGTGTTTTGTTTCAAAGCAAATATTGAAGTACTGAAGTAGAAAAGTAAATATGGAAGTAGTTTTTTGCCGTGAGTCACTGTGTGAGTCCAAAAGCTCTGAAGAATGTCCTCTCTGACCCAGACGATGACGGCGATGATGATGCTCGGTGTGTCGCAGAAGAAAATTTTCCTTTGGCGAAGGATGCACAGGTGTCTCTCTCACGGACTCTGTCACTAACAATAAAAGTCTTTTTATACGGTTTTCTGGACCTCATTTAGAATTTCACCATACCTAGAAAACTTGCATGCACAAGAAACCATCAGTTCTTTCCTACTATTAGCACACAAAGGACTGAGGAATGAAGGATAACTCTTTGAATTCAAATTTTGGTATTTCATCAAGTATTCTGCAGAAAAATCTCCATGGACAGAGGGAGAATGCATGAGTAGTCGGTCTTTCCTTCGGCTAGAAACTGCAGGATAATGTGTTGATAACAGTTAATAACAGTATATGGGAGAGAAACAGAGAGAGGCAGTTGTCACAATTCACCTGGCATATTCAGGCCTCCGAGTTCAGGTCAGTTGCCAAAGGCTACATCATTCACAAGGAAAATTCAGACCTTCTAAAACATAATTTTCTGTTCCTACTTTCTGCCTCTTTCCGGGGCATCAATCATTTTTAATCAAAGATGTCTGAATTTCGTTTTTGTTTGTAATTCCATGACTTCGTAGCACTGGCAGGCTGCAGGTCCTGCTGTTTTTTTAAAGTATGAAACATGTCGTTGTTAAGGTGGGCTGAAGTTATGCTTGCAGGTGGGAATTTGCTTCAAAGTCTGTGTAAAGAAAAAGAATAAATATGTCCTCTGAGTTTGTCAGACCAAAGAAGAAAGTGTTATTTACCACCCAGCCAAATTTGAATGATTAAAATATCGACAAGTTTATGAAACTAGGTGTCAAAATCAGGTGAAAATGAATTCTCAGCTCCAGGACTGTGCGGGCGTGTCCGCTGTATGTGCTAAAGCCACGCCCACTCGTGGGAGCAGTCAAGCAGCCATTTTGAAGCGACTGAAACGTGTCAGATGAGTTCAGAAAATGACATGACTAACTTTGAAACACTCTGAGCAAGATGAATTTATCTCTATCTCTCTGCTGGGGTGCAGGGGTATGCAGAGGGTGGCCTCAGCGTGTCATCAAGCCACCCTTTAAGGACCGCCCACAAAATCCTGGACTGAAAACTGGTGAAAAACTGTTTGAACCTCTAACTCCATATTTCAATAATATATCAGTCAAAGTTTTCACATGTTTTCAACAACTGTTTTCCAACATATTTAATGTATTTTAAAAGAAATCTCAGAATTGCCTTTACATGGACTTTAAATTCACCCATCCACCTCCAAAAAAGTGTTAAAAAGTACATTCGGTCTGTACTGTGGGATTTGTGTAGCCCCATCGATGATTTTCCATGATGAAGGACACTCTCTGCTTCAAAATCGAAAGCATATTTGAAGAAAATTCACTACAAAGAAGAATTCGTGTTTATATAATAGCTTAGAAAAAGCCTCCTCTCAGAAGTACAGATTTTTTTGTGCTATTTGCCAAAGGCTTTTTTAAAATATTCTCTTTAGTCTCAAGCATATAATGGCACTTTTTTTTTTGTTAAATTCTTCAAACACACACATCCCCCCCCCATGGAAAAAAAAAACACTGAAGCCTTTGGGGACATGTCAGAATTGATGGTTTACCTCCTATTAGAATTTGCGTATTTGTATGTGTGTGTGTGTCCCTTTTGAAGTTTTGGGAGTCCGCCCACCCTTCTGTGGCCCTACATTGTGCTCAACAGCTCCATTTGTCCCACCTTAATCCCCTGACGTAAACTCACATAAATCACACTGAGTTGTTTCTAAACGTGGGCAGGCTGGAAAACTCGGTCTCTGTCTTTCTGTCTCGCTCTGGTTTCCAGCTCCCATGGAGAGTTTAAGAGCTGCTGGGTATTCATTTAACTGACCACCTGTATTGGTAATGATCTCAGCCAGTAAAAATAAATTCATACCTGTTTTGCATGGCAACTGTTTATTATTCTCACACAGGAGCTCTTAGATGATTTAGAGAGTTTTATTAGCATAAGTTAATATATTTCTATTTAAGCTGTAAGTCGTATAAGCAGACAAAATCGCCGTGCATCGATCAAGAGCTTAAAAAAAGGTTAAATTAAGTGTCACTAGTCACTAGACCGGATCAAATGTTGACATAGCACCTTTCACTCGCACCCCCTCGGTCCTTTTCCATGCCTATTACATAGCGGGACATAGTTTTACACTTCTTAGTGATGGGGCAGCATCACTGCACCCATAGTTCATCTAGGCCAACCTCTCTCTATCGATGGCTCTAGGCCAGATTAAAGTGCCGGGGCTCATTGTTTACACAGCCCTGTGGTGCCACGGCTGAGCAGGCCCAAACAATGGGCCCCTGCTCCCCCTTGTCAGAGTGAGGGGAAGAATGGAGACCTCTTGACATGGCAACCTGAAGCCTCAATGCCCCCACTTCACGTAGCTGAGAGGGTCAGTGTGAGCGAGGGAGGAAGAGGGGAAGTTAGAGATAAGGAAGAAAAAGAAATGAAAATAGGAGAGGAAGAAAGCAGCCGGAGCTGATCGAGGGTTAAGGAAGAGAGATAAAAGAGGTGAAGAGAAATGAAACAAAGGATAGTGAGTGAAAAGGAGAAGAGGAAGGAGGTGAGGAGAGACGGAGATGAATGTAAAAGTAGATGGGGTGTACTCGAGTATTTCAGATGGCAAAAAAGGGAACAGATAATGTCCTTAAATTCGCAGTTGTTCCAATCTCTAATACGTAATATGATTTTTGATTTTCACGTCACTGGTAATAAAAGGCCTTTTTGGAAACAGATGTATTCAGACATTTTAGCAAACAACCAAATTTTATTTCCAGCCAAGACTTAGAGCAGAGTATCAACACCATTCTCATGTTGTGTGTGTTAAATATAAAGCTGGAGGCGATTAGCGTAGCTTAGCATTGCTTAGCAAGAGAGAAAGCAGGGGAAACAGCTAGCCTGGCTCCAAAATGACATTTATTGACATACTAAATCTCACTAATGAGACGTGTTTTATCTTGTCTGTTAATCTAAACCCAAACAGAAACATAAAACTATAACCATCTTCAGCTAAGCTGTAAGTATGTGGCATATTTTCCAAAATCTGAAACCAATAATTTAATTTAATTTAATTTAATTTTCATCCCTCCAAACCAAAAGTTTAATAAAATGCCAGTATCAGTTTTTGTCTTCTTGTTCGTGAGGTGACAACTTGCTGCGTCCAATATGGAAGAAAAGTCTCATTTAAACTGAAACACTTTAATGTGATACAGTGACCTCCTCGACACGATTTTATGCCCCATGCCTGAGTTCAGAGCGCATCCCTGTTACAGCGCTCTGCTCTCCCCATAACCGTTATATTATTATAGTAGAGAACAAAGGATAGTAGACGTCTGTTGCAGTTTGCTTGCAGTAACTCATCACTGTCATTCTCTCTTTTGTTTGCAGGTCACTTTCTTGGCAACAATACAGTCATTGATGTGCTCCGTCGCCAGGGATACGAGGTGGAGCACACCCCTGCTGGGCAGCCCATAAACAGGTAAATTTACTGCCAAAATACCTCTAAACACACACATACATCATCTAGTAACACATTTAACTGGACTGCATTGTGTGATTTATCGTGACAATACGATAAATCAAATCTTCTAATATTAAATGAGCTTCGAGAGTTATTACATTTTTCTTTCATTGTTACTTCTATGCAACACTGAACCTTTTTTTTCCCTGTTTGTGGTGAATTGTTGGTTCGATTTCAGACGTGAGACCAACCTTGAATTTTAATTGAATTCTCTTTAAAATGATTTGTAATGAGAGACGTGTAGGGTTAGGTGAAGTAAATCACGGAGATAAAGATGAAGGACTGAAGCTCTCAGGACCTTTTCTTAGAAATGTCTGAGAGTCACGAGAAGAGCCTGACAAAGAAAACAGCAGAGAAAGTGAGAAATACTGAGATGACGGATAAAGAACTGAGTAGAAAATATTATGTTTCGCTACAGTTGTTGCACATTATGATTTCTTCCGAAAACACAAGTCTGTAAAACTCGAAGGCCCATATTTTATCACTTAAATGGGTGTAAGGTTTCATGTCCCGGCCACATTATACAGGGCAACCACTGCCTCATGGCCCTGACAGGAATATATATTTCTCTCAACTTTTTCACTGACTGGATTTCAAATGGGAAATCATTTTCCAAGTAAGCACAACTCCATAGTTGGTCTGTGTTCATTCGCAGACCCGAAACAGATGTTCAGAGTTCTGCTTCAGCCCTTGTGAGAAATGTGTTGTCTGCAAATAATCAAAAACTGCACTCGCTAGTTATCCATCGAGTGATTCTCCCTTCTTAAGAACTCACTCTCTACGAATGTCCCTGGAGTTTGTCATAGTTTTATTCATTTATTTGAACTACTGACGCCTGGAACTTAACTTTTTGTTTATTTAGTGGTAATGAACCACCACTTAACTCATCATATGAGAGGCTCATTTTGGTGTGGAAGTTGGTGATCACAGAAAAGAAATACAAAGCATTGTTGTGATTACAGATTACAGAGATTAAACTTCAGCGCTGGAATTATAAATTAACTAAACTTTTATACTCTTTCATCCTTTTCCCAATAATGTTAAATTTAAATATGTTTCATTACAATTTCCATCAGTGAACCTGGTCACTTTATCCATTAGCGATGGGCTTTAAAGTTATAATCTTTAAGATTTTCATGCAATTAAACTCTGCTGCTTTTCATACTGTTTATAACTGATATTTTTTCAACCATATCCATTTAGTTTACATCTCTGTAGCTCAGTAGTTGTACCCAATTCAGCCTGCCCTCCAGGCATGAGAGATTTGCACAAGAACTGTTGCATACATGTAGTCAGGCATTAAAGTGTAATTTAACTCACTGATATCAGCCTCACTGTTTACTGTTCTAACTCTGTATCAAAGCTGCATTGAGTTACAGAGCAAACTTTTCATACTGCTGCTGCTGCTTCAAACGAATTCAACTGGTGGAAACACAGACTGGCTTTTATTGTGAAGCAGTCACACAGTCAACACAGCGTAGTAGTCAAATTAGCAATGATCGTGATCGCTCATCAAAACTGCATCTGACAAGATGCACGCTTCTAACTTATCAGCAAGGCGACAGATCAGGACTGAAATATCAAGGATTACAACTTTTAAGTGCAGAAAACTGCAAAGTGAGAAGCTTTAAAATGTGTTGAGCCAAAGAGGTCAAAGTCACAGTATGAAATCGAATCCACCCTGAAGCAATCTGTAACTGATTTACTAAGAAACTTAGTAGTAAGTCACAAAAACTTATTTTTTTTTGTGTTGATTAAAACATTTTTTTATTATTCTGTGTTTCCAGACATTGTCAAGAGATTTAAAAATATGATTTGCGACCATAAACCTGCAGAACTAAAACATTTATCTTGAACCAAACTTGAACTTTTTGTAAAAGGAGGGAGTCTTGTATCATCAGTAGAGTATATGAAGTCAAGGAGAGCGTTGTGGTGGTGGGATAGCTGTAGGCGTCTCATATTTTGATTTTTTTTTTTTTTAGTTTCAGGGAGGGAAAAAAAAAATCCTCATTGATGTCTCTTATTCGTTGGGTCCTTTTATTTTTTTTCTGCTGTTTTCCACCGTGTAGATCGCTCTGCAGATAAATCCGACAAAATCCCCACCAGCCACCGATGAAGTGTTGTTGAAAAGGCCAGCCTAAGCGGAGTTCATACCTCCTGCTGTGAAGCATGTAGTGCAGCCTACCGTGGCACACTCTGCGGGTGGCTATCTCAGAGCAGATCTGTGTCCTTCTGTGTGTGAGCGAACAAACGGGCGAATGTACTTTCACACACACAAACTCTTGTGTTGGATGCAGGATCAGGAGGCTGCGATGAACCTGCATTTGAACTCAGAATGCATGCATGTATGTGTGCACGGTGATTGTTGAAGATAGTCGCTGACCTCATTAGAGATGGCCAGCAGCTCATCAGAAGCAAGAGTGTTTTTAATCAAAAAGATGAGTTTTGGTTTTGCTCTCATACTTCCCATTCCGGTACTTTAATTGGTTTTTCCAGAAAATCTTGGATGTGCTCTCTATTAGACTGCTTATTGGTTCTTGGAAGGTCCACAGCATCCTGTTCTGACATAGCAGGAATTCTTCCTCCCCTCCTTTCCTGTCCTTACTGTTCCTTTAATCGTATTCAGACGTGGTTTCACCTGTTCTTTCCAGGCTTGATGTGGCGCGCCCGCTTTCGCCAGGTCACTCCATAGGAATACTCCTTCATCTTTAATTTGAGTATAAAAACATTGGCAAATAATAGACTTTCACGATACTGTAGCCAATTTTGTAGCTTGCCCCTTCGTGGAGAATGGTGGCTATAGTCAGCTGGATCCACAACAGTTGGATTCCTGCAGCATAATCCATTTCTCTGCCGTGAATCCATTTGTTCAGGATCTAAATAATCACAGACAGTCGATCTAAAAGATAGATTTTTGGTGGTGGATTCCTTCCATGCTGTCTCCCTACAGTGAAAGTCTGCGTCTCTCTCTCTCTCCAATTCAAGTTCAGTTATGTATTTGTGTAAATTTTGGCAAACCTTCACTTACCATGCACCCCACTGACAGGGATATGCAGCAGAGGAAACACAGAGGAGAACAAGTATGGCTGAGACCCTGCATGCCAAGAAGAAAAATCTGCAGCAGGTCTTGCTTCTATTGAGGAAAACTAAAAACAAGAAAGAATTTCTGGCCCTTGAGCCATTTTACCCCCAAACTATTGATGATATGGTGCAGGAAAGATAGTCAACATCACACATGTATCTGTTGAACTGCACATGCTGTATCTTATGTCTCTGTGTTGTCCACCCTCAAGGAGGTCATCATCCAGACCTGCCTCGCCAGAGTCAGAAGACCATCACGATGAGTCCCCACTCCTGGAGCCTTTCCTCCACGAACTCCCCAACAAAGAGGAGGATCAGGGGCGTCCCCTGGACGAGGATCTGTTGCCCCACATGCTTCTGCCGGCGGATAGCCTGGAGCTGCTGGAGAAAGCAGAGAGGAAAATGCTGAAGAAAAAGAGGAGGAACAAGCAGAAGAAACAGCGGCACCGGCATTTTAACGACCTCTGGGTTCGCATCGAGGAGAGGTGAGAGGACGGGGAGGGGGGATGAAATAATGAGGGTTGCGTGGGTATTTGTTTCTTATATACATGTGTCATCAATGAGTCATCAGCCTCCTTGGCTGTGAAAAGGGTAGATGAGGAGAAATGTAGTAAAGGTGAGGGAGAGAAGAAAAGAGTATAACGGTAAAAGCTCAAAGAAGAAAGACAGGATGTGAGAGGGGAAATTGGGAATGTGTAATGAAGTCTTTCCACTTCTCTATAGAATAAAACTGACACTTCCTGGTGTGGTGCCGCAGGCTCAAACAGTCACCATATCACATCACCAATACTCTTCATGCAGTCTGCACACACTTTAGCACATATACACACAAACGCACACACCCTGCAGTGTGGTATGAGTCCAGACTAGTTCCGAGCTAGGATAAGCCTGGGAATTCCTACCAAGTATCCGGTTTTGGTCTCACAGTAGCTCCAGGCAGGGACTAACCGGACAACAAAACAAGCTCACCTTTCAGACAAAAAGGAGACCACCGCAAGGTGTGGTCTGTCACATTGAAACTCGTCGTAAGAGCAAAATTGTTTTTCATAGATGTGATCGTACATGTGGGCAGGAAGCAAATTGTTTAATTTGACCCTCCTGCTCAGAGTTCGAGGCTGTCTCAGTCTATCACGAGGCCAACAACTACATTCATTCACGCCTACAGTACCGGCAATTTGAAGTTCCCACATCACTTGACTTTCACGTCTTTGGACTGTGGAGGAGAGAAAACCTGCAAACCGGGAGAACCTGCAAACGTTCAGCTCAATTCAGAATTCATAACTCACTGATGGGAATTAAATTACCTGAATCATCAGCCTGATGGTCAAGGTGACAATCTAAAATCTCTTGGGCAAAGCGTACCATGCAGGTTTCAAAGTGAAATGTTTTAGTGTAGCTAGTCTGCATCTTTTCCGTTGTTTCTCTTTCATCTGTTCCCTAAATGAGCATGTGTTTGCATGTAAGAGCCAACCCTCCCAGAATCTTAATTTATGTGGAACATGAGCTTGTTTGCTATGGCTAGCGTTAACATTGTACAGACCGAGGCTTGTACGGTTTACACAGGAACGTAAACTCGGGTTCTGTTGGACACGTAGGCTACTGTTAGCCATGTCATTTCAGTGCAATATTTGAAATCTGCGGTGGTTCTGTGCAGATCTCCAAGATGTCTGCACATGGCCTGAAATTACCAACTTTGCATCCCATTGCACTCTGTTAATGTTACATTTCCTGACACTTCTTCTTCATCCGTGTGTCCTTCCTTTGGGTGCTACACTTACTCTAACAGCAGGTGAATGGGAGAATCTAAACTATCTATTGGTCTGCATGTATTAGTCTGAGTGACAGGCCGACCTGGCCTGACCTGTCAAGGCTGTTCCTCTGGCTTGCATGCTGAGATAGGCTCAACAGTTCAGAGGTGCTAAAAGTAGCTGCGATCTTACATTAATTGGCTCAGAAAAGATTAGAAATAAATGAGGTTAACCTGCAGGTAAGGGTTTGCAAACCTTTCCCCACATGAATATATTTTTCCATATACAGTATGCCCTATTCCAAATTACTGACGGAAAGAAAAATCTAACCATGTAGCATCTGTTCTTCACGGGAACAGAGGGGGTTTGTGAACGTTTGTGTACATTATGTCTGCAGAAATGTTTTTCTCTCTTTCTGAGAGAGCCTGTATTTTAAACGGAAAGGAAACAGACTGTTTGTGTACACATGTTACAAAGTGTACACCGTGCATGTCTTTGTATATTTTAACGTCTGAAAAGGTGGCCGAGTGAGAAAGGCAGAGGGAGTCCAAGAAACAGAAGCTGAACTGCGGCGACACGGTTCTCTTTTGGGCTACAGAGCAATGTGTCACACCTTCTTAAAAGAAGGAAAGGTCCCAATTATCGGCCCTGTGTGTGATCTTCCATATTAAAATATGTTTAATATCAAAAGATTAGAGCTACACGCAATAAGCCGAGAACCAAGACCAATTATTATGTGAATAATATGTACATATGTCATGAACACATCTGGAGACCACCGCTACTGTTTTGGCATTTTTGAAAAGAAACTTTCAAAATTGTGGTCGTGTATTAGGAAACTACTTGGTGTAGCTTTTCGCTGGGAAAAACTCTGTTGCCTATTTGTGTGGTGGCTCTCTCATCTATCACTGGCTCTTTTATTTTGACTGGAGCTTAACTCTCCAAACTCTTCCAAATGTCCCTTCTTCAGCCAGTGAGATTGTAGTCGGCCCATCCAAACTGAAGCTCATTTGTCCACGATAATCCCTTTAAGCGTACTCTCATTTGTCTGCAGATAATACCAGGATAAAGACCGGGACATGTTTGATTCCTTATTAAAAAAGAATTACGACAGACGTGTTTTCATTTTTCTTTATGTTGATGCTTGTCAAAATATCTTCCCGACAAAACATAAATCCCATTGAAATAAAATCTCTTACTATTTCAGTCACTTTTATTCAATATTGAATGTTAGAATGCTGTGTCAAATTGCTGTTGCAGCCCACTGGTATCCGGATATCTTGACTTCAGGAACTTGTGTTTGTTTTGCCTGGCTTCAGTCCCGGTCCAAACCACATGAGCGCTGCAGTCTCAGCATCAAACAGGAGAGCAGAAATGATTTAATTGCCAGACTTGTTTAGAAAAGGACAGATAAAGAGAGAAATAGAGACAGGCAGAGAGGACAGACAGAATGTAAAATATCGAGGAGAGGAGGAAAAAGAAAGTAGAAACAGGCAGACAGATTGGCAGATGGTTTATAGCCATGAGCTGATCAATGAGTTGCACGCTCAGGAGTTTTGTATTTGTTAAATCCCTGTTGATTGGTCAGTGCTGTAGCAGTGGTTTCCTTTGTTGAGAAATTTTCCTGTGCAGGCTTCACCATCCTTAATATTTCCATTGTTTCCCTCTTGCAGTCTGCATATTTTTGCTGGCAATGGTGGAATATAGATGCAGAGAGAGTCCTGTTCTTCTTTATAATATGCCATAATTTTCCTTTCAGTCCCTTTCAAATAGTACAGTGGCTTAGTATTGCAACAATAGAATGCAAAAATTATGGAAATGACTCTGGAAATAATACTTAGTTTTACCCGGGCTGCTGTATCTTCAAAATATGGAAAGGTTTTTGAGTTGAGCTTCGAAAATGATGGACTGACTCTGCCCATTTTTTAAACTGGAAACCAATTTTCTATTGTTATCATTAATCTGCTTCATAAGGACTTACAATTCAATCACATTTGGTTGACAGTGCCGTGGCAACCACTGACTGAGTATACAGAATGGATGGCGTATACATGACGTCACCCATAGCTGTTAGCCCGAGCTGTTTGTTTGTGCCAAACATTTCTTCTGTGAAGTTGGGTATTTTAATATGGGAACTTATGGAGATTGACTAATTCTGTAGCCAGCCTCAAGTGGCCGTTTGAGGAACTGCAGTGTTTAGCACTTCCGCATAGGCTTCACTTCACAGCAATGGAGGTTGCCACTAACAATGAGAAGCTGATTTAGTTTTGTTTGGGATGTTTGAAGATAAAACTGAACTAAACTTTTAACCAGTCTTGTATTTTCTCTACAGTACTATGGTCCAGTCACCGCCTCCCCCGCTGGTTCGCATCATCAATGGCTACATCACAGTGCAGCCACCTGACAGAGTCCACAACCACTACAACTACCATCACATATCTTCAGCACCACCCACCTCCTCGTCCTCATCATCCCTACTCATCTTCCTCTGCACGCTGCTCACAGCGCAGATGTGGACTGTGTTCCTTTAGTCGAGCGTTAACTGGGACTCAGTAAAAACAGTCAACCTTCTTCAGAGTGTGAACTCTCGCGTACGAGGGTTTCATGTATCAGCTCATGCAAAGTGAGGTCTAAACATGCATCATTATACCTCGAAGGAGGCCGCAACGTGTGTGGTGACTCTCAGAGACTGCTCACAAAAATAAAGCATGGTGAAAGGATGTGAAATCAGCTCTAGCTGTCAGCTAACGCTACACTCCATGGATGTTACGTTAGATAAAGTTTGCGTTGTTGGGACTGAATGGTAAATCATGTCAATAGAGCATGTCTCTTACCAATTGAGGTCTTGATGAGCATGTAAGTTCATATAACTTTAGGTTTCTTGGAACACTTCATAAGGTTTCTATTATTTTACACACACACACACACACACACACACACAAACACACACAGGCACAGCAGGAGCGAATACACAGCAGAAAAGAAAACAGGAAATATTACGGGACGTGTCATTGACAGTCAGTTCCCTCATGGATTATAGTATTTCAGTACAAGACACTCATCATTCAACATTCAAACCTCTGAGAATACGATCTCGCTGAAGTGGCTGTTTGGTGAATGAACACAAGAACATTGTTGAAACTATTGCTGAATATCAAATACCTTTAATAAGTACAACTGGAACCAGATGTCCTTTGTCTGTGTGTGTGTGTGTGTGTGTGTGTGTGTGTGTGTGTGCGTGTGTGTGTCTGTGTGTCTGTGTGTGTGAAAGAGAGAGAGAGAAAGAGACAAACAAAGTCTATCAGCTCTTAAACCCCCCTGGCCTTACAAACGGAGGCGTTCCTCTTCAGACTTTAATTTATTCTTCCATTTTAGAAGAATTTGTTTGATGTTGCATAAAAGCCTACTGTTGGGGGGGTGAATTGTACATATTGTTTCTAAATATTATAGATGTATTTTAGAATTATTAAAAAAAATAATAAAAATTATCAAAAGTTTTGTTGTTGTTTATATAAATATATAAATAGATATGCAGTATATTTTTTTTGAAAAGAAAAGGTCAGAAACTAACCACCATAGCCCGTGTCACGTGTCACGTGTCTCACTGAAATGACGTGTTTGGAAGAGACACCTGATTGTATTGTACTTTATGTATCAGTGTTATCACTTGCTTTGCTGTATGTGTCTGCTGAAAGGATTCATGTAATGTGTTTGTGTGTTTTATTCACATAGAGATCATTTGTTTTATTTATTTAACGACTATAGTTTTGCTGTAGACCACATGAAACATTCCCAATGTTTTTTTTATTATATATAAATATATATAAATGTTTTATATATATTATTATAATGTCCAAATGTGTTGTTTCAAATGTTTGTTTTTTTTTGTCCAAGTTTAAATGCATATGATGGTAATAATGATAATAATTCAGTTATAAATACATGAAGCTGTCTCCACAGATAGACCACATACAGAAGAGTGCGTTAAGTCTTTCACATTTCACTTATGGCATGAGATGATTGTAATAGTATTACCATGACAACAATAAAAAATATTTATCTAGATTCAAATATGATTTTACACTTCATGCTTGGCTGCAGAGCAAATCAGTGAGCAAGTCGGTGAACATTCGGAGCAATTAGCAGCTAAAGAGCCAGATATGTTTCTCAGGAGTGGGTGGAGACCAAAAAAGGAGCTAAAAGGGTGAGTGAATACCTGACTTACATTGATCTGGTCACGAAAATGACTTTAAATGAATGCTAATGCTGCTGTGTGTCTGCAGGAGGCATAAAAAAAGCAACTGTTAGCTCACGTTCACCATATCAGCTTTATGAGGTGACAATATGTTGTCATTGTTGCTAACAGCTTGTTTTGGCTCCCCCAAGTGGCCCAAAAAAAAAAGCTAACATCTTCATCCTCAGTCATATTTACAACCAAATTCTACAACCAATTATTGTAGGACTGCGCATGATAGTAAGATGGCAACATCAAAACATGCACTGTCAAATAAGTAACATGTTGTTTTATTACACGTGTGTTTGTGAAGTTTTAGGAGGAAACTCCAGATTTAACTAATTAACTCGGTTTGTAATGCTCAACTACATGTTTACATAATCGGAGGTTGATTACACACATCTTATTGTCCCAGGGGGCATCTGATTAAGGTGCCCACAGGGCAACTTCCTTTGGAGGTGTTTGGAGGTTTTCCAGGCACGTCCAACTAGTAGGAGACCCTCTGCAGGGACTACATAGTCCATCTGGCCTGGCAATGCCTTGGGATCCCTCAGGAGGAGCTGGAATGCATCGCTATGGAGAGGGACTTCTTGACCGCCCTGCTAAAGCTGCTGCTACTGTGACCAAGACCCCAGATAAGCAGAAGGAAATAAATGGATGGATGGGTGGAAAAACACACATGTAGTATGTCACAACACACTTTAAGACAGATTACTAATTGTTGATACACATCGGTAGTCTGGTATCAGCCAGCTTTACACGGTTCTGGCTGTCCTGAGCGAACCTTTGGGTGGGTGTATACACACACATTCTGCCCTCCTGCCCTGACCCAGGGTTCATCGCATGTTTATGTGGGGGTTAATGCACTGTGATAAGACTGCTATTAGAAGCCGTTTGATGTGTGCATGTGGTCTGTCACAAACAAGGCAGCTGCTCAGCCTAGGGTACGTCGATCCTGCGGGGACACAACCAGGAAACCAGAACTAACGGACTCTTTAGATGTACAGGAAATGAGAGTTAATTGATTTGTTCTATCAACAGGAAAGGAAAGCTAATTGACTTGTTGGTTTGTGCTTTGATTTACGAGAGGCTGTGTGCTGGGGGGGGGGGGGTCATAGAGGTCTGCTTGTAACTGATGGGCATGGGCAACATGCACGATTTATTGGTTTAAATGAGGTGTGAGGTATGAGGGGGTAAGTACTAACGAAGATGTGACTCACTTGATTCTCTGTCTGCTTTGTTTCTTGCGTTTCAACACTGAACGCTGCTGAAAAATGGAGGTGATGTACCTTGAAATCTTGGATACGTTTAATGTTTGTTTCATTTCTTTTTCTATATTTTTCCTTCCGTTAAAAAAAAAGGAGCAGTTGCAGCCCGTCGTCCAGGCGACTCATTTGCTGAAAGGTATTCTGGGAAATGAAGTAAAACCACTAATTGAGTTTGACAGTGAAAGTTGATGCGACTCAAAATTAAATGACTTCACTTGATCGCTAAATAACAGCTGTAATGAAAAGGTCATCACCCATTGATCATATTTAACACAAACAGCATCTGGAATTTCCCTCAGTGTATTATTTAGGCCTGGACCTCTGACACTTTGATTAATCGGGTAGGGTTTGTAATCTGTCTCCCGAACAAATTACACCCCTGACTATTTTTCCGTTGATCTTGTGTGTAAATGCACAATTGAACATGTGGCACATCTGTAACTTTCTCTGCGTGATTGTGTGCATGAAGGAAAAGGTGCAGAGAAAACGCAGACTTCATAACTGAAGTCACGACTGCAGCCAACGCAAACGGCGCAAAAACATTAAACACACGTCATGTTAAAAAGCAGCACGCTGAAACCCTGAACGAGATCTTTCCTCTGCTCCGTGTAACACAAACCGTTAAAACAACAGGACTTGTAAGTCACTCAGTCATTCCATAAAAGAAGAAACAAACAAAGGTGCAGGTCACTCCTCTAATTGCCTCCCGGTGAGTGTTTTTACTGACAGATGTTACAGCTCATTTGCTATCAGAAACACAGCATGAAGGATGGTGTGAATTCCAGAACTGCAGGCCAAAGGCATGAACCCCAGATCAGGATCCAGGATCGTGACACAAGGTTAAACCCTGATCAGCAGACAATTACTCTGACTTCAGTTTGGGCGATGTTTTTTCTGGTGCACTCTTACACTCCTGCTGTGTTCCACATGTTGATAACAGTGGAGGTCAGTGAACACGACACACATGTATTAGGTGGAGGATAGTATTTTTCAATATCTTGGATTAACACTGTCTGTGCATTACAGGCACATTTGAAATTTGAATTAAAGACTATCTACAGAAATAGGTGAATCTTCCAGATCGGACATTCAAATCTGTCCATCACATAACGTAGAACTTTTTAAAGTAATCATTATAAAATATGTTACTCTGCATAATGAGTACTTTTACTTTAAGTATGTTTTGATTCTAATACTTTCATACTTTTACCAGCACATAGGATTTAGTTGCATTTAGTGCTGATTGCAACCTACGTGCCTCACCCTTTCCTTCCTAGCATGAAGAAGGACCTACGATGGCCATGAAATGCACAAAAAAAATGTAAAGAAGAAACATGAAGTTCACTGTTGAAGAGGACCCGTGGTGTCTTTAGATATTAAAACTTCATTCTAAGGTAACAAAAAGATAACAATTCTTATTTTTAGGTCATTATACTTATCATTATATTGCAAATCATGCCATATTCTGCTCCCTAAATCTGACACACGGGAACCTTAAATACAATTTTGAATTCACCCCTGACTCTTTCTCCGTTGATCTTTTGTGTAAATGCACAATTGAACATCTGGCACATCTGTAACTCTCTCTGCGTGATTGTGTGCAAGACAGAAAACGTGCAGAGAAAACGCAGACTTCATAATTGCGCAAAAACATTAAACTCACGTCATGTTAAAGCCAGCATGCAGCTCTGAACGAGATCTTTCCTCTGCTCCGTGTAACACAAACCGTTAAAACAACAGGACTTGTAAGTCACTCAGTCATTCCATAAAAGAAGAAACAAACAAAGGTGCAGGTCACTCCTCTAATTGCCTCCCGGTGAGTGTTTTTACTGACAGATGTTGCAGCTCATTTGCTATTAGAAACATTGCATGAAGGATGGTGTGAATTCCATGAGTCAAACTAACTGCAGAGGAGACATGAAACCAGCATCAATCACCACACCGATTTGTTGAGATGAGACAGAACACGGGATACAGAGAGGGAAATCAGTGTCTGGTTCATTTGATCACATTTTAGCCTCGAGATCACTTTCATGACTGTCTGAGAGGATTTATAATATAATATAAATTTAATTATAATATAATATAAATCACCTGCTAAGTAATGAAAGGAACTAACCTTTTGTTTTCTTATGATAACAGGTTGATAATCTCTTTATCAGAGCTCATTTTCTTACTCAGGATAACAGCAAAAAATAATGGTAAGCACAGTCTGTTTTTCCTACGGGGAAGCAATGAAAGATGATCAGAATTATTTTTATTTTTTTGACTCTTGACATGGGGCAGTGGTGCACTTGAGCCTCTTGTGGCCAAAATAAGTATTACAACAACTTGTTTTTAAAGATGAACAAAAAAAAACTCTAAAAAAAAGTTAGCGACACCAAATATTATCATGTCATGTCCTACAAGTACTCTGTTATTTTTATTTATTTATTTATTTTTACTTCCTGTCCTCGCAGGAAGTGGCAATGTTTCACAGTGTTTAGAGACACGGGCATCTTACTGTTATAATAGTCATGATGATGGTGATGGTGATGATGATGATGATGATGATGATTTGATGGTGTTTATAAAAAATATGATATCATAACGGTTATTTAGAGCAGAGATTTAAAAACATGCTAAACAGTGGAGATTCATTCGTTATTTACACTGTTATACAACGGACAGTGTTTGTGTATTACTGTGTAACAATGTCCCAAATAAAATATGAATAATATGTATGTATGGAGCAGGAAGGAATAATGCAGCAACAAAAGATGAACCTTTTTCACTTTTTCCCAAAACAGCCATTTTCTTTCTGGGATGAACTGTCAAAGGAAGTCTCACATCATTTACACATTCTTTGCTAAAGCTGTAGGGACTCCATATAACCACAAGGTGGAGCTACATCTTATAAAATGAGAACTCAAAAGCTGTTCTCTCATGAACACAAAGGATTTTGTTCCACACAAGTAATTTTTATTGGGCTGGATTAGATTAAGTAGGATTTACATCCTACTTATGAGGTGGGATCCAAACAAACTCACCTCCTAAAGCCATGAAGTGACAACAAGACAAGCTATCCGTCACATGCACTACAATTACTCCACCCAATACTGTCATCCATTACTGAAAGCCGACCAGTAATTGCAGGGGGACTCTTGTGACATTACTCAGCACATCATTTAGCACATCCAGGGCTCTCAAGGAAGTAATGCTGATTCCTCGAAACACTTACCTGACTCAGTGTTGCCAAAGTACATGAATGAACAACTGATACAAGGTGGAGGGAAGGAGTGGTGTATGAAGTAACAAAGGAAAGCCTGAAAAACCTGTTCTTCTGAACTTTTAATTAGACCAAACCGTACAAAATTGTAATCAACACGGTCCCATAACTTTTCTGTGCAAATCATTTTGGCTGTAGACAAAACAACACGATGTGGACAAAATCCTTAGGCACCAGGATCAATGACAAACCTTGACAGTGCATATCAAAATGGTATTGCTAAACTCAGAGTGAAGTTGAGGCTGATCCTGTAAACGAAGAGTCATGAAAGCAAAGTTTGTCTCTGGTAATATCATCTACAGGATATGCCTACATCAGCCTCCACTCTGAAAACCTCCAGGTGTCATTTATCACTCTGCAATTAGATTTGTTAATGCAATTAGTACGTGGTCCGAGATGTGGGACTATAGCTAGAGGCAGCCACTGAACTATCAAGTATGTTTGTCAAAACCTTATTTTATCAGGGCAATGGTGACTAGAAATGAGGCTTTTAGATTTCAGATTTTAAGTGGAGCATACATAGAAAATCATATGAGCAAAAATTAATAAATGGAACTACAGAGTCCACGGTCCAAACACTGCCACAGCTACATACAAAGGCTACAGGGAAAAGCAACAGTTATGACTCTCCTGTGACAGACATGATTATTTTATTCCAAACAAATGTTTTATTCTATTAAAAGTTTTTCTGTCACTTCACTTGAATAGTTATAATCTGTGGGACTCTTGGATTAAACATATTCCTTCTCTGGGTGACTGTCATCAAGATGTAATTAGGCTTTAATATTATAATTTATTCATTAATTTATGTCAATGTAGATTATTCACTGCGTGATCGTCTATAGACGCTAATCTGTACGTTTTTTGTCTAGCTGTCAACATATCCACATTACTATTATTTTTGAGTGTGCAATCTTATAGATGAGGAGCTTCACACAGAGCGACACCTGCTGGTTATGTTTTGTAACTACCTTTGACATGCTTGTTCTTGGTTCTCTGTCACTGATCTTTGCACTCACTGAGAACAGGCTATACTGACCACAGAACATCATGAGGAGAACTCACTGGAGTGCTTTCATTTCAAAACAGGTGGTGACCGAGCTGCACGTAAACATTGTCTGATAATATTTCATTTGATATGTGAATAATGTGCTGCCATCTGGTGACTGATGACGGGATATAAAGGGTTTACAGGCCGCCAATCAGGTAAGTGAAGTTTGAAAAAAGCACAAGATTAATAGAAACTGCTTAGTGATATAAGATGTATTTAGTCTGTTTACTGAATTACAAAAATTATAGTGTTACTCAAAATTTTACTGAAGCAAATGTAGATTTTTCTTTTTTGTTTGCACAGCAGAGACGTTGACTTGTTGAAGCCTGAAAAACTCAGGTGGACAACACAGGCTCAGTTCCATCAAGTGTCCCAGTAACCAGTGAACCTACAATGCTGTCGCTGGATCCAGCACACACAATAGCAGGACCTCCCCTTAGTGGAATGCAGATATCACTGATATGCCAAAGTGCCGCGTCATGTGTTGAGCAACCAGGTCACTGAAACATCCTGGGTGAAAACCTACAGGTGATGTTTATTTCATCAACACTGAAGACACGTCCACGTAAAATACTGCGAGCCACGAGCTGGAAACAGCCCCTCAAGGAAACTGGCAGCCTTAAATAGTCTGGTACTGACAAAAACCTGGACAGACGCCTCTGACCTGATATCAGAAACATTAACTGAATCAGTCTGTATGATCTTACTGTGTTACACATTACAAAAGAAAAGACACAAAAAAAGTGAGTGAGTTGGAGCCCAGTAAAACACTGATCTCTTTCAGTTGTGCCTCATTCTTTCACCAATATTTTCTACTCATTCTGTTATCGAATATAATAATAGTGCTACCAAAATATGAATAATGAAGACCTTCATTACTCAGCAGCTCTCATTCCTGGCATTCCCTCCACCCAGATTTCTTTTCCCTCTCCCCAGACACCCACATTTCTCAATTCCTGCAGACCTAAGACCTGTTTTCACTTCACCTGTCTCTCTCTCTGTTTCTGTATTCGGCTTTAGTTTTAATATACTAGAACAAACAACCAAATTGAAGCCTAAACAAAAAAACAACGTTTATTACTGGTTTGAGTATTGAGTATACCGATTTGAGGCGTTTCAAATGAATCTTCAGGCTCCCAGCTTTCAGATGATGTACACCACTTCTGTCCCTGTTCTCCATGAAGAGGACAAAAATATGTTTATTATACGGAGGGTGTGGGTGAATGTCCTTTAATAAAAATGTCACATCTTCCTCATGCCCAAGATGACGTCTTCATATTGTTTGTTTTGTCTAACCAAAAGTGCAAAGACCCAAAAATATATATAAAGAGTATAAACTAACCTCTCACACCTAACCTGCTCAATATTTTATGTGTTTATTCTTTCACCCAAAGGTACACACACACACACCTACGCACACACACACACACACAGCTTGTTATTACCTGGCCCACTTCCAGAGAAGTGGCGAAGAAGTGACGTCATGTATTTCCAGAGACATCTTGTGTAAGATATTTTCTCAATGACAACAACAACATAAAGTTTGTTGACGCGTAAAGAATCACATGGACATTATGTATGTACAGGTGGGTAACTCTGATAAGTGTGTTCATAGTACATTGAACACACCTTCTCTCTTCAGAATACCTTCAGCAAAACATTTTATAACACTATCTTATCAGCAGTGAGGCCCACACCTCCTGTTACCATGTGATCACTCTGCACTGCACTGATGAAGTGGTGGAAAGTAAATATATTTACTCCAGTACCACTTTAATATTTCCACTTTATGCAACCTCACATTTGTACTCTACTGTCTGTTATTGTGTTGGAAATATTGTGCTCCATTACATTTATCTGACATCTTTTCAAGATATATTTCACAATAAAATCGTGGTCTATTGTTCCAGATGTCTGTGAGTTGTCAATATTTCCACCAAATAGTTATTTCCCCTCTTAACTTCACTGATGTTATTTAAATATATTTAACAATTGCGAAAAGTCCCCCAAAATTACCACTCTATGTAGCAGAGCAATTTAGAAGTTTTCTTGTTTTTCCTGTCTCATTAATAAGATTGACTCTGTGACAGTCAGGTGGGGTCTGGACCCCTAGTTTGGAAATCCCCGTACTAAAACACCAAACTCTAAAATCAAATCAAATCAAATCAAATTTTATTTGTATAGCCCAAAGTCACAAAACACATTTTGCCTCAGAGGGCTTTACAAACTGTACAGGGAGTGACACCCTCTGTCTCTATGACACCATGTCTGCCTCTGTCTGTCTATAACTCTATATAAAAAAAACTCTACTGTAAAGAGTGTGGTAATGTTGGGTCTATATTTAGATTTAAAATCTAGATGGACTTGTTTTGAGTGTGTAATGGGTGAGTAGTGTTAATTGTGCAAGACTGTTTGACCTAATTCTCGTAAATGTCAGAAAATGTCTTGATTACCAGTTTAAACATATTTTGAGCTGTTCTAAAGTAGATACAAGGAACGTTTTAGCGACAGGGCCTCCGGTATTATTTGATATTTTAGGTTTCAAGACAAAAACACCTTTTTTTCTGCACCAATAACCTGAATAACACGTCACACGTGTACAGCAATCATGGCACGTGTTGGGCCCAGACAAATGACACCTGAGGAGGATACCTCAGATACTACCTTTACAGGAGCTCCATTGTTCATGAAATGTGTCATCACATCATGTGTTCCCACAGTGTGTATTATTAATCAGCAAGTACACCAAGTACAACAGATGTTGATGTCATAAGCAAGATTACTATAATTAACACATTTGAAAAACACATTTTAGTTCACGGAAATAAAAAAAATAAAAAACTAGACAAATAACCAAAGCAATATCTAAAACAACATCAAAAATACACATGAAATAACCGTTAGTATTTGTCATTTACCTATCATGACATCTTGCCTCTGACAAATAAATAAATTAATTAATAAATAAATAAAACTAATACAGAAGCTAACACAGACCAAACACTTTAAAGCGATAAAAATGAAACTGAAATGAGGAAGCACACTCTCTAGAACATTCTGTCTGAACCAGGCAGGGAAATGCTACTGAAAGTAAACGCTCCATTGCTCCATCACCTCACAGCCTCCATTGCTCTGAAGCAAACCTCCTGACTCCACCACCCAGGACCGAGCACCGAACCTGAGGTGACCGTGACAAGGGCCTTCTCCGTAGCTGCCCCCTCCCTCTGGAACTCTCTCCCCAAACTCATCCGTGACCGTACCCACCTACACACCATCATGACAGTTTGGATGTTTTTGATGTTTTCACCATGTAAAGTGTCTTCGAGTGTCTAGATTATTATTATCTATTATTATAAAAACACTGTATTGTATCTAAAGTACTTTTATCTAAAGTAACTAAACGCGGTTCCATCCTGACCAGCTACAATAGCAAAATGCATCAGTATGACCAAACTTATACTTTAATTCAGTATAGTAGAAAAAATGCTCAAGAAGTACTTTTACTATTGATACTTTAGGTACATTTAGCTGATTATTTACAGTTTTTACACTAACATATAAGTTTACTTTCACTTTCACGATGGAAAGGAACTAGATCTTATGATTACATTCTGACTGTGTTCTGTGCTCTGTGGCAAGTGGTTCTTGTTTTCCTCGCCTTTACGTCACAGTTTACGTCACAACCTTCTGCAATCTTCCTCATCTTTCACACATTACTTGTAGTCATCCGCAACAAATTACTTTCCATACGTGGAATAAATTACAAGTATGTTACTGTGTTTCAGCCAGCTGTGGTCTGATCACCTGACTGCAGTAGTTTCCTGGGTACTTCCCTTTTTATGCAGAAAAGGAAGAATTGTATAGACATGCCTTAACATGTTCATGGTGCCTGTACTGAGTACAGTACTGAGACCTCGTGCATATCTTGTTTTGAGGGAGAATCATCGGTGTTTGAATGAAATGCAGTGCATAAATGTATGTTTATTCATTGCACAAACCTTTCAGTCCGTTCATGGTGTATGAAGGTCACTGCCCTGGTGTTTGTAAGTGTCATTCCAGGCAGTGTTGGTTGAAGAAATGAAAGGTGTCCTGTAAAGATGCCCACAGAGCAATGACGATAAAGCGGCCAGTTCATTTGGATGTAAAATGGCCGCTTTCCGTCGATCACATGACATCTTGAATATTAGGTGTTATTGTTGGTGTTATGACTGTCCTGTACATGAAAAACAACCACTGTGTCTAAACATCTTATCACTATCAGCCCATCGGGACACAAAATAAGCCACTGATGCTCCTGCGAACTGTTGTCCATTCAAACGTCGCTCTGAGAAGAAGCAATAAAACTTTATGGTGGGATTATGTAAGTGTGAGTTCTTAAAATTCACTCTTTATCTACTGAACATCACGGTCTGTCATTCAATCTACCATCATATGACACATTGCTGTTGTTTGAGCTGTTGTTTTGGTCACATTCAGTAAGTATTTATACGTTGAATTAATCTTCTAACGCTATCAAATCAGAATCATACATTATTGTAAATATGTACATGAAACCTCTTTATGATCAGTTAATCTGCCCACATGAGCATGTTTTTGTTGATTAAAACTAAAAGTACAGACAACACCTGTCTGGCACAAACATTACAGGTGTGTTTGTAATAGGAGTGATCTCACAACAATATCGTAAACAGAGAAGTCAGCCTGAGAGAGGAGGAGGAACTTGGCTGCCGCTGAAGGGGATTCCTTGCCATAGTTACGTCACAGAGAGTATTTAAGCACTGCACTGCTATCAATAGGTCAAACCTGTTCCTTCTTGTCAAGCCACGACTACAACGCTTTATAAGCACTGACGGCGAAGACAAACTGAAACTTTGAAGCTTTCTCCTCTGTTTGGAATCACTAATCACTATAAAAATGGCCAGTCAAGGTGAGTATCTAAGAAGATTTGATTGAACTTAACCTGATTTTAGTTACTTTTAATCAGTTTGGGTGTGTATTATGTCATGGATGCTCACCTTTCTTTTTCTTTCCTCAGAATTTCCTGCCACTGTTGTCGCACATGAGCTGCGTCAGATTGGAGACACACTCTACTGGAAATACAAACTGCTGGAAATACTGATCAAGAACTACAAGACTGTCAGTAAAATCAGGTGAAACGTGACGTCCAAGTAAAAGAGGAACTGGATTTTTTGCTAAACTGGAAGGCGTTCACAGCCAGAGGAGAAGAGTCTTGGATACGGACTCATCGCTTGTGGCAAAATGGGGACTCTCAAGTGGGATGTAAGCTTGTGGAAACACCCTGATGGAGATGTTGAATATTGACTGTCAGAGGACTGCTGTCATATTCAAAACTGGAGCTCTGCAAAGCCATGTGTGTGGGATGCTGTTGATCCATCCCGTCTGAAGCATGGGAACAAAGTGGAACACCTGAATGGAAGCTGTCTGCTGAACGATGCTGAGTGTCACGTGTATTCTGTACATACTACTGTATATGTGAGCATATATGCATGTTATTCTCTATAAGCTTGTCAAATCTATGTCAGCTGGAGAATTGAGGAGGTGGAGGAAATGATACTTGCGTGTATTAAGTCTAAAACTGTCTTTGTAACGGGATAATCATTGTTGCTAATAAATAGTACATACATATTCAATAAGTCAGCATCTGGTCTCGTGTACTATAGTGTGGTATAATAGTAATGCCTGAGGCTGATTAGCTACATGTGAGTTAAAGTGACAGTTTGACATTTGGCGCTTGTAGGAATAGTTTCACTCAGTCAGGCTAGCTGTTTTCTTTATTTGTGCTAAGCTAAGCTAACAAGCTACTGCCTGTAGCTTCTTATTTGGTGTCAAGAAAGTGAATAAGAGTAATTCCCAAAATGACAAACTACTTTTAATCTCATGAATTGCTAACTTATTATATTACATATTCAATAAATCCAGTATCTGGTCTTGTATAATGGTAGTAAGAGTGAATAGCCCAAGGAGCAAATAACAATTAGCTTCATGCAAGTTAATGGAATAGGTCGGAAACATGCTTATTAGCTGTCTTGCTGAGTTACATGAGGAGATTGATAGCACCATAGGCTCTTTTCCAATGGCACACTGTTCTTCAGAGCCACAATCCAGTTGGCAAAGGGCGATCTGACTTCCATTTCACTGCTATATATTTTTTGGCAATCGCTAGCAGGATTACTGTGATCTTAATGGAATAATTATACGTGAGATTAGAGTGTGAGAGATTACCCAAAAGGCATATCTCAAGGCAATCCATTGGGAACGATCTGTGGATTATGGATAAATGAACCACAGGCCACATGCCAAAACCATAGCAGCTTGCTGCATTGCCAAGTCGAGTGACGACATTTTTACACTGCGTGCAGCTTAAACAGGTTGTAACACGCTCATTAATGAGCTTTAGAGGTGCCGGTAGGTGCCTTTTCTTTTCTTTTGGATAGGACCAGACCTGTTCTTAGCATTAATGCTAAGCTAAGCTAACACGCTACTGGCTGTCACTTATATATTTAGCATACAAGCACGAGAGTGGTGTCAATCTTCTCCTCTAACTGTCTGGAAGAAAGCCCAAAACAAAACATCAACTATTTCTTTCATCTGTTGATCCTTTTCTCCGACTAATCCTTCCATCACACAGTATATACATCTAATTGTTTGTTTTGTATGACTAGCAGTCCAAAACCTACACATAATCAGTTTACAGCATCGACTATCTTTCTACCGGATGCATCAGACTGAGATCATGACGTGATGTGATATTTACGTCCAAACACAAGCGAATAAAAACGACCACAGCAAAAGTGCTAAATTCAGGCACTTAAAGGATCCTTACTTTATTTTGTGTGGTAATACAAAAGCATACAGAATTATACAGGATAGGAGAGAAGATCCCTTTCATTGAATTCCATTAGAACGTACACATAAAATGACTAATAATTACATACAAGCCTTTTCTCTGTAGCTACATCCACAAGTACCCCAGCCCTCCACCAATAGCATGCATGGTCTTTTTGTTGTAAACGATCTCAACACTTCGTCATACCTATTGGTATTTTGTAGGTAGGAAAAAGAAAAAAAACAAAAAAACAAAAAACAAAAGACAGAACTATAAAGTATGCCGTGAAACAAAAGGTGATGTATCTTCATACATATAAATCACACTCATCAGACCAAAATTATGTTTACAGTCGGGATTTTACATTAAAACATGAGTTTTCTCAGACCTGCAGTAAAGCGTGCTCGGAGATAGGTTTTTGTTCCAATCAAATGCATCGTTATTGAACAGTTTCAGTCTTTAACAAGGATTCATCTGGGGTCCAAGTAACCCTCCCATCACCTGCACGTATGAGACAATGCAACATTCCCGTACGGGCCTTTCAGATAGAAATATAACATCTAATTATGACATGACATACAAACTGAGAGATACATTATATTGCAAGAGAGAAACTTAAAGGGTCGGTTCAGCCTGTTCTGTTGGTATGAAGTGAATCGAAAGGAGAAAATGCTGTATTGACAGCATGTTTAAAGTAATTCCAAGGAACAACAACATTTTTTTGTTTTTTTTTACAGCTGATTAGATCTTAAAACGGAAATTCCACTTGCCCTCATTGTACTGAGATAGAGGCAGGTATCTCTGAGACACATTTCAAAAGCTACGACTACCTGCTTGACTAGTGTTAAGCGAGGAAATGATTTCTTATACTGACCCTTTAACATTTTCCGAACTGGAAGTAGCCCGTTCGACTATCACTATCCAGCCCGTTCGTACGAGCCACCACCAATGACGTAAATTTTGCTGATCCAAATCTGAACAGATCTGATCCCTGTTTGCTTCTCAACTCACCCTTAAAAAATATGAGCAGAGCCATTTTTTTTTTTACATGTCCAAAAGGAATGATATTTAAGAATTCATAAAGCTGTAGACAAAATAAGTGAGAGCTTCTTTTTTTTTTTTTTGTTTTTAAACCACGGTTGTTAAGGTTCATAAATTTTCAATCTCATCTTCACAAATATGTTACTCAACCCAAGAAAAATCTCTATAAATACGATCCTACCTACAGGGCTACTGACTGTGCAAAATAGTTGATAAATGGCAGGCTACTCCAAGCATCGATTAGCAACATAAATAGAAAGGGAAGACTAGTCTCATTCTATACACACAGAATGGACCCATTGCAAAAGCAGCAAACTAATAAGACAGAGTTTTGCTAGACTCAAGGTTTAATTCTTCATTTAGGTCACAGACTATGAGGGCCAAATTACCCGGCTCACTCTTAACGATGCGGCGGCTGAACTTAAAGCGTTTGTGTCCTCGCTGTCCTCCTCAAAATGTAATGAGGAGGAAAGGAGAAGAGAGGATTTAATGAGTACAGAGCGAATCGGTAAAACATTCAGGTAGTCTATTCTAACAGTAACCCTAAGCATGTACTCCCAACACAAGTGGGAATGAGTAGACGGAAGCAGGAGACCTGTGTGAGTGCAAAGAGCATCAATAGCAGTGTGAACTGCTATTCTATATCCTTGCATAAGCATTTGGGAGAGTATGGAGACGAGACCAAGACTCGGCGAGATCTTGTAGTAATGGAGAGACGATGTTTCCTTAGCGTGGAGGGAAACTTGGCCCCGATCAAAATCTTCATTTTCACCATGACTACTGCTGCCACCTGCTTTGTTCTCTGATGTCACCTAACATTAACAGAGGCCCGTCTGTTCGTAGTGTCGATGTTTACAAGTATATCCAGCTCAGCAGTGGCATGGCAGATAATTTACCTTACTGTGTGAAAGCAGCCAGTCATTTTTCATTCAGAGACCGTTCCAACCAACCAAATGTTACTTGGTGAAGCCCACCACCAATTAGATTGCACTGGGTTAATATGGACTACCACCAACATGTCATCCGAAATAGACGTACAAACAGGCTCCCCAACCAAAATAGATTGTCTCATTAAAGTGAAGTCCGTCTTATTAAAGTGAAGTCCTTCAACCAATTAAATAACACAGACCATAGCCAGATCTTCCAGTCCAACCAAGCAGGTGTTTTTCATTTAGTAAACGCGGCCACCACCGCCCACATAAGTTCGTTGGCGTTTGGCTTTGCGCTCTCTTTCTCCGGCTCCAGCTCCAGCAGAGTGTGGACTCTCTTCATGCCCAAGTCGTACTGGTCGTCTTGGAGCGGGGCGAAGGCATTCTCAAGAACGTCGGATGAGTGGGCCAGGAGGATCAGGGCAAGAATCCGCTTGTCCATACGGTGTGGATCGTTGACCCACTTCTCCAAAACGGATTCCTGGACCTTCTTGACGAGACGCTGTGGGTAACAACATTAACACACGTTTTATAGCTGTTATATGCATCACATGCACTTTATGTACATTTAAGAAGGTGAAAGAACGAGAACAGAAGCAACATTAATGGAGCAGTTAAACATTTTAGGAAACCTATTCACCTTCTGTCATGTCTCAGCTACAGCTAGCAGATGATTAACTTAGCATAATAACTAGAAGCAGGGGGAAACCAGCCAGAGCTAACCTGGCTCTGTCTGAAGGTAAATCTAAAGCTCTAAAACTCACTAATAAGCACGTTATAACTCACCTGACTTTTTTTACACTTAAGTTTTTGAACAGGTTTGATATAATGCATCGATTAATGTGATTTATTTTGTGCCAACTGCCTCCAGGCTATAGTTTTATGTTTAACAAACAAATACGAGACTGGCATTAATGTTCCCATGTAACCCTTGACAAGAAAACTACACGTTATTTTTCCTAAAATGTCATCGTAAATAAGGGTGGGGAAAAAGATACACTGTATTTTGCATAGCAGGCAAGCAACACTGTTAGAACTAACTAATTAACAGAACAAAATAAATAATGAAATAAGACTTAATGAGAGACAAAGTAAACAAACTTGCACGCTGTAGCTCATAAGCCATGGACAGGCTTGTTTGTTAGCAGAGGTACGAAAGAGTAAAGACCACACCGGCATCTCAAGAGACCTGAGTGATGTTTGAAGTAAATGTGCTGTTTAATATGCTGCAGAGGCAAACTCATGTTCCATACTGAATGTAACACTAGATAAGAAAAAAACATACCATTTTTATAAATATATATTACATTCTGTGTCTCTTGTGTGTCTGTCTGTTTGTATACTGTATGGCAGAGATATAGAGTTCTATTATGAATCCAAAAATTGCTTAATATCTCTGAAAGGAGAGCACAGGATGTGTGATCTGTGGAGAACACATGCATGCTTTGGTACACAAAACATGCACGTTAATTTCAGTTGAACTTTAACAGGACATTACTGTTTAAAATAGGTCAAACCCTCACCCTCATAAAAGCTGAGTGTTCATGTTTGCAGACTGGGGCATAAAAAATATCGCGCATGCACTTCACTCAGTCAAGAGTCTCCAGCAACCCTCATTTGAAATCCATAATCCCGGAACGTGCAAATCAACCTGATGACACAACAGAGAGTCACCGAACGTCACCACACCTTACCTGTTTGATGGTGCTGTTGGTGAGCGGATGTGTGGTCATGTCAAAAAGCAGGAAGTTCTGTTTCTCTGTGGTGAGCACTCCTTTCTCTACCAGGTTTTTTGCCAGACGCTCTCTGACGTTTCTCAGCTGGTAGTGCAGCTTTAGGGGATTCCAGGTCTCTCCTGGAGGACGGCATGAGATGAATTTTAAGATATTGAAAACACACAGACACGCGGTCGGTGTCATTTTAACACTTTAAAGTCTGAGGTGGAGCTGCAGCTTCCAGCAAATTTGTTTTAATATTGTTAATAACAATGCAATAACAAACTATATCACCTACTATCAACGTAAGCTATTACACCGACGACAGATATACAAAAACAGAAGCTATGACATTAAAATAAGTCACCCACAGTGAGTAGATTAATGCAAGCTTTGGTTAGCAATCTTTGAAGAGCTTATCTCACCACTCAGCAGCTCTATCCAGCTCTGGACTGTCTCTGGAGGCTGGGTTTCTTTTATGTGCTTGAGCGCCTCGTCCAGTAGCACATCTCCAGTTGGGGCGTCTGACTTGCAGATCACCTGGGCAAAACCAAAGCAAACATATTTGAACTAGGACCCAGCCAGCGCTCACATCCTGTGTGAACAGGAGACACCGCACACATCATGCAACAAGTTATGTAAAATTCCTGCAGAGGACATGCTCACAGAAACGAGACACACTGCTACGTTTACCTTAAAACACGTGACCACATCAAGTATTTGGTCTCACCTTCCTTGAGAGCAGGCTTTTCCTCCTCACGCCGCAGGCCTCCAGCTGTAGCCTCCCTCTGAGGGCCAGTTCGACGAGCATACACCCGCGGAGTCCGGAAGAAATACAGTCGTTCCAGAAAGACGTGTAACCCTGAGAGGAGAGAGGAGGAGAGAAGAAGGAGAAGAAGAAGAAAAAAGTGAGCCAAGGAGGTGCAGCGTTTTGTTAGCTTAGCTGACGTGTTGGTAGGAAGATCGTCTCGGAGCTGCTGCAGTACTTCCAGGTTAAGTCACGTCGCTGCTGGCAAGTTGTCAAGAAAACTGCCGGGGTAACGTTAAGCCACGATAGCTAACGTTACGTGGAAAGTAATTTGATTAATTAACGTCGGGTGAAAGCTGTAATTTAGTTAACGGCTCACCAACTGCAACAAAGAGCGTTAATAAAACATAATATTACATAAACATTAGCTCGGCTTGTTTAACTAAATACGTTAAGTACAAGCTAACGTTACTTGATATACGTTTTCCAGCTAGTTTAACCTTAAAACAGACTTTTAACATGGAGACTCATAACTGTGCTTCGGACCTGTAAATCTAACAAACATGAACTTGAATAAACGAAGTTAACTTTGTTGATGTCTGCCAACACGGTTGGTGACGCACCGTAAACACTGTGTTAGCTAATGTTAATGTTAGGTTAAAAACTAGCGTTAAGCCTGGATTAAAAACAGCCCACACCTCTCGATCCTTGAGGCCCAAGAGCAACACTTCCTCCATCAGCGTGAGCCTAGTTTCCTTCGAGTCCCCCTTGTCGTCGTCGTCCTCCTCCCCGCGGCGCGCCTCGTCCTCCTCCCCGCCGGACTCCCTCTCCTTATCGGCGGCGGCGCTGCGAATGGCCTCGGTCCTCCGCTGGACGAGGCCCGAGGTTCGCTGCGTGAGAGTAGCCATGGCTGCTGCTGCAAAACGATCAGATCCGAAGAGAAGCGCCTTCCTCGACCAGCCAGAAAGCCACGCAGCATGTAACCTGGATGTTAAAGGTGAGAACGGGGAAACGGTTGACCGATCAAATAAAGGTGGCCGTTTACGTTAAGCTCGGCTCGGGATTCCTGCTTCGACTCTGCCCACTTCCTGATCCAACATGGTGGCGGTGGCAGTGACGTAGATGCGAGCTGAACTGAACAGTGAACGCATCTGTTACCTTCAAGTACCATTGGAAATAATAGTAAATCTGAAGGTTTACCACATTTATAAACAGATAATAAAATCCTATGAAAACAGTTAAGATACAAAGGTTTCCTTTATGATGATGTAAAAATAGATACAAATAAATGAAATAAAGACAAATTAGAGTTATCCTTGTTTAGAATAAAATGAAATCTAATAATAAAAAATAAAAATACATTTTTAATGACACTTCTTGAGTTTGTTGTCGTTTTAAAACTCTATTTTATGAACTCACAGTTCATGTTATTATTATTATTATTATTATTATTATTATTATTATTATTATTATTATTATTATTATATCGAGATAAGATAAGCCTTTATTGATCCCACACAGGAAACGCACCTGTTACAATAGCTTATAGTCCACAAGGTGGATAAAAAAAAAAAAATACTGATCAAAAAAAAAAATCAAGATATTTGAAATATTTTAAACAACTTTGAGGTATATGGATATGCATTTTGAATCACTTCACAGAAATAATGGCACTATACACAAACGGTGTGTATTATTAGACTTAAATGCACATGTATATCTATATATAAGTAAACATAATTAACACTGAAACAAAGTAATTGCCCGGTGTAGTATACTTTAAGTGAGATGCAAATAAGCTGCAGTAGCTCGCCTTCGTATTACGAGGTGGGAGTATAGTGTGTTGCTGGCCTCCCACAGTCTCATGCAGGAGGTGAGAGGAGTTCATCATAGATGTTAGCTTTGCATCCTCCTCTCATCCACTTCCGTTAAGGAGTCTAGGGGGCAGCCCAGGACAGAGCTGTACCTCTTGAGTAGTCTCTCTCTCTCTCTCTCTCTCTCTTGTAATAAATATTGAAAATCTGGGTGCAAATAAAATACCATGTACTTATCAGCTTCATATTAAGAAAAATCTAAAATATATACAACATGAATAGTTCATATTATTCATTCAAGCCCCTAAATACACAATGCAATATACACAGTCAGCACAAGGTGGCAGGCTGCGTATAGGAAATCTTATTCTTCTCGTTTCTTAACTCATCTGTACCTGAAAATTAATGTTGCTCAATGCTCTTTGAAATAAAGGTATGCAGGAACATCCCTTCTATGTAGTCTTCAGTTGTTTTTTGTTTGTTTGTTTTTTGTTATAATGGGATTAGTAAGGGAACGTTGCAGCCACTGGGAATAAATCTCGATTATATTATTTTCCAAAGACAGACTTTAAATAAATAAAAAAAAACAGCTCATTAATGTTCACGTATCTCTTCACATCACATCTGTGTTATTCTCCAACTTGTAATGTTAGTTAATGTTTGCATCTGTGAGGCTGCATTCCCGAGCCGCTCATTCCCGAGTGGGTCAGTTATTATAGGACCACTTTGTCATTGGCAGAGGTCCATTTGTTGATGATGACGTAGGAAATAAACTCCCAAATGTCCTCCACTTGACCTCACTCCCCTTCCATCTCCACCACACAAGTCCTGTCTAAGCTACTTTGTGGAATCGAGCAGGACTGGTCGTGAAGGAAAGGCGGAAAGAAGAAGTGGGGAGCTTGGGAACGCAGAGTTGCATTGTCAGTGGCTCTCAAAGGCTTTTTTTTTTTTGCTTTGTTATAGCAGAAAAAAACACATTTATCTTAATATTAATGAGGCAGAATGCACAACATCTGGGACCTGGAAACTAAATGGACTGCAGCTGTTATTAATGTTAGATACATCTGTGCTTTTTACTGTGATGTCAAAATGTCTACCCTTAAAAAGGCGGAAACATGGACTAATATCATTATAATAATATACCATTTTTCTGTTGTGTACTCGAGGTCCGAAAATCCACAGTTACTGAATGAGTGGTCATTTTTTTTCAACATCTCAGTGACTATGCAGTACATATTGGGAAGAACAATAATGATGTATGTATGTATGTATATATATATACATCATTATACTGCAGGTGCCTCTTTCCTGCAGAAACCTTACAATCCTGAGTTAAATACATAAAGTAACAGCAACATATTGTATGTTCTATGATCCTTTATGCAGAGTAAGTGCTTTAAATGTAATATATTATTCAATTAACTGAAAATCTAATTAGGTGTTGCACTGATTTGTGACTAATACGCCTTTCATCTTAAAAGTGATTCTGATCTTGAAGGACGCGTACTGAAGCTGTGGCCATAGTTTCTTTCAAAAAGACAATTATATTTGATATGCACATTTGCGTGTCTATATGATTTTGCCTTTGAAGGGGCGTTTGAATGTTGCTGCTGTGAGCGTTGAGCCTGCGTTCAATCCGTCAGTGGGGAGGAATCCCACACTTGCCTTGGAAGGCGTAGCATTCCTTGTATGGTCAGTTGTGTCAGATACCGGGCGCTCAATCACATCCAGCTGTGAAACATTTAGAGATAAGAAGGTTATAATGTGCACAGCGGACTTCTGACTACTTCATGTATTTGTTTCCTGTCTGCAAATATCAGATCAATGTGAAATAAAGACATTCCCACTCATCAAAGGGTTTCCAGATGCTTTTTACAGTACGTCCAACTCTGACAAATGAAAGAATTAAACAGAGATGAGTAAACTGGCTTCAACGTCAGAAGACTAAACATTTTAACAAAACTTATTTTTAGGATATGAAAGTTTAGACAGAGATCGATAAACACTTTTTTATATTTAGGCTGCTTTTTGGAGATTGTCTGTGTAATGTTTCAGTTTGCTCTCATGAAGTTCAGTTCAATAAATCAAGATATTTGGATTCAATTCTAAATAACCATTCCCCCAAAGCTCTCATCAAGTATGAACCCAAGAAAGTCTATCAAGTTAGCAACAAATTCACTCATTTGAAAGAGATACAGCAGCGGCGGATGAAGAGCAAGAGGATTTAATCGAAAGATAAAATCAGTTAATCCCTGCGGAGGAATTCAGATCATTAGTGAGGTTAAAGATTAAGCAATCAACTATAAATAAATGTGGCGTAATTGTAAAGGTTGATACATTTGGCTGACATCTTAAGGAGCTTAGGGGGAATTTGAAGAAATATCATTTTCTATCATTATGGTGGAAAAAACACTGTGCTGATGGAGTGTTGCAGACAGTGGAAATAAAAATGCTTGAATTAAATGATGATGGAAAGCATAAGACAAAGATGCTGAGCTCATTTCAGTGGGCACAGATATTTTTTTCTTTATTAATTAAAAGGTAGTCTATAAAAAGATTTCCTCTTTGGCAGGGACTTCACATTCTTCTGGGTTTAATAAAACTTTAGTATAGAGGACCGTCACTGAATGCTAAATTAAATAGTTCTCATTATGGAGCTACATTTCCTTGAATTTGGCATTTATTAGAAGTCCTGTGAGGAAGAATTGTACAACAAAAATCAGAGGGGCGACCTCTATCTAAATCTATCCTGGTAGGTATCTTTTAAATGGTGACAACGAGGCTGAGAAAAGAGAGGTAGTTAATCTGCTAACCCTGCTTTGTGGAGATTAAAAAACTAATGTGAGGTTTTGTTTTTCTTGCTGTGACATAAATGTGATACAATGTATAAATTGCACAACTTACTGTACATGCATCATTCAGGTTTTTTTTCCTTGGTTGAGAAACAGAGACTCAATATTTCTAGCATATAAAGGAAGGAATGAAATCAAGTACCTCTGCAGTGTGGTATTTTAGTAAATACTTCTACCACTGCTGAGCTGAAAGACATTCCTTTGCCCTCCCTGAATGTGTTGTATTATGAGTATGAACCGTCTGCTTCTATCACCCAGACTGATTAAATAATCTCTGCTTTGCTCACCGCTGATGTGCTCTGTTGTAAAAGTCATAACACATCAGATACACAGCAGCAAGCAACAAACGCTGTCCTCCTCCCTGACGTTAAGGAGCCCTGTAAGTGTGGCCCTAAAAATTCCTCGGAGATATTATTCTCCAGACGTTTGGAAATATGCTCTGTGTAAACAACCATCTCTACTTTCATCACAACCAAGACAGTCACCCGACACTCTGACCATCTATGTAGCATATTTGCACGCCGTCCAAGATGACATGATGCACAGGCGTTGAGCCTGGAAAACGTCTTGTAAATCTGTTTGTGTAAAATTGTATAGACAGCTTTAATACTGCAGTAGTAGCCTAATCAGACAAAAACAACAATATACAGGTTGGTAGTTTCCAATTAAATGTCTATAAAAAGCGGGAAATTAAGCAGAAGTTATTTATTAATCCACTGAAAAAACACCATCATCTGAAAATGTAAATATTAGCCTTGACATAAATCTTTCTTGACATATCATCTCACCATCTGCTACCCCACTGACACTATTAATAAACCCCTGCGTACCCATGAAGCCTACCAGAGGTTTATGGTTTCAAATGGTCTGAACAAAACATCTGTATTTTTCACTCAGTACATTTTTCTCACTGATCCTCCAGCTCTGGTCCTGACAAGAAGCCGCAATCTCTCCCCAGAGCTTTAAACGAGGCTGCACTCAGACCCATATTGGAGCCATTTCCTGTCTCTTGAGTGGGCAAAGGGTTGACCCTTAGTGCCCCATCTATATAAATGCACAAGAACACACTCGCATACACACACTCTTTCAAGACAACACCCCCGCAGAGAGAACTTGGGGAGTCACTTACCATTGCGCTGCAGTAAGTGAATTACGGAATCTCTCACTTGGCCGCTACACTACATCTCACAGGAGAATAATGGCCGAGAAAATATAATTAGATTTAATAGCTTGTGATATTCAAAAGCCCCAGTGAACTAGAAGGCTGAGAAAAAGCAGAATGACAATTTTGGGATTGTATGCAGAGGGCTTGTAAATGAAGACCCTCATCAGATCAGTTTTCTCACAGCTTGCTGCAATAATAAGAAACAAGATAGGAAAATAGGCCAAACTGTATGAAAATAATTGGGGAATAAAAGGTTACACCTGTAAATTTCTCTGCGGCTGATATTATTTCACTGTTTTTTGAACTGAAACAGAAGCTCGGTGCAATTCAGAGTGAGATTATGATTGCAGCACGTCCAAGGACATGCTGGCTTAGAGGCCAGGTGGGCTAAATAAGGCTGTATGCCATACATGCAGCCAACAGTAAGAATACTGAACTCTAAATGAGAGTTGAAGAGGGAGAATAATGAGGTGAAAGGAATAAAGCAGCAAAATAATGTCTGTTTCAGCATCTGCTCCAGCTCGGCACAATTACGGGAAGTGCTTCGCCTTCGCCCCATTCACAGTGACACGAATAATAAACACAACAATGAGGCAATACATCTACAGCATATAATCCAATTGACCAAAGAGTAATTTTACTTCACAGCGGAGGCCTGAATACATGTATTGAAAAAGCCTGGTATCTAGGACACAGATCAGTCAATGGACTGAGGAAGTCTTTTATCACATGCGTTTTTTAGCTGAATGAAGTCATTGTCTCAGAGACAGAAAACATGACACTTAAAAGAAGAATTTTAACTCGCTGAACTAATCTTGTTTAACATTTTTTGCTTGCGAGAAGTAAAGTTGAGTCTAAAGCTAAAGCTAGCTTGAATAAAGGTGCTGGTTAATTGGCTAGAGTTCATTTAAAGCTGCTATAAACGATATTGTTATAATAACAATTGTGAAAGGGGTCTTTCACAGTGTTGAACCTACGTGCTATGGCTGGAAGTGTGGCTGTGAAGTGAAGCCAGTGTGGAAGTGCCAAAAACTGCAGTTCCTCAAATGGCCACTTGAGGCTGGCTACAGAACAAGTTCATCTCCATAAGCCCCCATAATAAAATGCTCAACTTCACAGCAGCAATAAACATGTTACAGCCTCGTCTCTATAGCAAATCACGGATATGGCGTCCATGTTTTAAACTGTCTATGGTTGTCACCTATATCTGTCACTTTGTGCAGCTTTACAGAGCGTTACAGTTGGTTTCAGCAAACTGTATGGCTTTACAGCAACTTTACAACTGCAGCAGCCGGCAGCTGTTTTCAGTGAAATACCTCTTGTAAACACTGTACACCTGCTCAACACCAAACAGCAGACCGAGCATTTAGCAGATATTTCCCTCAGGAGTTGGTGGAGAACAAAAACAGAGCTGGACGACACAGAATATTCATCAGATAAACAGAAAGCCAGCTCCAAATCTTTATTAATGTTGCTCTGTAACTGATAGATGAACTGTTGAACTGTTTGCTATCAAATTCACCATATCAACTTAACAGGTTACAAACTAATCACCAAAAACATTGTTAAAATTGTTATTTTTCTATTAACCCTCCAGATTTGTGTAATCTTCCCAAAATGATCCTCCCTTTCCTCTGTTCTCCCTGGTAGATTTCAGCAGGAAGCTCTTAACAATGGGACCTCTCCAGAGGTTCTCTGAAACCCAGCTGAAAGAAACTCCACACGCACACACACACACACACACACACACACACACACACAGTGCAGACACACACGCGTTTGACCACGTTTATATTTGCACGTACACGCACATCTGCAGTACGCACAGAGAATGTCATCATGCAGTCATCCATTAACATTAAATAGAAGCTTTATTGTTAGTATGATGAAAAACACGGACTTGACAGTAGAAAAACATTGTTTGTCAGGAGACTTCTGATTAGCATGTAGAGACCGAGAACAGCTGATGAACCGGCGGCCCAGCTGACCTCGTACTGAACATTTGGTTTATTTGCTCAGCAGTAGTGATTGATTTATCCAGAGACTCCTGCTCAGTTTGAGAACACAACTAGTGGTGGAAAGCAAATAAATACATTTACTCAAGTACTGTACTTCTATACAGTTTTGGAGTACTTGTTATTGGGTGTATTTATGTTACAGCCATTGCACTTTTATACTAAATTTCAGAGGGATACATTGGCTTTTCTAGTCCACTGCACCACATAGTTACTAGTTGCTTTTCACATTAAGATTTTTAAACATATGCAAACTTTATTAAATTCCTGATAAAGCCTCTGCACTTTTACCTGTAACAGAATACTTTTACTCAGCTGTATTGCTACTTCTCTGATCTGAATACTTGTTGCACCACTGAAAACAACATAAAAGTGCCTAATGTGTGGTAAATACCCCGGTTAACTGCCGATTTAGCCAGCGCTAGCTAATAATCCTGACCAGATGACTCCTTGTTCTGTTCACTATTTGCGGTCAGAGGCCAAGTGATGTTCACCCCAAAACACGGGATTTGTGGTTGAAAAAGTCAAGTCAAAGCGAACATGATGAGGAGACATGGAGACCTTATGATCTTAATCATCATCGAGTTACTCAAGGGGGAGAGGAGAGTACAGAAGGGTCAGCACACATGGGCACACACACTATATTCCCACTGAGTATCACAGTATATACCTGAGGAGATTCGACCCCCTTGAGGCCCTAAACTGCAGCATTTCTGCCCTTTTCATCCCCTTAATTCATATTCACCACAGGAGATCTGTTAAAGACACCGAAACTAAATCAGTCAAAAACGAACTCCCTCACAGTTATGACACCAGCATTCATAAACAAAAAGTAAATCACCAACAAAATTAAAGCCTCTTGATACTTTTGGCCGCTGCATGGCACAACGTTTTTCCCACACGGTAACAGAAACTGTACCGCACCGCTACACACGGTGTAGAGTTCCTGATGTGGGTGTGTTATGAATATTTTGCTGACAGTGTTCAGATTTACCACCTGTGACAGCCGAATGGAGTTTTTTGGAGATTTGCTGGATCAGATGAGCAGAGCTGGCAAACAGAAATGTAAAAAAAAAAAAAAAAGTCAGGAGCATGCAATTTAAACAACGACCATAACATTACACTGAAACCATATGGGGGGAAAAGACCATGAATAGTAGTTATAAACAAAAAGTACTGCATGTTAAAATCTGATATTTAAAGGTTATTTTTCATATGTTTTTTTCTGTATAATTCAGTTATAGACAATTATCTTCACATGTAATTATTTGGAAATCAAATTGGTTCAAAAAGATCCAAGATTACTGGTTGGTGTAATCATTCCTCCTGTCCGTACTGTCTGTGAAGAGTTTCCCTGTAGGCATGACTCCAGTATCAGAGACTGGGACACAGCCCTGGTTTGACTGAGGCTGCTATCAGTTTTAACTGAACTGTAAACTCTATTTTTACACAGATCAAGGATCTCAGATTTTGTCCCGCACCTCTTATATTGTAATCGCTCAGCTGGATGTCTTTTACTACCAGTATAAAGAAGGCAGAACAATTACAGTGATTACAGTAATAACTATTTCAAGGTACATATGGGCCTGTAAGTGTGGCTTACAGTGGACGTGTCCTTTAAACTATACGGTTGGTGCTGCACAGATCATTTACACAACTCATGATTTTTAATTATCTACACCTTCTCGAAATGTTACTGCCAGCTCTGGTTCATACCGCCATTTGTGCTGCATGAAATTCAACTCTATCACTATGAAACTAGATGCCCGTCTACTTGTCTCAATCTCTGTATTAGTCTGTAAGCCCTAAGTTACCAGCTGAATGTGGCTCCTGTGCAACTACGCTTCCAATATTTGTAAAACACGATGACATGGGACGATTCAGCTTCATATTGAATTCTTTGTGTGGTCTCTGAAACAAAGATCGAGCTTTGTTTCCATTTTGTAAATCATGGCAAGTCCAGAAAGGTGGTGGGTGGACTACAGTGGACTACTGTAATGCCACTTTGAAAGGTCGATGACTTGTGGTTTCAAAGGTCAGTTTATTCAAAATGAAAAAAGACTCCGGACCATGCAAAACTCTTTCTTGGGCTAAATTGTGAACATAACTTTAGGGCTGCCTCCAGCGCCATCCCCTCCCATGTCTCCTCCCGTGTCTACCATGCTGTCACATCAGATGTCGCGGCAATAAATTACTACATTCTGTCCAAAACACGATATCTTCCAATCACAATGTGTGTGTGACATGCCAAGAATGTGATGTCACATGCTGGAAACAACTGTGCGTGTGTGTGTGTGTGCACATGTGTACATGCAAGCCTGCCTGGCTGCCCGGGACAAAGGAGAGGTCATAATATGTTAATTCTCACAGATTTAAAAGTTATATGGCATAACTTTTTGAAAGGAAAATTGATATGAAATCGCCTGCAGGGACTGACTTCAGTCCACTTTTGGCTCTTATCATACTTCAAACAATCCATTCCACTGAGAGAAGCCCCACCAAATTTCCTGTGCACTGACACCACGATCCAAATCACATTCCTGTCATTGTTAGGAAGACATAGTCACACACAGCAAAACCTAGAAACATAATGGCTTCAGACTTTTGACTCTAGTTCCACAACAATGCTGCTCAGTCTTGTCCGAGGACACAGGAAGAAACAAGACAGCTCTGTGAGGCGGTGCTTTGGCACGGCGCTGCTTTGAGCTAACATGTTTACAGGGATAATGCTGATGTCAAGCTGGCATATTGTTTACCATGTTCACCATTTTAGCTTAGCCTAAGGAATCAGTGAAGTTAATAATAAGTTACGAGCTCAAATGTGACCAGAAAATAGTAAGCAGAGGTAAAAAAAAACAAAACCTTCTAAAACAAGTACAATCAAATGAACCGTGCCCCTATTTTACCAAACAAGCTCTGATTCTGTTCAGGATTCAACAACAGTCAACAATAAATAATCCTCTTATTAGGAATTAAACTGCCTCCTGCGTAAGTTAAACCAGTTAAAAAACTGACCCATCAGTGGTGCTAGTACAAAAGTCAGGGCGTCACTAGTTATTAGGCTTCATCCTCTGGGCACCATGAATGTATGCACTGAATTTCATCAAATAGTTGTTGAGCCATTTCACTAAATAAAACAAAATATCAACTTGGTGGTGCTATTTCAGGAAAAATGTGGGGATCACTGGGATACATCACGTGGGAACCATGAATGGTAGCACAAAATTTCATGGTAATCCATCCAGTTGTTGAAACAACAAAATGGTGAACCAACCCACACACTGCCATAGTGCCTAGCTGCCAGCGTGACTAAAATGCTTCAAATAAACAGCTGTTCATCTCAAGTCCTCTGCTTGGGTACATCCCTGTGACTGATAGGAATATATCTGCTTGTTACATGTCAGTTGTAAATGTATTAAATGTTAACATTAAACAGGGATGTATAAAACAAAAATGTCATTTAACATTACATGACGTGAGGACTCAGAAATGCAAACGCATGTGTTAGAGACTTTCACTGTTACACTGTTAGAACAAGGATTCGCCACTGTTGTAATAGAGGGCAGAGGTGCACAGTGTGTCTGTGGGAGACAGAGAGCCAGTGGCCAGGATGTAACCGACACTCTGACTCTGTGTTTAGAGAGTCAAAGGGTCGAGACCCTGTGTAGGCCCTCTCTTGGGTGAAGTGAAGCTCCAGGTCCTGTCAGCAACACAGAGATGGGTGATGGAGCCCCAGATAGGAGGAGACTGATGAGACCTGTAATTGCTGTCCATGTGTGTCAGATGATTGTTTTTGTCTGCCCAGGGGGGATTGGAGGGTGACTTTGAAGATAGTGTGCTAATTTCTACTCACATGCTCCCACGCAGGCATCAGATGCTGAATTGTTAATTAAGAAGAAGAGGTTGACAAGCTTAAACTCTTCCTCTAACTTTCTTTACACTTCATGGACTCCTATAGAAGAATATAATTGCATTTCTATCACTTCTAAATCTTAATAATGTGGTTTAATAATGGATACAAAAAGGCAAAAATGTGGCCTTTCAACAGAAAGTAAGGTTTATAGTGAGGTTATAATCTGAAGCGTGCCATGTGTCCTAATGGTCCAAGACAAGGTTATGTCAGGAATAAATGAAGCAGAGATCCTCTTATCACATTGGTTTCCATCTGTTTTTTATTATGTTGCATTTCCTTTTGTCTGTTGATGACTCCCCAAACATGTTAGTCACATTATTAGTATAAAAGATTAAATAAAAGAGAGGATAACACAGAGGAACAAGAGTGTGGACTGTAGGGGGGTTAAACTCGAGATATTTCCATTTTCCCTCCATGCTCTGGTTAATGTTAAGGTTCAAAACATAGTCAAATGCTGTTCTCATCAAAGAGGAATCAGTGAGGATGGATCTGCTTTCTTTCACACTGAGCTGACAGAGGACTTTCTTTTTTTTTTTTTTCATGAAGTCCATCCCCAGTGGTAATGCTAAGTCACGCTTGCATGCAAGCACCAGTACTGCTATCACAGTCATAGACTCCACTGCCATGCAACATAGCCATGACAAAGTAGTCTTATCTTATTCATTGGCTTCACTGGTAGACAAAGATTAGAAAACAAGTGAAAGTCAGACTAAGTTACACACAAAAATACAGAGCCAACATTTCCTTATATAGCACCGAGCTTGTATATTTGTCCTACTGTGTCATTAATACAGCTCCCGGCTACAGAGACAAACTTAGGAAACAGAACTGGCTGCTGTACCTTGGCCTGGTGTTGTTAATGACATTAGAGAAGAAACTTCCTCTCTGAGAATCCAACGTTTCTATGGCTACTATTAACCACACATTTCATTTTATTTTAATAAGAAGGTTCTTTAAATGGGTGCTTCACATTTTTTTTATTCACAAAAGTTACTTTTCATTGGAAGCATGTGAAAACAATTGGAGCCTTGTTACGTCTGAGAAAATAACTCCAGAGGTTGTTCGTTTCAGGATTAGTTTAGTTTAGTTTTAAAAAATAAATCTGTATGACAAATCTTGTGGTCTTGTGGTGTAAAAATACATGAACCAGGCAGGGATGGTCTAATTAATACTAAAAAATATATTTGAATTATAGCAAATATGAGATCCAGGGTTTGCGGTCAGGATTTCTTGCCTTCTGTTGCTGAGATTTTGACCATTTTGGCCACTTGGAGACAGCGGAAACAATCTATAAACACATCACACATCACACCTTCTAAAGCCTTTATGGCAAACATTAGCATCAGCATCATCGACATGAATTTAGAAGTGTATTTCGGTCCACCTGAGAAATACTTTAATAATAATCCTTTTAGCTCCATTTTTGGTCCCCACCAACTGCTGAGGGAAATATCTGACTCCTGTCATCAGCTACAGTACATCAGCTAGTCACTAGCTGTGTCTGTCTGCAGTTTGGTGCTCGGCAGGTACTGCAGTGGGGTTTTTTCTCAACATTTTGCTTTAACAGCTGCCTGGGCACAAGCTTGATAAGAACTGTGAGACTGAACCAAAACAGTGAGCTGAAAGAGGCTTAAAGCTCATAGATCTGAGGTGACCTCATGACTGAAACCACATTAGTCATTAGATCCATTGTTAATAAAATAATTCAATGAGTCTCGGTTCAATCAGTCTCTTGTGAAGCCCCTGACTCTGTGGAAGAAAATGACTGGAGTGACCCTTTACCGGTCAATTTGTCAACAGACATTAGTTAAATATAGCCTCAAATTTCTGCATGTCAGATGAGTATTCAGTGCAATAACAGAGAATACCATACATAGCATATGTTTACTGTGTGCTGCCTACCTTTACACACGAGCACTATCCTCTTGTATACATTCCAGATTCCTCAGATGCTCACTGTAAATAGCTTTCACTGGAGGGGAAAGGTCTTTATCGGGCAAGGAGGGTCTACTATTTAGCATGACTCAATGATTGACTCAGTCTGCAAATAGAGATCGTCTCTCAGACTGTATGAACCAAGTTAATTTCCTTCACTTAAAGGGATTTACTGGGTCTGGGATGCACTGTTTGTCTTCATTACCTTAGTTGCCTTAGTGCCAAAAAGCATCTCCGAAAAGCTACAATGATCGGAGAATCTAAATGTTTTTAGTGTATTACGTTCAAAGAAAGTATTTGTGAAACTGAATGAAGATGCCTTTGATTCATTAGGGACCCTGAGAGCCTCGTATGCTCCTAATGCGCTCTTCCTGTCTGCATGTATACAGACATTTAAAGCGGGAGAGAGAAGAAAAACACATTAGAATAGACCTCCATGGCTAATAGAGGAATATAGTATGTCAGGATGAAAAGCAAGGGGACGGAGGAAGGAGAGGAAACTGTGTAGAGATCAAGAATGAAAACATGGAGTACAATTTCTACCCTCTATGCATTGTTACTACAAAAAATAAAGGATAAGAGGGGCCCGAGGTGTGTAAGAGGATGAGGAAGAGGGGGGAGATGGGTGGGGAAGGGTGTGTTGTAGTGAGGACATGGAAACTAATCAGAGTCTTCCTGAGTCTCCGTAAGATATCTGCAGGGCTGAAGACAGGAAAGACTTTTGTAAACTGTCTCATTCACTGGGAGTTCATGAGATCCTGTCTAATACAAATGTGTGTCTTTGTGTACATGTAAAGTGTGCATGCGTCGTGTTGTTGTTGGCGTAAAGTATGTTGAGTAACACAACATTTTTCTTTACCATATAGTGTGCGTATGTGTGCGCATAGTTATATAATGAGGAAGGCTATAACAGAATATACTGTATGTACACTAAATACCTCATTCTGCATGCTAACTGATGAGATGATCTTCATGTTTGCAGTTCTTTGTATATGGACATTCATAATATTTACACACAGAAATGGAGACGGATAACGCTGGTTCTCTTAGTCAGTGATGTCAGAAATGGACACACACACAGGTATGCGCGTGTGTGTGTGTGTCGGGGTGTAGTGACAAAGACAGTCTAGTAATGATAGTGTGACGTTGACGTTAACCAATATGAAAGAAAATTGAAGGCTTACAGGCAACGAAATATAAAATCAGGCTGCAAAGTAAATTCAAAGAAGGAAAACAAAAAGACAACTACACAAGCAATAGAGGTGAGTGTGTTCAAAGCAGTCTCTGAAATTGTGGTTCCTAGGTAGTGGTTGCAGCAGATGTTTACAGCAATGAATACCAGGTTATTAATTGTGGCTGAAAGGGAGTTTCACGTAAATTAAAATCATCTGCATACTGCCCTCTACTTCCAAAGTGATCTTTTAATTAGGAGACTGTCCCGATAAAAAGAGTGACAGAGGCAGTTGTTTCGTAGTCATAGGTTGTCTCATAGTGATTGGTTGACTCACTGAGATTACAATCTCTTTTTCAAGAGAACTGAGAGCAAGGAACATTCACAAATCATAACACACAGACGGAAACAACACAATTACAAGGGATAATCAAAACAGAGACTATAAAAAACAAACAAACAAAAAAAAAAACAAAACACACACATCTGATATTACTGCTCCAAGCAGAATGCAAGACTCAAGTCGGAGGGCCATTTGCAGTCCATTGCATTTAGAAGGTGCAAAGAGTCTGAAACCGGATCTGCCAACATCTTTGCACACATGAGGGATGTCTAAGATAATGTAGTTACTGATCGTGTGCTGTAGTTACTGTCTACAAGAAGTCAAGTCAAACATGGAGTATGATGGGTAGCATAGTAGTAACTTCAAACCCGACAGAGCAGGGACCTCTCTGTAAAGATATTTACATCTTCTCTTCGTGGTTCTCTCCAGGTACTCCAGCTTCAAAGACATGCAGGTTTATGGGTTAATTTGTGAGTCTAAATTCCCCATAGATGAGAATTTGGACGTGGATCGTTCCTTATCTCTGTGTGTACTTCACCCTTTTTCCAATATCACCTGGGATCTGTTCCAGCCCCTGAAAAGGATAAGTGGTTATGGACAATGAATCAGTGTTGAATATGAATTGTGAAAAATAATTTTCTGTCCAGCCAAATTCCTAAGTATCTGGTATGACTCAGCCAGAGAATACTGGTGCTGTTTTAGGTTTTACTGGCATGATAGAGTCACTGGGGTAGGTGACGAACACCATGCACTTGTACTCATACTGCTGTCTGTTCTTAATTTAACTAGCCTAAAATTTAGGACTGATAGTTGGAAAGCATCAATGGCAAACTAGACGAGCGAGGGCCTGGTGTGGGGCAGCATCTGGGACATATAGAATTGAGTCATCATTAAACAAACGGACATTGAAGTATTGATTAGGAGTAATTATGTTATTTATGTACAACAGCAGTGGACCAAGGATAGATCCTTGTTGCAGCCCGTCTCTGATGGATCATGGTCATGCTTTCCAAAAAAAAAAAAAAAACGATGAGGCTGGGGTGTGTGGATGGCTCAACAAAACAGTGAACTTAAACATAAGGGACTGATGTTTGCATCCCATTTCCAGTCAATGCTGTTTTGTTTTGGGGTTTTTTTTGCAAAGAATGACCATGATTGTTCCCTAACAATCCATAACTGTTGATTATTGGCACCATGATCTTTCCCTAAACCTAACCAAAACTAAACCTTAGTGTTGTCACATTATAAAAATTATTTATTTTAGTTTGGAGGTGTTTGGATGTATGAACTTTTTTCCTCCCTCGGCTGATACGGGGTTGTAATGGTAGCTGCTGTAGAGCTTCTCAAGGTAGATTTGACTGTTTGCCAAGCTCTTCTGATTGATATTACTGTTGATTGGTTGCTCAGGTGTCAGTAGACATTTGTGAAGTAAATACTTGTGGATTCTGGGGTGTCATAGTGTGATTTCCTTTATCATCGCCAGACTGAGGTTCAGATCATTTTACAGCTCTATTACAGGATGATGGAAAGGGCTGTGAAAACAGTGCCCAGGATATCATTTTTAAGTGAACCTCCTACCTCTAAGTAGGTGAGATACTGTTTTTTGCATTACGGCGTAACGTTGCACTTGTATACTTAGTTGTAATCAGTGAGTTCTGACCCTCTTTGAATGAATTCGATCCACCACCCTTCCTCTAATAATCCTTCGATAATCTTACTGGGATTTTTGTGAATCCTCTCCAGCTGCACGTCCCTGAAAATCAGCATCACTTTTCAGACTATTTGTAACTGCACTCCTCAACTTTGTGTTACAATTTAAGTCACCAGGGGTTTAACCAGCGGGCCTGAAGGAGCTCAGTAAAGGAACTGGGATATTCACATTTTCTCTTTTATCCTAAAAAGTGATTTGATGTTTGTTTTGTGACATGTGAAGATGCCATTGATTAAATTCACATTTCAAAATGTATGAGTTTGTTGCAACAGTAAATAATAATATAGCCCATGTAGCACTGAAATCTACGGTATATTGTCCTGACATCTTACAACAACATCTGCAAGATGGCAGAACAATCATGGGCTTGAGAAAAATCAGATCAGGTCAAGCTATTATACATGATATTTTGGTAAAACGTCAAATGTTGAGGCATGAACCTGTACCTAAATATAAAACGTTATTCATCTGACGTGAAAAAAAACATCTTTGAGGTGCTAATAACACAGATGTAAGGCTTCAAAACACCACAAAACCTTGGCGGGTAAATGAGTGTGGACCCCTGGGAAACAGATTACCTACAGGAGGGGGGGCTGAGGGGCATAAGAGCAATTTTACTCATTTTATCGGAGGGCAAAACTAACAATGTTGATGTTTGTGTAAGATCTCAACATTTCCTCCCTCGGTTTTTTTTCCTCTCACATGCGCTCACAGGTTTTCAGAGTCTTTTGCTGTTATTCTATTTAAATCACAAATCTATTTTTATGATTAGAGGAACTTTTTTTTTCATCCCCACATAAACACACTGAATCCCTCATTGAGTGGCTCCTGTATGTTAAAATTAGCCTAACGCTGTCTAATTGTTTAATGCCTGACGTGTTCTCGTCTCCAGACATCACTGCGTTGCTGTGTTTTTTTTTTTTGTTTTTTTTTGACTTGCTAAGATTTTCCCATGGACAGGCAGACCAAAGCCTTGCGAACGTAGTTTATAAGGTCATATGCATGAACTCCTCCTCCTCCTCCTCCTCCTCCTCCTCCTCCTCCTCCTCCTCCTAGTCTTCGCTGTCCCGGGTCCGTTCAACTGAGAGAGGCACGCAATGGAACAGAGCTCAGTTTGAAACGGGACCTCAGACAGTTAAACTGTGGATGCTGCTGCACAGGAAATGCCCTGTGAGCCCTTGGTAGTCATTTAGCCAGTTTGACTTTCTATCTATCTGACAGCGAGCGTCAAAGGGAAACACAGTCCGTGGAATAAGTGAAGCTACAGGACGTCTCCAGTGTGCCAGGATGCTTGGGATAAGTCAACATTTCACGTTGACAACAGTGGCAGTTGCTGGTAAGTAACAACTAATCGGGAGTTATGCATTTATGCTGATTCTGACATGAAATAATGAGTGACAGGGGGAGCGATGAGAGCGCGTATTCAGCTCCGGCGCATCTTTTACGCACGAGCTGCGGACGAGCAGCTTAGATCATCGCTGCGTCTGCATAATTGACGACTGAGCGGCTAAAAGCATCCATTAGGTGTGTCACTCGCGTTGCCTGCACGCCCATTAAAAGGTGGTGGCACCACAGTGTCCTCGTAAAATGCCCCTAAATACTTTCCGTCCGTATTTCCCAGATGTTTTTTATTCTGACTGAGGGAAGCCGCAGAGCGCTTAATTGTTTCTACGTGCAGCAGCTTGGTCTTAGAAGCAAGGCATTGCCTCATATAATAGAGACATTAGAGTCAGTCAAATTACCGTATGGTCTCTAATTGAATGTTGCGCATGCCAGTGTTTACACAGCAGTGTCAAAACTTCAAGGAAAAGCAAGTTTCGTTGCTATTGGGGAAATATTTCTGCAGTGTCGTGTGTTTTAGTGATGTTCCTGCAGAAAACCGTGAAATGAAACACACCCTTGGATGAATACGCAGGGGCGAGAAATCATCATGATGATTAGATTTTAATGTCTAGAGGGTGAAAAGTGAACTTAATATTGTCTTTGCAGCAGCTTTAAGAGGCATTGAGGCTCTTTATTTTGTAACGGATACCTGTGTTGGTATTGTGTTCCCAATGGTGCGGCTGTGCTCTCAGGTTCAGCTCCAGAGCAGCAGTAATGAATTAACTTCTAGGTCATGTCCAAGTAGTTCAAACATGATGGAAAGTACCGGCGAAAGCTGAGTGAACCACCCCTCTGAGTGAGTTTGGAGGAGAGAAAATAGAAGAAAGACAGCGACGTGAATGTCTCTCTTTAATTCTCGGATTCCTGTTCCTACATGTGATTCTGACTTGTGATGGTCATTAGAGAATTGAGTTAGAAATGGGGATATATGCTTGTGGGTGTGTGTCTCTCTCTCTCTCTCTCTGTGTCTCTGTGTGTGTGTTTGTAAAAGGATCACCAAAGGCTCACAAAGAAAATCATCAACAAGTCAGGTTTACTTACTTGGTTTATTGTGGCCCCGCTGCCCCCTTTTAACTCCTGCGGGTCGTCAGTGATCTTGGCACTGTCTGAGCAACTGTTTGTTTGTGAATGAGACCGCCTGCAATTACTTAACCAAACTAGTAAGTGTTCTGTCATTGTCTCGCGTCCCTTCCTGCACACCGATGCCGCTCTAATGTAGCTGGTTCAGTATGACCTCAGCTGGGTTACACAGGGGGTAGGAGCTATCTTGTTTGAGACCGTAGAAGATCCCGTGTTGTGCTATGGGAGCTGCCTTTGCCTACCTCAGAGGCCCACATGTGGTTATTGTAGTGGCAGCATTTAATCTCCGCAAATTCCTAACGGAGATGGAGCTACAGGTGGTTTGAGTTTGGTACTGCAGAGGAGAGGGACATCTGGCTTCAATCAGAATGTGTCAGACCAGAGTGACCGAGCTTACTAAGGACGTGAACAACATGAACACCTATGCTTGAGAGCAGGGCTGCAGCTGGTGAAATCAAAGATTGATCTGGGTTTGTGTTAATTGGCTGATTCATCATTAAGTCTATAAACTGTGAGGGAGAAGTGTGAAGAAATGCCCATCACAGCATCCCGAAATCCAAGATGATATATAGAACTGAAAGGCGATTAACTGATTAGTCAATCGACATTTTCAGTAATCTAAATAAATGTGGGGAAAATGGCAAACCTTCTGTGGTTCCAGCATCAAATGAGAGGATCTGCTGCTTTTCTTTGTCATACATCTTTTAGAGATACTTTAAGACGTCACCTTGGTGTCTGAGGAGTTTTGATGTGCATTTACCCACAAATATTTCATTTATGATTATATAAAACAGGAAATCCTCATATTTGAAAATATGGAATCATTGAATGTTTGATTTTTTTTTTTTTTACTTGATACATGACTTGAACAGAATCTATTAGTACAAGTGCATGTCACAATTTCCTAATAAAGCCCAAGAGTTTTATTTACTTTAATGATTCATTGAACAAAATATTTGGTTGTTTTTCCGTCTTATTAATCAGCTAATCGTTTGAACCCTACTTGAGACTTTCCATCTCTCCCCCTCTCTTTCTCTTTTTGCTCTGCTCGTGATTGATACAAGCTGAGGCTGTTTACGTGAACTCTCTCGAATGCAGCACATCACAGAGATCACCCACATGACGAGATGTTTGTTTGTCAGATGTGAGAAACGGCCATAGGACATTTCGGAGTTGGAGGTTGCCTCTTCAGACGGTTTGTCACACAGCCAGTATATACACTACATGTTCCTCTTACTAAGGAATGTATTTAATGTCTTTAGTCTTTGTAGCCATGTCTGCTACAAAGATGGAGTGAAGGGTTAGTCGAAGTCGAGACTGATTTAGATTTCTCAGCATTCCTTTGTGGGCTGGGTTGCTTTTTCTTGCAGTTTCTCACATCTCAGATTTGGGAGTTTGTCAACATTTCCACGAGCACATGGGAAGCAGCAGTAGACGACCAAAGTGAATGATTAATTCATTGATAGCTGTAAGGTCAAGGGATATAAGTTCTGAGTTGAATCTGTGAGCCCTGGGTAGCGAGCCCAGTCATCCCCGTCATTAGCAGTATCTCATCCTCCTTCTCCTCTACTATCTCTGCTATCTTGCATTTAAATCAGCTCCCTCCCTGGGTCGTAGCAATCAGCACTAATTTGACATAAACTGTCTGCTGGCACAGGCAGGGAATGGAATGTAAAGTGATTAAGATACGATAACGTGCTTTTATTCAGCATCTTTTATGGTTTCGCTTTTAGCATCGTCATTTCTTTAATCAGTTAAGTGTAACCCTTCAAAGCTATGCCATTGCCACTGAATACTTTGAAGGTGTTAAAGGCAATCATGTTTGATTGTCCTGACTTCTGTCGGGTGCGTTATGACACTGCCAGGATCCAGTCTGTCACGATAACATATCAGTGAGCAGACTGACAGTGATTGATGCTCTGCAGTCACACGAATTCAGACTGAAACATCTCAGCAGACAGTAACTTTGTAGCTCTTTTTTGTGAAGAACCAGAAACATCTTTCGTACTGATAACTGAATCGAGCTTGTGTCATACACATCCATGTCACTTCACACGATCTATGTAGAAAACAGAACTTCTTTCTATTTCTTCTTTCTTCTACCCAGAATCAGTAGTTCAGAGTTGTTTTTCTCGTAAATCTTTGGCCGGGCTACTGCTGTGATGTGATGCGTAGACGTACGGGGTTTCACACGTTCTATGAATAAAGGATGTGTGCATGACAAATAACACTTACCTCATGGTTTTACATTTTGTATTTGACTCTGGGAAAATCTCTGACTGTCAGACTGACTGGGGTTCAGACTGTTCCCAAGCACTTTGGTTTGCCCCTTTGTTTGTCTTTATTAAAAAGTGTTGTTAATCATAAGTCTGCCATGCTCAAGGGCAATTTTGCAGTATTTTGTTATCTAAGTATGTCGAAACTATCCAATAACAACAGCTATAGCAGCTATCAGTCTGTTACTTCGGTGCTGGAAGAAATGCAGTGTTATGTGCTGATGAATTTCAGCCATCTGTCAGAGTTATTCATCAAACCAAAAACGCGTTCTTCAGCCTCATAAGTGCACATCAAACGGTCATTAAGTGCAATTAATATATATTAATAAGGCCAATTTCATGGTCATCATTGGATTATCCAGTTAAATTGGCACTAATCTAATTTAATTTTGACACAGACAGGTGACCTGTCAATTACTGTAGGCATAGCATACATGAAACATGATAAACCGTGACATCCATAGCTAGAGAGGTCAACCCCATCCGGCGTCTTAGCTTAGCTGTTGTCTTTGTTCTTTTACTTAAAGTTTTAAAGTAAATTTCAGCAGATTTCTCAGTAGATCATAAGAGGAAACACTTAGCGAAGAATTTTTAGCAGGATTTCTTTCCTGCTGATAAGATGTAAAAACTTCCCCACCGCCACGCTGGATGGTTAATCATGTAGATGACAAAAGACTGCAATAAATATATGGGAAAACAGTCTCAACTCAAGGTCGACTTACTAGCTTTTTCTGTGCTTTCAAGCGTATGTCACAGTCCTGATCAGCATATATGGTTGTCTACAGACAGAGAATGTGACCGCCTTTTTTGGTGTTGGATGTGAATGACCTCTCTGATGGTTCTTCGATCATCTACTGAGCCTTAGTTGATGATTTTGACATTTGTGCTGACCAAAGTCAAGAATGAAAGTCATGCTCAACTCCAATAACTGACTTTTTTTTTCTTTGCTACAACCTACTGAATGTATTTCAATATATCACTATTGTATGCAGTAAGCGTGCATGCAGTGTGCATGCAGTAAGCTCCACCTACAGTTAGAAGTCAGTGTGTTAAAATCAACTGGCACTCTTTTCTTGTGGAAAAAAAAAACACAATGATGCATTCAGGGATACATCATTAAATTTAGACAAATAGAAAATTAGAAACAAAAAAAGGGACTGCTGCTTAAATTGTTCCAACTCCACAAATGTGAGGATTTGCTGCTTTTCTTTGCAGAAAACTGAATAGCTTTGAGGTTTTGAGGGTTTGTCAGACAAACAAGCAATCTGAAGTTTAATCTGGAGTTTAGGAAGTTGCAGTAAGTATTTCAGACAATTTTCAGACCTTTTACAAGACAAACAAGATGCTGAAATGAATCCTTATTTGCAGCCTTGTATGCGTAAGTCTGTTGCTGTCCACATATTCTGGCTTCCATTCAAAGTCAGGAGTTTCTTTGCAAAGCTTATTTGTAATTACTATGGTTTTATTTTGTTATAGAAAAGGTTGACATTTAATTTCAAACACTTCACATTGCAGTCATTTTAAATAGTACTGTCTTCGTCGATGAAGTGTCACATGAAGCTCATTAAGATGCAGACGAGAGTGTGCATGCGGGTATGCAAGGGTGACTGATATAGCTATAAAACATACCTCATCGGGCAGGAAGTTGAACTCTGTGGATAAACACAAAACAGAAGAGCATATATTTCCTTGAAGAACTGTGCTAGTCAAAGAAAGGTTCAAAGATTCAGCCCCAAGCCTCAAAACCACCAAGGCCACCCACATGACTTTTTTTTTCATACTCTGCTGCCTCAACCCATTACAGATGTGTAACTGATTCTGCTGTCTCTGCAGCATGTGGCAACCATGAAGCTACCACTTGCAAAGTGAAAGATGATCAACGAAAGGTAAAGCTGATGTATTTGATAACATCGCCCATGATATTACTGGCACCGGTCAATGACAATTGAGAGAAAACATCGAAATAGTACAGATTATATTTTGGCATTCACCCTTAATTGAACAGATAACAGTAAAACATGGTACAGAATGGTATGACATGGAACAAAGAACCACAATTGGAATCCACCCGGGGGGTTATGTGGTATGCATCTTAACCACCAGTCACCAGATGCCCTCATTTTATCAGAAGCAGAAGTATCTATAGGGTTCATCTTTGCATAGCTTAAATTTAGACTTAGTTGGTAAAGTAGCAATGTAAATCGATTGTGTCAGCATCTGTTGGATGGATTGCCACTACATTTTGAACAAGTATTCATGGTCTCCAGGGGATGAATACTACTGACTTTGGTCCAGTGCTACAGTGAGATTCATATTTTTATTTTTGATTTGGATCTCAATAAGTATTGGATGGATTGCCATAAAATAAACACCTTATACCTGCAAAGCATTTGACAGCCGTACTTTGTATTTGATGCTAATTGGCAAATGTTAGCATGCTAATATGCTAAACTAAGATGTTGGTCAGCGTTATGCCTGATAAACATCTGCATGTTATCACAGACGTTGGTCCAGACTGAAATAGCTCATCCATCGCTTGGTACTTTACAGACTCGTTCATGGTTCCCTGAAGATGAATCCTACTCACTTTGGTGAGCCCCTGACTTTTCTATAGCACGACCGGCAGGTTTTTTGTAGTTCAGAATAAAGAAAAAAAAACTGATGGATGAATTACCATGTAGTTTTGTGAAGCCATTCAAGATCTTGTGTGTGAACCTCAGTGACCCCCCTGATTTCCAGTACCATCATAAGATTAAAATATTGTCCAATACTTTCATTCATCTGGTAAACAATTTGGATATTTCTTACGAATTTTGTTTCCATATAAATTACAAAGAAGTCAAAGGGCTGAATTTCTCTCGGATGTATATGAATGATGACTTTCAGCAGCACACACCCCGGCTGGGTTCTACCACAGAACTGAGTCATCATTATTATGTTTCGCCTCTGCCATAGCTGCAGATGGGGAAGTGAGAGAGAAATAAACGGAAACTCGGGGTTGTCAGGGTGATGCTCGTGCCAGACTGTTCTGTGACTGTGAATGTGGAGTCATCTTATGGTTTCAGCACTAACATGCAGAACTGTCTCCCTCTATCATTTGTGAAAACTGGGTAATTACAATAGATGTATTGAATGTAGTCTTTCTTGGGGCTGTGAATGTAAATAGATAACATGTTCTCCCTCCTAACTGTGCCACTTTGGCTGAAATACCATCTCCACGTGGTGTGTTTGAATACATAATCTTTCTATAAGTGGCCTCTAAGCTTCAAAATAAACACAGAGACTCACTTGATAGCAAGATAAGTGCAGAGTAACTCCTAAACTTCAGCCAACAACACACACCCACTTTGTAAAAACTGATATATGTCATTAAAAAAAGCTTCAAATAAACAAAACACCCGTAAAGGTGTGACACCACATGTCATGTCAGCTTACACAGGTCTTAACCTCCAAGGAAGGTCGAGCCACACATGTATAAACACAGAGACACGCTCTGAACAGATAAAAGCATTCTGCATGTGTTTCACATTTCATCACCCGTCACTTTTCTTCAGGCTGCTACAGTTTCAACATTTTGAGGAGCGTCTTCTTAACCCCACTAAGCCCTGGTTTAATTATTTCCATATCGACTGAAATATTGAAGATTTATCTGAAATATTTTAAGAAGGATAAGAAGGATAAAATTGAAAATTATCTCTGTGAGGTACACATAGGCCTATACTACAGCTCAACAGCATCGTAGATCATCTGAAATATTTAGTTCCTGTAAACTGCGCCGCCACTTTTATCAAATCTTATCTCAGCAGCAGTTTGTTTCACAGTTATTTACTGGAATTTATTCAGCGAGCCACACTCGCTGCCATCTCCACAGATAGTTGTTGAGGTATTTTTCAGTCATGTGACCTCTGGCACTGCACAGTTGTTGTGAGGCATTAAGGGGCAAAGAGGAGGAGGAGCAGGAGGCAGGGCAGACAGGGGAGGCAAAGGGGAGTGTATAGAGGAGGTTGTCCTGAGAGGAAAGCTGCTGGCGAGATGATTGGGAACCAGAGGGGAGGTCCATTTCAGGGAATTTGTGGAAGGAGGAGATTGCATTATCTCAAGTTTGAGCAAAAACAAGAGAGGAGAGTGAAGAGTAAAGAGTACAGAGGTCAGAGAGGGAGCAGAAAACTACTGGTTCAGTGGAAACGGAGGCGATGGTTAGTCATCTGTGACATTATAGTTGTCAGCAAGTTTTAAATAGGTTGTTCATCAGGGCCCCCTGCCTCCTTGCTGCAAAGAACACCAAGCTAGATAGGCTGACGTTAGTTGTAAACTAAGTATCGGGATGTAACTTTATGCCGATGATCATCTTTTTAATCTGACATTTGTCCAAAATATGGACTTCCAAACTTTGACAAATGTATGGTGGTATCTGTGAATCGATCAGCACAACTTTTTACTTCTGCTTACTTAAACCAGGACTAGCAACAGGAAGCTAAAATGCAAAATCCGACATGGCATAAACAAACAAACAAACAAAAGAGGCATGCCACTTGAGGATGTCTGATATTTTCCTCGATATATCAGAAATAAAAACAAATTACGAATAAATTGTGTTGCTTGTGCCAAATCTCTACAAACAGCTATCTGCTTGTAGAGATTAGTAGAAATGTGTAGTAATCCCCCGAGGTCCTACTAATTTCATAAACTTATTGATATTTTTAATCATTCAAATTTGGCTGGGTGGTTAATAACGACTTTAAACGTTAGTAGTTAAAAATTGGTTAATCGCTGCATCCCATGTCTGTCCAGCGCATTTAAATAATTTGGCTAAGTTAAAGTAAGCCTTGCCTTGATGGATAAAAGAAAAGCAAACACTGACTGTTGCTACAGGACTAAAACATTAACTGTTACTGTGACTCCATGTTACGCGAACTGAACCCCAACCATCAAGGTCGACCTCCTTCCTCAAGTGTATGAGGGTGTCATGCAACTTCCTCCTTTGATACTGACAGAGATTAACTGCTGGGAGCTTGTCTAGAGAAATCTGATGTGAACAGTACCGCTGTGGTTTTAGCACAACCAGTGTTAAACATTTCTTTTTTTTTCTCAGAATTGACGTGACATTTAAAAGCTCCATTGTTTAGGGTCTAGTTTTTTTGTGTGTGAAACAGGATTTGGGTTTGTTTGGAATCATTTCCTTGTTTTGGCCTGTGTGTGCCAACCAAGACCCCATAATGTCTCGCCAGGAGAAACATATAAGAAATACACACAGACACGCACACATATTTGTACTCCACAGGGGCTCTCACTACCTGCTAAGTGCTGATAACTTCAAATCCTGGATGTGTGTGTGTGTGTGTGTTTCCATGCGTGCATGTGTGTGTTTGCAACCAGAGCAATGCTGCATCTGTGCACCAGGCCTGTTCTGCCCTCCCCACCCCTGTCTCTAACGCAGGCCAGCGGCCGGCCAGAGCTATCCATCAAACTGGCATCATACAGGGAGCAGTGGGGCTGTGGCGTCTGCCTGGGGCAACGTGTTCACATTAACCTCTCCAGCAAGAGGCCAACACGAACAGCCACGCTTGTTGTGGGGCTCTTCTCCCCTAAGACAAGATTCCTGGGAAAAAAATTAGCTGTTCACAGAATGTTTTACTGTCTGATGCAGGTCAGAAAGCGCTGATAACGATGCAAAAATCTGGATTAACTTTAGACTTCTGTGAGAAGAAGGAAAAACAAAGCAAAGTATAGATCTATAGATGCAAGAAAATACAATGTTGATTGGGAATCTGTGTCATCAGATAATCAATATTAGATGACTGATCCTGATATTCCTGGTATCCCCATTCGTACTCTTTCTGGGGGATGGGCAGATTTGGAAACACCTCCTCTCCTCTCTCTCACCTAATCTATCCGCCTGTACTCTTTGCACAGTCTCCCCAGCATCTGAGAAACAGCGTAACACACACGGTTATCTCATAGTAATCATTTCAGACATTACGCTAACTTTGAAATATACCCAACATCTAGGAAACGCAGTCCCTGTACCTGCTTTTAAACATTCTCCAGAGACCTCAGCTGGAGTCGGTTTGTTGAGAGCGCCTCACCTGACATTTACTGTTGATGTTTAAGAGTGTTAAATTTTCTCTCTCCTCTTATAAGCTGTTAGTCGCTGGCTGAAAATATGTCGATGTGGCGTTGTATCTTTTCTGTATTTTTGTCTTTTTTTGGCACATTTGACAGTTTACAGTTAACAGTTGCAGGAAATGCAGCGTTCATATCGTTCTGACATTTTCTCGAGGTTGCTCGCGTGATGGTCATTTTGCATGCGAATCACAGTCCTCGTGTGTTGATATCTTTGGTACAGCGATGCAATTTTATTCTGTTATTCTGATCCTGATATGCAGAGCAAGAAGGCTGCATTACTGTGAGAAAACTGTGCTTGTAAAAATGATATCAGCAGCAGAGAGGAAATACATCTGCTAGTGGTCCGTGGATGTGAGAAAAGCTTGACATTAATGGTTGCGGAAGGAAATAAGGTGATTTGAAACTTTATGTCTGTCATCGCATCATTATATTTTCGCACATATGTTAGATTTTAAGCACTCCAAGCTTATCTTAACTCATTTGAAGTGTCCACACTGAGTGTGTTTGTCTGGTGTGTTGTGTTTCTTTACTGTTCTTGAGTAGCCTTGAAATAACGGTGAAGAAACAAAACATCAACGAGGGTCGTGACCCTCCTCGAGCACATCTGTGTGTCTGAAACAGAGAGAGGGAGTGTGTCGACACGGTGAGATTCACCCCCGCTGAGGCCTTGTCCACACTGGTGTGGATAGGTTTAAAAAATAGACATTTCAAAATAAATGTTTAGTAACTCATTGCAGAGCAGAAAATAGTCGTGTGTTGTTCTGACTGGAATTACAGCTCTCTGGTTCAAAGAGTATCGCTTTTAAATCTGCATTTTTCATAATTTTGTTTGTGGATTATAATCTTGATCAACACTGAACTCAGTCACGTGACAGTAACATTAATTCGAGAAACATATACTGCGTGTGTTTTATTTGTTTTAACATGTTACAGTAGCTGTGCAGCCTGCTCACTTAACAGTGTAAGAGATTGTTTCTATCGCGCTCAGTCTTTGTTTAGTAAGTGATGTATTTACAAAACATCTGACAGCTAACAATTAGATTCATCCGCTGTTATGATCGACGCTAAACAATCATTTCAGCGTCTTTCTAAAGAGCTTAAGACAGATGGGTGTGTTTCTGTTCCCAGAGCAGCTTTGAGAAACACACAGTGTCACTCTTTACTTTTAAAGGAATGGTGAAACTTTTAAGTCATGCGCTTAACCACTTTCTTACCAAGAACTAGATGAAGAGATCAATTCCACTCTGTGTATGCTGAATATGGAGCTAGAGCTGGGTGTTAGTTAGCGATAGCCTAGCAGGACGTCACAAATTCAGAAATACCAGCAGCACAACATGCAATAACTCAGTTTCACTTTCAGTTTGTGTGCAGATTTAGAGGTGCTGGTTGATGTATTTACACCTTTAAAGGGCGCCAGGCTAGCTGTTTCCCTCCTGCTTCCAGTCTTTGTGCTAAGCTAGGCTAATCACATCCTAGCTCTAACTTGATACTTCACGCACAAACATGAGAGTGGTGTCAATCTTCTCATCTGAATTCTGGAAAGAAAGTGAATTAGTGTATTTTCAAACAGCAACCTTTTTCTGTGATTGTGCTGAGCTCAAAACTACCACTAAGCTAATCTTGCTTGTTTTTCTTATGAATGAAGTGCATCAATCCACCTTAACAGCAGACAGTGCGCTAGACGCACTTTACCATCAGTGTATTCCACTACAGCTAATTAAAGTTTTAGCAATATAAGTGGATGGTGCAGGTCAATCTGTATGGGAGCGAGCTAAAAGCTTTTAGTATCACTTGATAATTAAAACATAGTGCTGATAAATTGCACTATGGCTTTGTAAAACTATCATTAGTGTATTGTAGCTGCAGTGTATGTTGGTTATTATACAAAGCATGTTATTTAAATGTGACATACTGTTATTATTTTATCAGAATTGTTGCACATACTCATTAGAGAGCTTCGTGGTAGATTGCTCTCTGCACAGGATAAGAGACAGCGCTCTCCACTCCTTGTTTCCTGTTCATTGCATTCTCATGTCTGTGTTTTCTTTAAAAGTCTCTATTTGCTTTTTCTGGCTCTGGAAAATAAACCTGCAGTCCAATCCTGATGTTTTAAAAGCTGATGATTAGCAGGAATAAGAAGTTTACTCACAAACTCATGGTTGTAGTATTTTCTCTCACAGCTTGAGGTATAGCATGATTATTTTTGCATGTTGCTTATTGAATCTGGAGGAAGGTCATTCTTTGACCCCTGGGTGTGTGTATTTTTAGTTCCCTCCAGAGGTGTTTGATCCATCCCAGAAGCCCCCGCATCCCAGCTGCTCCCTGTATGTTAAAGCTGTTGTGATCAGCAGTTATAACAGACATAGTATGTGTCTGCTGAAAGGTTATGGTTAGGAGAGTGTCAACCACCCCTGCAGTATACATGGAGAATTTGGGGGGGATGAAAGCTTTGACAACCGTCGGGGGGCATGATGTCATGCGTGGGTTTCAGCTTATATGCCTGCATGTTTTCTGCACCGCTGAAAAAACAGAGCCCCAGAGAATACATCTGGAAGTTTCAGAGACTGGAATCTGACACCGCCGAGCTGACATGTTCAGTCAATGAATGAGAAGATGCTTGAAGAGAGGAGCAGAGAGATGCTGGTAGGAAGGACAAAGATGAATGAAAGGAAGACATAGTAGAGAGACGGATGACGCTCCTTAGAGAGGGAGAATGATATAATGAATGGGTGGTGGAGAGGAAGCAGGATGAATAGTGAGCAGGCTTGAAGGAAATTATGTGTAGCAATGCTAGCTGTGTGTCTCTGTGGATAGTCCAAACTTATCTCAGCAACCATTGAATAGATTGCCATGAATCTTTGAACCTTCATGGTCCCCAGAATGAAACCTGAGGCCTTTGTATATTACTTTGACTTTTCCTTTTTGCCACCAAATGGCCAAAGTCTTTTACTCTCAACATCTACTTGGCACAGATGTGATCTGTACAGATATTCATGGCCCCCAGAGTATTTCTGTTGATGTTTATGGTACCCAGAGGATGAACCCTAATGACTTTGGTGATCCTCCTACTTTTCATCGAGTGCCATCATTTGGTTCACATTTGTGTTTTTTTGAGTGACATTTTTCAACTATTTAATTATTATTGAATCATTGAATGGATTACCATGAAATCTCACACTCATGCGTGTTCCTCAGAGGATGAACTGTCTACATTTGTGATTAACTTTTCATCATCATTATCATCAGACAATAGATCCCTGTTATTTATATCATCCTGTCTACAGACACTAACACTAAGACTCAAGAGAAATTGGCCTCTTGTGTTGCCCTCTGCAAGACACACCTACATTCTCAGCCTCTTGTGTCCACTGTACACCCACATACTTCCCATTTGCCGAGAAATAGACAGTGACAGCCCAATGAAAAAAGTTCAGCTCGTGACTATCCGTTAGGGTGATTGAAGAGGAAAATGTTGATGCTGTTGGAGCAAGAATCAAGAAGAAGAAATCAAAGAACAGGCTGAAAAATAAGACAGTCAGGGGAGGATTATGGGAAAGTACAAAGGGAATAATGTGTGAGAAGGGCAGCATGGAGAAAAAAAACAGAAAAAGATAAAAGAACAAAGGAGGAAATCTGGAAATATTTCAGTTTCATAACTCCTTCATGGCTCTAGTCTGCCCTTGGCCATGCCAGAATATGAAGCTTCTCTCCTTTGCCAGTCGTGTCTCTTTTTAAACAGCAGCACATGGTGCATGAAGGACCAGGTACCGCCTAAAGACCTTTTTCCTTCAAAGGGTCAGACATCAGTCCATCATAAAAACATGAATTCATTCAGTCATTAATATTATCCAGTTTCTGAACTACTGCAGATGTTTGCTTACTTTTAGTATTTGTTTAAACTGTCTTCAGTCAGCTTTACAACTAATACATGCTTCTTACTGCAGCTGATTATGGTTGAGTTTCAGGATTACTTAATGACTGTGTTGCCCACAGGTGCTGATTGGTGTTAAGCTTTAAAGCTCACGATAGTTGGTTAGATATGTTACAGATGAGCAGGTGCCATTCGGGTGTGTATTTTGACTGTGGCTGAACCAAGCTTTGAAGCCTACAGGTGCTGACTTAAGGTCATTTTTATAGCTGGTTTGACGTCTCACAGGCCAACAGGTGCTGATCCGTGCAGCTTTCTGCCCTGGCTGTATCATTATTGCTTGTATTGCTACTTGGTTTGATGTCTTGCAGAATTGTTAAATGCTGAAATGGAGTCGTTTTGGTTTTGATAACTGTATCCGAGAGGGCAGCAGGGTTTTATTGTAGGTTAGTGTGGCTGACAGGCTGCCAGGATCACTCAAGACCACATGGAGCTTGACCATAAACAGACACATTGCTCGGCCATTGTGTTCTAAAGGCAGTGATATTTAAAGAAAATTTGATTAGACATATCTGGTGAGCAAAAGGAGATTTTGTCTTATGATAAACAATAACAAATGGACTCTTTTGTATCTGCTAGTCATGCATTTCAGTGATGCTTTGATCTAAATGCAAATGTCAGCAGGCTAGCATGGTATGATGTTTAAGATGTTCACTATCTTAGTTTAGCATCTTAGGATGCTAATATAATAACACAAAGTACAGTCTCACAATTGAACCTGTACCAGATTTCATGGCAATCTGTCTAGTAGTCATTTCACTAAAAGCCAAACATCGTGAGTTTGGTGATGGCACGAGAAGAAAAAAGTCAGGGGATCGCCAAAGTCTCAAGGAATGAATGTCTGTAAGAAAATGCCCATCCATTAGAAGATATTTTAGTCTGGACTGAATTGGCGAGCTGACTGATGCAGTACCATGATGGCTAAAAAACACCTTCTCCTCCTGCTCTGCTCACCATGTGTAGCAAAACACAATATGATCCCTCCCGACAGTGATGGACAGCTTTATATGCCAATACCTCAGAGACTCATGAGGCCATTTCCATCCAGAAAGGGAGAAGTCAGGCTTATTGGTTTTCCAGGGCAGATGTTATCCCAGCTCATGAAAATAGCCAGTTACATAACTCACTGGTTTTGATTTGAGCGCCGAACACAGCAAAATGAGATTGGTATACACTAAAGGCGTGTCTGCCAATAGACAAAAGGACGTGCCCATGTAATTTACAACTCAGGCCAGTGTGTACTTGAGCTCAGTCTGTGATAAATGAAAAAGGCCTCTTTGGCCTGAAGCCATCTTAAATCAGCTAAATTAGCTGCGTACGTCTGTGTGTGTGTGTGTGTGTGTGTGTGTGTGTGTGTTTGTGTGTGTGTGTGTGTGTGTGTGTACCTGCGGGTTTGAGGGGATGTCTATAATCAGTTTAATAGGAACAGGAAATGGAGCTTCTCTGAGAGATGGAGAGGGGTAACAGAGGAAGTACAGAAAGGGGCGAGGGAGAAACAGTGGGGATAATATTTCTTGGCTGGGATTCCAGTATATGACTCTGCAGGTCTGCTCTTCTCTCTCTCTCTGTCTGTCTCCGTCTATCCCTGTCTTTTGTCTTTCCAGAGAGGAATGTAAAAAGTGTAATCTTATATGAAATCTATGTGATTAACGTCTAAACATGACTGCATGATGAGTGGCAGTAGTATGTTTTCATAAGTCCCGTGTTTATAAGAAAGCAGTGAGACAGACCTGATTACATATAATTCATGCATCCTTGAGTTGTAGTCTATATACATGCACTGATCCCTGTTTGTGTTGCTTTTCTACCAAGAATGTCCTGTTAACATGGCATGACAACACCACATGCTGGTAGTACGAAGTCTGGATGGTGTCAAATGAAGACTTTCATTTCATCAGACAGTTCATAAACTAATACATTTATTATAGTGCAATGAATGTCATTTTTATTTATGTAAGGTGTATTTTCTTTTGCATATAAATGGAATATAGTTTACTCATCTGCTTCAACGCATATCTGAGCGTCTGAATAGGAGCAGCTGAAGAAGCTGTAAACACAACACTGACGTATCACCCTATAAAGTTTTAATGGTAAACATGTTGGCAAGCAGTTTCTTATTTGTTGCTCTCTGCCAACGCCTCTTTAGCTGCTAATCGTTCCACTATGTTCACCGGCTAACCGTCTATCTGCTGTTTGCTGCTGAGCATGTGGTTTACTGTGGGCGTTTTATTCTTCTGAAAACAGTTGCCTGTTGTGGCTGAAAACAAGAGCGATGAGAGCAGTGAAAGTGAATGAAAGTAAGGAACTGTCGTCGGATGGTAGTTTATCACAATGACTGACACCTTTCACATTGCGCATACCCATTTATCATAAACAAGATTAAGGGCCTACATCTGTGCTAACGGCTCTGTGCGGCTGTATTAAGGCACGGTGGTGCTTTGTTGCTGCAGAGCCTGGTTGCATTGCATTCCCGCTTGCCCAGCCCCAGTTCTGGCACAACATTGGCTCCACTCCCTGTCAGCATTCACTGACAGTAACACTCCCCCAGTGCTCTGAGCTCACAGTCAGAGTAGCCCGGCTAACGAAGTGAGCTTAGATTAGCTAACAGCTAATTGAGTTCACAGCAGACTCTGTAAATCTCAGGGAGTTGATGACATCAGAGGGAAAGCAGAAAACATTTTCTCTATAATATATGATCCAGCTTCACCAAAATCAGTCAAATAAGTTGGTTGTGTGTGACTTAGTGGCATGAAGCATTACGTACTTCTTGCAGGTGAGTGTAGCCAGAGCACAAGTTACATTTTCATTAGTTTTATATATCTGGTACATGGAGTATTGAACAAATGAATGTTTTAACTTGATGATGGTGACAGATGAATCAAGTTAATACAATTTATCCTGAGGGAAATGTGAACATGTATTAAATTTCATAGCAATCCATCCAATAATGGTGACGTGAGAGGAAACCTGAGTCATTATAATGGATTGTCTGTAGAAAATTTTCATAGCAATCCATCAAATATGTGTTGACATATTTCTCAGACTCAGACAAACTGGTGGACCGACTGACCGCCATTATTTGACTTCCACCACTAGCGTGGCTAAAAAGTCTGCAATTAGTTTGGAAGCACAATCCAGACTCCATGTGGTAGTTCTTTATTTTTTTTGTTTGGGTCAGACACATTAGTGGCAAAGCGTCATCATCAAAGAACAAATGGCTGCGTTTTATTTGTGTCTCCATGTATGTGGTCTCTGTCTGCGTGTTCTTTTTTTAATCCCGCTGCTCCTCTAACTCCTCTGCACTCCCTCACTCAAGTCCACCGAGTGAATACATTATACTTGAGGAATTCCCTGTCTCAGTAGAGATATAAAGAGTGTCATTGTAGTATGACAATGAGACATAGATGGATTTATATCGAGCCTCTGTGATATATACTCAGCTCAGTGACAGACGGACGCAGACTGCACGGAGTGCAGAGAAGAAGCCATTGTCCTGCAGTTCAGACTGGTCAGTCCTTCACATTGATGTTTGAAATTCCTCCACTGTCCTCCAAAATGACTGTGTGTGTGTGTGTGTGTGTGTGTGTGTGTGTGTGTGATATGATTCACACAGTTCATCCGTTCATCTCGGTGTACCATCTCTATCTGCAGTATGTTGCTAAATATTGTGATATCATCAGAATTATATAAATATTGTGGCAAAATTATCAAAATATATATATTTATTTGGACTTCATTCTATTTATAGATCTGTTTATTTTCCATTTCTTGGTTGCATCTTGAATGAAAAATGTTTATTAATTCTGACTTTCTACGTATTAACATGGCTTTCTTATTTGAGAAAATGAATACGAAAGTCTCTTATTTCAGGATTAGATTATTTATTAATCACATAATTTAATCTAGCAGCAGTACAGTAGATAATTCCAGTCTCTGTAGCCTTATTCTGTTTAGTAAATAACACTCTGGCATTCTGTTTAACCCTTTCTTGCCCTGTGTCCCTGCAGGTCTGCTGGCATGTGCGTTCTCCTTCAACGTGGACCAGAAAAATGCCGTGCCGTTCAGCGGGCCTCTGGACGACATGTTTGGTTACACCGTGCAGCAATTTGAGAACAGCGAGGGGAAATGGTGAGCGTCATCGGCTGCACTTTTTACAGCTAACATTCATCCCCTTTCACCACTACACAATTTCCTCCTCATCTCACAGATGTTAATTTAAACACAAACCCATTTCAGACATGCACCATGTCGTCAAATGATGGCAATTTAACGTGACATTAGGCCGGACTTTGTAACGTTTTAGTCAAACTTCCAACAGGTCTGAAATGAATGCGGCCAGATTAACGTAAAGGCAAGTTCAATTAGATGCTCTGATCTTGTTCAGCGTAATTAAAAGAGCTGTCACTCTCATGATTTTATCAGTGAGAAGTAACCATAAAAGCAGCACCTCCTTTTTTAAGTTACCAGCAGCCTGGTTTGATAATGCAAACTTGTTTTTAAGAGGCAAAACTTGAAATACATCCACATATCTCAGTCCGAAATAAAAATAATGAAATGAAATCCATTGTGAACACGTGAAGGGTACATAAGACTGATAAAAGGTGACAGGTTTGGCTAAAAGAGAGCATGAGTTACTTAATCTTGTTCACAGATTTGATATTTATTTATGTATTTGCTCTATGACGCACAAAACTCCCGTTTTTTTTTGTGCATTCTCAGCTGGGAAATGCTTGGCTGAGGTGGAAAAGCTGCCAATGTATCGCCGTGTTTGATTACTTTGAGGTTTGATATGATCTCGTTGCACCCTCTTCTCCTGCAATGGTTCAACGGCACCCAACTGGAGAATTAGGGCAACCAACTGTTTATCTTGGTTTGGGTGGATGTGCACATGAAGGTGTTTAACAAACAGTTCACAAACTCTGGTGGTCCTCATGATGACTTTTTATCAGAGGATCTTGTTTAAGAGAGGCACCGGCCAAAAATGTTCTTGCCTAAGAACATTTTATTATACCAAGAGCAAAATCCAGTTTAGTTTAATTCAAATCCACAAACCTTAATAAAAGCCAAGAACCTTAAATCACCTGTAAAACTAAGCGAAGGAAAAAACACCAGCTGCTGCTGTAATGAGGATCTTTGCCTTAACTACTCTAGCTGTTAACCATAAACTGCCCACCCGAGTATCCACACACTGAGCCTGTAAATATGCTGAAACCAAGAGTCCGTGGCTTCTTTCTAAAAGTGTCTGGCAGCACATTTTTAAAACCTTGTTAAACTCTATTAGAGTGTGGTTAACGGCTCGGCGTCTCTACATCTCTCCTTCGGTTACGCCACACTTTATTGTTTACTTTTCTCCAATCTGTCGCAACGCTGCAGCTGATTCTTTTCCCACGTAGCCGTACCTGGTGCTGTTTTGCGGTAATGATCTTATCAAGCTCATATGAGATCAGTTACGGTAATTCACTCACCGCTAATCAGTAGAGCCAGCTGTGGCTGAACCTCCAAACTGTTTCCTGAAAACACACTGGATCTCCTGATAGCACTATTTTATTGTAGTTCAGAGGAACAAGTATTACCCAAAGAAGTCAACAAGAACAAGAACATGGGCAAAGCTGGCAGAGAGCAGAGGGAAGACTTCTAAGGTCTGAGGAGTGAACAGGAACAGATGAAAGAAAGAAAATGAAGAGATAAAACAGAATGATGAAGAATGCTTCAAGGAAATGAAGAGGAGGGGCAGTAAAACTGGAGATGATATGTAGCCCCCAGTACGTCCATGTGGGAGGAAATATATTATGCATTATGGAGGAGATGGCGATCACGAGGTGATGTAACACGCAGGTTACCCCAACTGGGAGGTGACTGATTAGTCACAGATGTCTCCCTTAAACCTCCACCCTTTGGCTGTTGAAAGGTGGATCAGCTGCACAGAGGAAATATGTTACATGTGAGGAGAGAGACATCCTCACCATAAGTTCTGTCTCTTCTCACAAGACTGCCAGCAGAGATATCATAAAATTGTCATGTTCGTGTTGGGTCGACTGCGCTGCAAAAAAAGTCCCACTCTACAAATAAACAAATGATTATGTAGACATATTATAAGAAATCTTGAGGAATTTGCTTGTATCAAAAAAATGAAATCCACTAATGACCTGAGCAAAAATGACACAATAAGATTTTTTTTGAGGAGTTTGAAGCATCTCCGTTTCATCCTGTTGAGTATTCGCCATAAATCAATTGTGTTCTGGTGTTTCGCACAGGCAGCACAGAGTGTGTTGTTGTTGTTGTTGCTGCACTCTCTTCAGATGACCAGGCCCCATTAGAGTTCAGGAATGTTAATAAGTGTGTGGAGTGTATGGAGAAAGGCAGATGACCGACTCTTTTTAGCATCAGTTTACATATTATGAAACTCACACTTAGACAGTGTGTGTGTAACACCGGCTAGCATGCAAGCGTGTGCAGACCAGATAAGATGAGTTAAGACAAGATAAGATTGGTGAAAAATTCCCAGAAACTTTCCATGGGAAGTTAAGCTGATCAATTTTGAAAATTTCCAAATCGGAAACTTTCCATGGGAATTTATGGGAATTAACTGGAAACTGGGGGTAATTTAGTAATTGGGGGTAAGCTAGCATCACAATAAAATAGCCTCATAATTGGTCAATGAAATGATGCTAGCTATAGATTATAGCATCTAACTTTTCATCTAGCTATCTACTGAATACATTTTCATGTGCTATTTACAAGTTAAACATTAATACAACACATCAGATATGTTTACCCCATAATATCATCAAAACTTACTTTGCTCTAAGGGCTCAAATGTGTGGCTTCAATAGTCTTGTGCTCTGGTCTCCAAAGTCCCTGTTTATGCCCTGTTAAGGGCCAACATTCAATTTTGTAAATTCCTGGTGGATTATGCCTGTTTATTCCCATAAATGTCCATTGATTCCCATGAAAATTTCCCAACTTTGAAGATTTCCAGAATTTTGCAATTCTACGTAAGATAGACTTTAATGATCCCACACCACGGAATTTCACTTCACACGAATACATTGTGCAATATATTATATCACTCATCGTCATCTGCAACATCTGCAACATATCATGCATTAGTATGTAATGAGGTGCAACTTCGGTGATAATTAAGGTTTCTTTTTTTATAACATAATATGACGGCCAAAGATTCATAAGCCAATTATAATTAACTATAACAATCTGAGCCTGATGTTTATGTTCAGTTTAACTATAAAAGCATAATTAAGGCGATTCTAAATTGATGTGAAATACTCACTCATGGCTTCCAACCTGCCATTGTTTAATTTCTGCAATAACATTTACACTGTGCCTGTTATCACGCTTGTAAAAACTGTGATGATGGCTGTGTGGTTGTTGGCAGGATTTCTTAACCAACCAACCAAAGCTGTTCTTTATTTATTCAGGGTTCTGATTGGTTCGCCGCTGACGGGCCAGCCAGCTAATCGGACAGGAGACGTTTACAAGTGTCCTGTGGGGAGAGAGAACAACAAATGTGTCAAACTGGATTTGTACAGTAAGAAAACTGTGTGTGTGTGTGTGTGTGTGTTTGAATGATCAATGAATCGTTTACATATTTTTTTTAAGCCAAAATGCTTCTTCCAGGCGCTCAGATATGAGGATTTGCTGCATTTCACAGTTTCATATAAGCATAAGTTGATTATCTTTGGGTTTTGGAGAACAGGAAGACAGTAAATAAACAAGGTTTTAATGTTTCATCCTTCCAGTTATATCTTAATTAAGCAGACAAACACAACTTAGCTCCCGGTCAGCAGTCTGCAAAGCTTTCATTACTGTTTGCCTGCGTGTTGGCTCAAACGGACAGAACATTAATGTATACAGTAGATCTACACTAAGACTTTTCAACACAGCCGTTCACACCTCAGATTTATCGAGTAACGGGAGTTACAGTTCTCCTGTTGTTGGTAAATTACTCACTTTAAGTGCTGATAATACAGTCAGGGATGGAAATGATACTCTCCTGCTAACCACTGGAGAGTGCTGTATTTGTTTTATCTTGGATGAGTTAGACAAGCAAAACGCCTAAAACTCAAATCTGGTCTGGAAGACATCCACTGGGAATCTATTTAGCCTGGCACCACTCAGCAAACAACTGGGAGTGGTTTACATTATGACAACAACGGTGCTGCAACAGCTACAGGATGATTTACCTCAGATTTATTCAAAAAAATACATGAGGCAAAATCCCAGCAGAAAGTTGTCACGCGTTAGGTCTCATCCCTGCAGTGTCATTTCGGTCTATGCCCAATGACGACGCCCTTGTCTCCATAACAGGTTTAGACTATTGCAGCACAGGACAGAGATATGCCAAACCATAATGAGCGAAGTTAAATTTGCGTGGTTGTTATGTTGTCATTTTTAATCACGTTTTCCGACCAACCAGTAAAACTGAAAGGTGGTTATTCCGGGATTATTATGTGTGATGAAATACTGGCAAGAAAGTTGTAAGCAAAACTTTTCTGCAATATGTTTACGTTCTGTTTGGAAAACTGAATCCAAATGACAAACAATGAACATAATGTGTTGGCCGCACGGATGCAGATTCAAGCTGTCATTCAGGCTGAAAGAACATTCAGCATTGGTGGCTTCTTAATGTACTGATTCACTGCCGCACCATCAACGGGATACATTTAAATGATTTATTAACTAAATTTAACCCTGTGAATGAAGTGAGTACTGTGTGTGTTTGTTGCTGTGTTGTGGGGAGGCTTCAGTGTCTACAGGGTCTGCTGTAGCACCTGGGCACAATGGACCCCCTTAGAACCCAACGGAGAGTAGTTAACCCTGCAATTCATAGCTACTATCTAGTTAATCACTGGTTGTAATGGTGATATATTTCAGTATAAACCACTTTGCAAAAGTTTTTTTCCAATTTTCAAGAGGTCATTCCAGAACAAGAGAGATTGTGTGATAAGCCTGATTTGTTCTAATGGTTATCGGAAGTTCACAGCTCACTGAAAACAATGCCTGTATTCTCCTCTGCAGCTCCACAAAGCTGCTTTATGTCCAATGTGGATGTGTCATGAGGTGCAGGATCTTGGCCCATGTCGCTTACTTTATCAGATATCAGAAGAAATAAGGAAAGATTATGTTAACACACCAGCTTATTTTCGCATTAGAGTTTTCCCGTGATGCATGAGATATGACCGTTTACTGTGCATCAAAAAACACGTGTTGGAGTATTGGAAAGATCTTTTAATACTGATGGTTATGATGAAGACAGGGAAGAGGAGAAAGCAGAATAATACTAAAACAAAGTCAGTAAAGGTCATTACATCATACTACAAACTACTAACAGTCCTGCTGCGCATTTGTTCGAAAGAGACCACAAGCCAAAGTCTTAACTGGCTGCTAATGAGAATCAGAAATGGTTAAATATCCAAACTCCCCTTTGGGGATTGGTACAGAGCAAGATTCAAAATTGAAATGGCATGTGAATGACTTTCAGAATATCCCCTGGAAGGAAAAGTAAGGCAGATCCAAAGCATTCCTCAGCTGAAGCAATAGTTTGTCATAACATGCTAATTTTAGCCACATGTTGTGATTGCCTAATGACTCGAATCCACTATTTCTTCTTCACTGTTTATAAAAAAAAAGCATTTTGTTTCCTCCTCTGCATCCTTCTTTAATTGCCATAAGCTATGCACTGAGAGACAGCACAGTTAAGTCATGAAACATCCCATATTCAGCCTCACATGTCAGTGGTTATTAGTACATCTTGTTGGGGTAGACGGAAGTAAGGAGGGAGGGTGAGTGGCTCTCTTCCTATGGGAAAGTACAGAGGAGGAATTTGTCCAGCTGTTCGTCCCCTCTGTTTGTCTCACTCTGTTTATTCATTCATATTTTTCTCAGAAAACACAACAGTTCCCAACTTACATGAAGTGAAGGAGAACATGACCATGGGAACTACACTGGTGACCAATCCCAACGGGGGATTTCTGGTAAGGGGGAAGTTGCTCTTTGTAATATATATATAAAAGCGTACAGTAAATTCTATATATCAAACACAAAAGGGGGACCGAGATGCATATTTTCTGCAGAAAACTGGGCAGCAAGTATATGTTCACTAGACCTTTGCGCTCTATGGAAAAAAAGTGGGCTTGACCCTCCGTGTTTCCCAGTGAGGGTTCAGGCCCTGGGAACGTAGCAGGAAACTGTTAATCAACTGTATAAATGCAGAAATGTATGAGTGTGTAGCAAGTGGCTACCCAACTCGTAAGGTTTTATAGTTATGAACTCTGGTAAAATGTTATTATTTTAAGCAGGATGTGATGACAGAAAAATGACAGAAACAAGGACCGAGTGGTCAATAAATGTGTGTGTATTTATGCAACTTGTTATTTGATCCAAGAGAATATAATGTTGGACTACGAGAGCCGGTCCTGTATGCTGTATATAAGGGTAACTGAAGATCTGCCCACCTAATGTGGTTAACATGAGTGTTAACGTAACTCTTCAACACCGTGCCGTGTTTTCATGCTGTAATTCAACACCCAACAGTGTTAAACTAAAACATTTAAACAGAAAGGAATATTACATAATCTAATTTCTTTCCAATAACATCCCCATCAGTCTCAGTTTTAATTTGTCTTTATTGCTAATTAACAACGTTAGCATGCTGTCATTGTCGCTAATCAGCCACAAAGGAAACATAATCAACATGGTGTACCTGCCAAAGATAGCCATGTCATCGTGAGCGTGTTAGCATGTAGACTCTTGTTCTTGTACAACTCCCGTATCCCTCGTGGTTGTGGAGCATGCGGGGAAATCTAAGGAAATGAGGTTGAAAGATTAATAGGTGTTATGCAATTTTCCAGTTATTGTTGGAGATTTTAAATCCCTACTTCCTCGCAGGCTAAATTTCTTTTCTTTTTCTCTCTCGGAGAGTTTTAGTCAAAAGGGATCTCTGGTGGTTTTTAATAGTCTCTGTGTAATCCTCAGTTTTAGTAGTTCTTTCCTCTCGGGTTTGGTCTTCAGTAGCCGTGAACCTCCTCTCACCCATGACTTCAAATGGGTGGAAAGCTAACCAGTTTCACTTTCTCAAGCAACTAGAGACTTAAGTTTGTTTGTATGTGTGTGTTTCCTGTCTCCACAGGCCTGTGGTCCTCAGTACGGCTACATGTGTGGGCAGCAGCAGTACATCTCAGGAGTTTGTGCGAATGTCAGCTCTTCCTTCGAGGTCCTCAACTCCATGGCCCCGTCCGTGCAAAGTACGCAGCCCGACAAAATAAGACACAGCGGACGTGATGGCATCTGTACAAATTGCCTGTCCGGGATAAGAGATTATCATCTACACACACATTAGCACCACCCAAGTTCGTGACATCAAACTCACTCTCTGTCAGCCAAGCTGGAGATTAGGGCCTTCTTCTTAATGTAAACTTGTCTGCGACCCCCATCCCTCTCCGTCCCGTCTCAGCCCAGCCCTTCTGCTGTGTTGTATGCCCAAGTTAGGAGACAGTTTACTGGGCCTGCACTGTGTTTCCCAGGAAGGAAACAGCGTAGAAAGAGTAAACAGTCTACACTCGTTTTTTTTCTTTCTTTTTCTTTCTCTGGTTATTTCAGTATCACTTTTGCTGGCATTCCTTTACTGACAGACACTAACAAAAAACCATTAAAATGACATAGAGTACTAACAAATCCCAGATTTTAAACTGAATAAATGTAAGATCTGACAGATTATGCAGCCTTTACAGATTTTTTGCCTCCTTGAGGCAACCAACCTTTGCACAGAGTTTGAAATTTACCCTTGCATTATTATTCCCCCAATATAACATGTTAAGTAGTGAGTTTTAGAGGTGCTTTTTGTGCTAAGCTAACAGATAGCTGGCTGTAGCATAGCAGTGTGAGTGTGCCCATCATGCTTTATACTTTCATACTTTGATTCCACCATGCACGGCTCTGTGCTGTCGCATTCACAGTGTTAATTTGGTCCATTCTCCACGAACAAACAAACATAATCTTGCAGTCTCTTGTATTTAACATGCGACCCCTCGTCGGGGTGCAAACTCCAGGTTGGCAACCGCTCCTCTACATTATTACAGTTTGACTTGGAGATACTGGAGTGTGTCTGCTGTGGGCACACACAGGAAGATGACTGTGTTACATAATCTAATTTCTCTGGAGTGAAATCAACATTTTTAGTAATAACAGGCCTAAACCAAACATACTATTTATTTTAATTGAATCCTTTCTGGCTTTGTTCCAGAGTGTGCGAAGGAGTTGGACATTGTGATACTTCTGGATGGATCGAACAGTATCTACCCCTGGTCCAGTATCGTCGATTTCCTGCTTCGTTTCCTTGAGAAAATTGAGGTTGGACCTAAACTCTCACAGGTCAGGTCACATGAATAAATAAAAGTGTTCATTCATGGAAACGTTATAATTAGAATGTCTTTTCGTCTTAAACGTGGTGGTGTATGGGTTATGTAGGATTAGACTAACATAGAAAAAGGATAAATAAAGGAACATATTAGCCTCTGTCTCTTTCATATTATATTTAATGACTTAACTGCTCTCTATTATGGAATTTTCCATCCGTTGCCAACAGTGAGAATAACTATAAGATGTCCTTTGTAAAGCAGACTTCATGAACTGAAGCCTTTTTAAAGTAATTTGAGCCCATGCCTTACTCAGTTATACCTTCAGTGTATTTCTGTCCTCTTGTCTTGGATCGCTCTTCGAATGGGTGGTTAGTTTTTATTATGGTTACATTGATCTGGCCTGGAGCTTGTGGAGTTTTCCAGAGGGAAACACTGGAAAGACTTCACTCTGTGGAGCCTAGTGGTTGTAAGTCACATCTTCCATGGCTGCTGAAGTCCTCTGCCTTCTGTATAAAGAACATTGTGTCATATCAACCCCACCAGACCCAACCACATCCTCAGCAGACTGTCTGGGGAGGAGAAGCAGAGAAGAGAAGAACACTGAAGGACAGAATAGGGAAAATAAATGTAATGTAGGTTACAGTTTATTTAAGAAAAAATGTGTGTGTGTGTGTGTGTGTGTGTGTGTGTGTTTGTTTCTCAGGTGGGAATAGTGTCGTACGGTGAGACTGTGATGCACAGGGTCAACCTGAGCCAGTTTGACAACACTCCTGATCTGCTGGAATTTGTTAAAGACATTCCTCAGCAGCAAGGCTCCAAAACCATGACTTTCCTGGGCATTGATACAGCCAGGTACGTAACATTGACTGGTTTAATAACACTACACACTACAACAGATGTAAAAACAAATAGTGTGCTTGCTTGCTAGAAATTATGACTGACAGGCTCAACAGCAGTCGTTTCCCTGGAGTTTATCTGGCCATAATTAGGTCATGTAACGTCATAGTTTCATGTTTGATTGCCTCACTATTTTTTGGTGTTTCCTTACCATCTGGATAATGTTGCGACTCTAAAATTCAGCATGACCAACCAACAAATAACAAACATGTGCTATAACTTCAGCAGGTGGTCCAGAAGTCGTGTTCTTTTGACTGAACTTTTGGAAATTTTTTCCCCATCAGGAAGGAGGCCTTCATGCCGGAGCGTGGCGCACGAGAAGGGGTGAAGAAAGTCATGCTGACTGTGACTGACGGGGAGTCACATGACTCCTATAATCTAGACAAGGTCATAGAAGAGTGTGACAATGATGACATCGAGAGGTTTGGCATTGCTGTGGGTACAAACTGTCTTTTGGTTCTCACAGATTATGTTTATGTGTGTTCGCCATAACTTTACATAACTAAAGTATGCAGATTACAGACACAAAGCTGTTTTACTGTTGGGTTGGTTAAATCAGATAGTCTCTCGCTCACCTGTTTTTGCTCTGCTGTTTAAGATCTTTCATTGTTGCTTCCAGGTTTTGGGAGACTATAATCGTCTGAACAAAAGTGCTGAAGAAGTGCAGAAGTTTATCAAGGAGATTGAGTCCATCTCCAGTCAGCCGTTACGAGAACACTTCTTCAACGTGTCTGATGAGGTGGCATTGCTGACCATTGTGGACGCTTTGGGAAGCAGGATTTTTGCTTTGGAAGGTATACACCTAAACACACGTGCATGCTCACACAGCATTCAGCTTTTTGCAGAGAGCCTGTAAGTCTGTACGGTAAATTTGGAGCTACAGACAAAAAAAAGGCATCAATGTTTTAGTTTTTTTAAACAAATTCTCTCTCGATTTACAATGAGATACTAACAATGTTTCATTATGTAATGTTAATTTTATATAAAAAAGGTTAAAATTAACTTTTCCTTCCTCAGCAACAACTGGAAATTTCACCTCCTCCTTTGAGATGGAGATGTCCCAGACTGGGTTTAGTGCTCATACTTCTAAAGTAAGTCAAGTCTAATTATTCATCTCAGAGGAATAAACACATACCATATTTGCAAAGTAAAAAGTCTGTGACTTGCTGTAGAAACCATGACAGATGAGTGCATCATCACTAAGATCACAGCGAGGTTTACGTGTCCGTAGGCGTTGGGTTTAAAAGGAAATGTTTATTTTGTGTGCTTGCGTGCGATTGTATGTGTTGGCATGGATGCTTTGTCTACTAATAAAGTCGTCCAGACGCATTGACGCGGCGTTATCTCTGGTGCATCTTCATCCCCTTTGGTGATTCACCTCGGTCAGTAGAAGTTTCCAGTCCCAGACTCTCTCCGTCCGCTCTGCTCGCGCTGCTGCAGACTTCAGGCCGACTGTGTTTTGTCTGATTGCACGAGAGTGTGCGAGACAGACAGAAAGAAAGACACGGAAAGCCAAACACGGGGCGCGTACAGCACGAGAGGTTGAATCTGATTCACTAGGGTAAAAACAACATGATGGCCTTTGCCCCTACACACACCTCTCGTGTTCATTCATTAGGTATTTCCTATGTCTATTTAAAAACAGGCTCCCTGCTTACACTTCTCTTCCTGCTCTTCCTGACTCACGTTTATCACCTCCTCCATCATTGTACACACTGTCTCCGTTGCTGCAGTGCCTCATTTAGCTTCACAAAACTCGACACAACCAACAACCGAGTTGTTCCGCTGTGTGCTAAACACGCGAGGCGTCGTTTAATGGTCAGCAGACGCAAGAAGCCTCTTGACTTCGGTTCATTGTGAGTAATGGTACATGTCATGTCCCGTGTGACCCCTCCCCTTCCGATTAGATAACTCAGTTTCCTGTAGTTGTGTCTTGACTGAGATTATACAGCAGCAGCTAGTTATTACATTACGTTATCAGTTAAGCTTTGATTAATCAGTCATATTAGACTATAGTGAAAGATGTCCATCGCAAACACATAAAATTAAAAGTTTTTCCTTAAGAAATAACTTTAATGTAATCAATCTTAAAAAGTGACAACGTTTTTCAGCATGATTTATAATATTGGGGCTTTTCTTCTTCTATTTATACTTACTATTTACATCTATCTTACATCTTACAACTACTGTACATTACTACTTTTACTTATAGTAAGTACAAATAAGTAAACCATCTTGATCCAGCATCCTGATATCAGCTCTGTTGTCTCCTGTAGGAAGGTGTGTTACTGGGAGCAGTGGGAGCGTATGACTGGAACGGGACAGTGGTGATGAATATGGATGGAAAAACTGTCACTCCAAGGAATAAACAGTTCTACGATCCACACACTGAGGTCGGGTACGAAGGACTCGCTGGGTATCTCGGTGAGTTGACTCATAATGTTTACAGGATACAGGACATGATGGATACAAGGAAAATTGCTGTCTGAGTTTTTGCCTCAGCTTCTATGACAGAAAGATTGTACATATAAGTAGATTTTTTTTAGGCAAAGGGAAAGTTTAACAAATATAAAACCTTCATGGATCCAAAATTCATAATAGAACAAGAAATATTTGACCTTGTTTGTAGTTTGAAGCAACCTGCCAACAATTTTTAGAGAGCAACTTTACGCTAAAACCACTTTTTGAGCTCAGAAATTAGTTATTTTATTACACTATCACTTGACCCTTTTTGTAGTGTTCATTGCAACATTTTCTTTTTCCGCTTTTGCTCTAACAGTTTCTTTTTTTAAACATGTGGTGAGTTCAAACCAAACCCACACAGTCCCGATGAAGCAGATTAGCTCAGCTTTTCAGTGTCACACACTTAATTCATTTATAATACCTTCATATAAATACCTTAAGATGCTGTTAACTTTGATGGTTGCTTATTTAGTTATTAATATTCAATGTTGTAGAGAAACATACACCTGTTAGTAAACCAGACAATACAAAGTGTGGAGCGGTTTTTACACTTGCATTAGCAGCTCTGTCTGAGCTGAGTGCTTTCGTGTTAAACACCGAGAGAAAGATAAACTAGATCTTCCAGAGATGAAGTGAAATCTTACAGCTGCAGAATAAATATAGCGTTTCTGTTGTATGGAGGAGTGAGATATGTAATTTGTCTAACTTTGACAGCAGATGCCTCTCTCGCTCTCTGTCACATAAATAATACGCACAGGCTTTTCTCTCCGTCCTGCTGCCTTTTATGGCTCTCAGAACAAGCGCTGCATCTTAATATCAAGTTATTTAATCAACATGTCATTAGAAATAACACCAGTGGGTCCAGGCTCGCGTACTGTAAACTCAGCTGTTGGCACATGCTCATTCCTAAGTGTCTGGCCGCGGACATATTCTTTGTGTGCTTGTCTGCGAGCGTGTCCTGCCAGTTTCCAGTGATGTTTTACTGTTTCCTCTGCACAGGGGGATGTAAACAGCTAGCTGAAGAAGCGTTTAAAAATAGAGAGGCGGCTTGTGTTTTTGTCATGCCATCCTCGAGGCACATTCCTGATGATGTATGCTTTGAATTTCAACACAGCATGTACTCTGTCGCCTCAGGCTATGATGTTCAGTCGGCATCCACCCCCGATGGAGTGCTGTACATCACAGGTGCACCACGGTACAACCACACGGGCCGCGTTGTTATCTATCGCCTGAATGAAAAGGACAACGTCGTCATCTCGCAGACACTAAATGGGGAGCAGGTGAGTCTTCTCAGCATCTTGGCTGGCCTCAGTTCCTCTGCGTATTTTTGCAGGGAAGGCGTCTTTCATGAATGTGTCTGGAACGCTGAAAGATGATACATCAGGATTCTGTTCATGACTCCCTGTCTGCTGTTGCACTTGCTAATAGATTTGAAATAAAATGAGACAGTATTGATCCTTTCACTGAGCCTTGCTTTTTCAGTATTGAGAAATGAAGCAACTCATTGGAAACCGGTCAAAACGCAGTTTGAAGTCAAATTTATATCTTCCGTCTGTTCTTTCTTTTTCAAAGCTTTTAATTGCACACATGTCTAAGCAGAATTTCCCATATTTTGGAGGGATCATGTCAGAGTGTATGAAAATCCGGCTGTTTCCTCAAAATATAGCTGATACAAACTGGTCAAGAAAGCATTGATCACAGAGAAACAAACGTTTTCACAACTGGAAGGAAACTTGTCAATTTTTTTGACCAGTGTTATGTGTGTCATTACAATGTGGCTCATATTTGCTAATGAACAATGTTTAACTTTCCTCCATGTTGCCTGAACACAAAGCTTCCCACATCTCACATCGTCTGGCAGATTTTTGCCAGATGATTTTTGATTTTAATAACTCCAGCATGCCGTTTCTTCTTTCCCTCTATAAGCCCTTACACCCAAGAACAATGCACGTCGACCTCGTTGCAACTAAAAGGTTCTCGTGAACAAACAGTTGGCTAAGAAAACTTTTTCCTATTCCATCCAGGAATGGCCTGGGAGTGGTTCTTGTAGGTGAAACAAAAAGGGAATAGCACAGCCTCTTTTCTCTGTTTTCATTGGTCATGTAGCACCAGTTTCAAAAATATTTGTCACTTTGTGCTGGATAGACAGCCCAGTTTTAGAAGAAGACTGTCTTTTCAGCGGTGAAATACCCCTTTAATTATACAGCCATAAAAACACAGCAGTGTGCGCTGTCTTAACTTAAAATGAATGTTTCCTCCTCACCAGGTTGTGTGTAAAACTACCACCACCTTCCAGTATTTTGCAGCATATAAAATCCAGAGCTCTGACCAGATGGCTTGAGCTAATAGCTAATTCTGCTCTCTGAGTTAACTGGGAGGTACCTTCCTGAGATAATAAACATTTTTCCACCCATTACTTTTGTGGTTTGTAAAGTTTAAAGCACAAAATGATTACGATGATCTACCCTTAAGCTCTTATAAGCTAGTTTGTTTTCTATCCTCTCTACACGCCTCACAGATGACGTCGCTCTGAAACCCGTCTGTGGAGGCCAGAAGCAGAAGAAAACTTGCGCTTCAGTGAGTTTAGTGCTTCAGTTGTCAATACTGACAGATTTCCGACCCCTCTGTGCAGATTGGTTCCTACTTCGGCAGCGTTTTGCAGACCCTCGATGTGAACGGGGATTCCTACACGGACCTCCTCTTGGTTGGAGCTCCGATGTACATGGGAACAGAACGAGATGAGCAGGGACAAGTCTATGTCTACAAACTCAAGGTGCAGAACATTGGAAATGATGTGTTTTGTGTGTATGCAAGCATCTTTGATTGAAAGAGTTGGTGTCAGATTCTACAGAGATGGTGCACCCACTGATTGTAGTCTTTTTTTTTTTTGTATTTCCAGGACGGCCAGTTTGAGCGCGAGTTCATTTTAAAGCCCATCAATCAGTCTTGTTGCACTGCCCGCTCAGCCAGCTGCACTAATAAAAATGAACCATGTGGTGCCCGGTTTGGTACAGCTATTGCGGCTGTAACAGATCTCAACCTCGATGGGTTCAATGACGTGGCGATCGGCGCACCTTTGGAAAACGACCACCGAGGCGCCGTCTACATCTATCATGGAGATAAAACGTCACTGAAAGAGAAATATGTACAGGTGAGAACACTTTCAATGCAACTCACTGAACTGTTAACGACAAAAGATCTGTAATTTTTATTTGAATTAAAGGACAGTCCTGGTATATTTCAATCTGATGCATTTCTATTAAATATGATCAGCGTGGTTTTCTGGGTGGTGCTAACAACTTTGTCACCTCCGTTATAGAGATTTAAAAAAAACAGGGATTCAAAACTTCTCTATCTATATCAAGGCACGCTGCACAAACGTGTCAAGGTTAGGGTTACATGATTTTAACACTTGTCTCTGAGTGTGACCAAAAGTAAACACAGAAAATGGCCAAATGAATCGAGGTAACCTTATAATACGCTTGGAACTCGCCGGATCACAGTGAAACAAGTAAAATATATATCCTGTCTGTCTGGTCTAGACAGGGGGAGGATGTACTTGGGGAGGTGAAACACATTCTCCAGGATGACACTGTTGATCAGAGCTGCAAATTCATTTACTGTAACTTACTTTAAACGGCTGGGATCTCTCTCACCTGTTTACACATCCAGATTTTTCCAAATTGTGGCATCAGCAGGTCCAACACTCCGTAGCAAAGGTTTTTCTCTTCATTCAGCTGTGGAGAGCAGTGAGCGTAGTAACACCAAGTTTCCTGAGGTACATTTGTCTCTCAGGGAGGTCCTGTTGCCTTTCGCCATCTGCTTCCGTTCTTCTTCCATTTCACTTAGCTCCTCGAGTGAAATGATTCTCAATTGTCCTTGTAGTAATCCACCATTGTATTTAACTTTTCAACTTTTGTTAGAAGACAGTATGACCGCAGTGACTCACACGTCGTGTGTTTATTTGGCTCTACAAAAGAGGCGGCAAGTGCAAAGTTGGCATGACCCATTGAGCCACAGTAGCCATGTTTATAGAAAGTATGCCATGTTGAAACGAGCTGAAATTTTCCTCTAATTGGTCTTGTGTCTCTTTAGCGTATCCCTGCAGGTGGAGATGGAGAAAAGGTGAAATTCTTTGGTCAGTCCATTCACGGTATCATGGATCTAAATGGAGATGGAATTACTGATGTTACTATAGGAGGTCTTGGAGGAGCTTCACTATTCTGGTGAGACATGGCCCATCCTCATATATAAGCATTCCCGCCTAAAACTATACATTCCACTTGAATCATTACCAGCAGCAGCGCCTGTATCACGAAACATCTTACAAGCCCGTTTTGCATTGTCTAACTCGGGTTTAGACAGCTGTTCACGTCCCTCTGGGCTTATAGACTTGAGACCAACAACTTCCTAATGATCACTCTGTTAAAACCTCTGGGTACATACTATTGGACACCAGCCTTCTGACTTCAACCCACACCATGATTTAACTTCCCAGGCAGACCTTCTCCCACAGTTTCTACTGGCAGAGTCTCAGCTAAGCTGTGTGAAAACTTCATCTCCCAAGTGGCTTGGAGTTTAAATAAGATTTGGCAGCAGGCGACTGTTCTTCCTGGACCGCTGGCTGTGTTTTAGAAAGCTTAAGAGTTGGATAGTTAGAGCCGAGGTGCACAAGTGCCAAGTTTTCTGCTCAAGATGCATCCGTTTCTTGTTCCTTCCTTTCAGAAAGTAGACGCGTGTACACAGTTTGGCGCACGTGTGCACGCACACACACACACACACACACACACACACACACACACACACCTTTCACACACTGTTTTTGAGACGTTGGAATGTTTGTTTCATTTTACCAGGTCCAGAGATGTTGCAGAGCTTCATGCCAACTTGACTTTTGACCCTGTTAAAATCAACCTGCAGCAGGCTCAGAATCAGTGTGAACATGGTGGACGCAAGTCCGTGTGCGTGAAAACGGATGTGTGTTTCACCTACAGTATCAAATCTGATCAGCAGGACTTAGACTTTGTTGCAGGTGAGCCATACAGCAGCCCGTGTTGATTGATTCATTCATTCATTCAGTCAAATTTGTTGTGTTTTACTACCCCATGTTTCCGTATCTGCTGTGTCCTGCAGGGATCCGCTACAGTTTGACACTGGATGCTCTGCGTGCAAAAGCCAGGGCCTCATTTATTGACTCGGACGATAAAAATGATCGTAAGATTACCAGGAACTTCAACATCAGAGACAGAGAGACAAAATGTGTGCAAGAAACCTTCATGATGTCGGCAAGTACTCAGATCTTTATGACGTGCACATGGAGTTACTTAAATCCACTCCAAAGCTACATGTTTAGCCCCAAATCCACAAGACACAGAACAGACTCTGGATGCTGGAACTGGATGCCTTCAGTTTCTGTGACATTCATTCATGAAAGTTACATTCTAGACTTGGGATATGTAAATTGTGTTTTGAGCCAGAAAGGATACAGGATAAAGCTGTGAGCAGACATATGCAGAGCAGGAAGACTTTGGTTCTAACATGAAACAGACCCGTCCTGATCAAAGCATGCCTAGTACAGCCCCGTGCTGCTCGGAGTGATAAATCATCTGCTGGCACCTGGAGAGAGAACGAGAAAAAGGACAGAGAGTATAAGAACAAATGAATTGGGTGTTATGAGAATGTGACATGGCCATTCCAGGTCAAGGAAGATTTCTACAAGTGGCTTTCATCACAGTTTAAACCTTTGTACGGCATAACTGAACCACCTACCGTAAACCTAATCGGTCTTCTGCAATGTCACATTTAAAGCCGTGTGTACCAAGTTTTTCATTCCAGCCGTTCACTGCAGCAATGGATTTCTCTGATTAGCTTCCCCTAGGCGAGAGACAGAGGAACTAATCAGCAGAAACAGCTGTTGTTGCTGTGTGTGCAGAGTATGAATACCTGCTCTGTTCTAGTGTGCCAGTTCCCTCATAGTCCAGGGTAGAGGTCTTCACGGGTCAGAGAGTTTGTACCGGACACAGAAAGCACCACAACGATCTTACCTGAGGTCAAGATGGACCGGTCAATGGCGATGCCTCCTGCTGACCATTAAAAAGCTCCTAATTAACAGTGTAACATATTTGCGGCAGTGTGTCACCCACTTAAACCAGATAGAAACAAACTTTACGACTTGGCGAGGGTGTACCGCGCCTCTCGCCCAAAGTCAGCTGTGCCCCACCGTGACCCCGATGAGGATAAGCGGTTACAGATAATGGACGGATGGACAAGCAAACTTTAAACTTTTAGCTTAACTGACTGTTTTATAGAACTACCAATGACAAAGACTCAGCAGCCTTTTGTTCCAATTTTTATGTTATTTTTGGCAAGTGGGATACGTCACCACAAACTTACAAGACCTCAGTCTCTCAGACTTTGAGGCTCATCTGAAAGTTTTTTCTGACTTTGCTCCTCGTAATTACATCCTGTATGAGATAACTTGAACAAAATAAGGCAATCAAGCATGGTCTGCACACCCCCACATACTCCTGAGAGGTCTAATCAGCCAAATAAGTAGAAAATACCCATGGGTGTGTGGGATATTTAAGTCCTTCTTGTTTACTCTCTCTTCCTCTTTATCCTTCTCCTCACCCTCCTCTGTCATTCTCCACCTGTCTCTGTTTCCTCAACAGGCCCGGCTGGATTTCAGGGACCCTCTCATGGTGTCTTTGGAATTTGGACTTGTTGACGAGGACCAAGGCCCCGTCCTGGATGAAAGCATTCCCAGATCCATCAATAAGACAGTAAGACTATTTTATATCACCTACGAAGAAGTTTAAGTATTATCTGCCTAATAACAGTAAGCAGAAGTTTTAGTGACAGACAGGAAGGATTTGGACCTCTTCTGAAACATCCTCCATCTGTCTGTCTCTGTAATCCAAGTTAGAAGTGGGTTGTTCTTTTCTGGCTACAAACGCGCTGCTGTTCTAGCACATTAGCATCTGCAACAGCTGACTGCCATCCTTCAGGGTTTCCTCGGGTCCGCACTAGTGTTTCAACACCAAACAGTCAGGACGGTCTTCCCACACTCCCACATGCATAGTTGTTCTAACAAGAGGGTTGCCAGATAATTGTTGCAATCAGTAGTGTTTCCAGATAAAGTGGAACTATCACATGAGAATTTAGTTTCAGCGTGTAACAAAAGAATGCTGTTAAAGCCTGGGTGTGTGAAATGCACTGACAATGACACCTCTTCTGGTCACATCCTGACTCCCTCTGTGTCACTTAACCGTTACACCAGCAACACATGCTGCACTTACAGCGAGGAAGCTTTGTCCTGTTATTGTTATTGAGAGGAAGAGAAGTGACACACAGAAACGGCGGGGGGAGTCATCGAACGGATGCTGAAGTTTTTTCTTTTGAAATTGTGCTGCGATGAGATGAGATTCTAGCTTCTCGTCCTTTCTTGGGAGAGCAGGCGATGTTGATGTTTACAGTCCGCTGGGAGCAGCATTAAGAATGGGAACAAATGCGACTGCGACCCTCGAACACTCTGGAGGAAAAGGCGAAGGAAATTAAGGTCAACTGAATGAACCCTTTGAGTCAGTGATACAAACAAATGCACACCATAGTAGCTTATTTTGACTCTCATTTATCTGCTTGTTTTCTGAAGCCTGACCTTATTGTTTTGGTATTTTCAAAATCCTCCAATGATTTCACATTAAGTATAAATAGCACTGCGAACTTGCTCCCAAAAAGACAAACACAAGTCTCAGACCAGTGACTGGTGGTGTCGCAGCAAGAAAACAAAGACAAAGACTGAGCTGAGCAGGTGGAAGACAATGGGGCGGGGCGGGGTGGGGTATCCTGCAGCACACGGAGAACAAAAGCTAGCAACAAGCAGACAGACTTCATAAGAAGCCACAATGGTTACTGAACAAACTGGCGGAGTCCGGGAGGTAGAGACGGTCTTTTGTAGTGCAGAGGATGATTAGATGATGACAAACATGTGGTGAGGTGATCATGCAGATGGGAAGGAAACCGGAGGACATGCTCAGCAACACACACACACACACACAGCACTGACAGACAGACGAGGAAAGGGAAAACACCAGGAACTAGGAAGCAGACAACCTCATTATTATTACATTATTGCCCGTTGAGTCAAATTAGGGTGGACAAAATAACTTAGCATGTCTCTTTTCCCCTGGTCATCCATGCCCCACCAGTAGGGGGCAGTATTAGCTGTAACAGTTTGTTCTTGGATATGTATGAAAACCTTTCATATGGAATAATAGTCACTCATTTTTCAAACCACATCAACACATCACACTCTCGCAGGCTCCTCGCGTAGGGGTTGGTTTCTCCCATCTCTCAGGCCACGCTGCCATCTCTGTGCGTCACATCGTGTCCTCGTCCTCTCCAGCCTTGCCCAGGTCCAGCACGCTACTGTTTTGAAAGGGGAGTGTGATTAGCTAACTGGATGCAGGTGTGCCAGTCACTCTCACCTGGCGCTGCTCTCCTGAGCTGTCTCCACACCTCTCCCCCGCAGCTGATGCACCGTGCCCCCTCCACAATATCATTCAAAGTCTTTTCACACGTTTTCTGCAACATGTTTAATGTATTTTGAAAGAAATCTCAGAACTGCCTTAACACAGACTTTGACAACAGATACAGCTGAGTGTGTTTGAGTCGAGTCAACAATCAATCTTGAAATTGTCTCTATCTTGCAGATTCCCTTAGTGGACTGTGGAAGTGATGAGAAGTGCATTGCTGATCTCTCTCTTAAAGCAGAGCCCAGTGTGAAATCGTGAGTGGACCTTTTAAAGCATTAAAGGACATGTTCACGTGTTTTCGAGTCAAACACCAGCATGCCCATATGTGTTATTGGTTGCAGTAATTGATCCCCCCCTATCACAACAGGCTACAAATAGATCCCTTCATAATGAGATTCCAATGAAAGAGATGAGGAGAGAGGTCCTCGATATATTTCAAAGTAATACGAGGATTCAGCAGTCTAAGTTAGCCAAACAATGTGTTTTCTTGCCAAACTGCAGTGAAGGGAGAGTCCACAATGGTGGAATGTCGTACTAAAAAGTGACTTTGGAAGATATCCACGTAGTTAGGCTGATTTAGATATATATAGTATAGACAGGAGGAACAATTACAACGACCAATAACTCTTATGGGAATGTAAGTACTGTTTTTAAGATCACGTATAGCTCAGCAGCAAACCCTTCCAGTGCATGACTGCACCCTTGTGGGGAGATATGAGCATCACAACCTCAGTCCAATCATGCTGACTGTTTTTATTCACTTCTCCAGAATGACGATCAAAGCGAGCAAAGACAAGATTGATGTGAACATCAACATTAGAAACAGCAAAGACAACGCGTACAACACCAAAGTCAGCCTCAGCTTCACGAGGAACATCAACTACGTTAAAGTCGAGGTGAGATTTCTCTGTCCGCATCGTTCAGTCAATGCATACTCTGCATAGCTCTGAGATTTGTGTGATGACGCACGTTTTATTTTGCATCATCAGCCGGAGAAGGACTGCACTCTGAATGACACAAAAGTGGAGTGTGCCGTTGGATACCCTTTCTTGGGAAGCAATGTAGAGGTTAGTTACAGTGTGCATTATATGCCTCTGCAGGATCCAGGCAACTTACTCTATACTAATATACAGTGTTAGTTCTTCTTTTTCTTAAATTAAAGCTATGATTTGATCTCACACCCACAGGAAATTTTCAGAGTGAGATTTGAGGTCAACCCTAACCATATTCAGAATGAAATTCAGATCAACGTGACAGCTACGAGGTGAGAGAATCAGCACGGTGTTTTATTTTTTTATTTCCATCTTAAAATTATTCTGTTTCTGTTTGTGAGCAACCAAGTGGAAATGTCACATTCATTTGAATTTTACACATTTGTATTTAAATTTCTCACAGCGACAGCGAAGAATTGGCTTCTACCCTGCATGACAACTCGGTGCAAATCTCCATCCCTGTGAAGTATGAAGCCGGACTCATATTCTCAGTGTGAGTATCTGGCAATTTGGAGTTAATATTATTAGTTACACCTGTGTTTGACAAATCAAAATGTCTCATATTGGTATTACTGTAGACTGAGGCGTAGGTGTATATTTTGTGCTGAATTAGTATTGTCTTTGTAGCTAATAAGAACTCCTTAGGTTTGACTCTTGACCTTCAGGAAGAAGATTTCCAATCCAACAACCATTTATTAGGGTGGTTATAATCAATATTTCTATATTAACAATAACTAAGCATGACTACTTGTATATGAAAGATGCATTTTAGTATCTGTCAGTCTAGTTGTTCTCTTTGTACAAAAAAAACCCTTCAAACCAAAAAACATGAAAGACCACTGAAAACGTAGAGAGGTGCACTCAGCGATCTGACGCCACCAAAGCAAGTTTTGCTGTCAGCAGATTCCAAACGTTTGAATAATAATGTACTTTATTTTTATACTTTATGTTAGCGTTGTATGTACAGCTAGTTATGTTGCCCCCAAGTGGCCAAAAAAAATCAATCAGTGCAGGTTTAATAAAGCCATTAGGATTGGTTTGTACCATTAAAAGAGTACTCCAGTGATTTAGCATTGCACTTAACATCGCCAGCCTCCTGATGGACAATTTAAAAAAGAAAGGATCAAGACTGAGATGTTTATATATTCTTCTATTTTATTTTATTTTAAATTCATCTTCCAGGTGGCCCGTGGATGGACACATTGTAGTAAAAGAAGGCGAAAAGTATCCCGCTGTAATCAATGACACCAGAATGATCGGAGAGGAGCTCAACATCAGCTACACGGTAACATCTGCTCACAGACATCATATCTTGTGATTTGTTGATTGTGAGGTAAAGTATGCAGCTGCATGCAGATGTTTGATAATCCAGATGTGCTGCAGTACATTAATAAAATGAAGGTCGCTCCTGCCTCTTCTCGGTTTCACTCCACCTCTTCATCTTACGTCTCTACAGGTGGAAAAATCAGGTGATATGGTGATTCCGCCCCTGGACCTTACAGTGATCTACCCCCATATATCTCCTCAGCATAACAATTTACTGTATCTGACACATGTCACCACCAGCCCACAGGTGTGCACACACACAAACACACACACGTGGATGTGTAAGTGTATCTAAACAGAGAGACTCACCTTCATATCTGTCTCTGCTTTCCCTGCAGGTGAAATGTGATGCATCGCTTTGGATCAACCCTGAGGAAATTAACCCGAAAGTTGTAAATCCCAATCCAAAGACAGAAACACTTGGTGTTTTTGTACTGGTGAGTGATCTGAGGAGTTATATAAAGCCACGTTTCCAGTGAAACCAGGTTATTACAGGATCATTTTAAGGAAATAAGCCTGACTATGAAAACTAGTCTGGTCAGGTTATTTTCAGTCTCAGGCTTGTATTTATTTAGCCAGTATTTCCACCATATGGAGGTTGTTATGTTGAACCAAGTGACATAATCCATCTAATGGAGTTCATTGTTTGTCTAGTTTGTAGAAACTGGCTGGGGTCCTATCTGATATTTCAACATTGTATCAAGTTACACATCGAATTATAAATGTTTATTTTCAGCACTTATTACACTAAAGTTGACATTACTCATTCAGGACCTACAACTGATGTGATCAGTGGTTCATGTCTGACTTACGCTTATCTCATTTAGTCAGCTTTATCAAGCAGATTAATCCCAGTTCGCACTGTTTGACCTCTCTGTGTGTGTGCTCCCATCTTATCGTGTGTGTTTGATTTGCTCAACAGAGCTGTGAAAACCTCAAGTGTGCATCATTTAGCTGCTCCATCCCCGAGGCCACGATCAGTCAGGTCAACGTCACGTTCAGAGTGTGGAAGCCTACGTTCATCAAGGTGGGTTTAAGGTGAAACACGGAGCTCTAATGTTTGGTTTGTCGTGGTTCTGTGTTTGTGAATATACAGGAAGGCAAACACATTTAAAGGAGATTTATCTTCCAGGGCTCGTTTTCCAGTCTGCACATGTTGGTGAACGGCACGCTGGGGATCAGAAACACAGACCTGTTTAAACTGAGTAGCAGTGACACGACCAGAAGCGTGAGTCTTGTTTCATCATTAAAAGCTTGTATTGATTTGCATACGTGTTCATTTACTTCATGTACTGTATCCACGTGATAATCAGGCGAAGATCCAGGTTACGAAGGAGACTTTAGGAGGAATCCCCATTTGGATCATCATCATCAGCATCCTGATAGGACTGCTGATCTTAGCACTCGTCATTTTCGCTCTCTGGAAGGTAATATTTCCTGAGTCAGACTGCAGAATATTTCAAATCTTCAAATACTCTGTGGCAACTATACAGCCGATTTATTAAAATATGCCATGACTTGTGCCTTTAAGGGAATAGTTAAAAGGCTTTGCTTCCTTGCTGACAGATGAGAAGATTGCTATCAGTTTAGCTTCATATTTCACAGACAGGTGACAGAGAGTGATTCACATCTATACAGAGTAGCTGTTTCGCTTCTAACTCTGCTTTCTGCTCCTCCAGATGGGCTTCTTCAAGAGAAAATCCAGAGACTTCTCAAAAGAGGACATGATGGACTGAGGCATCCAAAGCGACCAGCAGCAAGCAGCTCTGTGGCCGACTGCTTCCAGAGGCAATCAGGTCGCGCAAAAGCGACAGGCAGACTTTTAAACAAACAGTCGGACAGACGGAGGAAAAGCCATAAGACCCTCAGACACCTCAGTGCTATGACACAGTGACGACCTGGAAAACACAATTACCATTCACTGTTTCCTATGCAGGCCTGGGTCAAATAATGTTTGCTAAATACTTCCTGGGGTCTCATGCACAGAGAGTGCTTAAACGGACACTTTCTTTCCTCTTGTATAAAATCGTTGGCACTTACTGTGAACCCAAAGTATTTGCAAATATTATTTGTTGTAGATCAGCTTCTTTCTTGCAGAGATTACACAGTACACATCAAGTCAGACCAAGCAGTTAAAGAAGAGGAGGGAGGAGGGAGAAACCATCGCTTACCAGGCCTCTGCTGTCAAAGTAGCATTTATCTGTATAACATACAGCAGTTCAAAGCTACAATAGCTGCACTCAAGCTTTAGAGGAAAAAAAGTACTCAGGTTTTTCGGAGGATCCGATGTTGCCTAAGCCACATCACATACTTTCTATGCCATTACAGCAAATGTCCAAAGGTCTACTCATGTGTGAACTTTACATGTGTTGGAGCAGTGTGTCTGATAGCTTAGCCTCTTGTTTTAAAGCTTTAAGTGCTTGATTAGTTTTACCAGACACTGTACCTTTTAGCATTTTATATCATTTGTTTTGGTTTGATAGTTTTAACAATATAACATGGCACATCCTTAATTTCAAAATGTTGGCCAAAGACACTGACCTGAACACAAGATTTATTTTAAGTTCTATCTGTATGCTTTTTTATTTTTTTATGCTCTTTAATCTTAGTTAACCAGTTTAAAAACAGAAACATCGTGTCCCGGCTCCGATGTTCAACGTTTGTAATTAGTGTCAAAATCCAAAACTTTGATTGTACTGTAAATAGAAGTAAATGCTCAAAAATGTAAAGCTTCTAAATGTATATATTTGTGTTTGCTATAATTCATGTAATTTAAGAGGTTTTGTGGTCAGTGGTCGGAGAAGATGATTCTGCTCAGGTGCTACAAGTATCATGAATGATGACATTAACATTTAAGAACATATAAGAAAATGATCGGGCCTATCTCACATTTCAAAGCTGATGCAAATATGTAAATATTGTTATATTTTGATGAGAAAGTGAAAGTATAATTATTCTGTACTGAAAATATACACGATAGCGAGGGTTTGTATCCACTACTTTGGTTTTATTTGATTGAAGTGATGTTTAAAGCCTGGTGAATGACGGCTTAAACGTGATACAGCTGTAGCATATTTTGATTTCAACTTTTAATTTGCAAAATCGAGAGCTAGATTTATTCCAGTGTAGAAATATATGTGTCACCATTCACCAGCAGTTGCCAAATAGTAAATGGGATTCATTGGTCGATGGTTTGTTGTGTATAAAAGCTACAAGTTGTACACAGTGTTAGCATACTGTAGCCTCAATGTCTCCCCATATGCGGTACACAGTACCTTACAGAGTTATTCTTTCAGGTCTTATTTGTTTTGTTTTTTTTTCCAGAAGTTGCACAGCTACACAATATGTTAGAAGAGATTATATTGTATATCGGCGAGACTGAGTTTGTGCATCTTTCTCGACTTTTTCCCTCAGAAGACGGCGAGAAGAAGAGACTCTCGCTCTCCGCTGTCGTCATGAAGCACATGTAATAAATTGTATGTAAAGAATGTGTAACTGTTAGTCATTTTTGAGATTGTATGACTGCATCAGGCTTATGCACGAGGGTGGAGGCACAAGTCTCTCTTTGCTCACTTGAGGTGGTCCGGGTTCATTTTCTCGGATGTTAAGTAAGGCACAAAGTGAGAGTTGTGAGCTCCACCCCAGCCTTCTACACTGCTGTGAAGTCTTCATTGTAATGCACTGGTTTGTCAGACTGTATGCGTCCTCATCAGCACAGAAATGAACTGAATCTTATGTACAAAAATAAAGACTTTTTACGAAAGAAGTGCTGGGTCATCCGTTCTTTTGCTCTTATTTACACGGTATCTAATTTATTTTATTTATCTATTATTCACATTCACATCCACACCTTAGCTAGTTTTCACTATACTTGGGTAGTAGATCCTGTTTTTTTTCTGTTCTCTCTTTACTTCTCTAAACTGTGCTCCATTATATATTATTTTTTGATTGAATGTATACTTGATTTGATTTTGACTTTATCAGAATTGTCTACACAGGATCCAAACTCTGATTTAACACATTACAGACTCAGAACAAGAGACTCCTGCAGTCTGTTCAGTCCAGCCTGGAGGACTCTGAATCGTCTGTTTGATGGCAAAGGTTGATATTCTTCAAATAAAATATGAGAGGAGTCTGATATGATCTTAACAGCTAGTGTTTGACCCAGAGTCTCTGATCATAGCAGTCGAGCTTTAATGCACATGCCCATGCACTGACTCTATACTGCATAACACTTTTATAGATTTGTAAAAACAATGACAGGATGTTTATACTTTACTTTATACTTTATACTCTCCTCCATTTCAGAGAGAATTATTGTACTTTTTACTCCACTACACTTCTTTGACAGTTATTTTGAAGAATAGAAAACAACTGAGGACATATAATGCATTATGGATTAAAATATCAAATTATAAATAGTATGTAAAGTGCACCTTCACTAGCTAAATATATTAAAATACATTAATGGACAATGTATAATATCAGTATAAATCATTAACAGGCGGCATTTTTTCTACATAATGAGTACTTTAACTTTTGAAAATAATTTTTGCTGAAGGTTAAAGAGAAAAAGAATGACACTGCAGTGTCCACTTGTCTTGTTAAAAATAACTTTTAAAATGCTGTTAGCATTTGGAGACTTGATAGAGGGAAGACAACAGTGTTTTTATTTATGTAAGGTTTGCATATTGTTTGTTTTTCTTATCTGTTGTAAATCCCACTACATCCCCTCAGTTAAAAAAACACAGTGGCTCCAATCTTTTACAGCGATCCCACGGTGTAGAAACACTCTTGTACAAGTCCTGTATTCAAAATTTTAGTACATAAAGTTAACAAAATATAAAGTACTGAAAGTACTGAATATGCAGAATCAATCAATCAGACAAACATACAACCCAAACCGAGGAAGCCCATTAAAAATGTATAATAGTAAAATAATAAAACTAAAATGTATAAATTGTTGGATAAAATAGAATAAAGCCTACTAAAAAAAATACGGGTTAAAAATAAAGGTATAAGCTATATAAAAATAAAAGTGAAAATTATGTAACAGATTAAAATACATAAATAGAAAAATATATAATATAAATTGAAATAATTACTAATAATTACTTTATATGCTGCAGGGTAGCTTGTAACTTGATAAAATCTTATCTTAACATATAATATATTTTATCATCAAAACATCATCATAGATAGATAGATAGATCAAAACACAATTTACATGAGTACAGTAATTGAGTAAATGTACTTAGTTACTTTCCACCACTAAAAATGAATATATATATAATATAAAGTACATTAACCTGCTGGTTTAATAATGGGACTGGTAACCAACTCGGCTTCGTATACTTGGAGTATTTCCAAACTAACCTCGTCCACCACCGGAGGATGACGTTTGCTCAGTGAAGGCATCACGCCTGCGAGTCAAAAACAAGGGCAGCTCGTCCACGCACGTCCCGTGACTTTACGGCCCGTGTGATTTCATGCGGGAGGAGTGCGCCGCCTGGTGTTCACCCGCAACATTCAGCGATAAGTGACACTCTGGGAGGGGAAGCAGAACAAACTGTAAGCTGCTGGCGGATCCATCTTGCTCGAAAAAGAAACGAGGCTGGAGGCTTTTTCCCCCCTCAGTTTAGTATCTTAGAGGCTGTATCGTTCCCCGTTAACCGCGCTGGGGAGCCCGAGGAGGGGCTGTGCCGCTGTTTGTAGGATGTCCCGACATGAGGGTGAGTTGATAAACACGTCCACAGCGCCTTGGTTCGGTGGCTACATTTACCTGAGCAGCAGCAGCAGCTCAGCAGCAGCAACAGCAGCTAGCTCCTAAGCTAAGCGCTTATTCAAGTCATGGAGGAGGGGGGTGGTGGAGGGTTGCGGGTGGCGTTGCGTTTTTCCAGGCTTGTTTCCAGGCTTGTCCTAACACACACGTATATATTACCACCTGCTGTGGCGTCCAAACATCGCCGGTGTCTCCTAAATTGAGGCGAACGGCTGTTAACTGCTCGCAATGATACGGCAACATTGCGGAGCTTAGCAGTTAGCCGTTGCTAGGTACTGCGTTACCTTTCGTTAGCTTGGGCTAGCAGGCTAATGCATGCTAATGTAAGGAGTCGTTGTGTAGCCCGACTTAATGCCCCTTATTCTGGCGGTCATAACCCAAACTACGACGTGTCCTAACACGGCTATTGTCATATTTTGCTCACATTTTTTTAACCAGGGTGTTATATTAAGAGCACGTAGCGCTAATGTTAGCGCCACACTGTCCCGTCTGGTCACATTAACCTGATGTTGTTAGCGAATGCACTGTCATCAAGAAGAAGACAGAAAGTCTGAGGCCTCTCAACCATAAACCAGTCACTAAGTTAGCAAGCTGGCAGGCTACTACCTAGCTAGGGTTAAGTTACGGTATGTTTAACTGCAAACCAGATGGAGGGGGTTGTACATTTGGCTCACTTCATTTACCCACATAAGGTTAGTAGTAGCAGGCCAGATAGGTTTATCCTGTTTAATCACCTCAGAAGTTGCTATGGTGTTCTGCAATGCAAACATGAGCACCGTGCAGTGAAGACAGCCCCAAGGAACAAGGGGGATTGTTTGAATAACTTCCTTTTTACCTTGTTAAAATTGGGACAACAAAAGCTACATGGCAGCTTGTCCCCAGTGGGCAGGCTGGTGAATGTAACTCAAAATGTGTGTTGTGTAAGGAGTCAACTTTACTGTCAGTGCTGCCATATGTACAGGACATACAGGGAACTGAAATGGTGTTTCCCTCATATACATGGTGCAAATATATACAAGTTTACAAGATATCTAAAAATATGGAAAATCTAAAAGATATAAACAATACAAATATGGCAGATATAGAAGGATTCAGCTGTGTAAACAGTATAAACAGTGAGATCTGTCAATAATAAAAAGATGTGTACAGTGTAAACAGATTTTTGAGTTTCACTGCACATAGTGCAATTGGGTTTGTAAAAAGAGTTTTTAAAGTTTGGTTGTATGTTCACATTTTTTTATACCACTCAGGTGCTGCGACCAACCTTTAATCAACATAAAGCTGATAACTGCATATTGCTAGATGATTTGTTTGTTCAGGCCTGTGTTTGGTTAATAAATGATACTCTCTGCTCTTTGTTTTGAACCTTTTTTTTTTTTTTGTTCCAGCATATCAGATCAGATCAGTCTGAACAATAGGAAATCCCCTCAATACTTACTTACCTATTTTACCAAATAAGGAGTTATTTCCTTCAAAGGAAATGTCAGTGAGTCAGGAGTTGGAATATTGTGTATAATGACAACTATAATGTCTCATAGAAAATAACCGGTTGTGTCTGCGGCGCTGTGTTCTTCACTGTGATCTCGCAGTGATGAGTGGACGCGCTGAAAGATGAAGTCATATTTGATATCCTGACTTTTAATAATAATAATAATAATAATAATCTATTTGGAGAGTCGTAGAAATGGCTGGCACTGTGTCTGTCTTTCTTGACCGGTTTGGTTCATCAAGCAATGCGCTACCTTACAAGGCTATAAATAAGTAACAAAAGGCTGTAATGAAAACAGCTTTCATATGTTTCTGGTATGCCTCTGAGTCTCTTTGAGACCTTGCTGGTGAAGTTCACTGGAATGCCAGAGTTCTTCGTTGCTGGCACTTGTGGGTTGGTGCCACTCCAAAACACATGCTCATGGAAGTGAGAGCGGCCTACAGATAGATTGCTTTCTCACAGTCGGCCTTGCAGACGTAGTTATAAGGAATTTGTAACTTTATTGCGAGCTCCATTTGTTTGACTTTTACATTCTTCTTTCTTTTTTTTCTCCTCTTTTTTTCTGCAGGTGTGAGCTGTGATGCATGTTTAAAAGGAAACTTTAGAGGAAGACGGTTCAAGTGTTTAATTTGTTACGACTACGACCTGTGTGCGTCGTGCTACGAGAGCGGAGCTACAACAACAAGACACACCACAGAGCACCCCATGCAGTGTATATTAACCAGGGTAGACTATGGTAAGGACCTGCCGTACACACATTCATCAACCTGTGTCATGCCATGGTTATTATGTTTTATGACTTCACTGTAGACATGATAAATGTCATTTAGTGAACGTACTTTGCTACAGAGGCTCTTAGATTTGTGTTAATAATTAAAATGGTTATTGACAATAATGGTTGCTCTGTTTTTAATGTGTTCCTGCAGACCTGTATTATGGAGGAGACACTTTTTCAGTAGACCAGCCCCAGTCATTCACATGTCCTTACTGTGGAAAGATGGGCTTTACGGAGACGTCCCTACAGGAGCATGTCACCTCAGAGCATGCAGAGACTTCCACAGAGGTGGTGAGTATTTCAACTGTAATTATCTGGATTAGTCGTCAGTAATGTCCACAATATTTTGAAATCATGTTTTGTTGCTTGAGGTCGTCATTTTCTTACTCTGGTCTTCTCCTCAGCCAGCTAAAATGACTTCCCAGAATGCACACACAGAAGACATTTATGGATTACTTGTTGTCAGAGGAGGCTTTTTTATGAGTGTTGCCCACTGCTGAGTAAACTCAGCAAACCAAGGCTGCTGCTGCCAGTGCCGACACCTGCCTGGCCGGCCAGCAGGTACTCTGTTGGACAGCTCCAGTAGCAGTGATAGGAAAAAGAAGAGACTCACAGTAGCCTACAGGAAGAGCCACATAGTGGTGTTTGTGCTTGAGTTAAACCAAGTCACAGCAGGGGGAGCTTCACAGTGAGGGACAGTGATAACAGGCATTATTCTTTACTTTTATTATCATTGATAAGGTCAAATCAATAGTGTGTTATTCCATCTCTTAATGCTTCACAGCTTTTGTTCTTGGATCTTGAAAAACTGCTCATGACGTCACTTTTTATAAAAGTCTAACAGCAGAGAGCTGTAATTCGTAAATGGTGCGTTTGTTTGGGACTAATACACATCAGATGCACGGAGTATTTACAGCAGCAGGTGTATGTGGGATTGAAAGTACAGTAGCCGTGTTCATCATAGTGAAGAAATGTCTCCCAGTGTCACAATGTGTCCCATTCATGTGTTTTTAATAGTTTTTAGACAACAATGGAGCACTATGGCACAGAGGAACATATGTCAGCGATGGGCTTACACAGGCCATACTTGTTAGTAAGATCAGTTTGTTGGTTTTGTTCTTTTCATGGGACTCAATGACAACAAGGAAAATGTAGAACAATGCCATGCTTGTCTTTCAGGTCATTTTTCATAGATGAACCAAAACTTAAACAAACAGAGCCCACAGAAACAAAACTGCAGTTAGAGAGGAAGTATTTCTATAACCTGCTGCTGTATTTGTGTATGATAGATCGTACACAGGATGTCGTTTACTGAGGTGTTACATTAGATACTGGTGTGTGTGTGTGTGTGAGGTTCTGTGAGTGTGCAATATATAGTGATTGTCTTAATGGAGTCATTTGTGGTGAGATGTTCTGTGTAAATAAAGTTTGATGGTCTGGACTGTGGTTGTGCAACATCTGACACATGACGGAGCGGGTTTGATTTCACTGCACAGTCATGGTGTCTTCCATAAACATAACAGACTCTTTGAGGTACTTTCTCTTGTGATGCAGCATAAGGCGCTCCACTATCAGCTCAACCTACTGCATGCCCTGTGGACCTATTAATCTAGTAATGTTGTGTTGTTAGCCACAAAAATGGAGGACACTTGCGAGCAAAGCAGTCCTGAGCGGAAAGTCGTGACACCAAAGCATCTGAGGAAACAATGTGTGGAAGTATTTTGGGTTACAAAGCAGCAGTCTTACTCTACAACAACACAACTGTGAGCTTACTTGAGTATTTAAATTCATTCCAACAAATTGCATGTCAAATTCGCCCTGCTCTTAACAGTTAACAGTTAGATGATACTACAAACTACATAAAACAGACCAGGGGGTCTATCTCTTCAAGGAATACTTCATGCAGTAAACATTTCCTCATGTTCCTGGGTGTAGTCCTTTTTAATGATTAATAAATCTGCTCATATTAGTGGTACATTAAGCTCATTTAGTCTTAAACTCCACCAAGTTCCTCAAAGTCTATTTACAGGTTTTACTCCATATGTAAGAAAATGTGTTGCTCTCTCCAGAGAGAATTGTGTGACGTTGATAAATTTCCTCACCTAATATCAGTTGAGTCAGCATGGGTCGAGCCGAAGCTGAGGAATGTGGAGTCCGAGAGAAATAAATTTACCAGACCTGTAGTCCACTTCTCATCTCTAGCTTCAGGCTAGAACTAAAAGCTACATTAGCTGCCACCCAAATTTCTGACTGAACTATTGGCAGTCCAAACTTTTACTAAGTGTGCTGTCAGACACGCTGTTTGTTGCTCAGTGCTGCACAGGGAAAACTTGACTTTAAAAAAGTGACAGTACTGCATACTACTTCCATAATGTCTCGCTGTGTGGTGGAGTGAAAGAACATCTCACAAAAAAACCTCTCGCTCTCTCTCTTATTTCAGATCTGTCCAATATGTGCTGCCTTGCCAGGAGGGGACCCCAACCACGTCACAGATGACTTTACAGCTCACCTCACACTTGAACACAGAGCACCAAGAGATTTAATATCCTTTTTCCCTGTCTCCACACACTTGTCTTCACATATATTTATATTTAGTCATATTACTGAATTTAGCCTTAACAGTCCCTGTTCACGATGAGTCCAGCAGTGTTCGGCATGTACGCAGGATGTTCCACCCTGGACGAGGACTGGGCGGTCCCAGAGCACGACGGACGAATATGCACTTTACTAGCGGCTCCACAGGGGGACTATCATCCTCCTCATCACAGAGCTCTACTTACACCCCCAGTAACAGAGAAGCTATGGACCCAATCGCAGGTTAGAATCCGTACTCTGCAGATTATACTCAGAACCAAAGTTGGATCCTTCACAGCACCTGAACTAACCATATACCACCCAAACTCTGCATACTATGACTGATAACCATCCATTTACATTTTTTAGCTTCACATTTAACACAGTTAACTTATAACATATGTAATGCCAGCATTTTATTCTAAAGTCTCTATTCTAAAGGGGTAATGTTTACAATAACAGGATAACCTTATTTTTCTCTCTCATCACTGTGGTGGATGATACGTTAAGTTTTTATGGTGTGATGAGTTAAACGATGCAATAGGAAATTTATACTCCAGTGTTCCTCTGTAATCTTTTTTGTTCTCAGATAAACCAATACATTAAAGGAATGTGTTAGAAATTGTAAAAGACACACAAAAGTGAAAACATTTGTTTTAATGTCAGTGCTTCTGCCTTTGTTATGTGTGTTTTGTTTTTTTTTCCTTAGCGACCACCGTATAATTTAACTCTTGTTACAGCGCAGGTGTGTAGGTCAGCTGAGCTCATCTTAAACTGCTTTTTGCACCAAATTAATGTCACTGTGTGACATTAGTGTATCTATATTTAACACAGTGCTTTTCAACTTAACTGTCCTCATAATAACAAGTCATGCAAAGCAAAAGGAGTCAAATCAAGGAAACCCCTTTTTATTTTTCTAAAATGAACATACAGCACATGACCATACCTTATGGATCTCATGTCAGGTATCTACAGTCTTTTTTACCATGACTTATTCAGAAACTGCCAACAGCGACGTCTGTTTTCGTTGTCGTCTCCTGCAGAGTTGTTGTCTCAGCTGTCAGGTGTGCGGCGTGCAGCAGGAGGCCAAATAAACTCATCAGGGCCTTCAGCCTCTCAGCTCCAGCAGCTCCAGATGCAACTGCAGTTAGAGCGGCAGCAGGCACAGGCAGCACGGCAGCAAGTGGAGACGGGCCGCCACGCGACACGACGCAGCAACAACCCAGGCAACACTGGCGCCACCATCCCTCCACCCAACACAGCGACTGCCAACACTGCCACTGTGGGTGAAAGCAATCCCTCATCCTCGTCCCACAACTCCCAGTTCCTATTAGCACGGTGAGTGTGGCCAGTCGGTCGCCTTTATAGTTATTGTGCTTTTATTATTTACTGGTATGATGCTAAATAAATGAATTAATGGCACAGATCATGTGTGCAAAAAGACAGGTTGGTGCTATTCTACATTTCTACTTTTTAGTTTAATTCTTTTATTTTTTGCCTCATCAAGATCAAAAATCTCCTTTTACCAGAGTGTTCTGGTCAAGACAGGCAGCAGCACATTAAAACAAGATAACAGAAAACAGTTACAGAAAACGACATTACAGCATGGACGTACACAGGAAGACTGGTCGTCGTATCCTGGATCGCTCAGGGACAAGTCACTCAGTCAGAGCATCTACAGCCTGATGAGCCTTGCTCCGATGCCCTCAGTCTAGGTTTGAAAATGAAAAGGTGACCAGCTCTCACAAGTACTAACAATTTCCATTCAAAAGACCAAAATTAACAATACATTAGACAGTAAACATATTTTCAGCTGTGGATTTAGTGCACTAGAGAGTATTTACAGCAATATTAAATGTGTTGCTGAATGATGGACCCATCTGGGTGGAGCATATAGAGATTAAACCGCAGTGGACCAGTTATTGACCCTTGTGGGGCTCCATGTGGAACTTCATCTGGTTCAAAGTTACCAAAAGAGAAAGATCTTCCCGTAAGAAGAAAGCTGGTTGACCGTTCCTCTGAGGCCTAAACCAAAGAAGACTGCACTGAGGTCAAGAGGTACCAGAACGGAAACCTGATGGTTGTCTGAGCTAATTTTAATATCAATAGCAGCTCTGATGAGAGCAGTTTTTATATTGTGGTTAACTCTAAAACCAGACTGGTAAACAACAAACAAATAGTAATGTGACAGATACATATGTAAATGTTGGAGTACAATCTTTTAAAGATGTCTGCCGATGGGAAGGTTTGAGTAGTTCTTAGAAACAAATGAATCAAGATTCAATTTTTTAGTTACAGATACAGTTTTTCGTGTTCGTTTCATGGCCGCTGTAGTTTCTCCTTCACACAGCAGAGCGAGCGGAGGGTGTTACAATCTGCAGCTACACCGCAAGATGCCACTAATTCCTACAAACCTTTAACAAGCACATAATCGACCAAACAGCTGAAAACATTTTTGAACAACTTAGTTATTAATTGTTAGGTCCTTCGAATACATGCAAGGCTGAAGTTGGACGCTGTTATCTGCTGGCAACATGACACTGAGTGGAAGAAGAGCAGTCACACCCACCAGCTGAAGAAGCCACAATATTAATCGTAATATTGGAACATGAGGCTCTGGGGACATTAATTGATTATTGGTTTTGGTCTCTTTGGGATTTGTTGATGGTAAGAACAATAAAATCAGCAGCCTGACTCTTTGAAGTTGATTGTCTACACACATTTTTAATTTGAACATTTGATGAAGTTTTCCTGTGGTAAAGCAGTTACAGACGGCCAAACAGCTGAAGTCAATATGGCAGCTTGGAAGAAATTCATAGCACTTAAAATAATTAGTTGTTTCTGTGTTGTGTCTTTCAGTCTTAACAGAGGAAATTGATCTGTCTGTCTCTTTTGTATTTAGAATAGAAAACACTTCAACTTAAAAGCTTTCATTCATATTTAATGTTGGCCGTTGTCCCCAGGTTGAATGAACCTAAGATGTCCGAAGCAGAGCGCCAGTTTCTAGAAGGAGAGCGCGCAGACCGCAGCCTGTTTGTCCAGGAGCTGCTCCTGTCCACGCTGATGCACGAAGAGAGCTCCTCTTCCGACGAGGACGAGCGTCGAGACTTCGGCGACTTCGGAGCCATGGGCTGCGTGGATATCATGCCTTTAGATGTGGCGCTGGAGAACCTCCAGCTTAGAGAGAGCAGCTCTACGGGGAAGGAGCCTCCGCCGCCTCCTCTTTGATGTCCGAGCATCAAGCAGACTGTGTCCTCTCTGCTGCAACTGTCAGTGATGGGCAGCAAAACAGCAGCAGTCCTCCCTGGCCTCACCCTCTTTTCTCCCTCCTCTTTTTTTTCTGAGTTTGTTTCCTTTTTTTTTCTTTTTTTTTTGTTGTTGTTTTTTGGTGATTGTAATTTCAGGCCTGTCACCATTTTTGTTACATTGTAAACAAAAATAAATGAGAGCAAGTGGGATAAATGTGCGAGTGCGCAATAGCAACTGAGTGAGCGAGCGAGAGAAGAGAAATATATAAATATATATAAAATATATATGAAGTTGATAATCAATCCACATAACTTTTTCTTTATCAGGTAAATGTTACAGGCAGCTGTGGCAGACCTTTGCCTCCTGTGACATGCAAACGGCTCTCCATATAAATACTCCACATTCAAAAGTCAAGAGGGCATAGGCTCCTCTGATGAAGCTGCTGTGTGTGTTTATGACTCTTAATAAATAAAAAGTGCTTGGATGGGTTACCATAACTACTGCATGCAGTTATTTGCAGCGTGCATGACTTTTAATGACCTTGTCATTAAAACCTTTTTTTGTTGGTTTTGTTTTTTCTAAATATCCCAAAGCTTTCAATGGTTATTTCAAAAAAACATGAATTGAGTAGTTTACAAAAGTGACATGCAGAAATTTAACCAACAATCTATTTTGTTAGGTTTTCTTTGAACGACTATATTCTAATGAAGAGGAAACGGTCGGACTCAGCTGTAGCTTTTTTTTTTTTTTTTTTTGAAGAAATGCTGCACTGTGTGTGTGTGAGTGTGAGAGTGTGTGTGTTTGTCCGTCTGAGCTCCCGAATGCCTTTTCTCTCTCTTGTCCGATCGTGTCGATTGCTATGCTAACAGCAGCGGAGCTACGACCTCCATGCACCAGAAGAATACTAGGAAACAGAAGCAGAGTTTTCTCCTAGATGTTAATGTGTAGTGATAAGCTGTTTAGGCACAGTATACTTCATAATTTATAGATAAGTACAGACGCCCAGCTGCAGTTTGTCCATTGCTCTTTCACACTAGTTTCTGGCATTCGCTCTGCTTATGTACAGGCCCAGTGTCAGACCACATGCTTCAGATGGCTTGTTTGAATTTCTTTGCTGGGTAACAGGAGCTCCAGACTTTCCACAGTGCAGTTTTTATTTTATTTGTTTGTTTGTTTTTTAAGAGAAGGTGTTCTTATTATTATTTTTTTTCTGCTAAGGTTAGCACTTTCTATTTATTCGTGTTTCTTTTCTGATTCTTTTGAGCCTTGATATGAATCATGCCACCTTCATGCCTATACTTTTACCCTCTGTGTAAAATACAATGAGATGTATATTGAATTTGTGCGTTAACTTTCATAATGGTTCTAAGACATGGGCGGACATTTTTTTTAAAATGTAAATTTAGAATACAATAAATATAAACTGCGCACAGCTTTTGATGAAACCAAGAGAGCATCACACTTTTCGCAGCTTGTGTTGTTGTTGTGATTCCACAGATGTTTGTCTTCAACTTTAAAATCACTCGGCATGTAACGCAGCACTTCACCCCCCCTCTATTTAGCGTTTTTAAGTATATTAACCTTAAACAAATAGTTTAAAACACACTATAATATAGTTGCAAGCACATGTAAAATGTTTATTTTGTAGACAAACGCAACTAAGAATATAAATTCTGCCTTTATAGAACAAGTGAAATCTGTTTACAGCTATATTACAGTGTGTTCTAAATGCCAAACGAGGGGGTTAAACTGAGGTTTTATCGGTAATCTTTGTCTTGAATGCTCTAAACAAGATCAGTCCATAACTTAGAACATATAAAAGTATACTGAAAGCAGCCACTTAAGTCGGTATGGTTAAACTGGAGAAATAATCACATTTATGTACTCAGTCGAGTATTATTCAGTCACCAGAGGTGGTTTGAATGAATGGGAGACAAAAGGGGGGTTCTTGTGTTGGTTCTTCTGCAGCAGACTCTGAGATTTCGCTCACAGGGCAGTGGGTGAAGCCCCTTCATGAAAGACACAAGATAAATCTGTTAAGGGAGAGACGCCCTTGATGGATTCACCCAGCAACTGTGACACCCGAGTGTGGAACTCCTCACCACGAACCTCGAAGGTAGGTTACACAGCAGAATGTTTCAGCCTATAAACTTTGCAAACTGTGGCAGTTTATTGTATTTTCAACAGTTAAAAGCTCTTGCCACTGGTTTGTCCGTGTGTGTGTGTGTGTGTGTGTTAGTGTGTGTGTGTGTGAGGCCCTTTAAGGCAGCTGTCCTTGTCACTCCTCAGTAGTTATTGTTAGAAACAAATGGTGCCTGTGGGATACCTTTCACGACACATGTTGGATTCTTTTTAAAGTAGCCCAACACCAAAAGCAACAGTGAAATGTCAATCACACCTTAACAGACGATCTCAGGACAGGTCAGAAATTCCCGGGATGCTCTTCAAAAAACAAATATAGTAAAAATATAACACAGCTCGAAGTCAAATGATAAAATGTCAATTTCAAAAAGGAGACAAAATGATTTTCTAATTGACCTCCAAAAGGTCGCAGCCAGTGTTTTACCTAAGTACAGATTTGAAGTATTTAGAGTCTTTTGTTTTGATCCTACTAAGAGTCCTGAGAGAATATACAAGTACAACTGAATGAGTCCATAAAAATGAATTGAGAATTTGCTAATTGTCATTATTTCATTCCTGACATGTCGATTTGCTGCTTCTCCTTTTAATAATTTAAATCATTTAGAAGATTTGGACTATTGGTTGCACAAAACAGGTATTGTGAAGCAGACATATATATAATTGGGCCATTATTCAGCATTTATTTCTGGTTATACTTGCATATATTTACTCAACTAATGTTTTCAGTGCATCCATACTTTTACTTAAATAGACAATCTGAATACTTCCTCCAACGCTAGTGACAACTTATAAGATAAATCAGACAGGGGTCACGAGAAAGAAGAAAAACAAGTTACAAAGTGCACTTTCACAACATAACTTACTGTCTCAGTAAAGAGTCGTGGAAATACATTACGCTCACCGTGAAGCTGCAAAGATTAATACAGAAGTTTGTACTACACAAATTTGCATTAATTTTCCTCGAATCTTTGCTTTTTTTCTAATTAAATATTAGATGCTTTTACTTATTTGATCCTCAAACAGCTGAGATGAAACTATATGAGAGATTTATGTTGGAAAACGTAGTGGAGTAAATACAATATTTCCTTCTGAAATGTAGTGAAGTAAAATTCTAAAGTAGCATATAATGAAAATACCAAGTAAAGTACAAATATCTCCGAACTGTGCTTGAGTAATTTTTTCATTTTACTCTGCAAGAAAGCAAATAAGTGTATTTCCCAGGAGGGCCAAACTATTGTTTTTAAAGGAACAGTGTGTAGGATTTAACAGCATCTAGTGATGTAGTTGCTGGCTGCAACCCCCTCACCTCACCCAGTCCTTTCTGGCATTAATAAGAAATTACAAAGGCCTCTGAAACCTTGTCTGTTCTTACTGTAGAAACACGGCGGCTCAATATGTCAGACTTTACAAAAGAGGACACATATTCTGTTAATAGAGCCCCCTAAATCTGACACACTGGACCTTTAAGTTGTGCATACACAGACGTAAAGAAAGGTGAGGGCACCCAGCGTATTGTAAGACATACCACCTTTATTAAATGCACAGTATCACAAGGAACATTTCCATTAATTGTGGATAAGCTACTCACATGATGCACAAAGCATTGAATTGATTGATAGAACTGGCTGATTAAAGCAGGATTAAATCTGCCAGGAGAGCACACACACACACACACACACGCACACACTCGCACACACTCTTGCATACAGATGTCTGCCATCTCTGAGACATTAGTCACACACACGGACACACACACTCTTTCTTTGTATTCACACAGTAAGTAAAATTTTGTTGTTATCTGCACAGGAATGAAAACTGTAATCTTTTTTTTTCTTTGACCATATATTTACAAAAAAAATCCTCAACCCCCCCTCCCCTCCCCTCCAGATAGATTACATTCAAAAAAGGTCCCGACCCTTCTAGATTACATTCAAAATAATATACTATTCATGATGCAAAGTCACAGTTATTCATCTGAAAGAGGATCAAAATAGGCTACAGTCAGTCAGAGGTTGAGTGGTGGGTTTTTTTTTTTTTTGTTTGTTTTTTTGTTTTTTGGCCAAGAGGCCGACCTTTGCCATCGGGCCACACGTCTGCCAGTCCGGGACACCTGTCACAAGTTAGGAGAGATCCCGATGTTTTAATCAGATCCAGAGTCTATGGTGGCTCCTACAGACGGACAGCATACTCAAAACAGCCTCTGTGTAAGCTCCCCATCACAGTGGAGAGGAAAGAGGAGATCATTTTCTCTTTTTTTTTTTTCTTTTTTCTTTTTCTTTTGTTGTTGTTGTCGTCTTCAGAGAAAAAAAAAACACATTGTTCAAATAAAGTCCTCTGCAGATCAAAAGTTGCCAAAAAAAGGGATTGTATTCTCACTGGTATTATGAACGAGCACAAAGAAATTATACAATGTAGCACAAATAAAATCGTATTTACATATAGTATGTATTGCCAGTGGCCCATAACACGTTGTCTTCAATAGATGTCACACAGTTTTTTGACATGATACCTGCTTAAAACAGATTATACTATTAAACATAGCCTACTATTGATATAGACAAATATCAGAACTGTACAGAATGGACAGCGAGTTATGTACAGCAGACACGTGACTATTATACAGAACTGACAAACGCTGTAATAAAAACATAGAGGGTCGTTTTCAGCAAGGACAGTGTGTCAGAGTTTAGGACTTGCTTCGGTCATGGCCAGCATAGCGAGGGTGACATATTTTGTTGTTGTTGTTGTTGTTATTAAGTGCAGTTGAGGACGAGGCGGAGAGTGCTGAGCACAGCCGCTCAGGTTGTGCATTTGAGGGGGGGAGGGATTGTGGGGGGGGGGGGGGTTAAGTAACGCTACAAAGTGCACTTAACATAACTTATTGTCTCAGCAAAAGAGCCTTACTGTTTTCTGACTCCATGTGGAAATACATCGTGAAGCTGCAAAGATTCATACAGAAGTTTGTACCACACGCTCGGACCGTCACAGAAGAGAACAAGATGCTTTCAAGCATCAGGGTCCTCAAGCTTGTACAAATGTGCTTTACTGATGCCCGAAGTGAGGAGCTACTTCAGTCGCCACCCGGCTGACTGGGGCCGCTCGGAGAGATGAAAGCACCCCTGGGACACTCACACTCTTAATTAATCCCTTTTAACTGCGGTCTCTTAGCCTGCTATGTAGAATTAAAGATCAGATCCTCAAACTACACTCTTGCAATGCAGATAAATAATAAAACTTCAGTACAGTACAAAAGCAAAGTGCCGAAAAAACAAAGAAATCCTCCATCAGTGCACAGTAAGCTGCATCACGCCCTGTCAATCCCTTTAATTAGGCAAAAGAGACGAAGATCCGTACAGTGCGATCATCTCCTCTTGTCAAATCATAAACACAGTCTCATCATCACAACATTTTGGAAAAAAAAAAAAACCTGCCATACAAAACCACATCACTTACAGATATGGGCCACCGAACAACAACGATTTGCTAAATGGCATTGCTGGTGAATGAACGAAAATAAAAAAAAATAAAAATGAAACAAAGCAAACTGTGCTCATCTTTTTTTTTTTCCTTTTTTTTTTGTTTTTAGGTGAGGGGAGTGGGAGGGTGTGTGGGGGGGGGGTAGGCACAGCTCAACACCGCCGAGTCCTCATTCTCTGTGCTTTAGATACATCGAACGAACAGGTCGTGAGATGAGTAGAGCACTCCGACAACGTTTAAAACACCACTTTGTAAATATCGATGACCTTGCGCGACAGATATTTACATAGAATATGACAAATGACATTAAAAGGAAGAAACAGAAATTGCTGTATGCCCTTGTGTTTTTTACAACCTCAACATTGATTTTACATCGGGAAGTCCTTCAGTGGACCAGATTAGGTTATATATAACAGACACAGGCATCTATAAGAATCTAAATGGGTTCAAACTTAACGTTTTATAAAAAAAAAAAAAAAAAAGCAAAAAACAAAGAAGCTTTTGTGGACGACTCAAAAAGCGCAGATTTAAATCAACAGCTTGGTATGAAAACAGAGTCAACATTTATAAATTCTACAAATATTAAAATAGTCTGTGACATAGAAAAGAAAAAAGAAAAAAAAAAAGCATCAGCTGTAACTCGGTGAGTAATTTTTTTTTTTTTTATCTTCCTGCAGAATATGTTGCTCTGTGTGACAAAGAAGACAAAGCTCTATCTACAAAGTCGTGTCCACGCACTGTCCTTTATGGAGACACGTTATTTTCCCTTTGTTCGTTCCCATCAAACATGGAGTGATTGATTATTTAATGCGATGAAGAGAGAATAACCCAGTAATCAATGTTTCTGATTATCTGGTTTCATTTATTTTTATGTCTTTAACATATAGGAGTGTGGATGGTTTGGATAAAGTTACATAATCCTGTATGTATTTTGGTTTCTTTTTGTGAAACATGCCTCAGTAACGAGAACTCAGTAAGAAAAGCGAAGCAAAAAAATAAAAAGGAAAAAAGAAAATCACTCAAAGTTTAAGGCTTTTCTCGATGTGATGAGGACACGGACGATAGCATTTACAGTAACATTTACAGCCAGGTACTGTACACAGACGCGGGCGCTCACACGATTGCACAACCCTTATTTCCTCCGCTCCTCTCCGCCTCATCATGTGCAGACAAATACACACAACCACCACTCGTCCACATACCCAGCTCACACACATGCACGCAGAGTACATACAGAGGACACCGCAGCTTCAGCCCAGTATGTCCAGGTACACAGGTGAGGCCTTGGCGAGGCTCTGGAGCATGCTGTGGATCTCCTTGATGTTCAGCCTCATGTAGGGCTCCCTCTGCCAGCAGCCCAGCATCAGGTCGTACACTTCTTTAGGACAGGTGCGGGGCCGCTGCAGGACACGGCCCTGGGTGATGCACTCAATCACCTGCGGGATACAAGGTGACACTATAATGTCTGCTTGTGGCTGTTCAAAAGGAAGCAACGGCATCAAACTCCTCACAAATGCTGCTAACGAAAAGAACTGTTTGACCCGGTGACTGGACCCTCGTGTGATTCTGACCTCATTGTTGGAGAGCTGGTACCAGGGCTGCTTGCCGTAGGTGAATATCTCCCACAGCACCACGCCGAGGCTCCACACATCACTCTCTGTGGTGAACCGCCGGTACATGATGCTCTCTGGGGGCATCCAGCGGATTGGCAGCATCGTATGACCTCCCACCTGCAGAAAGAGAGAGAGAGAGAGAAACCATCAGAAACCAACACTCTGCCTGCAGAAGACTTTAAAGCTGCTGATTAAACTCACTGTACTTTATCGTGACATTTTTAGCCACAAACCATATCTGAAAACTGTGCTTTTATTATGAAACATGTACATTATTGATTTAAACGAATAGTACCTGATGTAAAATATTATATATTGTGACTTGAGTGGAGCCAGTCTTTGAAATTTGACACAAATATTCAAGATCCAAAGAGGATATACACTGATAAGTTTGCTGACCCTCTGATCTCTCATCAGCCTCAGCTGTATTTTGCATTATACCTGCTAACCTATAAGCTATACCTGCAATGGTGACATTGTCCAACCATTGTGAGCTTGTTAGCATGCTGGCGTTAGCATTTAGTTCAACACATGGCTGTGCAGAGCCTCACAGAGCAGCTAGCATAACTGTAGACATGTTACTGTATTACACATCTGTGACATCATAATTCAGTTTATTAAGTACACCTAGCTACATTCATGACAGTTATAATGCTACTGTATATACATATATATATAGGGTTTTTGTGAATATAATAAGAAATTAACAGAAACATCTCTAAATTCAACACAGTGCACTTAAATTTCTGTCAGACATTTTAAACAAAAACTGAACATTACAACCTTCATGCAGGTCAGATGTATTGCTGTATTATGCCGCATTAGTTTTTAGGTAAGTGTACCTAATAAACTGGCAACTGAGTGTATCTTTCATAGCGAGCAATTAAGTTTAGTCACTCTGGCATTCCTGTAACACGCCTGTTATTCCTTCATAACCTTTTATCCAATCAGTGTCTTCCTGTCTACTTCCATCAGATATTTCCTGTCTACTAACTGCATTTCGTTCTCTTCCTGTCGCCCCCTTTATCCAATCACCTTTACTGCACTTCCATTCTTTCACGTTCATCGCCTCACCTGCATTAACTCACATCCAGCATTACTCTGTAATTAAATGTATGATATTTGAGCTGGTGTCGGGGGGGTTATACTAAATACGGCATCCTGGAAGGCTACAGATAAACTACTTTGTGCCCTAGAAGCGCAGTACTTTACCAAGACTCTGCTTAAGCAATTAAACAACACCTCTTTAAATATGTCAGATCAACAAGTAAAGTTTATGCTGTTATATTTGTTTTCTAATTTATTGTAGCAGCATTGATGATGATGAGACGGCATCATATAGCGAGCTGTGTCCATGCTTTTACTTTAGGTTTGATAAAAAATGTTTGATATCAGGAGTTAGTGACAGGCCCTAATTATGATTCTCTTATCTGATGCAGGGAAATGCATCTCTGAGATGATGTTGTGCATGTGTGTATATATATATGTGTGTGTGTGTGTGTCTGTCTGAATCTACTTCGGGCAGCAGAGGGCACTGTGGGATTCAAGCTGGAATCTCAGACATAAAAGGATGAGGGAATAAAATAATTCCATCTGTTCCTCAACATGACATATTTTATGCATGTAGCATATTATATGTATTGTAGCATCAAAGTGTAATCTTCAGTGGGGTCATATAATATGTTTGAATACGATGCCCGTCATGTAGAGTGGAGTATTAACTCCTTGCCCAGGGAAAATGAAAAAAAAAACTGCTGATGCATATTTGCACTTTTGGCCTTTATTACCATGGAAACAGTAATTTTATGTAGATTATAGAATTTCCATTTAAATGGCAGTAAAAATAGATAAAAAAAAAATACCTCTGGTTAAAATTGTCATTTCTGCAGCTACAGTTATTTCAGGCCAAACCTGGAATCAAATTCTATTTACATATTTGAGACTATGTGGTTGCATTTCCATATTTCTATGTGTGTGTGTATCTTTGTGAGTGTGCGCATGTGTGTGAGTACGAGAGAGCAAGATGAGGTAACTATAATGATAAAAAAAAAAATACTTTGCACTCACTCTGTAGTAGTCTGTGCTGTAAACATCTCTGGACATGCCAAAGTCTCCTATCTTGACCAGCAGGTTTTCTCCTACCAGGCAGTTCCTGGTTGCCAAGTCTCTGTGGACAAAGTGCTGGGAGGCCAGGTAGACCATGCCAGCAGCAATCTGTTGGGCAATGTGCAGCATCTGGGACTGGGTGAGCTCCACCAGGATGCTGTGTTGACCGTCTGCCATTAGCACTGCATCAGGACCGTGGGACCTGCACCCAGGAACACCCAATCAGAGCTTCAGTCAATCATACCACAACAACAAAATGTACCTTTTATATGATATCATAGTATATTAAATAATATTACGGAAGACATGTTCCAGAGCTGAAACAATGTGTTCATTATCTGCAACTACGCTGGTTCATTTAGTGGTTCTGATTTATTTTTTGAATAGAACAAGCTACCTCAACCTGAGCATCACCTCAGGCTCTAGAAGATTCAGACACTACTGACATTCAGCATGTTATATAAAAAGTATTAAATGTGTAGATGATTATACTGTTGTTGATTAATACTGTGATTAATTTCCACATGAATGAACGAATCATCAATCACAGTGTACACGGCTAAAAGTGAAACCACTGAATTTTTTCATTCTAATCATCACATATACATTAGAATGAAACCTAAAATGATTTATAGATTATATAATCAGATGGGAATGTCCGTTGTTGGCTAATCTAATGAATTAAGTACCTGAAAATCAGATTTATGTAAAACACAATGAGTCAGGCCTACTTACTGATTTATAGCACTGCTTCAGTCGCCTACAATAACTAGATCGATACCACTCTCAAGATTGTATGCTGACATGAAGCTGGTGCCTGTTAGCCTAGCTTAGCTTAAAGACTGGAAACAGGGGGAAACACCTAGCCTGGCTCTGTGCAAAGCTAACATGTGCTGGACTATTTCTTGACCAAGAACAGTGACTTCCTGGAGTTTGTGCTGGTTGCCTAGCAACTTCATGGTGATGACAGGACTCTGGGAAGATTTTTGATTTTTTTGTGTAAAATTTTATCAAACAAAACCGAAAGTACTAATCATTGATCTCTAGAGGTGCTAGCAGACTTTTTCCTCTTAATCTTTGGACAGAGCTATCCTGTTATCAGTCTTTATGCTAAGCTAATTGGCTGCTTGCCATGGCAACACATTCAACGTCAACATCTAACTTTTGCTGCTCTCAAGAAATTGAACTGAACAAAGTGCTGAACTGTTCCTTTTAGAAGTCAAAATGATCCTACCTGAGGAACTTGTTTAGGTCACCGTGTTTCATATATTCAAACACCATGATAAGGGGGTCGCTCTCTACGCACACCCCGTAAAAGGTGACGATATGTTCATGTTGCAGGTTGGTGAGGAGCTCGGCTTCTCTGTAGAAGTCCGCTCGACCGCTCTCGTTGGCCTCCTTCAGAGTCTGACAAAAAAAAAAAAGAGAAGAAGAAGAAGTGAGGAGCGTTATCTACAAGAACATTCATCTAGTCAATAGAATTCACTAACTGAAGGACAAGTGCATTGATTATTTGTGTGAACGGCTTCCTGATCTGTACCTTCACTGCCACATGGAGCTTCTCCTGGTCTGGTGTCAGGTTGTAGCACTCAGCGAGAAACACTTTCCCAAAGGCTCCCTCTCCAAGCTCCCGCTTCAGGACAATGTTGTGTCTCTTGATGTGCTGGACAACTTCAATGCAGAAAAAGACAAATCACTCTCAAAGTCACGAATGCATCCTGATTATTTTATGAGATTTCATCTTCACCGGAGCAAGGTTAAGATTTTTTTTAGACAGTTATAGTTATGCAGGTCAAATTAGATTGGGGCTGCAACTAAAGAATATTTCCATTATCGATTTGTTTGATTTGACAAATAATGAACGAGTCCGTAAGACATCAGAAAAGAAAAGCAAGTCACAATCTCTCAGAATACAAGGTTACGTCTTACAGTTACATGATTCATCTTATGAACAGACTAAAACTGAAAGATATTCTATTAAATATCAAATAATATGTACAAAAGCCACAAACATACACATTTATAAGGCCAGAATTAGAAAATTGTTTTCATTTCTGTTTCAATAAATGACTTAAAGTTGCTGATTGCAACCCCCTTGCCTCACCATCTACTTCCTAATGTGGAGGAGAAGCTATGGTGGCCACAAAAACCTAAAAGGCCCTATGTTGTTAATTCGTTTGTAGATATAAAAGTCTCATCCTAATAATTCTTATGTGCAGCATTGTGAATTATGCATATTATAGTTCATTTATGCCATATTCTGTAAATAGAGGCACCTAAATCTTACACAATGGACCTTTAAATAATTATAATTATTGCTTATCATTATTTTTATCGACAAATAAATTCAGCACTAATTCAAATTTCTCAAAATCAAAACAAACCACACGCACGTGTGAATGAAAAACATCCAGATTCACTCAGCTGAGATCAACAATCATCTGTAGACTAGCTGTCCAGCTGCCCTGCAGAGCAGGAGTCACTATCACAATGCAGCAGAATGCTGACAATAAATATGGCGTCCGGTTTTGACCCCTGCATGGATTTATCAGAAAAGGTCCGGGTTACCAGTCATTTGTCGAGCGAGGCGGTAACTCACACGTGTCAGATTTCAGCATGCTGCCGGAGTTACGGAAGTACTGTGGGTTCTCAATGACAGGAATCTTTGTCATCCCAATGATCACTGCGTCTGGACCCATCTCCGAGGACGACGGGGTGTTGTTGCCATTGGAAACGTGATGAAGAGGGCTGGCAGAGTCATCGTCGTTACTGATGACTGAGGAGGAGCCTAGGGAGCCACGGAGAGAAGCAGGAGGAGAGTGAAGGGTAGGGGAGAAGAGTTGTGGTCGCAGAGGAGGAGGAGGAGGAGGAGGAGGAGAAGCGAAGGAAGGAGTTATGAAAACAAGTAAAGACAAAAAGATATTGTATCATAAGCAGATCCTAAATCAACACGAGACCAAAGTAGCAAATCTCTAGAGTCATTTTTACACTAATACAGTGAAAACTGCAACTGCTTTGAGTCAGTAACACTTTATTTTATAATATTTAGCACTTAAGCACCTAATTAACAGTTTGTTTGCAGTCGTAAGAACTGCATTGATATTTGTACACGTGTATAAACAGTTAATAAATGCTTTAAAACACACTGTACACACTGATCTTTTTTGTGTGTAATCATACAGTTATTATCAAGTATTATCAAGTTTTAATTAACTGATTAGACATCAGTTTTAGATGCTTTGACAAATCAAATAAAAAGCACTTAACACGAATGAAACAAGATCATCTTAAATCCTAAACTTTAACACATTATAGTGTGTCATAAACCATTTATTTACTGTTAAAGGAATAGTTCAACATTTCAGGGAATTTGCTTTCTTGCCAAGAGTCAGATGAAAAATCGATACCGCTCTCACGTGTCAAGCTATGGCGAGCCAAGCTAGTTTTTTCCCCTGTGTTCCCATTCTTCATGCTATGCTAAGCTAACTGGCTGCTCACTGTAACCTTACATTTGACAGAAAAATAGGAACGTGACATCGATCCGCTCATCTGACGTTCGGCATGAAATTGAGTAAGTGTATTACCAAAAAAATGTGGAACTATTCCTCTGAGAAAATTAGTTCACCTTTAATACCAAACTTGGAGTTTCTTCCGTATTTCAGAATGATCACCATCAGAACGCAGCCAGTCAAGGCAACTCCGGCGATTCCCACAACTACATATACCTGAGAAGACGAAAGAAAAGCAAAAACATAAGCAACATAATTGTCATCTAATGCATTCTTCAGATCAGTGGTTCCCAGTCTGATGTCCGGAGCCCCATAAGGGACCTCAAATTAAAATCTGGGGAGTCATGAGATTATTTATGATACTGACTTTGCTATCTGTGACTGGGTAAACATAACATGTACACGTATGTTTTGAACAACCGCTGTGAGAACCACGATAAGAATTACTTACTGCAACACTGTCATCCAGTGGAGGGAGTGGCGGGTCTGAAAAAATCAACATTTGAAAATAATTTACAGTTCATAAATACTCAAAATTGATTTTGTAATGCTGATTATTGATTGCCGTGTTATATATAGTGGGTGACCCTGAGCGCTCTAAGAGTTTGAACACCTACCAGTAGGATCTGGACAGAAGCAAGGTGCAGGAACGGGCCAAAGGAGGAGAAATATAGGTAACTTTAAGTATGTACACAGTTTTTTTTAATCAAGCTAATAAGCATAAATATTGTTGGATTAATAAAGATGAATTATTACTCACAGTCATAGAGATCGTCTGCTGTAAGCACAAACATAAAATCTAGTTTTAGGAGTCATAAACACAAACCAGTCCCAGAAATGACTGCACTTCTCACTGAAATTAATCCCTATTGAATTACCTGTATGGTCAGGATAAGGTGGGTCAATGAACAGGGCTAAGATGTTCTTCTCGTCCTGGCCGTACTCGTTCTTCGCCACCAGCCTGTACACACCGTTGTGGATGTGCGTGGGGTTGACCAGCTGCAGGCAGCCGTGGTACTCGCTCCTGATGGACACGTGGATCATGGTGCGGATGTAGTCCTGCTCATCGAGAGGTATGTTCTCGTGGTACCACTTCAGCTCGGGCTTGGGGTTCCCCGTCACGCTGAATGGGATGCACCAGTGGTGGTCCTGCTCTGGCTCCAACAGCTGCTGGATTGTGGGGGCAACTGACACGGAGGCAACAGTAGAGGAAGAGTAATAACGGGGTGATAGGAAAATCAACACCAGGAGTAATAGCTAGTAGGAAAAGCAACATTTATGGGCTTAGAAAGGAGATGGATTCAGGGGACAGAAGAAGGACAGATCACGCAACGTCTGAACAGTGACAACAGGAAAACATGGAAGAGGAGAATGAGGAGAAATGTGGCACTAACGGTAAGGCATGAGGAGCTCTACGGGAGGAAGAGTTATGGAAAGGAAACGTGGAGAGTCAGTAAGATTTGCCAAGAGACAGCAATGGTAACAAAGTGAAGAGCCTTGTGCTGCTACCGGAAATAACAAAGTCTAGAAGAAAGCATTTAAAAGACCATGAGAGGAAATTAGATGTATGTAATAGCTGGTTAACATTTACGGTCAGCGAGAACAGAAACGTCCTTACAGAGAATATTGAGCAGGATGGAGGCCTCCGTCTGACCAACCATGTTGTCAGCGCTGCATGTGATCATCTTCCCGTTGTCATCAGGAGACACATCCGACAAGGTGATGGTGCTGCTCTCCATGTCGGAAAGATCAGTCTGCAACCACAGCATCAGTATTTACATTAAATGTCGTGTGTGTAAAAGTGGTGGTCAGTGGTGGAATGTAACTAAGTACATTTAAAAGTACAAGTACAAATTCAAGGCACTTGTACTGTACTTGAGCTTGAACTTTATACTTCTACTCCACTGCATCTCAAAGGTAAATATTGTACTTTTTACTCCACTACATTTGTCTGTCAGATTTAGTTACTAGTTACCTTGGCCAGAGAAAAACCAAGAGTTCATTTACTATTTGAACTATATGGAATCTCTTAGGAACCAAAAAGTTTTAGACAGGCATGTTTCTCACATGACAGGACATCTTACAGAATATGACGCATTGCTGTAGATTAAACTGCCCAACAGCATATGCAGTAAAGGAGTTAAAATGAGCTTAACTTTAGCAGGAAAATAAAACATACACATTAATCTAAATACTTCTTTCACCACACTGTTAAAAATGATTTGAGGTTTTAGCCACCTCAGCTTATTTCTAAGTCAGTTCAAACTATGGAACACAGTGATGGAAAGTAACTAAATACAATTTTGAGCTACTCTACTTGAGTATTTCCATTTTTTTTTTTTTTTACTACATTTATTTAATACCTTTTAGTTGCTGATTACTTTGCAGACTCAGATTCATAATAATAAAGTATATTTAACACATCAATGATGACATATTATTAAAGATTAAATAAATTGTATTGATCTCTAGGGTGGGGATTCTCAAGCTACCCAGCAGAATAAAAAGGTCTTTCAACTCCTACTTTACCAACTGCAACAGCAACTGATGAACACATTAGTGCATCATTAATAAATAACGACTACTTTTCATAAGCATATTTTGATGCTAATACTGAACTTTTACTTGTAACGGTGAATTCCTCAGTACTTTTACTTCAGTAAAAATCTCTGAAGGAAACCATGAAACAGGGCTCACACAATGAGAACAGTAACAATGGAGGTTACACTAAGCTACAGACTTTTTAGTAGGGTCAAGTCAGTCTTCGGTTTTGGTCTTTTCATTGGATTTGTGTCGATGTAAGTAAAACACAGAACATCAATACCAAACGTATCCTTTACTCGAGTCCGAGCCTCAAACCTACAGCTCTGTCTTGACCTTCATCCTATTGTAGCTCACGGAGGAAGCTTTGAAACTTGAGCTCATCTCATAAGTAGTATTTTCAACCCATTTCCCAGGATGTCTCGTGTTTTTCCGTTGCACTCAAAAAATCAGGAGCCCAAAGTGGTGGACCTGCACCAAAGGTTTCAACAGGAAGCGTGCGTGTGGTAGACCGGCTCACCTCGTAGTGGGTAGAGAGAAAATCAAGGTTCCACACGATCTCAGGAGGAGGGGAGCCTGAGGCTGTGCACAGAGCTTTGACATCACTCCCCTGCATCACAGTCACGTTTTTTGGGGTGACCTCTACTTTGGGAAGCACTGCGAGAAATGAGCAAACAGTAAAACTAAATATCTGTCCAGAACTTCACATAGATTTGTTTGCTGATTTCTTCCTGTCTTTGTGTCGACCTCTCTTTTCTGTCTTTCAATATCAGATACCGAGCGTTGCTTATTATAACGTGGTTTCACATTACCGCAGTCTGGTAGAGAGAGTGTGGCGAGATCCTTTGACACTTCTCTCTCATCTATGCATTTCAGGTCTTGACTGTTAGCTTCTTCTAGGAGCCTCAGTTTGATCCACAAGTTCTCACAAACACAATCCAGAGGGTTTCCAGACAGGAGGAGCCTTGAAAATAAAAATAAAAAAAAACACGTTAGAAACTTGTTTTTTGCTGCACAAAACTGATACTTTTATGAGCGTGTGACACTTACGGGAATGTTGTGTTGAAGTTCTGAAATGTTCTCCATGACAGTGTGGATAGGTTATTGTCTCTGAGATTTCTGAAACAAAAACACAAACAATTAAAATCCAAGCAAAGCTACTGACGTGTACATCCATGAAATAACCGAAGAGGGTCTTTAAAATGCCTCTTACACATATTGAAGTCTTATGTTGTTGAAAAACGCGTCTGACGATATAGATGTCAGTCTCGTCCTAATCACTGTTCTGTTGGGAGTTCAAATGTAGAGTTATCCGTGAGATAAACATCTTATGACTCCACATAAAAACACTGAAAACATACTGTCTGATACTTACAGGTTTCTGAGGTTTATGTAGTGCCTCAGACTGTTGTCGTTCATGTCAAACAGTCTGTTTTGATTAGCAATGTATCTGTGAAGAAAAAAAAATTGAGAAGAAAGACATGTTATGTTGAAAAGTTTGAAGCTGAAATGGCAGTCAATTACGTAACTTCAATAAACATAATGAAATAAAATGTAACAAATAACTTGATGTGAAACTCGTAGGTCTGCCTATGTGTGAATCTGTTGTGTTTGTGTGTAATATTATGTCACATAGTCAGCCAAATCTGATAAAACTGCCCACTCAGCTGTCATATTCTGTACTGAGGGAGCTTGATCTACGGCACATTTGATTGTAAATATGATGTGGACCAGTACAACGGCATATATTTACGCACTGGAGTGACGGACATCATGTTTGGTATTGTTGCTGCTCATATTAGTTGTATTTTTTATTTATTTTTTGTTACACACAATATAATAATACAAATAATAAAGATTGTTTACATGGATTGTTGCTTTAACAACACAAAGCTGAAGTACTGTAGTGGCTGCAGCGATTAATCTGGAGATAAGTACTCTTTTATACAATGTAAGTTTATTACTAACTCGGAATAGCACAATTACAGAATGCTAATGACGTGTGTCATCTTCCTGACCTCAGTCTCCTTATATTTCTCTCTCTCTCTCTTCCTTGCTTGGTGCACTGTGGACACACTCTGGCTCTTACTTCTTTCACAATCAGAACATTAGTATCTCAGTTACACAACATCCTTTCATGATCTCTTCACATTATTTAGCTGGAAGATGACTAGACGAGGTCAAAAGGCAAAGTTCCGGAAAGTTGTTATTGTTTTCTGGGAATAGATCTACTTCAAGCCAAGAACAACCAGGCTGAAATGTTACAAACAGTTGACCAACACTAAAATATAAAACAACCCTTTAATCCTCAGACTATTTTCCCACTACAGTACCGTACAGTAAAGTGCTTCAGGTGTTTTGTCTGGAACTTTTTTGATTCATGGTCAGATTTTTAGTGTATCTGATTGAAAAGTTGATTTTGTGCTTTAAAGAGGGCTGAATGTACGCAAAAATACACATTTCAGTCACTAAAAGACAAACTAAGGAACATTTACAAGGTGCAAAAGGGCGAAAATCGACCACAGTAGACGCCTTAGTAAACTACACCCATGATGGGTATGTGACACGTCCAGTTCCAGTCTGTCTGCCTCAGAAAACTCACCCAGTCTCCCCTCCATTCTCCAGTTGTATACACTTGTGCAGGGTTGTAAGCAGGTACACTCCGACACAAGCCTGCACACTGACTGACGCAGATAAGGCTACATAACTATCACCGGCTGTACACAACTGATGTGATCTCATGTGTAATCTGCCAACAATGTGGTCATTTTGAAATATTGAGGCTGTTTTCACACAGCCCACCCACCCCCCAAAAATGAAATAAATAAATAAATAATAAAAAAAACAAACCCGAATTAACACCTCTGAGGCTGCAGTTGGGCCTAAACATTTACTCCATCACTACCTCTGGAGCTGTTTTGTAAAGGAAACACCGACTAATCCAAATAAGCCTGACGCGCACTCTCACCACCATTACGCACACACACACACACACACACACACACACCATCGTCGTTAGTGGCACGCACAACCCCCCACCCCCCATCTCCGCCACACATACACACACACGCACGCGCGCGCACACATATACTAGGCTACATGATCTGACAAACCCATATGAGAATAAAATCACACATTTTGATGTGCAGAACATCTCAGTTTATCTTTAATGCACATGAGGGGGATAATATCAGGCCTGCTGTTGATGATATTGCCGCTGATGTTATTATCACCTTTATAATAATAATAATATTATTATTATTAATCCTAGCCCTTGGGTATTATTGCGACCTACGATCGAAGGTAGTTCTTTACGCATTGCATCCTAATAAGTTCATACGCTGTCTGCACGATCATTTTCATACACTTACATCTCGGTGATGTTTTCCATGTCGTCTAACATGAGGACAGGGAAATCCTCGATCCCTGGTACAGATTCATTACAAACAATCCTTGAGATGCTGCAAGTGCAGGATGCGGGGCAAGCATCGCTAAATCTCCACAGCCCCATCAAAACCAAAAACAATCCAAGACGAGCCATGCCATATTCCCCCGCGCTGGAGTCCATCGCAGGTCCAATGATATCTCACGAATCCCCCCAAAACAGAATCTGCTCAAATTGAATTATTGTTAAGATTTCCTCCCTCGCCGCCTGTCGTTATCTGGCCAAGTTAATCCTCTCGACTCCGCAGGAAAAAAAAAAGACTACACGCCGTCGGTGAGAAATGCGCAGAGCCCACGGTTTTAATATCAAGATGCCATAGACTGGCCTTCCCGTCTCCGCAGAGCTGGTATCACACTACTGCATATCGATGTCGTGAAGCAAGGTGTCAAGTGGTCCGTCCTGGTGCTGCTGCTGCTGCTGCTGCTGCTGTCTCACTCCTTTATCTCGGGCACAGACTGTTCGCCTCTGCCTTGTAAAACAAATATGAGGTGTTCCAGATGTTTAGAGATCAATAGGCAGGGCCCCCACGAGCGATTTCTCATATGTGTGGTGATGAGGAGGAAAATAAGGAGAGAGACTGCACAGTGGAGTAAGGATGCGTGGTGATGCTGCGTGTGTAGGGAGGAAGGCTACCTGCATGCGTCTATCGATTATCGCCGAGGACGAGCGCATCTCCCTCCAGCCATCACCGGGATTGGGTTTACAGGGGACGTGGTTGGCGATGATACCCGGGAGATTTATTTCTGACAAGTTGAATTTATAGGAATTAATTTTTTTTTTACCTTTTGATCAATGCATCCAACAAAAGCTAATATATGTGTATATATATAGAACAACAGATGCTGCAGTCTCATTAAGTTGCACGAGTGGGCCAGCTGTGGGTCAAATGCCAGATGTTTGCAGTGGGCACAACAACAATATGGATGTAAACTCTTGTGTTGTAGTTACTCTGAAGCCATGCATTGGATGAAAGCAGCGTTTTCTCTCTCTCTCTCTCTCTCTCTCTCTCTCTCTCTCTCTCTCTCTTTCTCTCCCCCCACACCAACACTGTCGTACGGTTGGCCATTAGGCCTATACTGTGACGTACGGTTGACGCACAAGACGGGGTGCATCTATGAAAAATAATTACCTATACTATGTCTGCAAGCTTCAAATGGGTCTCACTCCGATCACTGATCAGTGTGCGATACAGGGGCAAGAATTGGGAGGGGGAAATACAATATTTAATATATATATATATATTTCTGATAAAGAGCATTTTATTTTCTATTAATTTTAGTTTAAGTTGAATATAAATTGCAGGCCACTGTAATCATGTGTAAATGTTTGAACTGTAGCACTAAAGAGGACAGACTTTAAGTCTGAGGAATCATATTAAATAGAAAAAGTAGTTAAAGGAGCTGACCTGCAAGTGTTGCTCTCATGTTGGTGTTCCCTCACCAGTAATAACACATTCATAATTTAGACATTAATTGCAGCATGTTTTTTATCTTTAATGCCCCAAACTCAACAAATAAAATGCCCTTTATTTTCCAGACCTTGCAGTGTTAAACATCAAGGTGATAATATGCTTCAGAATGATCAAATAAATCCTGTTTACCAGCAGATTCCTAAATTTCACTCATAATGAGGAGGCATACTCGGCTAGGACACATGATCTATGACACAGCCTGGATGGTTAGTGTCGCTATGGTGACTTGCTTTTTACAAATAGCGCTGACAATGTCAAGTGTCGCTATGGTTGCAGATGAAAATATGTACGCAGGCTTTTTTTTTTTTATGAGAAACATCAAGAACTGAATTATATCTGTCTCCATGGTAACCTCAGAGTATAGGAGAGGGAAGAGAGCTCTTTATTTTGCAATAGATCCTTGCCTATATCTGAAGGAGCATGACAACACTATACGAGAAAAAAAAAGGGGGGGACGTTTAAAATAGATCAGGTATGGACATAATTTAAGCTCCTGATTTGCAATAAATGGGCAGTGGGGTGGTGACTCTAGCTGCTGCTGTCACATTTATAACACTTTTATACTTTTTGTTAATTTTAGCACTGCAGAAAAACTCAAATGAATCGAGTTGCAGTAAGAAAAGTAAAATATTGGTTGGACAGGTTCAACTTCAGGTAATCAAATCCAGTCCAAAGCTTCTAATGAGCTGTGCTATTTCTTTGGAAGATGGGGTAATTACTTGTGAACTAATTTCAGATTTTATAAGTGATTCTAAATGTTCTTTTGCTTCATGATGTTCTTTGCTGGGAAAATCCTCAATCTGAGGTGGTTCCTGCTGTGGAGCATCAGTTGAACTTTGCCTTGCACCGTTAGAAAACGCTGTGGAGGAGTTACATGTCAGACCAGGAGACCCACCTCCTCTTGTACATTTAGTTTGTTGCCACTTCTGCATCATCCAGCTCTACAACTCCTCCATCTCCGCTCCTACCTCTTACTGAACCAGCTGGTGGCAGACTTGTCTTGAACCTTGCGTGCAGTGACGCAGCCGTGACTCAGCCCACTGCTCTACATCTTGTACTATCCATTGTCTCTCAGTCTGTGGATTACCAGCACCGTGCACACTGTTACACTCTCATGACTTATCTGAGTAAACACAAACAATAGTTCTTTTTAGTTCAGACACAACTCATTTTACTGATTTCAAACTGGGATTCTTCAGTTACCAATACAGTATTTTTTGACCCATCTAGATCAAACTGCCCTTAATGAACATCTGACAAGCATATTGTGAGGATGAAACAAACCTGGTGGTTGAACTCTGAGTCGGTGGTTTGGATTAAAGACTCACATTAATTTGCTACAGTTGTTCTTTGTTGCTGTCAAGTTTCAACTTCACACATAGCTGCTCATCAACCCGAGTTTCATGTTTCATTACTGAGTGATAACAAGGTTGTGTTAACCTGGCTGATCATTGTCTCCCATAGCAGCGAATAATAATAATAATAAAAAAAACAATTTCAGACTTCTTCGCTGTGAACATAAAATAAGTATACATATTAGATGATTTCCACAACTTCAGATGAAAGTTCCAAAATGTATACAACTGTAATAATTCAATATTGTTTATTGTTTGACAAATCTGCCATTTTTTGTCCTTAGTGCATTCATACATGATCATTCATGTCAAGGAATCTTTCCCCCTTTAGAAAGTTCTTCAGGGGCAAGTGGACCAGTGGTTTATGCATCCCGGGGGTAGATTTGAAATGTCACATGTTACAGAACCTGCATATTCTCCAGCCGTTGAGCTCAGCACTGGTCTAATGGAGGGACCCTGTTGTTTTGATGAATGTTTCCTGGGAAGATATGCTCGTGTAGACAAACATCTACAGAGCATAAACAGACCTCTTTGAGGTTACAAACACTTAAAGCATCTTGTGGCTGTCGCTGAAATATTATGTGTGTGAGTGAGTGAGTATGTGAGTGAGTATGTGAGTATGGGTCAGGGAGAAACTGTGAAGTAGTCTACTGCAGTTGCATTGAATGAAGGTCTGCAACTTATTGTTGTTTTCATTGTTAATTCATTGGCTCATTTTTTTTTCTCGATTTTGAATTTAATGGAGCGGTGTGTAGGATTGCAACACTCTCGCCTCACACTTTCATTCCTAGCATAAGGGCAAAACTATGGCTGAGAGTTTGTAGAAACTTGGTGGTTCAAAATGGCAGACTCGTGGATTACTAGTGCACATATTCAGTCCAATGAGAACTGCTTGCCTGGCACAAAAAAAAGTTTCTAGTTTCTGTGTTTCCCTCCAGAGAATGCTACTAAATAATGCAACCATGTTTCTCCTGCTGGCCCCGCCTCTGAGTTCCCACCAGACCGATAGACTTTACATCACATATTTCTAAATTTCTTTTCTCAATCAAAGTTTCACAAAAATAAAACCTCCATGGAACAAATATTCGTAATAGAAAGAGTTGTAATTGAGCATGTCTACAATTTGAGGTGTCCTGTTTTACAGCAGTTTTACACACTTCTCTTTCATCTCAAACTGCAACCAAAAAATGGTGTTGTTGGTGTGCTTCAATGGTTGCTTAAAAATCACTTAAAGGATGATTGCATTATCAGAATAATTGAATTAGAATAGACAATGACCTGTTGATCAGCTAATCAATTAATCGACTGATCAGTTCAGCTCTAAATAAGGAAGAAATTTTCATTAAAAAAAAATGTCCCAAAATAAGGATGGTGTGACAAATGTAAAAAAAAACAAAACTAATTTTGTCACTCCATACTGTACTCAAAATCCAGCTATACTTACAGTAATATATAGTATTGAACTGAGATTTATGGGATTTAAATGAACCCTACAAATATATATATTTTAAACTAACCTGTCAGGCTAAATTCGGGACATAAAAACCCTTTAACCTGCTCAGACAGTGGTTGTTTATGGAGTCGTCGGTGCCGGAGGGGGGCGGGGTTGTAGGTGAGTGGAGAAGCTTGCCTGCGAGCCTCAACTCAGGACACTAGCCCACCTTCTAGCGGTTAAGGGAGAGTTTGATAAATAGTAATGCGTATCCAATGCGGGGATATATCGACTCCTTTTGGTTGAATTTAACGTCTTAGCCCCGCCCGCCTGTACTGGCTTGACTTAGCGTAAGTAACAAACCAAACGGGTGAGTGTCGTCAACAAATCGAGCTCATCCATCCATCCACACACACACACACACACGCACAGTGTCTTCTCTCTCCATGCTGAAAACGTGCAAACGTTTCTGGGCGAGGAAACCGTGGACGACCGCAGTGAACGTGGTTTTGCTGCAGGTTTGTGTTCCCTTGACCGTTAGACGATCTAATTCCGGCTGCGTCAGTTAACGTCGTTCGCTCGGTACGATTCCTACAGTTTGATTTCACCGCTGACATTAACGGAGGATAGCTGGATTTCACCCCCGGCTGTGCTCCGTTATTTATTATTTTTTTTCTCTCTCTCCCTCCTGCTACAGTCGCAACGTGTACACTGGTAGCTGGTAGACACGCCTCACAAAACACACAGAAAAAAAAGCTTTCTGTCTGCTTAGCTTAGCCGTTAGCTTTAGCGAAGCCCACATCAACTTAACGCGAAGAAGCTAGTTAGTTAGCTGGCTGGCTAGCTTAGCTTAGCCTTAGCCGGGGAGCTAACTTCACTTTGCGGGCAGACAGATCAGGTGACAAACGTGTTTTTCCTTTTCAAGTGTAAGGAATTGCGCACTTTCCCTTTATGTACACTGCCCTCTGTTTAGGCTCGACATAACAAGTTATAGTGCGTAATAAAAAATGGCCAGTTTGTTCCGCCTGCACACTTAATGAATATTTGTTTTCACAGAGGTGGCTGTGCGTGCTCTTGTCAAACCCACCGCGGTTAAAATGGGTGCTGCTAATTCCCAAACTATGTAGGCGTTGACCAGCATCTCTGTATAACTTGAGCAAAGGCCTCAGCACAGGACTGATGCTTGCTTGCTTGCACAAGTCTGTGTTGTCAACCAGCAACAGTGGGCAGTGCATGTAGGTGGACTGTGCACGCAGGGTAGTTATAGGAATGACCCGTGGGACTATATTTCAAGTGTTCAAGCCAGTGTTCATACTGCTGCATGCATATTTGACTCGTGATTTCATATGTCTTCATTAGCCTCAGAGCTGAAATTATAATCTGCAACTGCCAACAACCAGTTGTCATGCAAAATTGCCAAACATTGTCGATTCCTGGCTCCTGATTTCTGCTGCTTTTCCTTTTAATCTGTGTGGTTTGTGTTGAGCTTCAGCGTATTGGTTGGAGAAGACAAGACATTTGAAGATGTAGCACCGAGCCATGGGAGCACGTGATGATCAATATGTACTATTTTAGCAGATCCAGGGAGAGGAGCCTGTTTGCATTCCAGTGCAGGTGCAAAACAATGGAGGTGAAAATCGAAGAGCAGGACGAAGACAACACATTCAGTAACACCGACACGAATGGTAACATCATACACGCTTTCATTTTGACAAAGGAAACAATGTAAACCGCATGAATGAACTCATTTGCATTGGGTAGAAAATGATCCGAGCCTGTGTGTAGATACACCGGATAATTAGTTCACTCGAGGGAGGAAGAAAGAAGGGGGGAAAAAAACTGAACATTTCTGGCTGGCATTGCATAGCATGTGGACATGTCAGATGGTTGAGGGATTCTCCTGTCCAAGATACTGCTGTTATGGGAGCCCTGAGCAGATCTGCCCGTGTTTTAATCCAGGAAGGGTACACGGTGGTGCTGGACATAATTCAGGATACAGTTGGCTGCTGAATGAAACCCATTCTTTGTGTGGAACATAGTGTAAACCAAGCACTTGCCATGTATTTATATTTTTGTCACTTTTATTAATCCTTCAGTGGCAGTGACTAGTAAGGATAACTTGCTTCCCTTTGGCATTTTTTCCTACACTTTAGTCACCATGTGTACCATTTTTTTTTCTCTGTGATTTATAGAAGATGGAAGCAATATTTCATTTTTACAAAAGTATGATAATCCAAGCTATTTTCAGAGTGGTGCCAAAGTTAGAAATTGTCAAATTAAAGTTATTACCCCGGGAAACTTTGGTAGAATACCTCGTGCAGACTACCTGCTCAGATTTTACCTGGGTTATTTTCCAGGTAAACGTCCAGCTGAGGACATGGACGAGGAGCAGGCCTTCAAACGTTCTCGCAACGCAGACGAGATGGTGGAGCTTCGCGTGCTGCTTCAGAGCAAAGTAAAGTCTCATTCGCACATGTCACACTGTTGGGTCATGCTGCAGCTATTATTTTTTTTCTTCTCAGTGATCAAAGCAGTTTGTTTCTAAGGAAAACCTCCTTTTTCTTCCCAGAATGCCGGCGCTGTTATTGGAAAGGGTGGCAAGAACATAAAAGCTCTACGCACAGACGTGAGTAAACGGAAAAAAACAGACGAAGAGGAAAGTTGGTTGGCTAATGTTCAATTTAAATTGAAAGGAGCCAAACCATATTCCAATTAATTTACACCTCTTGTTCATTGGAAACCCAAAGAAATAGTCCTGCCATCAGGTATTAATAATTGACATGCACTTCTCTATAACTACACACAGTCTGCTCATATGTAGAGGAAAAGACAGGTTAATCTGTTGGATGTTGTTTCCAGTCCTCTTGTGAGTTTCAACCTGACAGAGTTGAAGCTTTGTTGGAGAGGATCTAGCCATTCTTTCTTTTTTTTTTTTTTTTCCAGGGCCGTAAATCTCTGTAGCGCTCCAGACTGTTTTTTGAAATCTTTGTCCAGATCACACTTCCTGTTCTTCTTCACTCACCACAGTTTCAAGTCTCTCATTTCACTTTTGGGTCAAAGTGTAGCGTGTATTCAATTAAAAATGTATTCCTTCTCCCCCTCTTCCCTTCTCCTTTTACTTTTTTGCTTTTATTTTTGGCCACCTTCCTCCGTTGCCCATGTACTGGATCGACATGCCCCTCCTGCGTTGCCCACCTTGACGTTGGCCCAACCTCCGCCCGCCCCTGAACGCCCGCCCGCCCGCCCACCTGACACTCCCGGTTGGCCCCGCCCATAAACCGTGCCCCTCCTTAAACGGGCGCCTAACTTGTGATTGAATGCCCCCGCCCAATGCCAACCTCCTCCACCACAACCACCACCACAACCACCACCACCACCACCTCCTCGGCCCATGCAGTACAATGCCAGTGTATCAGTCCCAGACAGCAGTGGCCCAGAGCGGTATGTCCCACCAGTTATTGCCTCACTGCCTGATTAGAACAGTGAAACACATGTCTTTGATAACCTGCCTTCTGTTTCATTTTAACATTTTTATATACATGACAGTATACCCCCCCCCCTCCTCCCCCAAACACCACCCCTCCCCTCCTCCACATGTAAGAGACGTGTATTGTTCCCTTTTTTTTTCTGTCCATTTTAAGCATCTCCATTGAGTTGGACTTTTTCTCATTACAGTTTATTGTCCATGCAGAGACTCACTGACAGCCCACTGCCAAGTAGTTGGTGTTAAAATGGTTAGCTGACACAGCTGTTGGATGTTGTTTTCCTCCTGCTGTGATGTTTTAATTTCACCATGAAACTTGTGGAAAGCAGACATCTTTTTTTTTTTTTTTTTTTTTTTTCTCGCTCTGTCCTCTGTGGTCCACCTGGCCCCACCCCCCCCCCCCCCACCCTCTCCACCCCTCCCCACCTCCCCCCTCCCTGTTTTCAGCATCACTGTCCATGATTTCTGAAGGCAGCAGCTCTTGTCTGGAGGCTCCGTCCCCCTCCTCTCCTCCTCCTCCACCTCCTCCTCCCACTCTTGTCACTCATTAATGTCGTCTCTTTATTTCATTGTGCTGCATCCCCCTCTTAAATTTCTCTCAGGCCCACATCAGATCAGAGCTGCCTGCCAAACCTTTCATAACCCCCACCCCCTTCCCTTCCACACCAACCTCTCCACCCTGCTCCTGTCTGTGCCACAAGTAGTTGGTAACTACTCACATTTCCTTCCCCCACCCCCTCCTTGCTGTTTACTCTTTTCTGCCCACCTCGTCTCCTAACCCCCACCCCACCCCCTCTCCTCCCCTCCCGGTCACAATTCGAAGGTGTGCTGGTGGCGCAATTGTCATGGCAAAGCTTATTGTTTCAGTTTCTTACGTTCCTTTTCCCCAACTTGCTGGTGGTGGGATGATAATAGAAGATCTCTCACTCTCTCTCTCTCTCTCTCTCCCTCTCACCCCCCCCCCCCCTCTTTCCCAACTCTGTGTGGCCAGTCTCACGTTAATTTTGAGCCGTTCTGAAGCTGTCCATCCTCCCAAGGCTTCTCTTACTTTGAAAGTAACATTAGATTGAGTGCATGTCAGCTGCTTATTTAATCAGTGTAGTGTTGGGGAAAAGCTCTAATTGTGCACAGTATGCAGCAGTCTTAATTTTTTCTTTCATAGTTTGAAACATTTCGTACGTTTTTTTTTTTTTTGTCTGTAATAGTTTGCTGGACTGCTGCTCGTGTTTTTCTTGTCAGGTTTTTGCTTTTGTGTTCTGCTTTTTGTCCCCTCTGTAACGCCTTGCTTCCTTTTGGCCAAAATGGTTCCTGACAGGATCCTGAGTGTAAATGCCAGCATCGACACAATCGGAGAGATTCTGTTGAAAATCATACCTACTCTGGAGGAGGTGAGCCACCGTGTTAATTACCTTCTTAATTTTGTGTACATGAGGCCAGTCTGGGATGATTGATGACTTGGCCTTCTGAAAATGTGTTGCCTGTTGGACTTAATAGAATGGACGAAAAGTTGTATTTGCTCATAAATATGCAGAATATGCAGTTCACGTAACAACCAAGTTCTGCGTTAGCCTTAAAGGTACCCTGTGAAGCACGTGCACGATGGCAGTCATGTCCCAACAGACCTAGCCTGTAAATGTAAAAAATGATTTAAAATATTTTAAAAAATCAGATGAAGAAGGTACGACATGCAACACATTTGTTGGACCTCAAGAATGGTGAGTAAAGTTTAATGTAAAGAGAAGTTTTGTTTATAAGAAAACTCTGCATCTTTTTAAACTGAGAGCTGAACACGGATCATATGTGTCTTTAAAATCTGACTGAACCTGAGTGTTTTGGCCAGATTTTAACCCAGAATCTGACAGAATCTCTCGTGTGCCAGGCGAATAAAGTGGTCACCATGGACATGACATGCATAACGTAACTTAACCCGACCTGTAACCCTTGACTTAGTTGAGACTCTTTAGGTCAGGTAGCAAAAATTGACTTCATACCCACTTGTTGGTTGGCCATAAGTCAACATTATGATTCTACTGCAGTGGTCCTTTGAGCCCACTTAGGTCAACCTGAAAGTCAGAATCTGTTTATTTGACTCCCATGTGATGGCAACCCTTACTAATATTGAACCAGCACCATATTTAACATATGCCACATGTTGTTCCAGATGTGCCCAAACATCAAAGTGAAAGAGTATATATCTATTACTCCAGATTTCACAAGTCTTATATCATATTTTTTGTTTATTTTTGTTTTACTTTGTTGATTTTGGATATGTGGCTTCTCTGCCACAGCTATCACCCGTGAGAAGCTCACAGAAATTAGCTTTTGTTAATCAACAAGAGGAAAGAGTTTCAGGCCTTACTGACATTACTGATCTCGCTTTGTGTTTCCGTAGTACCAGCATTACAGCGGGATTGATTTCGACAGTGAGCTTCGCCTGCTGATCCATCAAAGCTTGGCAGGGGGCATCATCGGGGTAAAAGGTGCCAAGATAAAGGAGCTGAGAGAGGTAGGAGTCCAGATTAGCAGGAGCCTCGTCATCATGCTCTGCACCAACAGTTGGCCTGGAGATGAGTTGTTAGCATCATATTCGTTAGCTTCTTTTTGTGAGTTGCTGTAGTGTTAGTAATGTTACGTACATATATGAATATAGTACTTTTTGTGTCCGTGTACTAGAACACCCAGACCACAATCAAGTTGTTCCAAGAGTGCTGTCCACACTCCACTGACAGAGTCGTGTTGGTGGGAGGAAAGCCAGAACGTGTCATTGAATGTATAAAAGTCATCCTGGAGCTGGTGTCAGAGGTGAGTTTACATCTCTTGAAAGCTTCAACATTCAAACAGCCATGTGTTTCATCTCATGAAGATTTATACATAGTTATAAAACTAGAGGCTGAAGTCTATAATTTTAACTTGATACCCACACTGTATATGTTACTGAAGAGCTAACAGCTTTATCTGTCCAGCAGTGCTATCACTTGTTTGCTTTACAGCTAATTTAAACAGTTACTTCAGAGCAGTCCTGCAGTGCTTTCTTTTAATTTTACAGGCACCAATCAAAGGTCGCGCCCAGCCTTATGACCCTAATTTCTACGATGAAACATACGACTACGGTGGTTTCACTATGTTGTTCGAAGAGAGAGGCAGACGACCCATCGGTGGCTTCCCCATCCGTGTGCGCGGGGGCTTCGAGCGCATGCCCCCCGTTCGCGGCAACAGACCCATGCCTCCCTCCAGAAGGGACTACGAGGACATGAGCCCCCGCCGGGGTCCTCCACCACCGCTGAGCAGAGGCGGACGAGGGGGCAGCCGAGCACGTAACCTGCCTCTTCCCCCACCGCCGCCGCCAAGAGGAGGGTGAGGAGTGGCTCATTTACTGTGGGGTGCTTTCATGCTAAACCTGTTTGGTGTGGTTACACTTCGTTAGTTAGTTTGGTTCATTTGGCTGGTGTGAAAACTGTCAGTCTTCCGTGGACTAAATAACCAGACTGTCTGAAGAGGAGGAGGATCTAAGTTTGGTTTCCAAGCAGACTCTGGTGCAGGTCCAGTTGCAGTCTCCAACAAATGATGCTCAATTTGACTTTGATTTCAGATGTAGTGGATGGATCCATGTAGCGATGACGCTGCAGGATGACAGTTGCCCAAACTGTCCAATTGAGTTATCTAACAGTCCACATGACTTCATGATTACAGTGCTTTGTTGTTTTATAAAAATAGAGTCTGCAACAGATTAAAATGTTTTTTCTTAGTCCAGACTAAATGAATCAAATTAAATTAATGATTCTTTGGATGCATTTCTATTTTATTTTTCTGACACTTTCCTTGTCTTTGTTTGCAGGGGAGACCGGTTCTCACACGGCAGCTATCATAGCAGCATGGACGACAGACCAAGGTGAAAACATAGTAGGATTGTCGGCAGTTTAATGCCAGTTCAAGTCTCTTAAAAGCAGAGCGACAGACATCAGTGAAAGTTGCTCAGTAGCAGAATGTCAACCCGCCAGCCTTGATTCAGAGTCTGATCACAGGTCATCTGTAGAGTCTGCATGTCCGTCCACACTCACAGCTTTCTAAATTCCAATCTAACACTGCTGACATGCTTGATACTGTACTGTTAAGTGTCCACTAGAGTATAGAAACTTAATGCATACCTTTTTTTTGTCTGTAGTGACAGAAGAAGCAGAGGAGACCGTTATGACAGCATGGTGAGTGCCGTGTGTGTTCGCTGTGTGCTGCAGTGATGCGAGGCTGTATGTTCGTAGCTTTCTAGCTGAGCGTAGTAAGTGTTTATTTTTCAGACGAGGTGATTGGAATTCCTTTTTCTGAGGGTAGTACAAGCACGGACGCATGGACACTGTGCTGCTTTTTCACTGTGTATGCACACTGATCTAGGCCTGTTGTTGCCTGGCAACAGTTGTCTCCTTGGTTACCACAGAGCAGCTGAGTACGTAGTCCAGAGATCCACCAGGCTAGCAAATGAGCTTGAGCTGAAACCAAAGCAATTCCTGAACAGGTTCCCCTCAGGTTTTAGCTGCAAGCACATTGTTTCAGTAAGAAGTAAAAGTACAATTTAGCAAATAAATACCAACAGATGCCAATTGAATCTTCAGATTCAAGGACAAAGATGGTGTGTAGCCAGAGAACATGAGGAAGTCTATTAAAAAAACTAATATCCCAGATTGTTTCTCAATTATTTTCCTAAAAAAGGTCAAGGACTCAGTAAGTTTTCATATTTTGACCCAGTTTTATGCCCCATTTTTCTTTGCCTTGTACATTATTTTATGTTTCTTCTCTTCTGGCATCTGCATCCCACCCGGTGTGGTTTTATCTAAGAATTTAAAAATCCGTTTAGAGCTCCTCTTTGTACTTTGACACTAAACAGAAGTCTGAGAACGGTGTGAACTCTGAATGTCTGAATTAGCTACGCCTTTCTAATACCGGGTGGGACTCCGCTTTGCCCCCAGAACAATCTGCATTCTTCATGGCATGGGCTCAACAAGCTGCTGGCCCATGTTGACATGATGGTATCACGGAGTTGCCACAGTTTGTCAGCTGCCCGTTTTCATGCTGCAAATGTTTCGTTCCACCACATCCCAAAGGATTGAGATCTGGTGAATGTGCAGGCTATCAGAGTCCACTTAACTCACTGTCATGTTAATGGAACTGTCTTGATGTAACGGGTGCTTTGTGCCGGTTATCCAGCTGGAAGTAGACACTGGAAGAAGAGTAATATAAAATAAATGGGACACACATGGTCAGCGGTTATACTCATGTAGGCTGTGGCATTTAAACTGTGCTCCGTTGGAATTAAAGGCCATCACAAAAATATTTCCCACACTGTTAAACCAGCAGCAACACCCTGTTGACACAAAGCAGGAAGGATCCATAGATATCCATCATGTTGTTTATGCCAAATTCAGTCCCAGCATGTCGGAACAGAAATCAAGATTCATCAGAGCAGATGATGTTTTTTCAGTCTGCTACGTCCCAGTTAAGAAAACTCTCACAGGACTAAATCGTAAAGTATAAAACTTGCACGACAGTCTGAACACTCTTAGCCTGCAAGTGTCACAAGTTTTCACGACATTGCAGAAGCTTTATACGTCCTTGCCTGCAGGTGGCACACAACAAGCATCCCTGTTGCCAAGGGATTCTGCATGTTGGACTCGGACTGCAGGTTTAACTGCTGACACTTTCAGGTTTTGCATCAATGACAGTGTGAGTCCCTGTGGGAGAAAGGTTGTGTGTCCACATGTCAGCTTTTTGATACAGAGAGTTTTTAAAGCCACGGTCGTATTATCAGCATTATGTTATTGCCGAGCAGGCGTCATCTTTTATTTTTATTACGTTAATAACAGAGAGAACACTGTCAAAGTTACTTCAGATTGTTAACTGAGATTTCAAACCAGTAATGTACATTTCAGATCATGTGGAATGGGATATTTGAAGCATGAATGTCACAGAAAAATGTGGAGGGAGCGCTTAATTCCGTTGGACTCGGCACAGACTCCGATCCGTGTGGAACACTTCCAGCACCTTGCTGAATCCATGCCTCGTAATTCAGACTTTGCTGGATACAAAAAAAATGACCCCATCCAGAGTGTGTGGTTTACTATTGCTGTCCATAAAACTATAAACGGTTCTGATAAGCATGCTGTCATTATTGTCATTAAAACAGTTTTATGTTTCTGTTTTGTTTTGTTTTTTTTTTTCTCCAATCGGTGCTGAAATGCAGAGCGGAGGCGGATATGGTGAGTGTTTATGCAAATCCAGCAGAGATTTACAGTCATTTCCTGAAAATCACGTCGTCTTTCTTAATTTGAGACTTTATTTTTATACTTTGGGCTGTCATTTTTTTCCGGGATCACAGGCAGTGTTATTGGCTCTAAGTCAGTTAGATCGTGTACTCTCTGTCCACTTTTATTAGGTAACCCTGTACAATAAAACAGCCCTGACATAACATCTTTCTTAACAAAGCTCATAGTTAAATATGGTGTTGCAGTGGAATACATTACATTGAGGTGGCACCACTGAATATAACGCAGCCACCAAGGCTAAAGTCATTTAATTACCACCTTTATTAAAATAGTTAAGAAAACTGAACATTAGCGTCATGAAAGTCAACTTACCCTGGTTCAGTTTTGGCACACTGTACTTCAGCTGTATTTTTGGATGATAAGACATTTCACTGCATGTTCTCCTTCTGTTTAGTTATGAATCATACTTTCCAGTAGTTAAAATGTGTTTGGTTGCCTTATGACACATTGTTTTTCCCTTTTATATTCTACTGTGCAACTACAACATGCAACTTTACATGTTTTAACATGTAAGACAATTGGAGAGAAAACATGTTTGTCTCAGACGTTTGCTCTCTTACTATTACTCTCCCTCTCTCGTCTTTGTCCCTGTGGTGTGTTTTCATTTTTCACTTTCTTGTTTCCTTCCCAATGTTTTCAAAGACAACAATTCTTCCTGGGAGCACTTTCAGTCCGGTGAGTGGGGATAGATTATTGTTGTCCCAGTGTCTTGTTTCCTGACCTAAAGGGATTGTTTCTCCTTGTTGCGTGCTCCAGTTAAAGTCAAATTCACCTTTAAATGCTGCTTCTCGCCTCCTCCTGTAGGTGGTAGAGGCTCATACAGTGATATCGGAGGCCCGGTCATCACGACACAAGTCACAATCCCAAAAGATGTGAGTAAGACACCTATTCCCTCTCAAAAAAAAAACGTGATTCTTTCACTTCCCAATCCATTTTCAATTGGCTCTGTGTGGTTGTTTTGCAGCTGGCTGGCTCCATCATCGGGAAGGGCGGCCAGAGGATCAAGCAGATCCGCCATGAGTCTGGGGCATCTATCAAGATTGATGAACCACTAGAGGGCTCTGAGGACCGCATCATCACCATCACAGGAACACAGGACCAGATCCAGAACGCCCAGTACCTGCTGCAGAACAGGCATGTGCTCCTGTGACTCCTCACTGGAGACGCGTGGTCTCCTCTGAAGGCCTGTTTGCTGCTCGGCTACTGGATTTTTCTTTAGCTGCTGACTTGAACTTAACTTAATTGTTCCCTAGGGTAAATTTGGCTTAATAATGAAATACATGCCACGTATTTATTAGTCTGTTGACTGTTAGGTTAATATACATCATATAGTGCATTTACTATAACTTATTTAGTTTTTGGTGTAGAAGTTGAACAAGATCAGTAACAAAAACTGAACATCTAAATGTAGCCAATCGTTTCCTTATTTTAATCAAGTGGCAAAAATTATGATTTAAGATTCTTAAATGTGACTTCCACTTCAAACTTATCAGTATTCACGGTTTTGTAACATTTTATAGACAAAGTAACCAGTTAAATCATTATCAATTAATAATAAAAATAATCACTAGTTGCAGCCCTAATTACATTCATGAAACCATTATTTTACTGGAAAATCTATTTTCTATCCAGAACATAAGGGTGTGTTTGTTTTGTTTTTTTTCTCACAGCAGTATTTCATCTGGCCTAAGCTCTTCTCAGCGGTCGTATTGCTTCTTGCAGACATAACTTATTTCCAGCCTTGACCTTGGCGTAGTGTTTATTACTAACAATTGTGCTCCGCATGAAGAATGTCTTACTGTGCACATTGTTTAGCATTAACGGCTCATGACCCGTGTCATGGTTCTCTTCAAATAAATATTCCTAATGTTATCATGGAATGTCCTTAACCTTTATCTGTCTCTTATTTCAGCGTGAGGCAGTACTCTGGTCGGTTCTTCTAGGAAGAAGGACGTGAAGAAGAAGAAGATTGAAGCCATGCTGCCATACTGTTTGCTCCTTCTATTCAGAGCCTACATTCCTCTGCTTTGGGTAGATGTGCCCCCCTCCCCTCCCCTCACTGTCACACACTACACCGTCGATCTTTAAATCGCAATTTTTTTATTTTGGGGAGTTTTTAAAGGAAAAAAAAAAATCTTAAGCTGTCAAACAGCAAATAAGCAGTCGACAACATGTTTCTGTGCTGGTGTAATTATTATTTTTTTTGGGAGATTCTTGTGCTGTCATTGGAGTAAACTCATCTGTGTGATAACTTTTGGTGTTGTGAGCCACCCCAGAACTTTATCTCTCTCTGATTTCAGTACAGCATGCAGAATGTAATGTTTTTTGTAAGGAGCATTATGTGATTTTTGTTTTTTGTTTTGTTTTCCCCCCCCCCCCCTCCCTCAGATGTTTAAGCACACTCTTCAAATGAAGATGCATGGTCATGGAATGGTCGAAGAACCATTTAAATAAACTTTAATTTTTACAACAACATCCAACATCCTTTTCCACTGACGAATCAGTGCTTTTTGTACGATGGACTTTAACGGAGCAGTTTGACATTTTTGGGGGGGGAAATGTGCTTATTAAAGATATAAGTGAGAATATCTGTACACCTCTTATGCCTGTATGGTTAACATGAAGATACAGCCTGGTAGGTGCTGGTACTTTAGGTGGACTTCAAGGCTAGCTGTTTGCTTGTTTCCAAAACTTGAATAATAAGTGTATTTCCCACAGTGTCATTCTGTCCCTTCAAGTTGGGATAAACGTGCCAGTGTGATAAAGCGAAAAGGAAAATTTAAGTTGTTTTTTCATTTAAAAACAAGGAGCTGTATAAAGTGTGCGTGTGTATATATATATATATTTACATAGAAACGGTAATTTCATGACCCCAAGGATACTTTCTACTTTTCTTGGAAGGAGATGGCGCCATAAGACAGGTTTGGTAATCTTTTCTTTTGGTTATTTGAGTTCTTTTTCTGTCTCTCACCATGATGGACTCGCAGTAATGCCACCTTTTAATAGACGATCTGTTCATTCTTGCATAAAATGTTTCTAATTTTTGACAGTTTGGAAACATTTTTCTTTTTCTTTTTTTCAAAAAAAAAAAAAAGATGCAACTTATGAGTCCATGAGGTGTTTTCTGTCTTATCTGTATCTCTTTTTGTCTGATATACCTGCAGGTGTTGAAACAGTAAATAAAGTCTGTGTTACAGTTCACCTCCGTGTGTTCTTCACTTCAAGCAGGAAACAGATAATCTTCAGTATTACACTGAGGAATATCTATCTGTTTTCCTGCAGCGGCTAATTGGTTTCCAGTGAAGGTGAGGTGTGTCAGCCTGTTGCTCTAATGCATCCGTAGCTCAGTAGTTAACACCGGAAATTTGTTCCCATAATGTAATGGTGAAAGCCCACACGGTTTCCCATCAGAGCACAGCCCTCTGTCACATGGTCCACTGTTGGTTTTTGCCCAGAGAGGGTGAGGGAGGGAGGGAGAGAGGGAGGACCAACAAACCTGGACGCAGAGGAAACATATCACCGAGCGTCTCCCAAATCCAACCATCAACAAACACAAAAAGAAAAAGCGTGAGAATACTTTTCCAAGCCCCGAAGAATGACTTTTTAAATTTTTTTTGCCAGTGTGTGTGTTATTTTGTAACGCTATGAAGTGAAACTCCGCCATATTCACCTCACCACCACGCCCGGGACTCAGCCACCAGCAGGGTAAAATTCTCGCTTCACTTCAGTCTTCTTAAGTTGTTGCACAAACTTAATTTCCTCTTCACAAGAGAGGAACAAGGTAATACAAACAGCCTTCTACAATAACTGCTTTAACTTCCTTTAAATTTACATTTGTTAAACCTTGTTTCCAGCTCAGGACAGGACAGTTTTGTGTGTGTGTGTGTGTGTGTGTGTGTGTGTATACGCAGTGGAGGAGTTAAATAATAAAAATAAATTGACTTATGGATACTGAGGGAGTTTTTTTTCTTTTTCTTCCTGTATAACCAAACGTTGTGTTTGTGTCTGTGCCTTGGCAAAAAGGGGGAAGTGTTATCCAGGAGTAATGATTCTGAGCTCCGTGGGGGCTTGCTGCCTCAGCCCAGAGGCCAAAGAGGCTCGCAGGATCAACGATGAGATTGAGAGGCAGCTCCGCCGGGACAAGAGGGACTCCCGACGGGAATACAAACTCCTATTGCTCGGTAAGGGGCCGACAAAATAACGTTACATACGAAATGCAGTGAAGGTGAAGTACTTGTTGGCTTGAGTTGGCCTCTCCCAGACAGTTATACCTGTATATTCTGTATTATTTGGTCATTATTGTGGATGTATCGGTATACAGGGAGCATGTTTGTGTTGTTAGTTGAGGTAGAGGTCATTTCAGCCCTCAGGTGTTTCATTTACCGCCCCTCATTAAGTCATTGAGGACAACAATGTCCGCCTCCAATAAAGCTGCTATAATAATAAATGAATATTTTGTTCTGCTTTCTGTATAAATCTTATAGACAGCTGGGATCTTAACCCTTTAAATGCCAGTTTGTTTACTTGATGTCACAACAACAGTGACATCAAGTAAACAAACTGACATTTAAAGGGTTCAAATCCTCAAAATAATTGAATCTTTGGTAGTTTTGAGCAGGGCTGGGGTTATTTAAGAGATTTACGCAGAAAAAAGCAGAATGTTAATGTGTTCAGTGAAACTAAATGTATGTAAAGGTGTAATAAGTACAATATTTTCATCTTCATAGTAGTGGTCGAAGTATAAAATAGCTGAAAATCAAAGTACAACTCCCTCAAAACTTGATTACTTGTGTAACTCTCCACCACTGGCTATCAATTAACCAGTGACGTAGCCAGAAATTAAACTGCAGCTGGGCTTGAATAAAAGTGAATTGGCCACATAATTCATTTCATAGAGAGCTTGATCGCGTTTGCAGTACACATTACAAGTGTGGAAGTGTTCTGCTGCGTGTTGGCCTGATGTGACATCATGCTGATAACATCCATCAGCGGCCCTTAAAATCAAACCATCCCACCCCCACTTCAGTTGCTACAACAAGACGTGATGTATTCACGGTTTGAGCGAGCAAACACAGCAGATGTTTGGGCGATGAAGACATCTTCACACACAGCGACTGCACAGAGCAATGTTATATAATAAATCAGCAATGCACACCCATAGACTTTAATAATTATTCCGTGTCATCACTGTAGAAGCACACAACAGGCCACAGTGGCACCAGCCTGACAAACTGTTTCTGTCTCTATACTATGGCTTCCTACAGTTTGAACTGCTTTTATACCTTTAGTCTTAAACACACAAGTGCAATCAAACCATCCGTGCAATATCTTATTGATCACATCTGCAACTTTTAAGTATCGCTTTTTATACTTCTTGCTGTTACACCTTATTTTTATACCCTGTTTATGTATAAACATACTTATATATCCTCCTATATTTGCCCTAACAGAGCCTCCCAGCCTAAGTGTACTTGCACAACCAGAGTGACGATAAAACATCGTTGAATAATCTTGAATTCAGGTGTTGACATTGAGGCTCTCAGTCTCGTTTTTATCTGATTTTATCGATGAGAAAGTCTCTCCGCTGTACATGATATCATCTGCAGGGTTATACTGACCCTTAGCATCGTGCTGGCATTGTGCTGACATTGTGGAAAATCTCATCTGGACAGCTGTCAAGCACTTCCATTAGAGGCGGATAGTTTTGTCTTGCATCCATTTTGCGTATCCGTTTGGCCTCTGTGATGGATATGCCAAAGCGTGTGTTCGGGCCACTCAGCATCTCAAGTTCAGCAAACGTCTTCTCATACTTAACTGGCTGCTTTTTGCCTGAGGTGATGAAATAAGGTTGATGTATTCCCCCCCCTTTTGTGGTTACAGTCCTTTTTGCACTTCTTATATTTTACCATGGGATAGCACATCTGATATTTTGCAATCAAACCACTTCCACATTACTTAAGTCGCTCCTCCACTGTGGAGCCATCAAAAATGTTGCTTTCGGTTTTAGCCATGCTTGTTGTTGTGCGTAACGGTGTGATATCATTACATCAGAAAGCTGCAATATTACCGTTATCATGACGTATTATGTAAGGTATTATTACTAATACTATATATCATGTGATACGACATCTCTTAGAAATGAATTTCTGTCAGATCAGATGATAATATATGTTGCATTATGGACTAAACCATCACACGTGGCTTGTTTGAGCAGCCAGGCAGGCAGCTCCACCCATGCTCCACGTCTTTGGGCATTTTTGGATTAGCGAGGAGACGGCAGAGGAAGAAATACCACGCTGCTCTGAGCTTCACAACAGCTCTTCAGGAGCCTACGAGCGACGTCACGGATACTATGTCCATTTTTTAAACAGTCTGTTGTAACAATGCATCACATTAACTAACTGACAGTCGATAAAAACGATACAGCGTATAAATAGTGGAGTAGAAAGTAACATTGTTATAAGGTCACATAAAATAGAATTACATAAGAGTAAGAGTAAAAGAGTAAAAGTACTTAGTTACTTTCCACCACTGTCCAACAGTATATGAAGTTGCTAAGATTGAGTTCTAATGACAAACATACGACTCTAAATGACGCCATTTCATACAATTGATAACTTTTGACAGTAACAGTAACTTATATGTTACTGCTTATATGTATTACTAATACATATTACAGTATCTGACTTCATGACTGACTACATTCAGCACGAGTGAGTAATTTTTTAAAACCAGAATTACCATAACTTACCAGACCACACACCACACCTTAAACCACGCCTTATCACTGATAAAATGTGTCCTGTCCATGATACAGCTCACATATTTTTCTTCAACTGTGTGTCTGCTCAGCGGTTAGTTATTATATTTATACTTTTAATCCGACTACTAAATATGATGCATTGTTACAGATTAAACTATCAAACAGGAGGGATTATCGATGATTCTTCGACCCGCTGTGGTATCGTTGTGGAGCTTTCCTTGGTTGGCTGCACTGTGAGAAGACGCAGCTGTGTCATTATTACAGTGTACTGTGAAGAAGTCTCACATTTTTAACTGTACGGCATATTAGAGATTTAGATCTGTTAGAATAATCATAAGAAGTGTGAAACCTTAAATATATACACCATCTGTTGTTTTGAATTTTCAATATGGCGTCCTGAAGTGGCATTCTTTTCTTTTCACTCGACTCTCTCTGAAAAACTCGTGTCATGTCGCCGAGGATTGCTTTCATTTCAACTGTGTCAGCTACGGGTGGGAGGAGTGCTGCAACTTGTAGTTGAGCTTTTTCAAAGATGCAGGCATTCACTGCTGAGATGACAAAATATTGTTTATAGAACTTGACTGAAGAATAAACAGAAGACCCATAGGGCCCAACAATAAGATAAAATCCAGACTTTGGTAATTAAAGTGAATCCAAGATTGCATAAGAGTGAGATGTGAAAGTATTTCACACGCAATTCAGACACTTGTTACTTTAATATTTGTTAATAAAGACAGCAGGCTAGTTAAAGGGTAACTTTTGGATCTTTTAACCTGGACCCATGTTTTTGTTTTCGAAGTAACTAGTGCAGAGTCTAGTATCGAGGGAGAGGGCTGCAGCTGGGAAACTTGTTTTTCCCACTGACGTGCTCAGATTGTTATTCTGTGTCTGATAACTTTATGGAAAGGGTCCCTACAGAGATAGATATTTTAGTTAAAGAGTCAGATCATTTTGTCTGTTTTCCAAGCCACCAGATTTCTTTGACTAATACAGCGGTTTTACTGTGGAGATCATTTGTTTTTCCACTGTTCCAACAATCACCGACTCTGGTTTGGTCAATATGAATCCTTAACTCACTGAGTTAGGTGTGAAAATATTCTGTCTCGACGTGGTTTCTCCCTGCTGCCTCGCTGATTCCTGACTTCCCTCACGGTCCTCTCCCAATATTATTACAACTAACTCTGTGATTTGAGGATTTATTTAAACCAAACCAGAGCTGGTGATTGTTGAAACAGTGGAAAGACAAACCAAGATGGTTTTGGTTAGTTTTATTCTGTTTCTCTTGGGTTTGGACTCAGGTTCCAGTGTGTTTGAAGGTTTGGGTGGCTCTAATATGGCGGAAATGGAATATAATGTGCATAACTGTGTTTTAACGAGTGTATAATCACCTGAAAATAACAATTGTTATGTTTTGTATTGAGTCCGCCATGTTGAACCACACTGTTTATACAGTAGCCCAGGATAAACAAACTAAACTCTGGCTCTAGAGGGGTCATTAAGTGTCTTATAGTCACTGTAGTTTATCCTTCATGTTAAGAAGGAGAGGGTGAAGCAGTGGGGTTGCAATCAGCAACTACACCACTAGATGCCATAAATCCTACACACTTGACCTTTACGTGTGTATCCATGTCAGACATTTGGAGACTGGATGTGCTGTAAAGTGATGGCGCATATATGAGCATAACACACACATAAACATGACACACAGCTGGTAGCTGCAGGCCTATGTCTCAATATGGACAAGTTTCAAAAATGGTTTACCCTATTTGTCACTTAGATACAAAACAAAAATATGGTCCAGATAAAATAAATAAATAAATAAACGTTACCTTTTAAGGAATAAGACTAGTGAACATTTTCATATTGTCAACAAATCCTTAAAGGCATCCAAACCAAGGAGATTACCAAAGTTGTTAAAAGTCATCCTGTGGTTTGTAAATTGAAGGTCTGATGGACAGAGAACCACAAATTTCAACCTCTTGGTGGCACAAGAGGAAAAGTCACGAGATCGGCGAGAGGCAGGATTCATTCTCTGGCTACCGTTTGTACAGAATTTCATGGTAATCCATCCAGTAGTTGTTAAAAACACAAACATAAACCTGAACACTGATACGAGCTGTTTCAGGACTTTTTTTTTTTTTAATCCTTCAAATCAATGTATGTGTATACGTTAATATTTTGTGTCTTTTGGTGAATAGGAACTGGTGAAAGTGGGAAGAGCACTTTCATCAAACAGATGAGGATCATCCACGGTCGTGGATACTCCGACGAGGACAAGAGAGGGTTCACCAGGCTCGTCTACCAGAACATCTTCACAGCTGTGCAGGCCATGGTCCAGGCCATGAACACATTACAGATCCCCTACAAGTATGAAAACAACAAGGTAGACCAGACTATTGTTTCTTTGTCCTTTTATTGCTGCTCCACACAGACAGATTGAGAAAGGGGATTTACCACACACACTGTCCCACAGAAGCGTGTGCGAGGCTTAGTGTCTCACTGACAGAGCCTGCAGTGTGTATTCAGGGCGAAGTACTTCTGGTAATTTGCAACAGTGTTTAGTTTTGCAATCCTGCTGCCAGAGCGTTTTGTCCATTTACGGGAAGTACATATGATGTTACACTGCAGGCATGTAACGACAGGTACTCCTGAGCCAGACACAAAAGTGGAAGGGGAGCCGCAGAATTCCCCATTAATCATACAGGAACATGTCCTTGTATACCAAAGGTAGGAGCTTATTAAGCTTTGCTTGAACGCACAAAGAAAAAAACTACATTAGTTAAAGTTCCTGTTAAGGATGAGACCCAAGAGACAAGAGTCCACTACCTGTGTACTGTGACGAACTGAGGGGGGGTAGGGTGCATCATGTGGCTGTCATGTACTTCTGTCAACATTAACCAAGTCTGAGTCAGCATGTAGCTCACAATTTCGTTTCGAAGGTGATGTTTCGTAAAAGCTCACAGGATGACGGCGTTTGTCATTGAGAAAGCAGATATTGGAGTTCAGAGGGTCAGAAAGAAAAAGAGGAAGCTATTCACCAAACCGCTCCACAAAACAGTGATCAGCGACATCCTAAAAGAGCAGTATGCTGCTTCCAGGGTCAAGGAGAAGGTTACGTTTTGCGGGGCTACAGGTTACAGTTTAAACAGAAGCTGTTCACAGCAGCAGATCCACCGTGTATCATTTCCCCATTGTGTGGAAGCTTCTGGAGTGTAGGGTAACGTTAGTGGCACCGTCCTGCTCTTTATTGGTTTTGGGTATGTTTACACTCCAGCAATCCGAGATGGTGTTATGTTCACCAGACACATCGGATAGTCCTCATCCTAAAAGCTTTCTCTCGTAATGTTAACCATGAATGCTATAAATCTGACCTCAGTCCTGCTTGTCCGAGAATGCAGACTCCGCAGCCAAACAGGCCTATAAAAAAGTAATAGTCTGTTTTTGTGCTAACAGGGGACCTGTCAATCTTTAAGTGTGATATCATTTTAGGTATCAAGCATAAGCGCCCTTTATTTTACAAGGCTCTCATTTTAAACCAAGTCAGCTGGAAAGATTTTTCAACTGACTCACGGAGCTAATGTTTGTTCAGTTAAGTAGCTAGCCGCGGCTGATAAAATCTGCCAGTGACAGTTGTCATTTTAGCTGCAAAATCAACACTCAGTGGCCGGAAAATGAGAAACCTGCTGTCGTCCACCTCTGAAATGACATAATATATGCTGTGTGAGAACAAAAAGCTTTACAGGAGGGAGGGGGATACATTAAACATCCGTGCAGAGTTGGTTTGCTTTTAGTAAATTGCTAAGAATGTTTCGATTGCAGAGAAAAGAGGTAACAAAAAAAAAACAACAACAAAAGACCGGCACAGCAATTCCTACGGATCCTTTAAAATTTTCTCCCATCATTTCTCCAAAGAGAAGAGTGGGAGCATGAAAGTGGTGGAGCACAAGCCATAAAATCAATTTTAAAAGTTGCACAAAAAGGAGAAAGGCATTTGAGGGCACGGCTTCCCCCAGAAATGAAGAAACAAAAGAATGAGAGTAAACTTCTCAGATTGTTTTGGACAAATTCAATCTGTGGTAGCAATTTCAATCAGCCAGAACAGAGGCAGAAAAAGAGGAAAATTCCACGTTCAGCTTCGATACGATGTGTTGAGATATGACTCGCCGAGGTAACAAGTGGTGTAATAAACTGGTTAAATCAATTTACAGTGCGTGAAGATGTAATTTATTACAGTGGAATTTACCACAACTCGACATTTATAACACAGCAGGCTCACAATCTGCCTTTTATCACTGCAGTAGAGGCATAAACCATAAGAACATCAAACAGAGCTGCCCATCAACACGATGACAACTGCAGCATGTCTGCATAAGCACTTTGTACAATATGGCTGTTTATTGATGTGTAAATAGACTTAGAGTAATAGTTCACCCATTAATGGCTGTATAAAGTATCTCCAAACTGCTTGTGGAGTTTTTTTTCTGGTCGAATGATTGCACTGTGGGTCCTCAGGTGATGCACAGTCAGGAAATATTCATTATTAATAAGACGCAAATTAGGGCAGGAAGGGTAGGATATAGAGATTGGGAATTCCAAGAAGCCACAGGACATCGCTTTACGAACCCAGAAGTGACGACCGGCAGCACACAGCAGCCTTTGTACTTCGTTTAGCTTTTTGCTTCATCAGTTTGTTGTGGAGGCCGGAGACAAAGGAACAGTCCCATATCATCCCAATATATAGATGTTAAATATACGTTTTAGCCACTACAATGGTCTAGATAAATTTGGTTTTGTATCACCTCTCTGATCATCTCTAAATTCTGATAGTAATCATGTTTGGACAACCCAGCTCTCATTTGTCAGGAATATTAAAATGCTACGTTACATTCCTCATTTCACAGTGTGTTCACAAGAGCTGTTTGTTGAATCTCTGGACAGTCCTCAAATCAGCCCTTTAGTCTGTGATTAGTGATACAGATCTGGTTCTGAATTATAGAGCATCCTGTTTGAAACTGTGAGTCAGCCGTACCACCTATTATGACTGATACTGAGGTCAGGCTGAAAAGATGTGGGACAGAGGTGATCGATCTCTTTTTCCCCCTGACTAATCAAAGTCAAATCTGTTATGGGAGATGCTGAATATTTAAACTGTTTTTTTTTATTTTATGAAGCTTCAATGACAGCACACAGGAATACAAACATGACACCATGCTCATCATAAATTCCTGTGTATTTCTGTGGCGATGCGTCACTAATTTCAGCGTGTCGTTCTGCTCTCCTTCAGGCAAACGCCAGTCTTGTCAGTGCGGTTGATGTGGAGAAGGTGACGACATTAACAAAACCTTACGTGGATGCCATCAAGAGACTGTGGAGTGACCCGGGGATTCAGGAATGTTACAATCGGAAGAGGGAATACCAGCTCTCAGACTCGACCAAATAGTGAGTGTAAACAGAAACTCTTTAGACATCGCCAGATAGTTTCCACTGTATCATCTGCCAGTTGACTGTTGAACGCACTTAGAGGGTTCAAGTGAAATGTTTATTCCATTTAAGGATGTTGACAGAAAGAAACACCATTTAAATTCTCAGTTAATAATTAATTATAGTGACTGAAACAAACATTCATGACTTCACGTCTTCTTGGTCCATCTCCTGGTTCTGTTTGACGCTGTCTACCTGGATTTATTTTCATCTTCTTAACTCTGCATTGTCCTCCTTCGTTAAAAGCTATCTCAATGACTTGGACCGAATTGCTGATACCCCTTATCTGCCAACACAGCAGGATGTCTTGAGGGTCAGGGTGCCCACGACAGGTATTATAGAGTACCCCTTTGACCTGGAGAATGTGGTGTTCAGGTGAGTGTTTTATGATGTTGTTATATTTTATGTTGTAGTGTTTTCATTTCAGCTGAGGCCATAAACAGTGAAAGAGTACTTGGGTGGGGGGGGGGGGGCAGCCTAGATAAAATCTAATATCATGGTATATGTTGTGTGTTACCTGAAAAGTTAAGGCACTTCATCACATCGATGGAAAAAACCCAAACTGTGCTACTCATATAATGGCCAGTATTGCCCACAGTGGTCTAACATCTGGAGATTATATGGATAGAAAAAACAACAACAACTCTACCAATTGTCTCATTGTTTTTGTACCCGTGGTCCAGATGGAAACATATTTTAGATAGATTACCATGAAATTTTGTACATTTTGATATTCATAGTCCCCAGATGATGTATCCCAATCATCTTGGTGATCCCCTGACTTTATTTTCACCACCTCCATAATGTTGACATTTGTGTATTTTTGTAAAATGTCTTAAAAACTATTGGATGGACTGCCGTGACATTTGGTGCACACATTCATGTCCCTCTGAGGATGATTTTTTAATACTGGCATTTCCATCAGCCTGGGCAGTATTTTGATTTTTTTGTTGTTTAGTGCTTCTAAATGTTTCAGTATGCTAACATGCTAAGATAGTAAACATGCTAAAAACAATACCCGCCTTTGTCATAGAAAACATTAGCATGATGGCGTTAGCCAACCATTGTGCCTAAGTACAGTCTAACAGACCCGTTAGCATGGCTGCAGACTTGTTTCTTTCTGTCTGAGCATTGATGTGGAAAAAGAGACACAAGTTGGAAGCCATTATGTCTCGTTAGTCTTATTAGACTTGTTTGAACACAGCTGGACCTCATTTGGCAAATAACAAAAGGTTCATGCTCTTTAAGGTTTTGGAATTTGCTTTTGTTTCTGCATTAAGTTACATTAAATCAGTAACATTTAAGAGATCTTCAGAAATCTCATTTTGAAACTAGAAGATCATTTGGGGAAGTGAAAGTTTCTCTTCCTAGAATTTAACCTTGATGCCATAAAACCAGCTGTCTGGTTGTCATGGGAATGTAGTGAAAGCCTTAAAGCCTCTCAGCTGTTAGCAAACAGAAATTTCGTGTAATGAAAAAAATACAGATAAAGCTGTAAGCATTGAGTTAATGTGATATTAGTCTAGATATAATTTGGTGTATTGGCTGTTATAAATATGTGATAGACACTCAAACACTATTACAGTTAAATGATGAAACCTTGTGCAACTTGTAAGATCAGTTCTCACATCATATTATCAATATTAAGGGCTTTAATAATTTAATTAATCACCACAGCTCAGCTGTAAATAAAACAGCCTTTTTTGTAATACTGGCTTCAACTTGTGGCTTCAGGATGGTGGATGTGGGTGGCCAGCGTTCAGAGAGGAGGAAGTGGATCCACTGCTTCGAGAATGTCACTTCCATCATGTTCCTGGTGGCGCTCAGCGAGTACGATCAGGTCCTCGTGGAGTCCGTCAATGAGGTGAGACGCTGGCTTCTGCCTTCAAAATAATCTGTAACAATTACACGCTTATCTCTTCCTATGTGTTTTGCTAGTCTGCACAGAAAGGGAGTCAGGGATGACGGGAAAATCAAAAGAATGGGACACAAAGGCACATTGTTTCTATTGTTTAAGACCAAACCTGTTAGGTGGAGACGATGACCTAGATTTGTACAGTCCAGCTCTAGTCTGCTTTCTCTCTTTTCTCTCTCTCTCCCTCTCTCTCTTTCTTTCTGGTCACAATTATAAACCTCAACTTGACCTTCCTTTGTGGCAGTGTGCACAGTTCATCTGCAGGGGGAGCTCTTTAGTCGCTCTGTTCGGTGAGGTGCACCTCTCAGTGCAAGCTTGTTCACTTGATGAGATTACAGCCAATTGAATTTGCTCACACACACACACGCACAATCACTGCTGTTTAACACCATATCTTATTTCACATTTATGCTCATCCTTCGATGTTTGTGTCATGTGTTTTTGCCAAGAATCGCATGGAGGAAAGCATGGCCTTGTTCCGGACAATCATAACCTACAAGTGGTTCAAAGAGTCCTCTGTAATCTTGTTCCTCAACAAGATAGATTTGCTGGAGGAGAAGATCATGTACTCGCATTTGGTCGACTACTTCCCTGAATATGATGGTAAGAGGGAACTGATCAAAAGTGCAGCTGTTTATTTTTTTGATACCACACTATAAAAGCTTAATTAAGTAACTCTATCTGTCGTTCCTTAAGCAACAAAACACACTCTTACTTAATTCAGTACAATCAGTGATTCTGCAGCCCACTGTGTTCTGGTGTGACCAGCATCTTATCATGGCTATTGTTAGCCAACTTTAAATATCGCTGAGTAACCGACTTAGTTAAGGCCTCGCTACTTGTGCTACTGTTACATTGGCATAAACCTTTCAGTGTTTTTGTTGTTTTCTGGTCGGGGTTCACTCTGTTGGACAATTATGTGATCATTTTAAATGTTAAAGCGTAACAGTAGCACAAGTAGAGAAGAGTTGTCAAACTGGCTGTATCACATCTATAAAGTTGGCAAGTGTGGCTGTAGCAGCAAACTGATCAATGGCGTGTTTTATTGTTTATGAATTCACCTTTTATTGGTAAGAGGAAGTTGCTCTTATTTCCTCTTTCAATAGTCTCACTTCAGTGTTCTGCATCTATTTTATATTACAATGCTAACCTGTCTTATATCCTCGAGCTTTTATGTGCTTACTAAAAATACTACAGTGACTTTTCAAGTGCTGTTTTTGCCCTCTCTCTTTTCTCTCTTTCCACCAGGTCCCCAGCGAGATGTCAAATCAGCGAAAGAATTCATCTTAGATATGTTTGTCAGCCTCAATCCACACGAGAAAAAAATAATCTACTCCCACTTCACCTGTGCCACAGACACAGACAACATTCGATTTGTCTTCCGCGCGGTGAAGGACCACATCTTGCAGGGCAACCTGGAAGTCTACAACTTGGTTTAAAGCGGCGGTGTTGCCACTGTAATTCAATCGGCTTTGTACAGCTGGCAGTCAGGAGAGCTCTGCAGTGATTCGGTTTGCCTCACACTGCTGCTGAACACTATAATCCAAAACAGGACATTGAGAAGCTACAGAGCTTGTCGCCAAATGACTGTACTACTGATGTATTTCAAATTTTCCTGTTAGGCTCTTTGAAAATGGATGTCTCCAGCTATAATGAAGTGTGTCCTGACAATTAAAGTGCTGCTTTAGCGAGGAGTCTATTATAGTATGCACTCTGAAATCTATGGAGCGCTTTGCGAACATTTTCGAGCAGTAACAGTATAAATGCACAGGGATGGATTGAGAGGGGGAAAAAAGTATTTCTGTGGCCTCAAAAGCCTCTGAGGACTTGTAATGTACTAGGTCTCTCCTTCAGGGATTCTGTGGATGTGAATGTAGACTGACTGCAATGCAGCACCTCACATCACTAACCCAAGTTGGTCATAGTTTATATTTTTTATTTCTAAGTTAAGAAAACACTCTAAGTTTGTGTCTTTACTGCAAAAAGGAGTCATGATTAACACTAATGACACGTTTACTGTATTACAGACGTTGATTCGCACTCTGTGCATTTTGTAACATTGGTGTTTGTGCTGATGTTCTGCGTGTTTGACTCACCTAGTCGTGTATTATCATTTCAACAACCATCATTTAAAGTTTCAGCAGACTTGGAACACTTTGCATTTGTCTGTCATGGCATTATTCAGCCTTAAACCACTTTTTACGAGCACAGTATACTGTTAAGTAACTTAGCACACACAAAGGGAATCCTACTGTCATCCTACTAGATTCTGCTACATTAGCAAAAAAAGTATTTCTGTCAAAGCTATAGAATCAGATGTTAAGGGACTATTTGATTGGATTAAGTAGTTTTCTTGCCTAAAAATCATTTGATAAATGGCCCCAGTATTGTGTATGAATGTGTATTGTAAATATAACACGGTACAGTTCTTTTTTTTTTTTTTTTTTTTTTTTTTTTTTTACCTTTACTTGCATCAAGGTCAGTGTTGAAAGGCTAACTGCTGAAGTCCATTGTGTTAAACAATCTCTGAGGCATTAAACTAGTGCCTTCTTCATCTTAATTCATTTTGCTGTTCAAGGGCATCAAATGCATGAAAAAAAAAAAAAAAAAAAAAAAAGCTAATGAGAGCGTATCCACGGCACTGATGTTTACATGACCCTTCTCTTCCTGCTAAAATAATTACAGCCTAATTTGAACTGTTTAATTTATGGTTCACTGTCACTGCGATATCTTAATGCAGTCTGTGTTTTTAATGTGATTGGATAAATAAACGGGCATTTTGTCGTTCATTTGCTGCAGTTTTCCTTTTTTTTTTTTTTTTTGTCTGTGTTTACGAATCAAGCTCCAACACACTGTTGGTTTAGCATTCAAGTGTTTGTCATCTTGGCTGCTCTATTGGCTCATCTGGAGCCGTGTTGGTCCTGAAATCCTCCTCTGTGATGAATCCATCTGGCTGGAGCCCGCGGCAGCACTTCTGTTAGAGGTCCATATATTTAGTGTTGTACACTACTCTGGGATATATAATGTGGCAAGGAGCCTTTAGTGTTGGAGGACAGACACTGAAAGCTATGTGGGCAACAGGACATGGCACTGGTGATGTGTAAGGACGGAGGCCTGGGGGTGACGAAGAAGCTGGGCGCATGATTTTTACTCTTTGACCAGACCCAAATCTCACTCTGCATCCCGAGCCAAACACATTATGCAACTAAAATTCTTAACAGAAACTCTGTGTCCATCTGGAGGTTTGTAAAAGAGTTTGAAAGATATGGACAGTTAACAGGCAGGGAGTAAATGAAAGATCATATTCAGCTGAGATGATGGGAAGTATTCTTGGATCTTCACCTCTTCTATACAGATAGTGATAATCATGATATTTAAACATTAAATTTGATATTGTGTTAAAAATACATGCATGCTAATATTGAGTAAATAATCAAGCACCTCTTAAATCATTTCTTTTATGTTTCTTTTCAGTGCCACACATACATATATAACAGGTGGTGATAATGCGCTTTAAAGGTGGTTGAGAGAGACAAAACACACAATAAAAGTTAAAGATTTTCAGATTTTCTGTTGACATTGAAATAATATCATTATATATCATGTAGTGGAAATCTATATATATTATGACATCTTTGATTTTGACTATTCTTTTAAACATTTGTCTTTTGTGAGTTCCCCAACTTCACTGAAGTGCACTAAGAAATCTTTGGCGTGTCCCTTTAACCTGATTTGCATGGATCATGTGTATATAAGTCAAGGTATCAGGTATTGTAAGACCTACAATGGTGTCATTTTTTTTTTTTTTATGGTGTAGATGAAATACATACAGGCCTGAACACAAGTGTTTGTATATTGCACCTGGCTGTACTCCATTATGTTTTCCCTTCTGGATTCCGCCTCATTGTAAGGGGAAAGAGTTTCAAATTCAGCTACCCATGGGAGTGTGGACCCTGTAAGCAGATACACAGGAGTTGTCTACATAACTGTCTACTACTCACATTGCCTTTTTTCTCAGAGACTGCCCATCCGCCCGCCTCCCTTGCACAGCAGGAATGTGGAATGCACCTGAACTGGATCCTGCATGAGGAAGAATGACTGCTGAAAGTCGCCAACCCACCTGTTCCGGGACAGAAGTTTCCCCAGCAGGTTCGAGAAAAATCATTATCCATTCATTTTACTAATCCTCTACAACCGTGGCGTAGTTTGAAACTCAAAGCAGCTCCTGTTTACAACGATGGAAGAGTGCTGCCTTTCTGCTCAGGAAGCAGAGAGACTCAGGATACACAGGGAAATAGAGAGACAACTTCGACGTGACAAAAGAGATTCTCACCGGGAGTTGAAGCTGCTGCTGTTAGGTGAGTGCTTCAGTGTTTTACTAATTAACTTCCACATACAGTATGTGCTCAGCAAAAGCGGAAATAATTGTAAAAATAATTAACAACCACATGCCAACCTACCCAGACACTAAAAACACATTAGCAGTGTTAGATTTCATTAAAGTTTGGATATTACCGTTTATTGCAGCATACAAAGCTGTAATCATAATATGTTGACTTTACTGCCCACGTGAATGTTACTGTAAAAATTAATTGGTAGAAAAAGTTTTTTTTTTTTTTTTAAAGGGAGACTTACTGTTATGTCAATGAATCCAGTGGTCACTGTGATTTGTTGAGATGTAGCAATAAAACAGCTTTATAGCTTTGATCCTACATCTTTAAGTCTGAATTTGTTATTTAAGAGCTAAAACAATTAAAAAATTAAAGTTACATTATGTGCTGATTGAAATATTTTATAAAGATGCTACGAGCTAACAGCAGCGTCCCAACAATCCGTGCATAACAATGGCCGCGCTAACATGCTGATGTTTAACAGGTTTAATGCAGACTGTATAAAACATGGTATCCGTGACGTTACCCGTAGTTTTCTAAAGAACCATTGTGAAGCGTTCTGTGTTGTGGGTTTTGGCTTTGTGTGTCACTGTCAGGGCGGTCCTACCTGTGCCGCCGCCTGGCTAATCCAAAAATGAGCAAAGATGTGAAGCATGGATGGAGCTGAGGTGGGCTGAAAGAAGTCTAGATGCTCAAACAAGCCACCTATAAAGGCACCCACCTGTCAGTGAAGTTCAGTGGTCATGAATGGGACAATTAGCTACAGAGACCAAAACAGTTTTTTGTACCAGGCCCTAAACGTGTTTATTACTGCTGTGAAGTTGAACATTTTAACATGGGGACTTATGGAGACAGCTTTGTTCTGTCACCAGCCTCAAGTGGCTGTTTGAGGAACTGCAGTTTTTAGCACAGCCACAGAGGTTGCTACTTGGTTTAATGTCTACCACATTAGCCATCGCTGTGTCTCTTTTTTAACAGCAAATTGTCACTAAAAACCAAAAATGTCAATATCATCTTGGCACTAGAGAAAACGTTGTAGTCCATAGCATTCATACTGAATGTCTGCATAATATTTCATGAAAATCCTTTCAATACTTGTTGAGACAGTTTACCAAAACCAAAAATTCCATCCTCTAATAACCATGAACTTTTGCAGATATTTCAGTCTGGGCCAAATTGGTGTACTGACCAACAGAGCCACACCCATAGCCAGGCTAAAAACCACACACTGTTGTATTAAAAATGGATGTAGTTTCAGTGACATCACCCATAGGTTTCTGAAGAGAACTTCAGTGTGGTCAGCTCTTTGCAGTCCTGACTCCACTTCTGCCCAGCACAGTTGTCATGAACGAGGAAATTAGCAATACAGACCAAAATTGTTTTTTGTACCAGGCTGTAAACATGTTTATTTCTGCTGTGAAGTTGGACATTTTTATATGGAGACTGACTTGTTCTGTAGCCAGCGTTAAGTGGCCATTTGAAGAACTGCAGTTTTTGGCACTTCTGTATTGGCTCAGCTGAAACAAGGACTGAAACCTCATCAGTAGTGCCTGTGTGGAAATGGTGGGTGGACTTTGTAAGGAAGTAGTTTTCTGTGGAACAATGTTATCATTTAGGCTTGCAGATTGTGTGTAACTGTATTATTACTGAGGCAAAAACAAAAGAATCTAGATCAATAGATAGTCAGGCTTTGGTATGTGTTTTTTAGGAGTTACAGGAAACCCTGTGCATAATACAAATATCTGGTGAATCCCTGATGAGCATACATAGTTAGTTGTTTTTTTCCTCATTCAAATTAAACTAGACTGCTGCTTGTTTTTTTTTTCTAAGACTTGGCATATGTATTGAGGTTTTATGTGTTGTTGCTTGGTTAGCTGTGTTGTTTTGTTGCTTTCTCTGAATTGCATATGCCAAATTAATGACAGGTACGTTCAAAATGCAGAGTGCAAAACAGAACAAATAATGTGTCGTACAGTGCAGAGCAACATTTTTGACAACCATGGTGATGCGTAAACACAAACAAAACAAAAGATGTTACGCCTAACTTTTTTTTTTTTTCCTCAAAAACTACCAAACCAGTCTACATATAAAAGCTTGTTTGTCACTGCAGACTGGAATATCCCCCTGCAAAGGTCAGTCTAATGGTTAACATTTTTAGGCATTTTAGCCGCTTAGCTCACACTCTTATCAAGAGTGATTTACAACCAGAGAGCAGGAAGCACTCAAGGGCACATGACTGTGGATAGGGCCATTGTCCTGCTTGGATAAAATACAAACCTTATTTAGTTATATCATGTATATAGTCTAGTATGTAGTTCTCAAGGTTTTGTTTTTAATTTTGCTTTAATTATTTGTTTTTTATCTGTTTCTATGCTGTTTCTATAAGTGCAAAATAGCATGTACTGTCATATCAGCATATGATATGACAGTACAAGTTATGGGGTGTTTTGTGGCCCAAATGAAGGCTGGCTTTCATACACCTGAAGAAACAAAGTATAAATGCACCCAATCATGGACATATAATCACATCTGTAGATTTGGGACGTATTTAACGTTGACTTCCTTTTTATTCATTCCCAAGAAAGCAGATTTTTTTTTTGTTTTGTTTTGTTGCTGAAATCCTGTTTCATGACAACTCATTGATTTTCTTTGTCCTGACATTGCTTTTTTTTTCATTTCTCATCTTCTCATTCATCTCATTTTTTCCTAGGGACTGGTGAAAGTGGGAAGAGCACTTTCATCAAACAGATGAGGATCATCCACGGCAATGGATACAGTGAAGCTGACCGAAAAGGTTTCACTCGGCTGGTGTTTCAGAACATCGTCACAGCCATTAAGGTGCTGATCCACGCCATGGAGACTCTACAGATCGACTACATCGATGACCAGAACATTGTGAGAAACTGTACACATTTTTACAAAAAAGACAATAATGATATAATTATGCAGCTTTTGATAAACACAGGTTAACATGAGCCTGCAGCTCTGCTAGTGGCTCTGTGACATTGACCTCCTGATGTTTAAAATACCTCCTATTTCCTTTCCTAAACATTTTTTGCTTGACCTCGAATGAAAACGTAGTGAGGCCAAGGAAACACGTGAAGGAGAATTCATTAGTAAGAAAACAACCATGGCATTGCACCAGACTACATAAATATGTGATGGTTGAGGGTGATGGGAATGTATTTCTAAAGCACTGGAAGAATGAGCTTGGTTCTGCCTGTTAAAAGGAAGTTTTTCCTCGCCACTGTCGCCAAGTGCTTGCTCATGGTGGGAATGTGGGATCTCTGTGAATGTTGTAAAGAGTTTGGTCTAGACCTGCTCTGTATGGAAAGTGTCAAGTGTCAACTTTTATTCTGATTTGGCGCTATATAAATGAAATCGAATTGAATCGGAGCAAAGAGGAATGTGCACCAGATTTCATGTCAGTCCATGGATTCATCATCTAGGCACCATGAATGTGCTGGGCTGACCGACACACCGCTAATGCTAGAAGCAAGCTTCTTCTACTCATCTGGGTTTTTTGTCGGTGTCCATAAAATCCACAGTCCTGCTGCTGTTCTCGTCCTTCTAACGGTCTATTAATAGGTCAGTCAAAGATTTTCCCTGTGGGATGCTATGTGTGTTTCAGAGCCACGCACAGAAGCTGAGCCAAGTGGAGGCAGACCAGGTGTCCACTTTGGATGCTTGGCAGGCGGATGCCATTAAGAGAGTGTGGAATGACCATGGTGTCCAAAGGTGCTACGACCGCAGGAGGGAATTCCAGTTGTCTGACTCTGCCAAATAGTAAGACTTTTATACATTTCGTAAAATTTAGCCCAAGGAGGAGAGAGTGAGAGAATGAATTCTCATAAAACTTGAGTTATTAATGTGTACATAAGTGCAAGTGCAGGTTGCTGTATGACGTTCATTTATCAGGATATTAAACTGAACGTATTGTTAACTTTTCAGCTACCTGAGCGACTTGAACAGAATCACAGCCCCGTCATACATCCCCACCCTGCAGGACATCTTAAGGGTCAGAGTCCCCACCACAGGCATCATAGAGTACCCCTTCGACCTTTCAAAAGTTATCTTCAGGTATTTTTCTTTTATTACCTACCACAAAAGAATTATAGAAGAATTGTTTCGCTGATGTGACTCAAAATCCCCAAATCTCTTTCTAGGTTTCTGCTATTTGGCCTTATAACAAATTCAGAGACTGCTATGAGGAAAAATAGTTAAACAGGAGTTTGACGCCAATTTCTTTGTATTTTCCTTGAATTTTGCTCCTGTAGGATGGTGGATGTGGGTGGTCAGCGTTCAGAGAGGAGGAAATGGATCCACTGTTTTGAGAACGTCACCTCCATCATATTCCTGGCGGCGCTCAGCGAGTACGATCAAGTCCTTTACGAGAGCGAGAATGATGTAAGGTCAAAAGCCTTCCAGTCTGGGAAACTTTGATTTCTTGTTTCTGTGGCTGTATTGTATTTGCCATCTTCATTTCATGCTATTTCTGTTCATCAGTCTTTTGTCTGAGTCTGTTCTCACCTCTTTCTTCAGAATCGACTCAGCGAGAGTCTCGCCTTGTTCAAGACCATCCTCTCGTACCACTGGTTCCAAGAGTCCTCCACAATCCTCTTCCTGAACAAAACAGACTTGCTAGAGGAGAAAATCACACACTCTGATTTGGCAACCTACTTCCCAGCGTATACTGGTAAAGCATGTGATCTCTTTTCTGTTAGCTGTGTCTGAAATCACTTCCTACCCTACTTTTTAGTGCACCATATTTACTGTCTGAGTTGTATTTGTCTCTTTAAATAGTCTGAGTAAAGATGAGACAGTTAGCCGATGTGCACGATTGGATGATTGAACATGGGTGTGATTTTGGAAACAGCCCATGTCTTAAGTAATCTCTCAGAAAAAAACACAGATTCCCTCTCATCGTGGCCACTTTCGTCTCCACAGGGCCTCGGTGCAACAGCGAATCCGCGAAAAAGTTCATCTTGCAAATGTACAAGGATCAGCACGGCGAGCGCCATAAACCCCTTTACACGCACTTCACCTGTGCCACGGACACGGAGAACATCCGGGTCGTCTTCAAAGCGGTCAAAGATACACTCTTCGTCGATAACCTTCATAACTTCAACCTTGAATAAGGAGGATGTAGGACAGAGTGAAGCTGTTTTTTTTTTTTTTTTTTTTTTACATGTAGTTGGTTATGCAGTCACATGTTGTAACACTTTATGGACATTTTATCTGTTGGGTGCTGTCAGTTGCAGCTTTTTCAACATCAAAGAGAGGCAGTCAGACGGCAGGGTCAGGTAATTCACATTTATCTCTGCACTGTAAAACACAGACAGTGTGTCTGCTACGGGAGACAAATGGACAACTGCAATTAATTATTGTACAGATCTGTTGCATATGGGTTCCTGCTCTACAATTACTGTCTGCAGATTGATCAAGGGTGTCAAACAGGTTGGACAAAGTCTTATCTTCTAAGAATGCAACAGCTCTAGGAGGAGGAAACAAAAGAACAATCTGCAAGGAACTAATTTGCCTTAGGTTATATTCTTCCAGTGTTGTTATGTGAGCAACCATGTCATCTGACATTCTGTTTTTTCCCCACTAACCTTCACTAACCTCAAAATATAAATATTAAAGCCTGTAATATGTGTTTATATCAAACTGGATTCTGAGCTGTTCCTTATCTTTCTTGTCACTTTGTTTGGAACTTGGTTGCCATACAGAAAATATACAATCCGTATCACGAAATGCGATATGGCATGGCACTGATTAACCACAGGCTGTGTTTTGGGGCGTCTCTGTGTGCCGGTGCTCCAGGCGTTGTTCACACTGATTGGTATGCCGTGGAAGCGACCTTTGTACTAAACAATGGTCAGCAATGTGCAAAGGTCTGACAGGCTGATCTCGGGCTTCCTGTCAAACTGTTGGGACTTGAGTGGTAAGTGAAAAAGAGGAATTCAGCGAGGTTAGACCTGGTGGAGAGAACAATGCCTGTTCCCACACGGAAGGAGAGACTGTCTAGGTACTATTGATTTTATCTGCTTTGTGGTTATAGTTTGCTTGTTTTAAGGGTTGAAAAGTTCAGTGCTAATGCACGATATGAAGCACGTATTTGAAGTTGGTAAGCATGAGATATTTGCTTTGGATCCGTTTTCTGTTTTCTGACCAGCATGTGGTAAAGTGTGTGAATATTATCAGTACATGAAGCTGGCAATGTTCTCATTTCTGACTGTTATTGCTTTTTTTTTTTACCCTGAGGGTTAATAAAATGTTGTAGCTGCACAGCCATGCTCACAAATCTACTGTCAGGCATTAAAAGCAGTCCCACGCTCCTCACTGGTAGTAATAACACAACGGCGGCTGCACACACACACACACACACACACACACACACAGAGTTCATCCCCTCCAATCGTGGATAATAATGACACACAAACACACCCTCCTATAGCCCCATTCAGTTGCACCGCCCGAGAAAGCTGCTGTGGCAGAGAGCTGTTATAGCAGGTGATCGCCCTTATTTGGTAATGCCCCAGATCATGTGACCACAAAATGGTGGAAGCTGTGAGCTGTTTGTAAGCTGAGCATCTCCACCGAGAAGCTGGGAGCAGGAAATAGGCAGGGAACTTGGATGTACATCCATGATCTGAGACGCACAAGGACAGAGATTCCCGTGCCCCAGCAGCGGTGAGTAGATGGCTTTTATTGTGTGAAGATAAAAAGAAGAGGAAGAGAGATATGTTTTTTTGTTTTTTTTTTGCCTCCTCACACACAGCCAGCAGACAGGAAGCGAGAGAGAGGGAGGGGCTGCTGGCATCAGCACTGCTGTTCTGTGGGAGTGGATGTAAAACAGCTCAGCATCCTCCATGGGGGAAGCACATAACAGCTGATGCTTGTTTTCATATTTTGCAATGTAGGAGCGTGTGTTATTGTATGGTTATTATCTGTGTTGTACATGTGTGTGTGCGTTTATGCTTTACATATTTATGTGAAATGTCCTCACCACAGTCATATTCACTATGCATCCCTTCTGTTTTTTTTGTTTTTTTTTCTGTGAACGCAGTCACACCTTCCTTGTTTCAGGCACAGGTCTGTCGAGGAGGAACAAGGATGTGTCTTTTTTTTTCCATGCGAATGAGCACACGTGACTCACTGTGAATTTGCATCCCTGTCCAATCTGTGCTCGGTGTGCGAGCGCGCAGTCATTCGCTTTGAATCAGCGCTAGAAAAAGACAGCGAGGAGGGAGAAGAGCTCGTCATGATGTAACAAGCCCCGTTCCTCCCCCCTCCTCCTCTTCTCGCTCTTCCCAGCCCTCAGCATCCTCCCCACCTCCTCCAGTTTGAATGGAAGGATTACCGAAAGAGGAAGATGACCTTTAACCTCAAAATCGTTCTCATTTCCCTCCCCCTTCCTTTCTCGCCTTACCGCCTAACCGCTCTTGTCTTTACTCCCTCTGTCCTCTGGTAACTGTGGAAATGGATCTGTAAAATAGATTAAAATAGGTGTATTGATTGAAGTAAAATCAATACACAGCGTGTTGACACATGCTGGTGTTTGGAAGCTTCTTGTAGTTTGTGCTTTGTTGTATTTCTCAACCGATACTGGATTTTGGAAGCCGATGCTGATATTGATATTTGGAAGTTTGAACAATCTGATTAAGATATATCTTATGTCTTCAACATAAACACATAACATAAACAAAGCTGTTGATGTGGATTGGGACAGAAACTTATGACACTGTTTCTAAATGATCTAGTTCATCTATATTTCTGTACTGACACTCACACTTCTTTTTATCAATTAGCCAGCATACTCATACCAATATGTATCTGCAATAAGCTAATGTTGGCTGATTTATGAGTCCAGCTCTCCTTTTTGGTCCAAACCAACAATTAGTGCCGTAGGAAGTAAGCAGAACCTTTGAAATATCACTTAAGTAAAAGGAATGTAAGTACAGCTACCAAAATATACTACCAAATAGCAAAAGTAAAAGTACTGAGAATGGCCCCTGTGACTGTTATATTATTCTGTATTCTATTATTATATCAGATTAGCGGCACAGCGGTGCATCATTCAGGTATGAACCATGACTAAGGTCTTTCTGTGTGGAGTTTACATGTTCTCTCGTGTCGTGTGGGTTCTCTCCAGGTACTCTGACTTCCTCCCACAGTCCAAAGACCATGCATTTAATAGGTTAATTGGTGACTCTAAATTATGAATTCATATAATGCTAATTTCTATATGTAAAATCTCAACATGTGAAATAATTTCTAACTAAAGCAGTCAAATAAAAGCAGTGGAATAAAAAGTATAGAACCGCATGAAATGAAAATACTTCAAATGCATCCTTAAGTACAGAACTTGAGCAAATGTACTGAGTTATATTCAGTTATGCAGTTATATTCCACCTTTGGTGCTTGCTGTTTTAATATAACTGGTCTACCTTAATCAAAAGTCAAATTAATGTTCAAGTTTTTACAGAAGATACACTGCAAGAGTCTGGTTACTTTCCAGGTATAAGCCAGTTTAATAACTGTGAGTATCTTCTCTTAGGTCCTCCTGGGGATGGACCTGGCATCAGAGAGCAAAATGAACTCTGAGGGGGGCGAAGGCAGACCAGGTGAATATGAATTGACCAACGCTCAGATTCAAACTTTGACTCAAAAGAAATGTTTGGTATATAAAAGGCCTCCATGCTCCAAGTGAAGAAGAGTTTGTGTGTACTGTTTTCTGCAGTCCCTCCTACCTCTCTACCCCTGCAAGGAGGTGCCACCCAAAGAAAAAAGCTATCTGCGCCTCGTATCAGCCTGTCACTGGACCAAAGCGAGGATGACTTGGGGGAGACGCCCGACGACCTCGACATTGACGTGGATGACCTCGACACTCCAGATGAGGGGGATTACCTCGACTACACGGACCATGAAATGGACTGGGAAGGTGGGTGACAGTACTGAATCATGATGATCCAGGAGGAGCAGGATATCACAGCTGGAAAAGGACAGGTGCGAATAATAAAATGACAGTTTCGCCGTCACACTGGGACATTTGACCGAACAGGGCCAGTATTAGTAACACCTGTGCTTTTCCAACTATGACAAGCCAAAGCTGCCCGCTGTGAAAAGAGGCCTGTAACACAGTAACCGGTTCTTTTCTCATATCCAGACCCCAATGCAGCCAATAGGGGTGGGACAAGTGAGCCTTACGATCCAATCCCGACATACAGCGCTGAGGAGGAACGCCAGGACGGCAAACTATGGAGGACGGTCATCATTGGGGAGCAGGAGCACCGCATCAACATGAAGATCATTGAGCCCTACATGAGAGTCATCTCCCACGGAGGTGACTATGCCGTTTCTAACTATGGGTGTTATGTCCATCTTTACAGAAGCAAATATAACCAATACTATTTAATATTCACTAAATCTCTCTAACCAGTGTCATCTTACTGCCCAGAGACTAAAATACAAATACTTTGAGTTAATAAAAGTGGCAAAATGCTCATTAGAGTTACCTTACCATGTGTTGAGGCCCTCTCAGGCAACATACAGGCTGGAATATTTTCTTGGAGGCAGGTTACTGTGGCTGTTCTCATCCTAAGAGGAACAGGCAGACACTACTCACGGCTAAAAATGGTCCCTCCATCTTCTTTACAATTTCAATTAGAAAAAGTGATTAAAGCTGTTTTTTGTGCAGATATTTCTCCTGGAATCGACCTACAGCCATTAGCCTGGACTGACGTCTACTGCTATTTGTAATACAGGTGCACAATAGACATACATGAAACATACAACATTATCTGTTGAGTTCAGGTTTATTGTTGACTCTTTTAATATAACATTATTTATCCATAAAATATCATATTTACTGGAGCTAATGGAGTGATTTATCCCATATTATGAGAAGCATCATAACCAATTCCATTATAATTTGTCATTCTACGAATACAGGAAATTGCTTTCTTTTCTTCTGAAGACCCTCTGACTTCACTGAGTCCTCCCTCAGACTGCTGGAGCCTCATATTAGCTTATTAGCTATTACCTGGATCTAGTCCCCCATCTCTTGTATTATGTATGATCTATTATGTATTATGTTCATTGGTTTTTTTAAATAGATGTCTTCTCAGCAGTAAGGACAGGAAGAACACAGCAAGCGAAAACTGTGTTAAACCATGTGACAGCATCTGTTCAGGAGAGTTCATATGGAGATTCTCAGTGTTTCTCTTTCAGAGTTCCCCCGAATATCTGATTGCAGAAGTAACGCCATATTATAAAAAGCACCGAATCACAATGACTTGTTGTTTTTAGACCTGGCTTACTCTTCTACCACTTCTCAGCTAAAGAGATGGCAGAACGATGTCTCATTTTAGAAATGCCTTGTCTTAACCGTGGAGGTGCGCCAACCCAAAAAAAACAAAAACAAATGAGGCTGTATTTGAAGCCAGCTGATAAGTTTTTACATCATCCAGTGGCCATCAGAGAGGAAACTCTCCAACAACAAACCGCAGTGGAAATTTCTATGTCCAATTGCATCCTCTTCACATTATAATAGGATTCAGGCTGAAAATTGGCAAAGTGGCCACTTTACAATAATATACCCTGTGTGTTTAGTGAAGGGTAGCTGCTGCTGTCCAAAACAACACTCTTCAATGAAGATAACTGTCAAAATGAAGCAAAATAAGTAAATATATATAAGTGGAGAAATGGGTGTGGTTGTTTCCAAACAGGGCATAAGAGATTGCTGGATTGTTTGAGTATGAAAATGATGTGAACCATACGAGCAAATCCTCACATTTGAGAAGCTTTTGACAACTGACAAATCATTTTAGCGCTACAAAACGCTGAATGTAGCCCAACAACCCTTGCTAAAACAGTTAATGTTGTTTTTCCTCGAATGTGTCACCCATCTATAGCTGTATTAAGACTGCTGGGGGCCCTGGGTCTTAAATTGAGGGCAGACATGGAGTCACACCATATTGGTTTCACAGGCAGGGGCCCTATTTCTGTCTCTTCCTTCTCTGTGGGGCCCTCTAAAACCCCTGAGGCCGTGGGTTTGCACCCTGGTAAGCCTGTTACTTATATAAGCGCTGGCCATATTACCATTATTGGTGGAAATTGGACCTGTAACTATAGCAGGTACAGCATTTTGTTCCCACTGTGCTGTGGGCTTAAGTGAAACACAGCCGTCCCTCGGAAACAGAGACGTCTGTCACTGATCAGTCAATATCACAAGCTCTGTCATTTAGATAAAAGACCCTCTGTCTGAGTGACACCAAATCTGGCGATGAATGGGTTGACGAATAAAAGGAAATTATATTAATCGGAAAAGTAGTGAGAGGAAACAGTACAGAGAGACAGTCAGACAAAGGGGAGACAGATTGGCAGATAAACTGAACAAAAAAGAGGAAAATAAGGGGGCAATCAAATTATGAAAACTATGCTAATTAAGGCTGAGCTCTTATCAGCAGTGTGAACAAGGTCAAGTTAACTCGCACAACACATTATTTTTATGTTTTTCTCAAGGCTACTATGGCAACGGGGGAAATGCCATCATAGTGTTCGCAGCCTGTTTCCTGCCAGACAGCGACAGAGAGGACTACCATGAAATAATGGAGAACCTCTTCCTGTGAGTATTACAATGCAATGACTAACACACACTTTTAATCAGTCATTTACTTTCTAAGTGTGTTATACACTGGTCCGCGTTTTCATTTTCAGTCCGTCATCAATTCAGTCACTTTGTTATTAAGGAAATGTTGGAGTTACTGCTTTTGCAGTAAAATAATTTATTTGCCTTTCAGCCACAATGGTGACATTCATTTCCGTCCAGTCCTTTGGTCATAAAAACTTCTATAAATCAACAAGGATAACAACATTATGGCCAAAACATTCAAATAGCAGGCCTGTATGAGTGGGAATAAACCAGAATCAAGCCAAAAATCAGACAAGCATGCAACAACAACAGTCTACAACCGTGCTAGCGGCTCTGTGAGGCCATGCACTCAACATCATGCTCACAGTAACATGCTGATGTACTGGTGAACACGTATAAAGATGACGCTCTTAGTTTAGTGTGTTAACATGCTAACCTTTGCTAATTGGTGCTAAGCTAAGCTAGCTGAGGGGATGTCATTGGTTTTGCACACATGAACATTTGTGTCAAATTTTAAAGGCAAACCAAACAAAAACCACAAATGTCAACCTCATAGTGGTGCTATAAGTAAGCCAGGGGATCATCCTCTGGGGACTGTGAATATTGAGGTATTTTAGTGTGAAGCAAAGTGATAAACTGACAGACATTTATAGATTATGGGTAATAACTACTGGATGGATTTCCACAAAACCATGCATTCAAAGCTGCTCTTAAAGTTAGCATTTTCATTGAGCAGCTAGCACGCTAATGTTACATTTAGCTCGAATCACACTATGTCAGTCTTACAGAGGTACTAGCATTGCTGAAGACTCTTTTAATGACACATTTTATGTTCTGTTCAATTTCCAGTGGCGTTATACAAACTAAACATAGAGAGACCTCAATCAAAAGATCTGCATTTTATCCTCTAGTAGTGTTCAGCATGTCAAGGATGCTAGCTAACTCTTTACAGTTCTGAGCAAGGAAAATAAATAAAGAGAAATAAAGTGATAGTCTAGCCTGTTTGCCAAGACCTCCCATGTTGATGTCTTCACTATGTTGTGTTGGCACAGTTGCATTTCATGCTTGGACAGTGTGGTTGGGATCCCACAGGCTGTTCTGTGAAAGATACTGAGTAAGCTGGCATATCTGAGAGTTCTGGATGGAAATGAAAGGAGGTAAACCGTCATGTCTGCAGTTTCTGATGCCAGATGGCTTGAAGTCCGAATCCTTTCAAGAAGTTAACTATAGCTGGGTGGTCAATGGTATGCAGCTTGATGTCAGTGGGAGATTATCACTATAGTCACGAAACAGCGAGTGGACCGGCAGTCTTGGTTTGTAAGCTGGAAAAATGACATTGGATCAGGAGGAGAGGAGAGTGAGACTGAGCCCAAAGTCACTGAAGTTATAAAAGAGTTACTGAGGAAACTAGAAAGACTGTTTTAGCTGAGAATATTGTCAGCTTCATTTTCAAAGGAGGTGACAAAGTTTCCTGCTGACAAAGAGGAAAGAGAGAAGGTGGGGGGGGGTTAAGGAGAGAAATAAGAAAAGAAAGATAAGAGAGTTTTCTTTGGCTTGAATCAGAGTGTTAGATATTAGAAAGGTAGAAGTCTGATTGAGCCGCTGAGATGGATGCAGAGAAGGGAAATTCAAAGCAAAATAGCTCATCTATGAAGCAACATTTGTACCAATTTCTTGTGGCTGACTTCAGAGGGGAGAATTTTTTCCAAAATGCTTCTAGTTTTTCAAACACAGAGCACCACAGTATGTCTTCCATTTCCTCATGCTGGCATTGAGGTTCACAAAACAGGGTTATGCATTTCTTGCTCTTGGATTTCACCATTTTGAGATAAGAAAAAAAAACGTGAGCGATTTTCTTTTTCTTTTGATATTTGGACTTTATGGAATGGAATACATGATGCCGGGGGTGCTTTGATGTAGCGTGAAGTTATAGTTTTAATGTTATATTTATGTTTTGGCTAATACAAAGATATTATCCAAGTTAATCCAGTCAAACACCATATTAAAACACTTTTTTTAGCCACGGTGGCCAACTACTTTGGTCCAGATGGAAATATCACAGCAGCTATTGGGCTGCTTGCTTTATGTATAATGTAATACAGACATTCATGCTCCCCTCAGGATGAATTGTTATAACTTTCATGATCAAACTCAGATGTAATATTTAGTGCTAATGAGCTAATGTTAGCATGCTAACAGGCTCGATGGTGGACATGGTAAACATGCTAATGATAGCATTTAGCTCAAATCACCACTATACCAAAGTACAGTGCTAGAATCACTGTTGACTCTTTATATTGTTGAAATTATTATACATTATGTGGAGAGTTTGTTGTTCAATGTACGATCATACTAAATCATTAATCATTTGTGTTCATTCTTTGGATAGAAGGTCATTGAATTTAGTATTTAACTGTGTGTGCACTGTGCGTGTTTGCCTTCAGGTATGTGATCAGCACGCTGGAGCTGATGGTAGCAGAGGATTACATGATCGTGTACCTGAACGGAGCCACGCCCCACAGAAGAATGCCTGGCCTTGGCTGGCTGAAGAAATGCTATCAGATGATTGACAGAAGGTCTGTCCCCGTTCACTTACATCTGGAATTTGATTTTGTGACCGATAACAGATAACAATGTGAACATTTAAGATTTTTATCTCTGCTTAAGTGAAACTGAATTCCAGCAAAGACATAAACACCTAACGTGATATCTTGTGTTGTCTTCAGGCTCAGGAAGAATTTGAAATCCTTCATTATTCTCCATCCGTCATGGTTTATCAGGACCATTCTAGCCATTACCAAGCCCTTCATTAGGTAAGAATCACATTATTTATTTGCCATGCTAGCTATCTTTGGAAACATTTGTGGTTCCCAGAGGATACATTTTAATGATGTTCTCCTTTAGCACAACAATCAGGTTGATTGTTTAATCAATCATTAATGGATTGCCATGAAATTCGGATTGCCATGTTCCTCTATATTTTGTTTGATTTGTGAACAAAAACGTGCAAAACTAATGAAAACATTCTCATCAGCCTCAGTGCTACATTGCGTTTAGGGCTAATTAGCAAATGCTAGCATGCTAACACTCAAAAGGATTTTTCTTATCTGCTCATACGAGACTCGAGATCTGTTTTTTTCATAACAGTATGCACAGAATCTCTGATTCATAGCACTTTCACGTCGTCCTAAATGAGACACAGATCTGATATTTTGCTGTGTGACCTCTTTTAGTCTTGTTTACATGTTAATTGGGCAGTGATAGCAGAGTTAAACTAAAATAGTTTCTTTGAAAGAAAAATAAGCTCGAATTGTGTTCCTGTTCCTGTTGACAGGCTGGTTAGTTTCAGTGTGCTGTCACTTTTGCTTTTTTTTTTTTTTTAATGTGTGTGTGTGTGTGTGTGTGTCTGTGCGCACATGTTGCTTTTGTCACAGTGCCAAGTTCAGCAGCAAGATAAAGTATGTGACCAGCCTGGATGAGCTGCAGGAACTCATCCCCATGGAATCCATCCAGATCCCAGAGTGCATCATTAGGTGAGTCCCCGGAAGCTGCCCGAACGCTGCACCAACCCCCACCCCCCCCAGCTCCTCCGAGCATGAGTTGTCTTTTTAACTGACTTTATATTCATTTTGTCATTTGAACTCTCACCTCCAGACTTGACAAGGAACTGAAGGAAGCAGCAGAGAACTCAAAGTAAGCACGGACTCTACCGCCTCTCATTACTTCCCTCTGTGGAGGCTGTGGCCCCTGCCTCAGTTTTATCCTTGGCTGGAGTGCTCATTTATCAGATGGCTCACTTTTAGATCACAGGGACTCTTCTGCTGGATGAGGACCAATTGGATTTGGCTACGGTTGCAATTACAGGAAGGGGACAGAAAAAAAAAAAGTTGCTAAAGATGCTAAATGCATCGCTTTATCTCATTTATCATTACGGTAAAATAAATGAGCCAGCCCTTATTGCAGCGTGATCTATTACGCTGATAATAAATGCAGGAACCGAACAGTAGAATTCACACACTAATCTCGGGCTGACTAATTGTGCATTGAATTATAAGTTGCATGTGTCTTCAGATTCACAACATCCCCGTGCGTTACAACGATAAATTCTGCTCTAACAACCGTTCCACTTTTCTTTTTTTTTTCTCTGAATGAATAGAATGAATAGTTTTCTGCTGGGACCAGAGCCAACAGCAGCAGGCAGAACAGAGTAAGTCCTCTAAGTCGTTTTAAGTTCACACATGGAAGAGAAATGGCCTCGTGTCAGCAGTCTATCACCCATACATAAACATACCCATCTTTAATGTCTCCGTTTTGTTCTTTGGTTATTCCAGCAGACCAGACGAAGCCGGTGCCAGCAGCTCTTAAAACCCAAACATCCTAAATGGAGATGGGTCACCTCAATGTTCAGAAGTCGCTGTTGTATTTTATGGGTAAAACTGGAAAACAAAGGCTTGTTAAGCTCGTGTGTGTGTGTGTGTGTGTGTGTGTGTTTGTCAATTAGACACTGGAGTTTAATATGAAAAACACAACTTAACAATAGTACCTGTTAACACTCAGAGTTAGATCTCATTCTTTATGGCTGCTGTAGCATCTACTGTACCTTACACCTGCAGTCCAGAGAGCTATAGTCAAGTGTGATGCTTGGCAGCACTTACAGAGTAGCATCATTGTTCACGGTAGGGTAGGAAATGCAATTACACACCAGACAGCGCACTGCGCAAATCCATTTGTAGAGTCTATAGTGTTGTAGTTGTGTGCATGAGAAGCAGTGAAGCAATAATATCACCCTTTACTGGTCACACGCTCTCAGTATTTCAGATAAAGAAGCAACTTGTGTGTCAGCAGTCTCAATAAAAGCACAAGGTTTTTTGCCAAAAAAAAATCCTTGTGCCATAGATGATGTCCAGTCCTCTTGTCTTAGTACTTCTAAACCTGGAAAATACATCTTCACATAGATATTTTAACTTTATAGAGTTTATCTGAACCCAAGGAGGAATTATTTAAATATAAACCAAGTTATCAGTGCAATGAGAGTGAGTCTTTTTCGCTGTGCAAATGTGTGTGAGCGTGTCTGTGTGTGTGTGTTTTCAGTCTGTTTCTGTCAAATAGGTAAACATTAACTGGAATCATCTCTTCAGCTTCTCCTGGATAATCAGGAACAAACCTCAAGAAAGTAAAGATGGGATATCTGTAAAGCACAATATCTTCAGTGTGAGTGTGTGTGTGTGGGTGGGTGTGTGGGTGTGTGTGTCCAAACGCATGTGTGTGTGTTTGTTTGTGCATCGGTGCATGTCCCCTCATAGAAAACTGATGGTCCTCTTACACGTCGAGTCTTCTACTGTGATGTATTGAGGATGTGCAAAGCAATTATGGATCACTGTCTAGTAATTCAATAAAAATGGACTGAAGTCTGAACGTTTGTTTTCAGTCATCGTTTTCAATCATGTCTGATTTGTTAGTCGCGCTTTAATTACTTTGCTGCTAAATGACGATCCAGTCGCTTTCTGCGCCGTGAAGTCATGAATTACTCTTTTCTAATTTGTTTTGTTTTTTTTTCCAAGACTTTATTTGAACAGAACACATTTTCAAATTAAAATTCAATGACAGCAAACACTTGGGAATATAGAAAAGCAAAAGAAATACCACGATTAATCACATTTCAAATGCTTACCCAACACCACAACAATTTAAAAGATGAATAATATGATCAATGAAACTGTCAAAACTAGTAAATGATCATGATAAATTATGTTATATACGCAGGGAAGTCTTCATACTCCAAACAAACTCTAGAAATCAAGCTTAATTATGTAAAAAGTCCAAAATAACGTTAAACAACACGGAATGTTTCTGCAGCACATTTCCTTTTGTGAATGGATTGCGTTTGTATTATAAATAGCTTCTCATGTCTCATTTGGTTCAACTCATATTCAGTGGAGGATAAATGGGTCTGTCCCTCAGGGCAGAGATAAACAGCACAGAGGGAGGAAGAAGAGCGAGAAAGACAAGAAGAAATCTTTCTTCAATGCTTCACCGGAATGCGTAGCTCTCGTCATCGTACTCCAGCTCATCCTCGTTGTCTTCTCCCAGCTGACCGTACCGGAACTTCCTGTATACGGTGCCATCCTGGCCCATGTAAACAATGTCCTCGTCTTCATCATCGTCGTCGTCATCATCCTTACTCCCCAGGCGACGGTCACCGATGTCAACCAGCTGACTCTCCTGGAACCGACCGCCGGAGGAGCTGGCACGGCCGCTGTGGGACGCGGAGGAGGAGCTGTAGCCGCCGTGTCTGCCACCGCCTCCGTATCCCCCGGAGCCGAGCTTCTCGTAGCCGCGGGGAGGAATGTCCGGGGGCGCGCTCTTGGAGCGGGAGTGTCTGATGAGGAAGACGACAGCCACCAGTGCCACCACCAACAGGATGGAGGCGATGATGAAGACTACCAGGTTACCTTCATACTCCTCTTCCACCTCATTTCTGAATGCCAAGTTGGTGCTGAGGACGCACTCTCCTGGAAATCCAACAGAGACAGGAAGTTACTAGTTACTTTGCTGCCTAAATAGAATATTAAGTGTGTTTCTAGTCGATTAATTGATTAACGGTGATCGGTCATACAATTGCTTTTCAAAATCCAATATTTTGTCTCCCCCCAGCTTTTAGTTTGATTTATTCACTACATTGTTTTTCTAAAGAATAAGCTGACAAACATTGGCACCTTCAGTTCTTACCTTGAACTCACAGTGATAAGATTAACAAGCAGCAGCACCATTGACTGCTGAGTTTTGCCTTGCAGGCTATATGCATACTGTGCTATCGTATTGCTGGCTGTTTTTGGGGCTATATGCCAGGCAAGGACTAGGCAGCAAAAGACTCACTCCTTTAAAAGTAATCTATATTATTTATTGTAATCATTATCATCATCATCATCATCATGCTTTTATTTAGAGTTTAAAACACTTCAAACTTAATCTCCCTCGTCAGGACTGTGTGGGTCAGAAGTCTGTCAAATCACTGTTCACGCATTTTGTTGCCAAATTCTGATTGGTGCACACAAAGACATCTTCACATCTTTATCTAACCAAGTCCTTCCCACTTCAAACCAGTCAGAGGAGCACGGAGAAGAAAGGAATCTTATCATAAGATAAGCAAAACCAGTATAACTCTGAAAACTGAATGTGTTCTTGTGGGATTAAATTCCTCAGAGGAAAACGTTTTAATTACAAATGCAGCAATTTTCACAGCATGTCTCGAAGTTTTTTGGTGCCCTACCCTTATTACCATCTTGGATTCTTGAAAAATGATGACGGTTTCACTGTTATAATCTAAAAAATCCTAAAAATAATCAACACTATAAGAGTACACAGAACACAGAGAAGTCATTTCTCTGTACAACCAGGAAAGATGATGAAAGTAATCTGTGTACTAGCATTGGCCTGACAGCCATGAGCCATCCTACAGCCTACCTCGAGTCTCAGTGCAGTTACAACAATCCTGTTGCTGTGTTGAGTCGTCGTCATCGTCCTCCTCCTCCTCCTCATAGCGGCAACAAAGCAGACAGCGCCCTCCAGCTTCTAAGATGGCATGAGTAGGACACACGGTGCAGTTGGCTGGACCGGGCCCGCGACACTCCAGACAGGAGCTGTCGCAGTCTTCACAAGCGTGGCCTGAACCCTGATGAGGGGCAGGAGAGAGGTCTGACACGGCTACAGCATGAATTTTACATCACAACCGTCGATTCTTTGCTTCTAAAGATATACAAGACTTTAATTTCTAACAGAACCGAGGCACTGCCTTTCAGCTTAATCAATTAATATGCATCTACCTGCCAGACAGCTTCAGTGAGTCGCCTCACAGCGTGAGCCAAGAGATTTATTTTGAAACAGTGTGACACTGTAATAATTTTCACTCTGCTGTTTGAGATTTCTCCTGGTGCAGTAATAAGTCAGTCTGAATAACATTATATGAGACCCAGGGCCAAAACATTAGTAATAATTATTTTGGCAAAGCAAGGCCAGGGTAAGGATTTTTATATATATATAATAAAAAGTTAATATTTGTGAAATTAAAACTGAAAAGTAAAATGTAGTTACCTTGATTAGAGGATACTGGGCTATGTCACACATGGACTCACACACACCACCTGAGAGAAGGTATCCGGGGTAGCAGGAGTCACATGACTTGAAGTCTTTTCCTGCAGATACAAGACAACAAAAGTCTGGTGATATTCTGTTATTTCGCTTATTGTGAACAAATCCGGTGAAAATATCAAACCCAACTATGAATCGATGCTGCTGACATCTCAAATTCCCAGTTATTTCATGAAAATTCTGACACTGGAAAAAATAATAACTAGTTTTTAAAGATGTGTTTCTTCAGTAGGAATCAGTGAGCTTAGGGCTGAGAGTCACACACAGCCTGGGGAAATCAAAAAGTACTGAGACGGAGAGCATTATATGTTGACGATAAATATACAGAATATCACTACCCTTATTATTATTATTCTTTAACTTCAGATGAGGTAAATTGTTCACATTCTCATCCAAGATCATTTAAGTTAATGTCCCTGTAGGATTTACAGTATGCATGAACCTCTTCTGACTGTCTCATTACGCAGTCTGAGCAGCTTTCACATCTGCAGTCCGCGGAGAGAACCGCAGCATCAATAACTTAACACTTACATGTGATCTGCGTGTGCGCTTATCTGCATGATGTTAAGTTACCCGCCGAGTACCTGAGCATGCTCTGCAGGTGGCGTGGCAGGGCTCGCAGGTCCTGTGCGCGCCGTCGTGGTAGTATCCCTGAGGGCACGAGGGGAGGCAACGGCCTTCTTTCCTCAAGTAGATTAGACCCGGAGCGCAGCTCAGGCAGCTGTCCTCCCCGCCCTCGATGCACTCACCGCAACTCGGGTCACACTTCTCGCACGTCCTCGAGTCTGTGTTTCCATAGTGACTATCGGAAAGACGGTGAGAAAGTTATGATAGATTAGATTCAATTAAATTAGATTAGAGTTTTGTTTGTCCTCAAAGGAAATTCCTTTCCGCAGCCACTCAGTCACATACAGCTATAAACAACCGTAACTACTCAGACACGACAGAGCAAGACACCATCAGAGGGAATGCAGCCATAATAAAACACTTCAAACAGACACAGGTTCTGCATGATAAAGTCAAAGTGATATTTTCTTTTTTGCTATATGCTGCATTGCAAAGTATGTAGGACGGCACGTCACAGGAATAAATAGCCTTTTGTGTTTTCTCCTGAGTATTTAACTGCACATCAATTTAACGGCACATTAATTTAACGCTCTCAATCGCCGCACCTCAAATAAAATCAAGTCTAATTAGCATTTTACAGGCCACATGAATGGCTATTTAAATCTCAGGCTAAATTAGCTTCTATCTCCAACCTGCTCCCGTGTCCGGCTAACTGAAGACATGTGATGGTTTCGTGTCCACAGTGACATTATGTGACAAGGCAGATCTTTTATTAATGACGACGCCGTGTGACCGCGCTCAATGTGATGGATGAGCGGCACAGCTGGACGGCGAGCAGGTTAAACTACCTGTGCTGGCAGGTTTCCACACATTCTTTGCCCTCTCGAAATAGGTGATTTTCACAGGCGAGACACTCGTGGCTGTGCTTTCCGACGCAGGACTGACAGGATGGGTGGCACGGCTCACATTTCGGCCCCGACTCATCCTCATAGTAGCCTGTGGGGCAGTCATCGACGCAGGTGCCATCTGTATCAAATCAACACACACACACGTGATGATCAGGCAGCTACGCAAACAAGTCACAGATGCCTGAAGAGCTTTCTGGGACATGGAGACTTCAGAGAATTCACGAGCCAAAACTCGACTCACTGAGCAGGAGATGTCTCTGGTTGCAGCTCAGGCAGTGAGATTTGCCTGGACCTGAACACCTGTGGCAGTATTTGTGACACGGATGGCATTCCCCGTCCTGGTCGGCATACTGGCGAGTTGAGCACTTGTTGGCTGATGGCACACAGTGGCCGTGGCCCTCTAGCCTGTGATCCTCTCTGCAGCTGGTGCAGGAGCCAGCGTGGGCCCCGTAGCAGGTCAGGCAAGAAGGATCACAGTCTAGAAATACAAAGGATAGAATCATACCTACAGTGAAGCACATGTATCAAGATCTAATATTTAATATGTAGGTAGGTTATCTGATAATACATTGTTTTCTGTATAATAATTCCTCAAACTGTGATCTTTGGAAACATTTTCTACAGCCTGTGTTCAGTTCACATGAAAACGAACGTTAACATTCACCCCCTGCCCATTTTGCAGCACAGCAATTTACTTCCTTTTAAATGTCTTACTGCTGGCAGCTACTGGATGTAGCAACAAAAGTGGGCATCGCCTACATTTTCCTGGGAGAAACAAACCATCATTTGTGTTTTTTGAGTAACAAAACCAGTTGAGTGGTGTGTCTTTCTCTGGGGAACTGTCTTTGGCATCACTGTTCTGTTTTTTTTTTTTAAGCTTTGACAGCTGCCTGTTAACCGTCTGAAAAGCGTTGCTATTTTAGTCAGAGCTAAAGTCAGGAAACACACTCCGGCATAGTGGAGAATATAATTGAGAAAATGCATGAAGGACAGAAAATGTTGCATCAGTGAGGAGAAAAGAAAGTTTCAGGAGAAACAGAGCATCTCTGACTTTTGTCATACCCAGAGGGAGCTCTGTATTTGTAACAAAAAATAATACTGACAAATTAAATGGATGAGAAGAGCTCTTAGATTACCCCTCAGATACCCCTTTATGTTTTCTACCGTACCTCCACATTCTCCCGTTAAAGCGTCTCTATATGTGTGGGAGGGACACGCTGGCAGACATGCCCCATTGTGCAGAGTCGCTTCGGGGTCCACACAGACATCACAGTCGTTGTTGTTCGGGCCGTCGCACAAAGCGCAGTCGGGGTGGCAACGCAAACACTCCCTTAGCTCATTGTCTTCGAAAAAACTCTCGGGACAGTCTGGCACGCACTGGCCCTCGTGAAGAAAGTGATACTCCTCACAGCCTGCACAAAGAACAGCTAACACTGAATGGAAGAACGATTTAGTACAACTATACTGCCCTAAAGTCTCGGAGAGGAATGCAAGGAGGAAGAAAAGTCATCTCTCAAGACAAGACATGAATGAAAAAAAATAGACTCAGGACAGGTGAGTCATGTTGTGCATTATGACAAGCACACTCATTTGTACACAGCAGTTGGAATAAAAACAACAACCCTAGAGCCATGTGGTGAAAATAACAAACACCCCACTTGCAGGTAATGATAACACAACCCGAAGAGGACTAGAGAGATGTAAAAGCACAGAGTGGATTAGACTGAATGAGCTCCAACAGCTAAATTTGTTCTTGTTTGCGTTTGTGATTCAGTACCTGTGCACTGCCCAAGTGGGTTGCACTCTTGACAGGCTGAGGGGCAGTGTTGGCACTCCCCGTCCCGGACTGTGTGCTGCGGAGGACACTCCTCCACACACTGGTGCTTGTGTAAGAGGAGAGGTTCTTCACAGCTGAGGCAGTGGGTGGCATTCCTCATGCAGGACGCGCAACCCGCCGCGCATCTACGACACACCTGGCCTGCAGCATAACCCCTGTGAGAAGCCAGACAGAGATGAGTAGACAAAGACACACACTCGGCTTATGTATACACGCCTGCTTTAACGTCTAGATTATGCTGAAATCACATCAGACGGACATAAATTAGATGCAGATACAAATTCCTACTTAAGACCATGGCAGGTATAAACAATGGTGATGTATTAAGACCTAATTAATTGAGAAGTTTTGCTTGTAATGTGCATTTATTTTTTATTTTTACTTCATGCACTGTCATAATCAACAAGGGGGCTGACATTTTGCTCTACTCCCTGCTTCAGTCGAGCGTGGAGGGCTGAAAATTAATCCAGACAATCATGTAGTACTTAAGCATTGCTTTAAAAAACATGCTTAATAGTTGGTAGTAAATAAAAAAATAAACATAAAGCCCTCATGGCCGAAAAGTTAAAATGGTCGTCTCTGTGCTAATGGAGCTTCAAGGACCTCTTCAGCAAGGACGAGATATTCTTTTAACCTCAAGGATGTCATGATTTAATGGCGCATAAACATCACGTAGGAAACGTCAAAATCATGGCCAGCGAATGCATCTCCCGACATTTTATTTTTGGCTCTCCAAAGATCGTGCCTCAACATGATTTTGCTAGCGGGGTTAAATCTACTGAGAATAATCAGTTTCCACGTCGAGATGGAGTACACTCATGTTCCAGGATGTGAAAAACATGTTAAATATTAAAATTTGATGATGATTGACCCCCTCACCTGACACACTGTTGGACACACTGTCCATCCTGCAGGAATAGCGGAGCTTTACGAGTGCTCTGACAGCGGGTGCAGTGCTGAGCGTCCACGCACTGTAAACAACCTACAGGGCAGGCCTCGCACACGCCGCTCAGCCGACTGGCAAAGAAACCTCCCGGACACTTTGACACACATGTTTGCTGTGTGGTCAGAAAGCGCCCTGGAGGAAGAAGAAAGAGTAAACATCATCACTGTAAAAAGAAAGAGCTGGATATGCTGTGGTGTAAGCACAAAAATATGAAACTGATGTTGCAGTCCCCCGAAATACAAACACCTAATCGATGTGAGTGACAGACGGACCTTTCGCACATGTTGTACACTCGTTCTTCTCTTCTCCAGAACAGGACTCACAAGATGGGTGGCAGTCGTAACAGCCTCCATCATCTGGAGGTTAAATAAACAACAGAGTGAACATGATAGAGGTGGTTCTCATTACAGGGAAACCTCAAGAGCCATCATAGTAGGAATCAGGCACAAACATTTCAGTCAGATGATGCTAGGCACGAAAAAAACTTTTTTCTGTGGTAGATATATTGCACCAATACTTCCAGTAATAATTCACATAGTCTATAGTTTTACATTTTGGGAAATACACTGAGCTGTCAAGATGAAAAGACTAGAGTGGTCCAATTTTATGTCTTTTAATGTGACTAGGAAGCTGCTATATAAATGATTTCTTACTTACTTATTGCACTCACAGGAATGTAAAAAATGTCAAGTTGGGGTTTTACGGCATTTATACTGTATGAGCTGTAACTATTTCTTGGTCGGGTGCAGTGACTTCCATGAGTCTGTCCTGGCAACCTTTAACTTTGGACAGAACCGGCTAGCTTTCTCTCGTTTTCAGTCTTTGTGCTAAGCTAATTGCTTCTGAGTTACTTTGCACGACTTTCCCACTTTGTCAGCAGCTAAGATTGTTGCCTTCCATCCAGTGAGTTCCTTCCTTCACATGATGAATTTTGTGAATGCCTGAGTGAAAGTGTTTGTTCAAGATGTATGTGCTTGATCAGAAACCATTTTAACATCACATGAAGTGTGGACTTGGATGTTGAACCTGAATTTCCTGTCTCTAATACACTGTAAATTAATAGTTTGGCTATTGATTTTAGCAAATGTGCATATTTGCTATTGTGTAGATGAGAAGCAATAACACTATCACGTCTGTATGTGACTAGAGCTAGCAGATTATTAGGTTAGAGGCCACAGTTAGCCCAGCCAGGTCAAGAAATAGTTCCAGGACATCTCCCATGAAACTCTTTTTTACATTATGTGTTATTTGTGACCTTTATTGGTGCTGGCTAATTTTACAACAACAGTTGTTACAAAGTTACAGTTGCTAAGATTCAAAGTTTAAAAATAACTTCACTTGTGTGTTCATGTAAACCTTTGTATTAACCTATGTACTTTACTCTTGAGTTATTTTAGTTCCTATAATTAAGATGTCCAGCTTCACGCTAATTACCATATGTTGTTTTAAGGTCTGTCCAACTAATTCTTGGGGGGTTCTAAATGTTCAGTATATACAATCAATTATTTCAAAGTTAGTTCAATAGTTCTGCTTGTTTTCAGTACTAAAGTTGGTACAGGGTTAAGGGACAGTGGCACACAGACCAATTACCCTCCAAGATTTCTTTTCTGCTCTTGTGAAAGTGCCCAAATCCCTGATTCATTATGGGCAGACAGTTGGATTAGTGGAATACATAAGTATTAGTCTCACCGCTGCGAAAGGTCTTAATGGGACAGACCTCATGGTCAGACACACACTCCTCGTTTTCTAGCGTCTTCCCCTCCTCGCACGTCAGACACTCGTCGGCTTCTGGGCCGCTACATGTCACACAGTCTGCGTGACACTCTTCACAGTCATTGGTGTCTTCGTCGCCATAGAAACCTTCAGGACACACTGAAACACAACTCCCCTCTGGGAAAAATAAGAGAAGTTTCTTTGTTTTCTGAGATCAATATTGTATGTAACCCACTTAGCTGGGTAAGTTCACAAAAGTAAGTACTTGTGCTTTACTTTAAGGGGAATTTTACACAGATTTTACACATCAAAGTCTATTTACGGGTCTTGGGAACTGAAAAAAAAGTTGCACAAAGGCTTCTGTGACTCCAGAGGGAGCTGCGTGGAGTTTGATAAATTATTTCTGAAGACTACAAGTTTGACAATAAAAAAAACATCTGGAGAAGTGGAGTTACTAGACCTCTGCCGCCTTGTCCTCATCTCTTCTTGAGGCTAGCAGCTCGAGGCTAAACTAGCCACTACTGGCATAACACACCTGACTCTCCAACTGATCTGAAAATGCACTGAGGGTAATGTATGTAATTCTTGTAAATGTAGACTTTTACAAGAAAGAAGGATGTGTGGAATAAAACAGATGATATCTGTGGTTCTGCTGCATTGATTTTGATCCCTTTAAAAAAAAAAAAAAAAACTGTTGAAGTGCAATGCTAAATCTGTGGCATATTATGCTGCAGAACTTTTCTACTCAACATTTACTGTACTCCATTACATCATTTGCCAGCTATAGTCAAGCCTCCAAAGACCCCAAAGATTATTATTTGGCCATTTCATTCATTTCAAATATGTTTGGTAATATGCTTCACTAAAGTACACTATAAATCGAAATGGTCGGCACTTAGCGTGGCTCCTGTGTTTTAACTTTTTAACTTTGAACCTTTAATAGATCTGTTGGTGTCATCTCGTAAAGTATGATGCATCATCATACAAGTTATCCAACATAAAGTAGATTAGCTCTTCAACATTACTGCTCATAGGCTAAAACAAAATATTTTAGTATTATAATATAACACAGGACAAATACATGTACTCAAGTACTATACATAAATATATACTTGAATTGATTGTACTGTACTTAACTTGAGTATTTACATTTTCTTCTACTGTATACACTACACTACACTACAACTACATAATTACATAACAAAACAGGTATTGGTGTTAAAATATAAATACAATATGATGCATTTTTTTAGATTAATCTACCGGTATATACAATTAAAATTAGCTCCATCTAAAAAACAGAAAAATGCTACTTACAAATTATACTAATAGTATTAAAAAATATCTGCATTATGAGTATAAATACATTTCATTAAAAATACTTTCATACTGTATTTTTACACTATTGATACTTTTACTTAAGCAAAAGGTGTGAATACTTCTTCCACCAATGATAACGCTTCATGCCTTCATGTTCTGACCGGGCGGGGCAGTTTCACCTGATAAGAAGAGGTCGGTCTCACACCAGTAGCACTCATGTTCATCACAGCTCACACAGTTGTCATCACATGGAATGCACCTCATCTCCTCTTCCACGCCGTACGTCTTAGCAGGGCAGTTTTTGTAGCAGCCATCCTGAAAGCTGATAGCAAAAGCAGAAGTCTATATACCTGCAATTTTCCCTCTCTCTCTCTCTTTCACACACACGCACACACACACACACACATCCACACAAATCCACTGTACTCTCACAGCAAAAAGGGCCCTTTTCATTCTAGCATAGCAGTGAACTGAGAGGCAGAGCGAGTGCAGAGAGGCAAGATCACACATGGCGACAGTGAGGCACACAGCCTTACTTGTAAAAGCCCTCAGTGCAGGACAGGCAATGCCTGGGGTTATCTGTTGAAAGCAGACAAAAAATCTCAGCTCTCCTTTTAAACAGGATCTCCCAGGATAGACTCTTGAACATGGCTGGCAACACACTGGGAGGAGAGCTCAGTCTACTGTGGACAGCGTTCACTTTTGCTACTGAGCCATGACTTACACAGGACACACTTCTTGCAGCCTTCCTCACAGGCCATGCAGTCATTGTAATCTGGATCCTCCACCTCCCCTGAGATTAAAAAAAAAGAAAGAAAAGACAGGAGAGCGTGGAAGAAGGAGAGAAACAATCATAAAAACAAGGTGAGAGAGAGAGAGCAAAGTGTGTACAGGTGTGAGACGATACTTTTCAAGGACATCTTTGACACTCAGTCACTGTGTAACGCAACAGATAGAAGAAAATCAGCTTATAAATAACACTGTGACCTTGTTTACCTTCTCCACACTCCAGCTTTGTGCACACTCCATCAGAGACGTAGTAAGAGGAGTTACACTTGAGGCAGTGAGTGGGGCTTGTGCAGAGCCGACAGTGGTCCGAGCAGCGTTCGCAGCTCCTGTCCTTGGTGTGGTAGAAGGCCTCAGGACAGGCGTCCAGACACTGGCCTTTGTACAGGTAACGCTCTATTCCAAACTTATCTGGAGGAAAAACAGAAAACCATGAGGTGTGATGCTGAGACTGAACCTTGGCTTGTACAAAGTTGTACGGTACCTGCCCAGCAACAAACAGCAAACAGTTTTCCACGAGCTGGTGAACATAGTGGATCATACCAGAGCCAAATGTAGAGTTAATGCTAGCTAATAATAATAAGTCAGTCAGTTCTTCTGATGTTACTTTAAAACTTGGTGTGGGCTGGTGGGAATAGTGTGGTGTTTATCGCTGTCTGCAAATGTTAGAAATGTTGAAATCCTGGATTCATTTAATAAACAAAGTGTTTAACCCCAAACATGCTCATGACAAAAGTCAAAATGAATTGGTTGTCACTCATCTGGTAGGTAGGCAGTGTCCCTCTCTACTCACAGAATGATAAAAACAAATCTCCAAATCACATTTTCAGTGCTCAAACAAACTATTTGTCAATATAGTCCTGGAGGAAAGGAGCTATGGAGGTAACAATGTCTGTTCTTTCGAATAAATAAAGCTCCGGTGTGTCACATTTAGGTGCCTCTGATCCATTAACATGGCAGTAATGGAATATAATGTGCATTAGTATGTTTTCATTTGTGTGTAATTGTCTGAAAATGAGAACTTCTATGTTTTTATTACTTTAGAAATCATATCTTCAGACACCGTGGGTCCTCTTAGACGGAGTCCGCCATGTTTAACTGCTATGTTTCTTCAGTGATCCAGAGAAGACAAACCAAACACTGCCTCTAGATAGCACCTTTTAGCACTCCTCACCACCAGGCTTTACCCATATGTATGTATGTATGTTCATGTAATGAGTGACTTGGAGACCGGTTTAACCATTACAGTGACTTTATGGAGGAAAAATGTTATTATTCCCTGTTTCTCAGTAGCAACGGAGAAAAATGATCAACAATATGTGGGATTGCATGCAGGAAACTATGATTAATTCATTAATAACAAAACAAATCTGTTTCTGTTGTAATTTTATCTGCTCTTTCTCTCTCTCTCTCTCTCTCTCTCTCTCTCTCTCTCTCTCTCTCTTTCACACACACACGCACACACACACGCACGCGGTACATATACAGGCTAACACACAGCAGGCTATATTTGTTCACTCCTCACCAGTGTCACAGCTGGTACAGTTGGCAGGTCCTGCATCTACACAGGTGGCACAGGTGTGGTCACACAGGTGACACCGGCCACCTGACTGGTACTTGCCCTTGGCACATTCCGCCACACAGCGGCCCTCATCCAGAGCCCTGCGACCGACAACAACGTCAAAAGAACTTTTTCAACTGCAACGGCACCAAAATCAACAGATATGAATTATGTCTATGCAAATGAGCCGAACTCATTTGCATCCCAGCGTGTAACATATGGCAGAGTTACACAGATGAAGCTGAGTGTGTTGACACAGGGAGAGGAGAAGGAGGGGTGCGGATGGTTGGTTAAACTGAGAGGAAATGTGGGATTTTTAGATACTGATGCTGATTACTTTAAAATTCTGCACTGCATACATGTAAATATATATACACATTCACACACACATATATATATCTACAACCCTAAACTATCCCTAACACTATATACACTATCTGTCATACACAATGTGAATAAGTCATAATATTAACTGTCTTTTGTTCAACAGACAGTTAATATTATGACTTATTCATATTCAATCTAATCAATTAATCTGTCACTTAGTTTTGGAATTAATTGATTAGTAATGTGAAAAATGCAAAAGGTCACATCTTTACGTGTGTCTTGTTTGTTGTATGTCTTCTTGTTTGGTTGTCCTGTTGGTCTTTTGACTTTCAGATATTACTGAAGTGATACATTCATTCATCATAATAGTTGCCAATTATTATTTTTTTTTATCAACTCATCAATTAAGTCAATTTTTTATTTTTTTTTTACACACATTTTGATTAAAATCAGAAAAGACTAAAGCTTTTATAATATGCACAGTTGATTGTAAAAAATACCAATATGTCTGCGAAACATTACATGGAACACTGGGATGTTTCCATTTCCCCTCTGACCCCGCATCTAAAAAGTCAAGACCAACTCACCGTGAAGAAACACAGCTGATGCAGTCTTCTCTTTGCGGCCCTGTGCACTTCAGACACGTTGCATCACACGCGTGGCACTTCCCGTTACTGTCCTGGTACTCTCCTGATAGACATACGCACATACAGAATAACCATGTGAGGCACAGAGGTGGGCTTGATGTCAGATACCACAGGATGGTACAAATAAGAAGTTAGAGAAGTTAGAACTAAATGTGTTACGGTTTCATTAAACAGCAGGAGCGAGCCAACACGTAATAGATGATGGTTGACTGACCGTCTGTGCACTCGGTGTTAACAACACACACTCCCTCCTGCAGGCTGTGACCGCTGGAACAGCTGCTGCAGTTCCCCCGGCTTGGCCCCACACAGGTGAGACAGCTGGCATCACACCTGAAGGAGGAGAGCATGGAGACTGAACACATGCGTACACTAACACACGTACTGACCCCCTCCCCTCTCAAAAAAAAAAACACATGCAGAGAGATAAAACTCCACCCATACAGACACACAACACAGTGTGAAACCGAGCACACGCACACAGAAGCCAACCACCAGAATAAGGCCTGCCATCAGCAGATAAACAAACCACCCACACCTGAACACACACCAGTGAGCTCACCTCCTACATATCCTGTGCCCGTCAGCTATCTCTGGGTTTGGCTCTGTGGCATAGAAGCCAGCGCTGCAGGAGGGCACACACCTCCACTCCTCCATCAAGTAGCCTTCTGCACAATGGTTGCATGCTTCAACACCTGCACCTGATGCCGCAATGAGGCAGAAACAAACATGTTTTTAAATAGCTAAAGGACACGGAGGAGTACTGCGAACAACCGCAGCTGTATATCATGTGTTTAATGAAGTTCTCATACAGTTCTGGACCTCTGACCCTTGACCTGTGCTCTCACCTGCACAGGTAGCGCAGGCCTCATGACAGCGCTTGCATGTGCCTTCCTGCTTGTCGTGGTAGAATCCCACCGCGCAGCTCTGCTGGCACCGATTCCCCTGCAGACTGGAGAGGGCGGAGAGAGCATGTGGCACCGTGACACACGCACACACACATACCCAGCCAATCATGTGACACCGTCAAAATGAGTCATTGCCTTTCGACCGCAGACTCAGTTTTCCAACCCACAGCACACCACCACAAGTACTTGGTGAACTGAGTCACTGTATTCTGGAAACTTCTATACAAGACGCCGAACAATAATACGCCGAATTTGACAAGAGATGTTTTGTCCTTTCCTGTGATGATACTGCAAAATGGAAATGAGGATCCATTTTTCTTTTTGAGCTGTGCGTGGAATTCTTTTGAGTGCAAATACAAATATCGGAGCTTTTTCTAATTGTTATGATTCTGCAGAGTGTGTGTGTGTGTGTGTGTATGGGCACAGGGAGAATCAGTATTCTCAGCGGCTGGGAGAGAAGGAGCAGTGTTTACCGAGCAGTTAATTCAAGCATCATCAGAGAATTTGCTTCACCTTGTGTCTGGTTTGCATTCTGTGCAGATGCTGTAGGAGGTGCACTTCAAGCAGTTTTCACTACACTTTCTGCACATATTTGCATCTGTGGTGGGGGGGGGGAAATCAAACAATACACATGAAAAACACATCAGAGCGATTAATCAATCTTACTCACACACCCCTCAACTGCAGTTACATCAACTGACTGTTCATTAGCAAACAATGAATCCTTAAACATTCACTTGAGCGTATAATTACAAAAAAAAACAAAAAAAATGCAACAAAACACTAAATTCATAAAGGCAGATTTCCAAATATCCAACCGTGGTCGAGGTAGTAGTTATCCCCACAGATGGCTGTGCAAGTATTGGTCCCCTCTGTCAGGTGATGACCGGGTTGACAGGAAGTGCACTGGTCACTGCGACTCCCAGTGCAGCTCTCACAAGAGGAGTAGCACCTCTTACAACGCCGGCGGTCGCCCCAGAATCCCCTGGGACACTCCGATACGCACATCCTATTGGACAGACACGGACCAAAGCACATAGAGGCCAAAGAGTGACTCTCTAAATGAGTGGGAGTGGAAATATTCACCACCGTGACGTGAAACTGTGGTCATGTACACTTCTTCTTACTTCTTGCTTGCAGCAGGCATGAAGAATTTGGCACCATTTATCATCAACGTGGACAAACCGGTTTGGATTATGCATGAGACGCAGTATATACAGGTACTGTATGATGAATTCTGGATACACTGACTGTACTCTATGCTGTGTATAATCATACTAACCTTGTGTTGTTCTTGAACTTGAGAAAAAAGTGTAAACACGTGACACACTGCTGCGGGCTGGGCCCCTCACAGCCATCGTCACTGCATTCTGGGTCGCAGGGTCCTGGGAGGGCAAATACTTGCAAGGTCACTGCACAATCATGGCAACAGCAGTGGAGTTATTCATATTGCTAATATAGTTCCTTATTAAAAAAAAGACTACTGTAAATCTGCATTAGAGTGCATTAAGCTGCTGTGTGAGTGGTCTGAGCTAGAAGATGGGACAGCTTAATACCAGCCGAGGACATGACTCACCACTGTATTCCTCAGTGAGGTCACTATCCGTCGGCATCACGACCGATCGCGCTCGCTTGCGATGCATGTGATACGGCTGCTCTGCCGTGCCATAAATCACCAGGGACCACTCCTTTAGCGTCCCTGTGAAGCAACAGACAAAAAGAAAGAGAGCAAGATAAGAGGTCTGTCCCAGGAGGCCTGAACTGTATTTTAGCAACTGTTCTAGTTGAACTTCAATGTATGTTTCATAATACGGAGATGTTACAAAGAGAAAAAGAGCAGACCTAGTTCGGTGCTGTCTCTCTTCTGAGACGGAGTATCCTGGATCTTCAAAGTCCACTCCCCTGCTGCCTGCTCCCCCCAGCAGTGAGTTGTCATGAATTCCCAGTTCTGAAATCCCTCAGTGGAGTCGTCAAGAGGCCTAAACCACAACATTATATCGTTGTGATGATACTATCACTACTGCTGCTGCTGTTGCTGCTACACCTGCTGCTACCATTACTACTACTAGTACTAAATCTGCTACAACCACTACAACTACTGCTGCTACTAAGAGTAATAACAGTTCCATGTTAAGTTGATACGAACAACATTATCATTCATTTGGAGTTGGCCACCTGAAGAATCTAAGTCCCATTTTTACTCTCCTTTTAGCTTGCTAACCACAATGTTCACAAGCTAGTTGCTAACTGTGTGTGCCTGCTGTTTGGTGCTGAGAAGATCTGGTCTACTGAGGGTTTATCAGAGCTTTTTTTACCCTGGAAACAGCTTCCGGCAATGCTATAAAAGTCAAAACAGTCAACCTGTCCTAAAGCCAAAACTATGGGCCGAAAGACACTAAAACGCTCCACAGAGCTGAGAGGAACTGCAGAGTCATGTGATAAGTATGTGTAGGGTCATCACTATGAGTGAACTTCATTCACATTATACATAGTAATTACAGCCGTTGTTAATATATAAATATTCATTATAGCAGCTTTAATTAGTACTTGAGCAAATGTACTCCCACTGATGTCCTTTAAATCACACTACAGTCTCTCTTGTTGCTGATTTGTGGTGTGTTTCTAGCACTGCAGAGTTTGACACTGTAGGCAGCAGAAAATTGCCAAAAAAAATTTAATTTAGCACGAATCTTGCCCTGGTACCAGCAGTGTTTGCCAAAATCCACATTTTTCCACCTAATAGGACAAGGTGCCAAACTGAGGAATTTAGCACTGGGGAGTCATATGCTGTGCTCGGATTGCTTCTGTACGTAGGAACCATGTGGTGATAAGCCACAAGGGCAGGGTTGTAATATTTTGGTTTCCACACATTCTGCCCGTGATTGAGCATTGCTCTTAGTTACCTGTTAGCTAGCAGCTGTGACATGGTGCCTGAAGGTGATGTGAGCGTGATGGAAAGGTCGCCGCGACGACTGTGAGTGATGGTAACACGGACGACGACATGCTCCACATAAACAACGTGCTGCAGGGGCTCGCCAGAGCAGCCTGCGCTCTCGTACACAGACGTCAGCGCCGAGCCTGGATGAATAGTTCTGTCATGAGACGGAGAGAGAGGGGGGGGGATAAAGAGACACAGTGAGCGGCAGAGACGATGATGAGAGAGGAGGCAGAAAACAAGGAGCACGGGAGAGAGTTACAAGGAAAGGAGCAATAAAGAAAATGACGCCCATTAAAGTGTGCGTGAGAATCAATGTGAGAGAAATCCGTGTGAGAACTGAGACAGAAATAGATAAAGTGTGATGAAAGGGTGGAGAATCAAGGGAAGCCCTGACTCAAAGTGGAGATCTCTTGCAGTGCGGTCGGTGTGATACCTGCTCAGCTGGGTGGGAGCCTCCTCCACACACTCATGCTGTGAGGGAACTTGTTTCCAGCGCTCAGCCTCCTTCACCATGCTCTCAGCATCCAGCAGGCCAAAGCCATACAGGTGGCTCACTGACAGACACACACACACACACACAGGCAAACACACACATATACCACATTATCCAGGGCATAAAGGGCTCTGTAGCTTATAAAAGACATCTCACACTCCTGGGACTTTGTAGGCGTTTATTACTGTTCTGCTCACAGTATCTCATTAGTTTGCATGCTCACTGTTTGATAGTTTCCCTATAAAGAGCTGAGAGAACATTTACCAAAATATGCTTATCAAGCTTATCTTTGTAAATCTTCTTTATTATAAGTTTTGGGTTGATTGTGTTCAAAAGATATAATGCAGGTAGTCGTTTTTTTCCAAACTATTTGCAAATACTGAAATAAAGGAAAGTCCATAGGGGGTACCTTTGTATCCAGCTCCATTAACATGCCAGTCAGGAGCAATGAGATGATGAGCTTCTGATGTTCGGACAATAATGTGCTGCACGTCCCTCCAGGTTAGCATTGGGCTGAGGAAAGGTCAGACAGAGAAAATCATCACCAACCAATCATTCCTGTTAACGGTGCCTGCATGTATAGATTTTATGTGTGGGAGAGCTGCTTACTTGGCTTGCAAAGTGAGAGCGATGACACCCGCAGCTATGGAGGAGGAGAGGGAGGTCTCTGATTTAGCCCGGCTGCAGCTCCCCTGTGGACCCAGCGTTACCTGTCGACGACATCAGGTCTTTTTAGCTTGTACAGTGTTCACCTGCTATGAAACAAAACTGTGCTTTTCTTTGCTGGATGATCTTAGACCAGTAGATGATACACATTTGGCAAAGCTACCTGTTTTTATATGTCTTACATTATTGTGAGAAATGAATGGTAGTAATCAATTCAAAGCATTTCTGCAATAATTTGATTAAGTCTGAAGATTTTTCAGGTTATTTTATCCATGAACAGTTTCTCAATTCACTTTCCAGTAAGTTTAATATATCATCATATATACAGTTTATTGATCACAATACAAAATTACCTATACTATGATCCATCCTGCCCCTGCTTATTTTTACGGTGAACCAGCTGGATGTTAGTGCACCATTTGTTCCACCACACATTAGCGTCCTCATTTATTTTTGTTTATTCTCAGAATACTTAATCTTGATTTTCCTGTTCTTTTTTATTGATTTCCTTTTGCCATCTGGCAGAGTACCACTGGCCTTCGTTTTGATTATATTTTTTTATAATGATATTTTACACCATGGTCCTGCTAAACTTGGAGACCGCACACATCTGATCTGTTTCAAAAAGCCCAAATTAAACTGGCACGGTTACAGGCTGGTTAAAGTCTCACAGTCTAACAAATGTTTTTTGAACTACTAGACTATTAAACTTAGCTTGCTTGAGATGGTATTGCACTATTAGTTCTAGGACAACACTAACTGTGGGAGCTGTATGTGTCCTGCTATTGACTGTAATTTTACATTTTGAGTTTATACAGTTTTAATTATTTATTTTCTTAAAGTTTCTCCATTTTTCTGTACTTATTCTGTCATTGTGCTGCTTCAGAACCCAAATGTCCCCTCTGGGGGATCAATAAAGCTATCTTAATTTAAAAGGCATAAATCATGCTAACGAGTTTTGGAAGTGCTATAATAGATATCTGAGTATTTCCAGGTATGAATGATTGCGGTGCTGGCAGGTTGTCAGGTGAGTGAACAAAGAGATTTCGCAGAAAGAAAACACAAGAGGAAAAAAAAAAAACCCTCAGTGTGCCAGAGGAGCAGCTCTCAATGTTCATCCAATTAACTCTAACGAGACACCCAACTCTGATTACCCATGACCCCTGCAAATTACATGAAGTGAGTGCCATCTTCTGCCCTCTGAATCCATACCACACACATATTACAATTAGAAATCACAACTAGATGTTACCTGATACATTTCAGATCAAAACAAACAATAATACAGGTGTTACGTTTTCATTGATGTCTTCCAAAAGCCCCGTAATCACATACTGTATAATTACCTACAAAGCATACTGCCAATCACTCAGGCAAAAACAAGCACAAGTAGGTAATTATGTATTCCATAGGAGGATATCTCTTCCAACTATAAGGAGCACGTCATCTGGCCATGTTCTCAATGCTGGCATGCTACTGTAGGCCTCCTGAGTCTGAGTTTGGCTTTCAGGATGTTTACAATGGTGTAATTGGACAAGCTGGAAGTGTTGATGCGCCTCATAACACAGCTCCTCTAATATTTCAGCGCAAATGGACTATAGGTTCCAAAAACACTGTAAAGGATCTAACTAAACATGGCTTCCTGTGTCTTGTGACTTTAAGGTTATCACTCTACCAGAAAGAAAGTTCATAAGGAGTGTGTCTGGGGCATTTTTTTTTTTTTTTTTTGATTGACAGGTGTCTCAGACCATCACACTCAACTGCAGAAGTTGTCGCTCGCTCGCCCCCAACGCTGCCTCCGCCCCCCGGCCTCCACCTCATTTCCTAAATGTGTATTTTCTGGCTTTAAGCAGCTGGCAAGACAGCAGTGATTGTTAAATCCCTCAAAGTTCGACCAAAGTTACCAAAGTGATTGTCAGATTTGTTGTTATTTGTATTTAATTGTACTATCAAATAAGAAAGAAAAAAAACATCTTTGCAAATATGTCTAAATCTCTGGGAGCTGGTGGCTGTCATGCCCTCAGAGGCTTTAAAACAACCAAATGAATATAAAAACACAACGCCTAACTCAGTTATTTCAGCATCTCTTCATGCTCAGCTTTATACAGGCTTGCATTTGGAGTTATAGGTGCGATGTCAATAGGTTTAAATATTTATAGTTCGTGGCAGGCTGAAATCTATTTATGTTAACGATGTATTTCATGAGTCTGTAATTTCCTGAAAAGAACAAGGTACAAATTACAGAGCAAACATGAATGTCCTTGAGGGAAAAGCTCAATTTAAACTCAAGTAAATATTCATGAATTATTAATGTATTATTTGGAAACATTATTCTTCATGAATGTTTAATTGTGCACTTGTCGGATGACAAATTTAACATTTTAGCATGTTCATCTCACCTGTGGTGTACAGACTAAGAGACTCCCTGGGTTAACTAGACATTTACCAGCTGAACAGTCTATTTTCTGAATAATTAGTGCTAAATTACATAGTTATTTCCAAGAAACGTATAAAAATATAAATGTAAATTATGAAGAAATGAAAAAAAAGTCAAACTGGAATGACATTTAATGAAATTATGCGCTGTATCAAAAAAAAAGCATATTTACCCCGGAGCCTATGTGTATCTGTTGCTACTGTCCAATCACACTTCTTATCTTACTCACAGCCTCTACTCACCATTTGCTCTGTCTCCCCACCAGTGTAAGCTGCTGTAAGTGTGGACGAGCATCGCTCCAGGTAACCTGGCTGGCTTCCACGCTGAGTGCTGCTGCTGACAGAGATAGTGTAGATACTGCTGCTGTAACCATCACAGGAACAGTGGTCACCTCTTCGCCCTCCGTTCCCTGACGCCCAGACAAAAACAGAGCCCCTCCCGTGGCGGCCCTGAGATTAATTGGGGAAGCAGATAGAGGTGATCCATTTATTATTGAAGTGAATATACAGATACAGGTAGGACACAGATGTAAACAACGACAAGACCTTTGTTTCTTTTTCACACTCAAACTCGCTATTTTTTTCTCTCACTGTTTTGATGCCATTCTGTAAAGCCAGACGAGTCAGAGGTCCAGGTCTCTCCAAAGTGGCCCCGTCATCTTCTGGCCCCCAGCTGGCTAAGTAGATATCAATATACTGTGGGCTGAAGCTAAGTGATTGGGACTCCACAATGTCTGTCACATCTCCATCCAACATTCGGATGCCTATAGGTAGAACAGGGCAGAAGAGTGAGAATGACAACGTTTGAATTGATTATACACAAAACTTCGACCTTCAGAAGTCCTTCAGCATTCTAGTTTCATGCCGTCGCGTGGACTCACCGCCTATTCGTGCCTGGAAAGAGACTCCAACCGTGCAGTGAGAGTTATTTGCAGCCGCAGCAACCATCCCTGCGCACTGAGTCCCATGGCTTGGGAGAAAGGAGGAGAACATCAGAACATGAGGTTAGATGCATATGCATGAGGAGAAGACGGGCTATTTCCGTTACATCAAACCAGTGAGAAGACGGAATTCAGACTGGGGAATTTGCATATCCATATATGCATGTAATTACTGAAAAATGGAAAGAAAAGCATGCATTAATTAAAGTTTGAATTATGATGGGGAGAGGGGAACTGCAAAACAGGTGCAAAGGGAAATCGAGAAATAAGAAGTACTCACTAGTTCGACGTATTGTTGGAATAATTCGGAGAAGGATCTTGGTCTTGTCCGTTCACATCATAACTGGCGAGAGGATCCTGAATCAGATGGATAGTAAGTAGCAGCATATAATAGGATGCCAACGGCTATCTGTCTCTGTTTCATCAGTCAAATCACAAAGAGCATTATTCACCAGTCCACTCGACAGTTAAGTGGATCAGACGTTTAACGTCCACTCCAATACTCTTGGCCGGCCTTTCCAAACCTTTGGCCCAAAAGCTTTGCCTGCAATATCTGTCTCAGCTCTGCGCTCTTACACTAAGAGCTCTGCCAAATTGCTTATGATTAATGTCTCCTTCCCGAGAACAGCGTCCCATCCCAGGGCACTTACATAATTTGGCTTTAGATCCGGATGCTCTCTCTCAATGCCATCATCTAGGACAGACACCACCACACCCTTCCCAGTATACCCTCTCCTCCAGGCACCCGCAATGTTCATACGAGACTGGCAGCCTTTGGACTCATCACTGCAGTGCTGTGGAGCAAATAGTGGGACATCCAATTTAGCCCTTGGGAGTAAAGAATAAATCAGGGTCTATTTTAGGCTCTGTCTGTCTGGGTTTATGTGTCTGTGTTTCAGACTTGAGCATAGCAAAGAAAAAAAAAACTGACTCACAATGTACCACAGGCTGTTCCATATTGAGTCATTATAGTGCAGTGTCCGGGTTCGACTCGATTGAGGATGAGCAGTGGGAAGGTGTTTGGTCTTCGTGTTAATGGCGTACATATGACTGGCTCTGGGGTTCCTCTTTGCTCTTCTCTGGACCACCTGCTGTTGAAGCCATTCCACCTTAAAAAGAACACACAGAGTACATGTACAGATGTTGAAGAGATGGCAATGGTCTGTCAGTTGGATGGTCAGTCCATTACTTTGGTCGATGCTGAAATATTTCAGCAAGTATTGCCAGGAATTTACTGATAAAATATGACAAACTCCTGACCTTTAATCTAGTGCCACCAAAATCTCAAAGTTTTCCAATTATCCATTGAAATATCCCTAAATATGCAAGATAGAATGACACAAATTTGGCACTGCAGATACGGTGACTGACTTTGCCAAACTGATTTTGAGTCTAGTGTCATCACGAGGTCCATATTTGTGGTTTTTAGTGAAATGTCAACAGCTGTTACACTGATCTGACTGATTTTTTTTTAGCATCATTTCCAACAGGTATGATAAAACTGTGCTCGCCAAAATAATTGCTGACATGTGGTGACACTGCTACAACAATGTCTGACCAGGCGTGAGTCATTCAGTTGAGCAGACAGAAAGCCAACACATACAATCTAAATAACCTTTTTTGGTGTGTGTTCACACACAAAATGCTGGCAATAATGGCATATGCAGTTTACATTGATAACAGTGGCAGATATACCATTGAATATTATGGATTCTTGACTCTAAAATCAGGATTCTCATCAGATTTTAGCAAAAGTTTGCAGATGTTAGCTATAGCTAGCTAGCTCGTTAGCTCCATGAGTTGGTTAGAAACAAAGTCTCTAGCTGTATTTTTAATGTTTCCAGTTGACTTGTCCTAAAACAAAACTTGACTAATGGATCTTAAATATGCTATTATGATACTGTACAAAAAGACGGAGGCTTAAGCTGCATAACCCCAGCAAAAAGTCAGCGTCTTCACAACCCTCTGGGGTCCAAGCAATCACCCACGATTGCAAAAGCAATTGATAGGTCCGTTGATATCATTAACCCCTGAGGGTTCATGGACTCATTAGTCCTAGTATTCATTACAAGTATTAAAAATGTGCGCTCTGACCGTTTTTTATTGAATTCTCCTGTTTGCTGCTAATTTGATCAGGGTGGGGTTCAGCAAAAGGTCAACCGAACCAGAAAACTGTTATGATAGGATACCTTGGTTATAGTTCAACCAGAAAGTCACACTTAGAGTGTGATGGATGTTTACAACAGATAGTTTGGGTAATATTTTTGCCATTTGCTTTCGTCTGTTGTAAATCATCTGACTGCTTATATTTTTGGTTCTGTCTGATTTCTTTCTTCAGGATGTTGCTATTTTTCCAGATCTCAGAAATTAGCTTGTGGGTACATTATTATCAAAACTGGCAGAAATGATGGCGATCGCCACCAAAATTAGAACAAACCAAAATTATCCTTGATTTGATATGTCATACTGGGAGTTCTGTTCCTGTTTATTAATCACTCTTGGCATCTTAAACTTAAATGGTTATGTGAGTGTGTCTTCGGTAATCATGTGAAGGGATGAGAGTGCAGAAAGGGCCGGTACGTGAACATGTGTGTGCTTATGTGTTGCAGGTAGGGAGGGCACATGCAGCTGATTAATAATCCAGCAGAGTCTTCCAGTTCTCCTCATATCCCATTACTATACCTTAGTCTCCTTGGCGACGTTAACAGACACCTCTTTGTTGGACACAGTGGACCGCTTCGCTGTTCTGTGGTGCCGAAAACTGTAATAACTCCTCAGGTCTCCAATCTGGTGAAACAGACATCAAATCCTCTAAATTAATTTGTTTTCAGGGTGAAGGTGTGTGGCTCATCCCGCCCTGTCACTGTACTAAACAGCTGTTAAATTATGAAACTGCCTTTGGTTCTCTTTCATCAGGGCGGCTACCTTACACCTGTGATAGTTTTTCAGGCTCTGGCAACCTGAGCCACAAGACTCCAGACACACTGCTGCTCATGTGTGTGTGGGTTTGAGTCCACAATGCCATGACGTAAACGGATTCTTAAAGTATATAGAATGAAGGGCTCGACAGTAATTTAATGAAAGCAGTGTCATAGGTTGATTATTTCTGTGACTGGCAAGAATAAATCCTAATTTACTCCCTCATGGCTCCGTTGTGAAATTCGCTTTTGGCTGCTGAACTCAGTAATATAAAGCAACGTATCTTTTCAGTTTCAAAAGGGTCTTTGTGGTTCATAACACCCAGTGAAACACAGACCCAAGACCTGCAACTTTCATTACAGCATCTAACCCCAGGGAGTACATGTGTTGAATTTATCGGCCTGGCCTCTATAGCTCGCTCTGTTTTATTTATCTGCTTTATTATTTATTGATTTTGTTTTTATTTGATCATTCTGTGGGTGTTTTGACATGTCTGGTCTTGATTGATTTCAGTTTTTATTTCTTTAATGCGCACGAGTATTGACAAATTCTTCGCAAGCTTGATTGAAATGGCGAGAAAGTGCTGGAGTGCTTGATTCCTTCAAGGTTTAACTGTGTGGATAATTAATATTATACAGTCAGGGTGAGAATAATGAAACGAAGGTAAGAGGTGAGAGAACAAAATGAGATCTTTTTGGCAGCTTGGTATCCTTCTCACACCCACGAACATCCCGACAGGCTTGTAATGTAATGTGTAATGAGCAGCGGCTGACCTCTGATGGAAAAAAAACTTCTCCAGTACTCCACAAAGGTACAAAATCTTCAGTGAGCTAATCATTTAACTTCGTTTTGCAGTAGTTTAGTGGCAGTTTAGCGATACCTCTAGCAGTTTGCTTTATTACATTTTGAGATGATCATTTACTGCAGCTATAAAAGCTGTATTTGACTGTCAAATGTTATCAAGGATTTCTTAAGTCTTGAACAGAAATTAAACGCTACTGGAGTCTTCGCCGGGCACAGATGGTGGGCAGTGAATTGTGAACACAATGACATTTATTGCACTTAATCTCGGCATCGCAAATATAATACAATTCCTGTTACTATTCTAGTTGCATATTTGCAATAACATTGTCTTATGTGACACTGTGGATGTGGCAGGCTGGTAACTGGCTGAATGAGGACACTGTTAAACTATTGATTTTTCTCATTAAATCTACATCAATTACAGAGATTTTCTTTATCTCTACTATCAGAGTGGATTTTGTCTAGATTTGTTGTGTTTGTTAGGAGTTTTTCTGTCGTTCCACATCTTTCACAGGGACGTGGCCTAACTTGGAGCTTCATGACTTCAAGGCCTGCACACTCTGAGCTTCCCCATAGGTCTACATTACAGTGACTGAAGAATTAAAAACTCTGACAACAATTTAGATCAAGACTGCAAACGTTTGGCACACTATGTCCATGTCTTTTTATGAACAGTATGTTAGATCACACCTACCTGTCCCATGTTAGTAAATCCATATTTCTCTGCTATCCTGTTGACAGACTCACGGTCAGCTCTTATTTTTATCGCCCAGTCGTTGGTGTAAATCGTTGCATGACAAAACTGGAGGAGAGTTCCCATCCATAGCGCGTAAAAACGCACCATCACTGCAGAGATAAAGAGGCTTCCTTTCTTAGAAGAGAGTGTGTTTCATGCGTTGTCCCTGCACCCTGTTCTCCTGCGGAGACCGTCTCTCATAGCGGAAAGTTTCCGATGAAAACTGAAATCCACTGTCGCAAAGAAGCCGAGTTTCATGAGATGATCTCCTAAAACGGAAGGATCTTTACCAGCTGAAAGTTGTGAAGACTTGACTCTCCTTCACAGGGAACGAGCGACTATCAGATTACAGCTCCAACATGGGAGCCAGGGATCAACTTAGTCTGTCCTTTATAAGGATCCGACGTGTGGGTGCAGCCCAAAACGTCCTGATGGAGCAGCTTCGTCTTCTCGTTAATTACCCGTAATAATTAGTGTAAATGCAGAGGTCAAAAGAAAAAAAAGATATAAAAAAAGAAAAAAAGATATAATAATAATAATAATAATAATAATAATTCCATTCAGGTCAACAGAGTCAGGGTGCTGCAGTCTCTGCTGCAACAAATGGAATTGGAAACACCTGTGTTGACCCTACTAAAATGGCTGCTGTGAAAAAGATCTATTGTAAATTACTTCACTACATTTATTCAGCAGCAGTCGACCTAGTAGTTATGTTTGAGGTTAAGATTGAACATAAAAAGCATGACGAGGTTATAAGATATTGTTAAATTAAAGCATCCTGTGATCCTTTAGAAGAAAAGCTGAGTCTAGTTGGGGGCCGTGTGCCACATTTCAGATGTTTATGAGTTAGTTGTTAAAACGTCTAAACCTCTCAGATTATTTTATTAAAATAACTGCACATGAAGTAACTAGAGGTAACTTCACCTCTGTCAAATGCCACTCACAGTCACAGTGATGCTTTAGTACGAACAAAGGGCCAGTGTGTAGGGTTTAGAGACATTTAGAGGATTGCAACTTGCTCGCTTTGTATGTGTTACTGTATAAACATCAACATTCAACATGGCAGACTCCATGGAAGAGGACCTCACAGACTCACAGGGGCTGATATTTTCTGTACAACGATTACTTCTTTTCAGTACATGGTGATAATATGTCTGTACTTCTATGAAGGTAGTAAGTAGGTAAGTAAGTAAGTAGGATTTTAACTTTTACTTGTAATGGAGTATTTTTAGACTTTGTATTAGTACTTTTACGTAAGTAGGCTTAAGGCTTAAGGTTTGCTATGCCAATGTGACCACTGCTATCATTTAAACCACATAAATAACATGATTCTCAGTCACTGTGTAAACTGATCATATATATGGTGTGTTTGTTTGCAGTTGAAAGCCTTATACTGAACCCAGAGGATGTGTTAAGTATTTCTTCTTTTTTTTTTTTTTCCTTGGTGGGGTAATATTTGCCTGGAGGCAATGGATTTTTTAAATTCTTATTTTGGCCAAATGCCTTTCCCCTTGGCACCGCAGCAGTCTGTGCATTGTGAATCGATATCCCCGCGTTTATAAATTCGCTGCTTTAACTGGGTCAATCTGAAGCAATCAGAAAAAAATCCGTCATGGTTTCTAAGAAGACCATCAAGATATTTTTAAATTTTAATGTTGCGATTCTTCACAAATGGGAAAGAAACTTGAATGGTGATAAATTCCAGCTGGTGAATTGAGAAACCATGCACGGCCTTTATGGCAAAAATACAAACATCCATTTCAAATGTCATCAATTACCCTTCCAATCCACTAAATAACACATTTCCATTCTTCCTAGAGGTGAGGCTCATTTAAGTAGGGAGTGTAATAGTAGAGTAGTGTAGTGAAACACCATTAACATCTTTGAGATGGTGTCAAAGTGATAAAAACGACTTGTTTTACATGCAGTTAATAATAAAGAAGAGTTGTGAGGGATGCTGGAGGAGAAACTGAAGGAGGAGATCTACTAAATGAAACTCTGTGTATGATCTACAAAGCCGAAGAGCTCTATTGCATCTCATCCAGTGCCAAAGTTGCTTATTATTGCATGTTTCATACGCTACAATACTGCATTACATGGAAAATGCAAATAGCTGGAGTTGATAGGAATTTTAGGATTACCAGTGATGCAACATGTCCCAGTATGTTAATTTTAGTTGAAGCGTTGTGCGTTATTTCAGAATAAATGTTGCCTGTTTTGCATGACATCAGCCTGCTGAATATGATTGTCCCGGCGTTGTAACGTCAGTCCTGCTGTATATTTTTAACTGCACATCACATAAAATGTCATTTAATCATATTCCTGCAAATAGCAAAATGTAAGTCATCAGTACACATTACTGTTATCTTGCTGATTTAATTACAGGGATACAAAGTGAAACAAATTATACATGTTCGGAATAAATTGCTTCTTTTTCATGACTGGTATTGATAGACTGGACAGATCATGCTTTTTACTTTTATAACACTGTCCTTTCTCTTCACTGACCTGCTTCACACTGTGATTTAACTTTGCCTCAATGGGCTCCAGGCCCAAACATCTAGGAGGTAGTACTATAATATCCACTGACACTGATCTTCAGGGACAGTAATTCCAATTAATGGCACAGCGTTAGTCATATAATTATGTCACCAGAGACGTATTGTGTGTGTGTGTGTGTGTGTGTGTGTGTGTGTGTGTGGCAGGTAGATGAGGTTCATAATGTGATGTGTATTGCACGTTGTTGGAATATCCCCTACTAATTAGGAGGAGTTGTGTGCGTCGGCCTCTTGTTGCGGATTTGATGCTGTGGGAAATAAAAGTCAACAGAACAGCTGATCATTTGCAATAAGAAGGCAGCTGCTCTTGTGTCAGACGTTGTATCAAAAAAAATACAACCATTCACATAGCTAATAAAAATATAATGCATGTAAATCCAGATGGTATTAATATCAAATATTTAAATCCCCTGGAAACTTGAACGCAAAGACTGAAGCCACTCTTGTGTATGTGGTATGTATAAGCTTAGCTTAGCATAAAGACTGGAAACAAAAGGCAACAGCTAGCCTTTCCCCGCTCCAGTCTCCAATTCTTCTTTTCAGCTGATTCACACATGCGGTAATTAAAAATCACTTGGACACAACCTGTTTATAACAGGGACAGCCTGGAGATCTTTCTTTATCAGGTAATGTTAGAAAAAGCAGAATATTGCAGGACTTGCAGGGCCAACGCAAGCAGCCAAGGACTTTCCCCGTGAACCACAGATCTGAAAAGAAAATCAGCAATGCTCGGACGAGCTCTGCACTAGAAAGATGAAGAGCCTAAGGAGAAAATGTTTCCCAAACATTTTTAATTGCAGGAATAAATGTACAATGAAAAGAAGAAAATCAAAATGTTATAATAACGCTGCCTGTTCTATCATCACGTATCAATTCAAGTCGAAAAAGAAGAAATCAGCATGAAAATGCTCTCACCAAGTTTCCTGCTTGGTTACCAACCCGTCAGAGTATTTTGATTTTATAGTCATGCTCAATGTCCAATGTGTCCTTGCATTGTAAATTACAAAGAGCAGGTTCATGATGCAATATGCGCTCACACTTTATCATCCACTTCACAATGGAGTAGAAAACAAACTAGCTGAACAAAACAAAGGAAAAGCACCTCTTGGCGAAGCAGTCAGAGGACTTTGAAGTTATCTAACACGTCTTCAGAGAGACTGACTTTGATGTTCAGAGAACTCCTCTCAAACAGTGACACATTCCCCTGAAAATAATTGTCAAACGTGTTCCTGAGCACATTGACTGCCCTGCAGGCAGCACAGGTATGAGCTCTTGTTTATTCTTTGTTTAAAATGTCTTCTCACTGTTTTATGAACTCATTGTTTGGCGTCTTGAGTTCTGCTGCATGATTTTTGACAGTGTTGATTTTGTTTCTTTTGCTTGGGAACTGTCAGATACTTGTGAATGACAGAACTTGCGTATTGTGTTGTAACCAGCCTCCAAAAGATGTGTGATAGCTGTTAATCTAGAATTATAGTGATGCAAAGACATCAATGTTTCTGCGACTGCAAACGTTGAGGCAATGAAATAGGATCCATGACAAACTGTTTGAGTACAGTCTGCGTCAGCAGATGGCCACATTCAAATTACACAGGGGATAAAGTCAGTCAGACCACAGGCCTGAATAAAGCGTCAAGCAAACTGAATTCAAGAAGTAGCTTGTATGTGTAAGTATGAAAGAGAGAACCGAGTCAATGTTGAATGACGCCTGTGCAGGTTCGCCCACGTGCAGCTCAATAAAGCATGTTTCAGCTTTGAGAAGATTCATAAGTGCATCTGAGGTCTAAACAGTGCACTCGATGATACTGCTCACACATCATAACAAAAACATAAAGGCAGAAATCATTACAAGTGAAGGAATGAGCACAAAACTCAAATATATTCGCTCACAGCCCAACTTCTATGTCAATGTTCTTCCGAGAGCTCCAGCTATATGTGTTTGGGAAGTTCTTCTGATTCTTCTGAACCTCCTCCAACATCTCTGGTTCAGTCTGGGCCCTTGTCAAATATCATCCCACTCTTTCTTCAAATCTTTGCTGCGGTTGTCTACTTTGAAGTTTTCTGTGAAGGCAAAATGTCCAAAACTAATCAAAACTTATGCAGTTTATTGACAGATTCCGAACACTGGATTTTCTTTCCCTGCTCAGCCTCGCAGAGAACTCCTCTTGAATGAAGAGTTATTACTTTTCATGCACGCCATGTACATCTCGTCGTATCTCTCGCCTCATATGGAGAAACCCTGGTGTCGCAGGTCTGCTGTGTTTCTGTGTGCCTCGCAGCCCCCCCGGCCGTGATTGTATTTACATTTCATTGCCCGTTTTTGCATCAGTGACAGCAGTGGCAGGGGAGAATTTAGCTCATATTTTATTAAACCAATCTGCAGCTATCGCAGTTGACTCAGAAACTTGGCAGGTCGTCTGGAAATGGGTACTTTTTAATTCATTATTTACCATGTCCCAGTGACACACACACACACACACACACACACACACACACACACTGCTGCAGTGCTACACATGTAGATATGACTGTGTGTTTGTGCACTTGTGTGAATCCTCTGAAATCTAGAAAGCCAAGTCAGAGGATGTACGCAAGCATTGTTTCTGTATGTGTGTGTGTGTGTGTGTGCACGCAAATGGGTGTATTTTTAATTTAGATCCGCTGGTCTGCATTCAATCCATATTTTTCTTTTATTTGGTCACTAATGAGGCTCCTATCTCAGTTCAAAGAAGCGAAAATTCTTTCAAGTATCATTGCAACTTAGGGGCTTGTTTATCAGCATCATTATGAAGTCATTGTGAGGAGTTTATGTTGCATCATTTATTGCATTAGCCTTCAAATAAGACTATTTAAGCCGCTGGACTCGCGGACAGGTTACGTCTCCGGCACCTCTGACTCCGTCCGTCTGATTGACTGTGAAATGAACTCTTTAGTTGTAATGTTGTAAAGTGAGACATAATATCTCTATAGCAGCCTAAGCTCAATGACTCATGCAGTATTAGCTTTGCTGCTTCCTCTCAGCATGCACGGGCATTTGTAGTTGTTTTCACATGTCCATTATGCATGCTTGTTGATGCCTCGAGACATGGTTATTTTTTTCTCCTTCATTTGCAGCCGAGCGTCGACTGATGTTGCGCTGAATTGCGTGAGCCAACTTTGACCCTTGATGTTTCTTTGAAGAGGCCTCTAAATAGGTTTGTTCTCACTCTTTATTATAATTTTTTTTTTGTTCACAGGCATTCTGTGTTTTCTCCAGAGCTCCGTAATGACCAGCCTGGACCAGAGTCTATTTACCTGATGTGTCAGTATGACACGCCAGCGGCCTGCGTTGCTTTCCACGTAAAGCTTTTCTCCCTTTTGTGTGTGCCAGCATTCTTGAATAGCACTGCAGCATTGCTGACAAAATAGTTACCTACCTCACCCCAGAATCCCTGCACACACACACACACACACACACACACACACACACATACACTCGCACTTCCTTTCTCTTTATGGATTCAAAGCAAGTCTTCTCTGGCTCCTTTGTTCCCCACTCTAGGCTGGGCTCAGATCCTCTCTGCTCTCTGTAAGCCCGCTCTGCTCTGTCATCAGGATTACAGGCTGTGCTGTAGCAGATTAATGACTGACAACTCTACACTCCTCTCAGCATTGCGAGGCGCACACAGAGCTACTAGGAGGAAGCGTGCGCCTGGTTGTGAGGGAGAAAGGAACAACTGCGGGGGAGATAATGCATTGTGTTGGTCTGAGAACAATATGTTAGCTGTGTGATTGTGTGTGTGTGGAGCAGAATCGTGTGGCTGCGAGACTGCGAGTGTGTGCGCGACATGGCTTGTGTGTAAATGTGGTGGTACGTGCAGCAAAAGCTTTTCAATTTCTACACCTCAGTGCAGCACTGCAGGACACAGGAGTTAAGTCGGTGAACATGAGGAGGCCTCCGTTGAACAAGCTTTGGTTGATGTGTGTGTCTTTGTGCATGTGTGTGTGTGTGTGTGTGTGTGTGTGCTCATATGCATGATTATGTACTCATGTCTCGAGAGGCCCAGCGAGAAAAAGTGGCAGTTACAAGTCCAGTACATGAGGGACTGTGGAGTGACGCGGATGCATATTCCCTCCAATAACTCTTCCCAAAAAAAGCAAAACAGAATCTGTTTCTAACTGCTTTGTTTGAGGCGAAGAGGAAGCTGGCAGTAGTTGTATAAATCCAAACAAGCAGGCAAATAAACTGAGAGCTAACACTTTCCGAAGTTTGGAATAAATTAGGCCGAGATCTCATACCACCTCAGAGCCTCATAGAAGCAGCTTATGTGTGTCATGAATTACTAAGTAGTAATATTTGGGGCTCCGCGCAGCCATCAAACAGCTGAGGCTTAATTTCCTGAGACTTGCCCTCGAGTGTCCAGGAAAGTGGGCTGTCTGAGCCGCCATCTGAGGACTGAGAGGCGTCCCATCCTTTACGTTGTGTGTTGTGATATCTTTGGGGTGTAAAACACGTTTTCTGTTGCTTGAGATCGACAATTGTTTATCTACTCTGATGTCCTGAGAGTGACAAAATGGCTGATATTGATTGACATTTACTAGTACTCTACTTAAGTACAGTTTTGAAGTACTTTATACTCCTGCTTCACAACCTTTTAGAATGAATTACCATACTTTTTACTCCAATACATTTATCTGGCAGCTGTAGATGCTAGTTAGTTAGGTTAACCATAACTTGATGAGTTCATAAACCGTAAATTATTGAACCATTACAGAAAAGTCATTTTTAGTTTGAGTTTCTCGTCACATTTCAGAGAGATTCCTTGTCACACATTGTTCAAAGCCCAGTTCTTTCAGGAAAACGCCAAAAATGACAACAAATTTGTGCTGTCGACTTTCTTTTTTAAAATCTCTCCGGCCTCATCATAATCATCATCTTATGACCCTTTAGATTTACCTTGTGACACTTCGGAGGGGCCCGACCCCTAGACTGGGAACCTGGAAAATAAAAAAAAATGTTTGAAACTACCTCAACCAGCTGCAACAGTAAAAAGCTACTTACACACTGATGGATCAATACATTCATGTAATGTGAGAGATTACATCTTGGTTATAGCTGACATTTTTCTGCAGAATGAGTAGATAATTATACTTATATACATATACCATTATAGGATTTTCGATGCAGGACTTGTAATGAAGTAATTTTATATTAATGTATAGAGAAGCAAAGTCGCTCTTCTGCCCCATGAGAACTTATATAGTAATAAATATCTACAGTAGTCAGTGGCAAGGGACAAATAACTGTTTGATCCTGTTTCAGTTGTGCCATGGATAACACAGATGACAGCTTTAAAGATAATTATAATGTCACAAATCCTTAAAGTTACAGTCTGTACCAGAACTGCGTCTCTCATCTCGCACAATATCACATCACACATAACACCAACAAGGCCTTAACACATTCAGCTTTGAACTGTGACTTTCATGACTTGCAAAATTATCTTTTAAATTCACAAATATCCAACATAATTCATGGCACAGTTGAAACAGCAGCAAAAAATGTCTCTTGCTGTTGTCGTCTGCTGGACTTTTCTATTGGTACTTTAGCATTTGGCTGTAAACACAACACCGACATCACCATTTAAGTTGTGATAGATTAGCTTTAATATATAATTATATTTGTGGCCACCTGAATGATGTAAATCCAACATTCACTCTCCTTTTAGTTCTAGATTTGGTGTCCAGTAACTCCTCTCTGGTGTTCTGTTTGTAGTTTCCCAAGCAGGTGGTGTACAGTTGTTTTTTTTTTCTGAAAACAGCTGCCTGCTGTGGCCTGAAACAATTCTATTAGAGTGATGAGAGTGAACCAATCAAAATAATGAGCTGAAGCTCGCTATAAAGCTCCATAAAGCTGAGGGGAGCTGCAGATTCAGGTGATAACTCTTTGTAGGTTCATCACTACAAGCAACCCCTTTAACATTGTTGTTTGATACATTGTTAAAAAACAAAACAAAAAAAAAAAACTCAATTATAGCTGCTTTGAGTAAAACATCTTAATGCTTCTTCAAACATGTTGAATCCAGATTGAAAACACACACACACACACACAGTCAGCTGTGGTAAAATACTTTTATAGAGCAGTAATCCATATCTGAAATATAGCATCCAAGCAGAACAGCTCTGATATGTACAGAACTCGACTCACTCATTTTCTCAATTTATATATGCTTTTTTATGTAAATATGTATATAAGTATGTGTTTGTGTGTGTGCCGTATGTGCATGTAGACGTGTGTAGTAGTTTTTTTCATCAATTACAGTATATTAAAAGTTTTAAATACAGGTCATAATAATTCTTTTTAAATGACTCTGGATATAAAAGCTGGTGTTCTGACCCTCATTAGTCCATTAATGAAGATGAATCCTCCCTCTCGTTTCATCTTTTATAAATATTCTCTATCCTCTCTGCTGTATTGCCTCTTGTACTTTGCCCCTTTGCCCCCTTCCACTCGCTATATATTCTCTTTATGTCTCCTAATTGCTTCCTAACTGTGAGTCATATTGTGGACCGAACTTTTGCTTTTATTTGACTTCAGCACTTTTACTTCCCTTCACCAGTATCAAACCTATAAGTGCTGAAGAGGCATTTTAAGAGCAGTAACAACATGTGTGCCCCAGTCAAACCATTCCCATCAACTCCAACAGCAACAGCTAAAATCATAACCTTTGTAGCTTTTTTCTCCTCCCACAGTTTGATGTTTGCATTTTAATTCTCCAGTCTTTTCCACGCTTCTTTTTTTAAAAAATCAGATCTCCAGTTTATCAATCGTAGAACAGTATCCAGTGCACTGCAGTATCAAAATGTCCATTGCTCCATCCTCCAGCACTCAGAGAAACCAGAAACACTTCTTCCTGTTCTTCTTGGTGGTGGCAGGGGGTCGCACCGGTTGTGGGGAGTCCTGTTGGTGGGGTGTGGATGGCTGGGGAGCGGCAGGCTGTGGCGAGCCCCCCTCGGGAGGGTCGCCCACCTTCCATGTGCGTACCACCTGCCCTTCCTGCAGACGAAAGTCATGCTCTACGCTAGAAAGAGAAAGAGGGAGATAATATCAGGGGAAAGGTCAGTTACGTGTGTTTAAACCTGTAACACTTTATTGTTCTTTTCAGTGCAATGGAAGCAAGTTTTGAACATAACACTAACATATGAGATAAGATGAGATCATCCAATTATTATATGATCACAGTGTCTGTGTGCCTTTTGGAGCTGAGCAGGTGGGTTTTAGAGCTTTTCCTCTGAAAACAGCAGCCTGCTGAGGCTGAAAACGACACTACGGGAGCAGCGACTGTGAACCAAAACTAAAAAACTGCAGCCGAACAGCTAAGCGATAAACTGAAACTCACTATAAAGCTCAGTGAAGCCTGGTCCTCTATAATTTCATCACAATGGGCGTCGCTATTATTGAAATGCCACTTTAAACATCGCAGAAATAAAGACAAATACCAAGAGTGTGAGCAGCGTTAGGTACTGTACAAGGAAGAACTCGGGTGAAAAGCGTCGCAGAGAACTCCCGCATCTGCCACCTCCTTCGTAGACAATAATGAAGCTGTTGACAAAGTGAATCAAGTGCTGAAATGCTGAGTATCACAGAAATGTTGCGGCACCAGGAGGGATCCCAGGACTGCAGCTGACACACACACCGAATGAAAAAGTCAGCAAGGTGCATTGTCAGTCACATGACAGTATAGCTCAGGGGCTTCACTGCTGAAATGAGATGTGAACTCCGATGCACCTCTGCAGAAGCTATAGGTAAAGGTAAGCAATAATAAATGAATGCATCTGCAATAAAATGAATAAGAACAATATTTGCTTGCTGAATTACTTTTGTCAGCAGTTACATGTTGAGTAAGCCCCCCCTGCCTTTTCTTTCTTTTTTTTTAATATTCTTTTTACTTTTGCTGCTATTCTTGCTTATTATGCAGTGGCCTAGTTAGCTGGTGTTTCTCATCACAGCACAGATGCTGGAAATAAAGAGGACTCCCTCGGTTGAGGATACGAGGAGAGAAGTGCTGCAGAGAAAGCAAGGAGGACTGAGCTCAGCAGTGGTGGCGGCGGCGGTGGCAGCGGCGGCGGCAGCAGGGCCTGGAGTTCTCAGGCAAGAACAATGAGGACTCTCACATTCATATCCATCTGGCTTTATAACTCCCACTCCCTCAATCACTCAACCACTTCACGCTGGATGCCCACTAGTATTCTAATGCACAAAAAAAAAAAACAAGTGAAACATCAAACTCCAGACAGGAGCACAGCACAGGCAACGGATATGGACAGAGTAAACAGTAAAAAAAAAAAAAAAAAAAAAAAAAAGTGAGTGGGTACAAAGAGCAGTGGAGAGGATTTCTTCCCTCCGCAATATTTACAGCAGGTAGGAAAGAAAGCCACTTCAACTAAACCTCTTTGTGGCAGCTGGGACTGCTTCACAGTTTGAAACAAACCACCAAAAGCCGCGTAAAATAAGGCGCTAGTAAGTAGAGAAGTAAGTGATGGAGTCCGATGCTGCTGTTCTACCGCCCTGAAGTGAATAGAGTAAATAAAGTACACCATTCCCCTCATCTTCACAGCCTCCCTATTTGTGCCACCATACAGCTCAGCTCCCTATAGAGCTCCCCAGTGGCTCTTGTCTTGCGTCCGCTGTGTTCCCTCTTTGTGAAAATGAATAGCCCCGGTCCACGGCTCTGCGTGATGAAGGCACATTGGCGCTGTAGGGAGCTGTCCACCCTCAACCTTAATTATCTGCACACTGAGCCCACAAACTGTGGCAGACAGGAAGCTGTGAACCTAACACACTTCTTTCCGCTGCTCCTCTTCTGTCTTCTGCCTTTTTTGGCTAGAGGCTACACCTCACCTCAGGTCCTGCCTGTGGGCAAACTAGGTGTGTTTTACAGATGATGCAGGCCATAATATAGGTTAGGTGTAACAAAAGTTGAAAGAAATGTGTTTTCACTGTAGTTGTTGTGCGTATACATCGTGTTCTGTAACAACCACATGGCCTTGAAAAACTTCAATGTCCCCTTCAAAGGCATTTCCTTATTGTTACTTCACCTGGATGTTTCATTGTGCAGACTGATGGATGTGCAGAGTTTGACATACAAGGCTATTTACGCATTAATCTGCTGAAGGTATGTATGATAGTATGGAATTCAATCATGGTCCCATATGCAACTCAGAATCAGCAAGAGCCGTCTGACATATATTGAAGAGAAGATGACAGCACGCTAAGCTCCAGTGATTTCATTATCGACGCTTGACCACACTTGTTCTTTCTCAAGGCAAGTTCAATACAAGTGTGACATACACGTATACATCTCGCAGCCGTCCACGATCACTGACATTATCAGCAAGTTACAAGAGTTCACCTGAGTTCATCACAACATTAGAAAAGTTAAGAGAATACATCAACAATTTCAACTATATACTGTATGTATGGGTTTAACTTTAAAGTCGGGGTAAAGTCAATTCTGAGATTTCTTTTAAAATATATTAAATATGTTGGAAAAAAGTTGCTGAAAACCTGTGAAAAGACTTTGAATGATATATTAGTGAAATATGGAGTTAGAGGTTCAAACAGTGTTTCACCAGTTTTCAGTCCAGGATTTTGTGGGCGGTCCTTAAAGGGTGGCTCGATGACACGCTGAGGCCAGATTAATTCATCTCGGTCAGAGTGTTTCAAAGTTAGTCATGTCATTTTCTGAACTCATCTGACACGTTTCAGTTGCTTCAAAATGGCTACTTGAGTTTGACACCTGATATTTTTAATCATTCAAATTTGGTTGGGGGGTTAATAACACTTTCTTCTTTGTGAGACTCAGAACAAATATTTATTCTGACTTTACACAGACTTTAAAGAGAACAATATAAAACAAAGTGATTCAACACAACCGACACAGGGGCCTATATTCATTTAGACATTCCTAAAAACGTTTAGTTAGTTATAATTTGTTGATGACGTATGCATATATAAGGCTGTATCTGAGAGTGCAAGTATTATGTGGAGACTCCAGTTCATACAAACTGTAGAATAGATTTTTTTTAAAGAGGTAGAAGGAGTGGAATTGCCAACACCAAAATATGTACACAGAAAAAAAACTGAAAAAAATCTGAGTAGAACAAATCAGTAACAACCTGATAATTAATGAATCATTAATAAGTAGTTAGTGAGTAATCTATACTTTATAGTAGATAATGATGATTTACTACAGAACTGACTGGAAGATAATATATTAATGCATCAGGTCATGATTACTCCATAAATATCTGTGAATCGACATCCTGACCACTTTCCTCATGAGTCATTTCTGATTAACTGCTGAGTGGCACAAAACTATTGACGACTAATTACTTAATCATTAGTCACTCTTTATGTGCCCCCTTAAGTAAAGTGATACATCACGCTAAGTAGTTACCGTGCGACCCCTCATTACTTCATTAATATGAGTTTTTACTGGTGAATTTAAACCCATATTATAAAGTGGTACCAGGTAGATTGAACCTTTTTATGTACACATATGCTTATATGAAGTATATGCCTTAAAAAATGTCGTGTCCTTACATGTGACGAATTGTGTTACTCCTCCGAGTCTTTGTGTTTGATTAATCCACCAAGACTCGGAGGAGTAACATGACCTCTACCTCTATGACCTTAGAGTTTCAGTGGGAGGATCAACGTGAGTCTAAGGTCAACACACAAGCTGGAAAAGTTAAGATTTGTTGGTGTAAAGCTTACGCCAAAACCCATTCCCACTGCGTGACCTTACTTTGCACATGTTATTCCATCCTTAGAGATTTACTCAATAAATCTTCTTTTTTTTTAATCATTCAGTTTTGGGAGACAGCGACCTTGCCCAAGAGCACAATCCAGCACATCTCTAGAGGGGATTGAATCAGCAGATTTGTAGTTACCACATAATTTGCCTGCAATTCAAGGTTATTCAACACTGTCATTTAAAACAATAAAATAAAATTGACAGTAATGTTTGAAATATTATTAATATTACTGGCACTGCTTGCTGTCTGTAGTACTTCAGCTTTTACTACAGTCAGATGAAGTCAGACACAGTATAGTGCACTGGCGGTCAGAAAAAAAGAGCAGGGCGCTCGCGCAGTATCGCACTCTCTGGTAAACGAGGATATTAAGTGCAGACAGATTGGATACATGCTAAAAAGTGTGACAAGCCGAAAACAATACCGGCATTTCAAAATAATATACGCACAGAGGTTGAACAGGGCTTCATCTCTTTTTCATCCTTCCATCTATAAAACATTCATACAACAGCACCAGCAGGAGATCATTTCTCCTCCATCTCTCCTATTCTGTGCTTTCGCTGAGTGGTGGAGGAGAGACTTTCAGCAGAAATATAGCAGTGCAAAGGCAATCAAGCTGAAATATCTTTGCAATTTTCTCTCCTATAGGCTGAATATTTTTTTTCTTTCTTTTTTTTTTTAAAAAAAAGAGAACATTTCATTTCAGCAGGAATTACACGAGCAGTCGGTCTCTGTAGAGAGCGCTGTTCATCTGTGATGAGGTACCACACCCACGAATGCATGTATATGCCAGCACACAATACAACAGATAAACGCACACGTGCACATCAACACTTCACCATCTACCGTGACCCCACAACCCCTCACACAAGATTCACACACACACAACAACCATCCTATTATTACTCAGGAGAACAGGCTGTACCCTGAGGTATTACACTCTCCTCGGACTATTATTCCGAGATGGTCCCACCTACTGTTTGGCTGTCATCGAGCGTCCCAAATTCTAGTCTGACTTGAAAGATCCTTCTTCGATACCTGCATCAACATTCAGATTGCAGTAATCTGGGAACGCGATGCAAACAGATGAGTGTGTCACCAAATCTAATATTTGATTCTTGCACAAGATGGTAATTTATCCAACCAGGTGTGATTTTGTTCAGCTCATCCATTTCAATGAACTCTGCAGCAGAGCTGAGCACTTTAGAATGAGGATCTCTCGTGCACAGCCTCACTGTTTCTAGAGTGTGTGTGTGTATTGTGTATATTTTCACCGTATGTGTGATTCAAACTGAATTCTGTTAATTAGCTGTAGGTTTTGCCATAGTGCAAGGCTCATTTTTATTGATTTGGGGAGAGAAGTGAAGGTAAATAATGCCTTAAAATCTGGGGAAAGTAGAGATGTGTGACAAAGGGGGTGTATAGCATTGATCAGTAATTTAAGGCAGACAGTAATAAGAGGAAACTCTGTGAGAATTATTTAGAAATATTGGACAGTAAGGGCAATTTTGCAGGTCTAGGATTTGGCAACTTGAATAAAACAGAGAAAAGATTAAATTACTGGTAAGACTTATTACAACTAAAATGAAATCACAAAATAAAGTGAGACGAAGAGACTACAGCCATGCTAGCAGCTCTGCGAGGCTTTACTAAGGCACAGTGGTGCTTTGAGCTGAATGCTAGCATGCTAACAATGGTAAGCTGTTCAAGTAACCATGTTAACTATCTTATCCCTGGATCAAATGTCATTACAATCCAGCCATATTTGTTGAAATATTTCACTCAGTATCACAAATGTCAACCAAGGCGAAAAGTCAGGTGATCACCAAACTCATTGGGGTTCATCCTCTGGGAATCATGAATGCTTGCCCAAAATTTATTTTCAGTAGTTGTTAAGATATTTCAGTCAGGGCTGAAGTGGTTTACAGACAGCATCAGACTGAGAGCCACACCACTAGCATGGCTATAAAACTCAAGACAATGAGTCAATTACTGTAAATATATGAACAGTGTCTTATCTGGAATCAATGTAATTAAATAAGTATGTAAGGATGATCGGCTGAGCTCCAGATAATTAAAAAAATGTCTGACATCTAAAGATAATGAGATAATTAAAGTGTGATCTCAAGCTAGACGCCCAGTCAGCTAGTCTACAATCAAATCCTTGTTGTCAGGTTCACTTTATTGACAGCCGGCTGAGCCATCTTTTGTCTAATGGCTTGGTCTGATTGTGATTGACGGAGGGTTGGTCCCAGTGTACCCACGGAGCAATCAGAGGAGGATTTATTTGGGGTGGGGGGGGATATATCCAGGAATCAGTAATCTTGCATTTCCACACCCCCATTGATCAAGCTCACAGAGGTCTGGAGAAAATCTCATCAAGAAAACGAAAGATACAGAAGGCTTCACTAACAAGATAGTAGACTCAGGCAAGCACCGATGGAAATTAATGTCTGCAACAGGCTGAGAACGGTGAGGCAAAGTATTATTTCAGTTTGTATCGCTGGGAGGAGACTGTGTGACAGAGCAAGAAAAGAAAGACACTGACACTGTAAACATGACTAATACCTCGGGGACACATCATCATATGATTTATGCTGTCCACGTAGGGTTTGACTATGCGATATAATTTATGCTAATCATGGGATGCTAAAAGCTTAAATGCACATCACCGGCAGACAGATCACATTACACCACTACACCTCTCAGCACAAGACAGGATAATATATTGTATTGAAACTATGTGTGCAAGGATACAAATGTTTTCAAGGTCAGTACATTTGGCTTCATAACTAAAGTGCTGAAGTACTTGGCAGCAGTTCAGCATAAACAAAGGGAAACCTGTTGTGGCTGATTTTCTAAATAACGTAACCTTGTTCAGCCTCTCCCTCCATCTCTGTCCGCTGCCTTGCATCTTTTGCCATTGTGTGATAATGAATGCCAAATATTTACATTTTCATAGCAATTACCCCGATAGATTTTTACTAATCTGACCTTATTAGCGACCTCTGGCACTTCCCACAGTGCTTTGTTTTATTCAAAAAAAACTCAACAGCACAGCCGTTCCCAGTGAGAGAAAAGGGCAGGCTCTCACCTTGTTTGTATTTCGCTCCATGTGCATGAATACATAACGCAAAATGTTTATTGAAGAGAGCAGATGAAGCACTTGGCATCAGAGAAAATCCTCTGCATCAAGTGGCTTCGTAAATAAAGAGCAAGTGAGGTTAAGATTGATTATTGAGGAAGCATAAGCTAGGGATGAGGAAATAAAAGCAGATGTAGGCCCGGAGCTTACCGTCCCATCAGAGTTAGCCTGAACCAGCTTAAGACTTGACCTGCTATTGTGATCTAACTCTCAGTGCTTTGTTTACTCTGTAGAGATCATGGTGCCATGGGAAGATGCTATACAAAGTTGAGACAAGCTTGCATACACTGAACCAGCTGCCAAAAGCGAGGCTGGCAGCTCCGAGCATTCAGGATCTGCTCTGTGGGAAAAAAAAGCTGTCCACTGTGAATTCACACTTATCGCTGGTTTACTTTCAGTTCACTGTGCATGCATGCTGTTATCGCCTAACTGCTTCTGTCGGTAGCTGCTTTGAGCGACCTGATAATTGAGGTATGTATGGTGACAACACAAATACAGAACGTAAAGGTGTTGACAGACAAAATCTTTAAGAAACAAGATCAAATGGTCTAAATGTGAAAATTAAATACGCTAACAGATTTCTTAAAACTAATAATAGATTTTTTTTGGCCACTAGGAGGCATCAGAAACAAATTGGAATTTAAAAACAACTAACATAGTTTTTAAGGGAAACACGCACTTGCTTTCCAGCAGAGTAACATGAGTTGATACCACTCTCATATTCTCAATATAGCCAGCATCTGTTTAGCTTAACTTAGCTTAGCTTAGCTTAGCAAAAAGTAATGGGGTTATGTGCTAGACTATTTCTTGAAGAGGCAGAATTTGGAGACTCCACCAGTTCTGGATCACAGTGGGCCAAGAAATAGTCTGGTACATAACCCCCCCTGTAAAACAGTGAATTATCATTTTTAGATTTTGTAATGTTAATTTGTGAGCTGTGTGTTTGACATATTGGTAGGCAAGACCCTATTTCTGGTCTTTATACTAAGCTAAGCTAACTGGTTGCTAGCTGCAGCCTAATATTTAACACACTGACATATTCCTTTAAGCTGATCTGGTGAAAATCTTTGCTGACAAATTCTTATTTATACACGAATCAGACACATTTGGAGTCGTGTTTCTGGCCACATGATTAATGCCAGTCCAGTATTCACTCCCATATCTGGCTATGTAGCTGCCACATGCTTCACTAGGTTGACCAGCTGGTCGCTAACTGTGTCTGTCTGCTGTTTAGTGTTGAGCAGGTATACTTTTTTGCTGATCACAGCTTCTATAAGAAAAGTAAGAGCAAACCGAAACAGTAAAATTGCAGGACAGAAAACCACAACAAAGAGCTGAAACTCACTAAAAAACCCTTTGTACAGCTGAAGGGAACTGGGTGATAAAGCAGAGTCTGCAGTTTGCCTGTACAGTGTTGTTTCTCAACCACTGGGCAGGAAATTTTAAGCTAGCATGGTTAACCTTCCATGTTATTGTGGGCCATGAACTGCTGAACATGTCACTGCAATTCAGTCGAACTGTAAGTCGGAGCATAAGCACAGTTTCAGTGCCGTTAAACTCGAGTTAGTGCAGTTCTGTGTCGATAATAGCCGACTGCTGGCATTGAGGAAATTGGACCAAAATTTACTGTTCGGCCTCCTGGGGCTGTTGTGGGCCAAATTTAGAGCAACATATGTGATGAGGTGTGCTTACCCAGTCTGTCCTAACATTCAAGCCAGGATTTTTCCTCAGCACCCGCCCACAATGCATATTTATCCAACACTCGGTGATGATGCAGCAGAGTTTGTTATTGGGACATGTTTGAAAGTTATTATTTGCTCAAATGTCACTGAGATATTGCCTCGATAAAGGAACTCTACAGTAAGTCAGCTAAGGTGAATTAAAAGGCAAAAGGTGGCGGCTGGTTGCACGCAGTTTGTCCTCAGCACCACTGAGGTATTGAGTGATACCTGCTGGAGCGGAAGGCTCTGATGGATGAGTGGCTATTGAGGAGATCTGAGGGAGAGAGGTGTGACGGCAGGGTGGCAGTTTGCCACCTGAAAAAAAAACAGCAGTCAGTTAGGATTCCATCTATCTTTATCTCCGTTGCATCCATTCATAAACGCATACTTGCTCCATAGTTTTCTTTGTGTGAAGGGGGCGTGTTTTTCGTTTCATCTCTTCACATTTGGAGGTGGGAAGGATAACGACAGTCTCGAGGGGTAATGAAGATTTAGAGCCGTGGGGTGGATTGTTGGTGAGATATGTGCAGAGATGCAGAAAATAGGTAGCAGATCAACACCAATGTTTATCTCAGCCATTCATTTTTTTTTATCTAAATGGGATTTTTTGGATGACTAAAGAGGTCAGAAATATATGACATATTTACCAGAATAACAGTTTGTTTTGTTGCCTCAAAACCAAGAGATGTTGGTTTTGTGTCTGGAGATAATACATTTGTTAATAGGCCAGATCATTAGGTAAAGATTAACGATTAAAATGAATAAATATGCAAAGTCTATGGGTGATTTTAATCCACATTTTAAAGTAAATTATGCATAGACAATAAAGTAAAAGTGTAAATATATACAGCAAACAGCATCTGCTGCTGAGGACCATGTGATGCGGTTGAACAGAACAGGAAAACATGTGGACCTTTTTTGTTTTTGTGTAAATATATTCAGTTTTTGTTGTACATTAAAGACAATACCTCTTTCTAATAAGTCTCCCTTTATAAAGGGTTTATAATAATAATGTTAATAAGTCATTTACTAGTGTTTTATAGATCAGTAGTTTTAGATGTTTTAGATTAATTGATTGTGGTTGGTAAGTAAAGGAAGTGGTGAATTGGTCCATTGGTTCTGTCTTCCTGATCAGCTCGGGTCCGTCACATTCTTCTCCTGCCGGTCTCAGCAAACACACAAATGCACCGACAAACCCACACAATTATGTAATTGCAGCTAGTGTGTGGACCCAGTGTGCACCTCTTGAAATTTTAAACATTGCGGTCTGCAGAGATGGTGAGCGAGTTGCCGTAGGGACCGCGCTGAGAGCTTCAAGAGCTAACTAAAAAGACAAAGCGAGCGTTGAGGACTCAGGACGCCGACGTTTGTCTGATGGTCGAGCAGTGTCTGAAACCTGAGGGGGGGGGGCTGCTTCAGACAGCTTTTTAAAACCGCCAATCCGAAATTCACAACCACTTTATTCACTGACTAGACCAGTTAAGAAAATAAGCAACATCTCTCTCAACTTCCTTTTTTTTATTCTTCTCTTCTGTTTGGGGTTTTTTTCATGTCTACGGTCAGCATTTCATCCCGCCTTCGAGGGCGGATATTCAAAATAACTATTAATACTTTTGCCTGCGGACGCGTTGGTACATCATGTTGTACAAACTGATTCATTTTGAACATTTCCAACCATCGTGCTGGAAATAAAACACAATCCAAAAGAGATTTCTTAGACCTGGAACATGAAAAACGTTCATAACCGATCAATGAAGTATTAGCAAACGCCACCGAACACCACACGCCATTACAAAGTGGTGCCCACGAACAACAATGGGAAACAACATTTAATATCTCATCTATCGATGATCTCTGCACAGTGCCAGAGCAGGGAGAAGATGGAGAGCGGGTGCCAGTGGAAGAGCTTTAGGGATCTAATTTAGCTGTGAGTGTGATTCTAATGTGATTGGTATTTATATGACACATCATCCACATTAGGCAGTGCTTCCCTGTTCCACATGCCACTCTTGATCTTCCTCTCTCCTCCCTGTTTCAAAGACATGGCACATCGGTGATGGGCACCATCTGGCACTCACTGTTGGCACAAGTTCGGCTCTATGATTATTGCCAAGCAGCATGAACAAGGGTCCTCGCTCTCCCTCTTCTCTCTGTTTCACACCCCAGCCCTGTATCTGTCATTTCTTCACACAAACAAACTCCTGAGTGGATGAATACACATTTGTAAGGACATATAACAATTTTACGGTTTCACATCTCCAGTGAATGGTCGAAGACGCTTTTTTTTTTTTTCTTGATGTATGCGCTGCTAACACTTTGCAAACACTGCGCCTGCTTTGTTTTTATTTATTTATTTTTATTTTTTTTTTGTGACTGTCACACTGTCAGCGGTGCAAAAGAAAAACAGAGTATACTGAACAAAAATCATTTCTATTTTCTTGTTTTCTTGCTGTGAAAATCTCGTGCCCCTGCCGGCTGAACATTTCCTTTGTGGAGCTTCATGTGAATGAGAGTGATGCCGACAGTGTGTTTTTTCCCTTCTCCCCTGTGAGATGCCTGTTGCTCTGTGGCTCAGCCCTGAAGTAAAGATGGATTACTGCAGAAGAACTGCCTGCCCTGCCCTTTACACATTTCACACACACCACTTCTCCATTATCAGCCTCATCCACGGGGGAAGCGGTGCGCATGTGCGTACGCAGACACACACACAGGTTTGAAAGCTCTGACAAGGTTGTTAGCGAAAGGTCAGTGTCAAGAATCTGACAAATCTTTTTTTTTTTTTTTAGAGAGAAACGAAAACCTCTCATATCCAGTTAAACTGAAAACACACCAGCTCTTATTTTCCTCTCTTGTTGTCTTTCCATCGGTTTCTATTTATCTCTGTCTCTCCCTCTCTGTTTCTCTCTCTGTATTTTTGGTTTAAGACACAGCGAGGAAGAAATCTGTTCATGTTGGGATCAATTTCCTGTCAGATATGGACAACCTGGCGATTTGAAATATCAGAGAAAAGCAAGTCCAGGCTCTGCAGTCAGAAGATTATCCTGATCTTGCTTAGCTGAGGGGACTTAACCACAGGATTGTATGAGTGCGTTATTGATTGATTGGTACGCTTTTTTCATTAGTGATTTCCACGGTTAAATTTCTTCCTTTACAGCGTAAATACTCGACAAGATTTTGAATCTATTTGTTCTCATACTGTATATCAACCATGATAGGGGCTGGCATTTTTCAACAGTGCCCATTTAATCTGTGATTTCCTCTGTATGTGCATTATAGCTCTGTAAATGGTCCACCTTCTTCATGTGAGATTATGTGCTGTACAAATGATTTGCAAGAAATGCAGCCCTGTTTCCCAGAAATTAAATCTACTAATTTGCTAATTAGTGAACTCAATTTACTAATTGGCAGCAGCAAATATGTTTTGAAGGAAACATAATGCCACCTGATTACATTTTCTCTTCATATAATGGGCAAATTTCAAACTTCATTTGTTTTTCTTGCAATATGACGTGAGGAGACATGCAAACAAAACATTAATAAACTTTTTTATGTTTTTTAATATTTAATATTTAGGCAGTCAGAGCACTTACAGTAAACGGATAGTTTGGATGTTTTGGGGATATGCACTCCCAGTTTGGAGAACCAGATAGAAGTCTTGGCATGGAAGTAGAGCAAAACACTCTGTGGACAGGGTCAGCAGAGAAAGCCACATAAAAAAAAAGGCCCACCTTGGAATATGTAAATTCTACACAGCGGCAAGGGACAGGGCTGCTCTGATGGCAAGGTAAAGCGGTGAGAATATGCTCACTATAGCGTACACTTAAATGGATATAAACGGATATTGATTTTTTGGGGGGTTGGCCTTTTCTTTATGTGGCTGAAACACATTTCTCTGCTGACCCTTTCCACAGCAGTGCAGCACAGTGCTTCTGTCTGCTTTTTTCGAACTCGGCGCACTGACCTCTGTAGGTAACACACAGACTATGCAGTGCCTCATAAAACTCCACTTTAAAAAAAAAACTGAACTATCCCTTTAAGTCTGGGAAACATCACAGTCTTGGTTAAATATGGAAACATGGAAAACCACAAAGTGCTTTTGGTGCCTAAACCACATCAGGATGTGAATCCTGGTCTCCAGTGTCAAACTCCTGCAGCTCATCCATCCCAACGACCTCCCAGTGAGTCACAAAGGGCTTCCTGTTCTTGAACACAGTCCAGGCAGAATTTTTGCTACAAACATTTTCCTACAAAATGTAATTGGAAAAACAATTGTCAGCCTGCTGTTTGATGCTGAGCGGGTAGTGTACAGTTGCATTTTAGAGCCCTGTCAGTGATAACAGCTCCCTGACGCGGCAAAAAAACAAAAAAAACAATGCCACGACAACACAGTAAAGTTTCAGGCTGGACAGCAGCAGTGAGCTGAAAAGAACTGCAAATTTGGGCGATAATTGTCTGCAGCTTCATTATTATTATTTTTACAAGTGCAAATTCCTTTTACTTGTCATCTGATATATAGATTACAGACGCTTTAAAGTTAGGGGAAGATTTCTCATTAATATAAAAGCGACACGGACTGGAACAGTCTCATGCCTGAGAGTCGGCCAGCTACAGGTCCATCCACCATCCTGACATATAGGACAACACCACCTCCTTTCTTTAGAAGAATAGTCCAATACGATCATAACTTTTAAGGAGACTGGGGCTGCCTGATGTTTTTGTTTTTTCAAAGATGCTTTTATAATTCATATTGTGTCTTCTCTGGCTTTTGCACACACAAATGCACACCCACTGTCACTGTAATATACTGTGTTGTTGCTTTGCTGTGTCTTCAAATTCAGACGTACACTCCCTCGCCTCCTTTCTGTTAACTGCTGCATTTTCATGGGAATTAATTTTATATTCTATTCAATCAGGTATTTTCCCTCCCTGTTATGGTAATGGCAGAGAATTGTCAATGTTTAATGAATGGCTGGAGGCTGGATATAGATTCAGAAATATCCCTGTGACCATGAACATAAGAAGTTCATCTATAATTTGCCCACACATCACCGTGTTTCACAGGCGCTCCGATAAGTGTGCACACATTGAGGCACAGATTTATTTTGGACATGTTTCTGCTCATTTGCACACTGTATGTATAGTGCAGATGTTGGTTTCCCTGAATGAATAAACCCTGCACAGAAACACCTCGGGTTCTGGTTCATTTGGCTGTGGAAGGGAAAGCAAAGCTGTAAGTAGCTGCCGAGGCAATCTTTCCTACTCACCTCCTCTCTGCTCTCACCCCTCTTTTCCGCCGCCGCTATACCCAATCCAGAGCTACGAGTTTGCACCACTTCTCCTCATCCCCATTTATGTGTGAAATGTATTTATATTCAAAGCGCAGAAAAAAAAAAAAAAAAAAACGGAGAAATGTGGGGAGCGGAGGAAGTGACACAAGCAATCTACTGGAAAAGGCGCCTCTTTCTGATGTCTATAGAGTACTGTATTCCTCTGGATAAAACCAGGACAATGAGAAGCTGTCAGTAGCTATGGGCCAATGTTGGAGCCGTGTGGAGAGTGTTTGAATTGAACTGCTATGCTCTTGTGGGCCACATGAAAAAGTGAATCAAAGGCAGTGAAAGAAAAACGTGAGCCCAAGCTGAGAAGTAGCACTCTGGAGACAGGGAAGTAGACAGAAGCACATTATAGAGGGCAGGAGTGGTGTGAATGAGGGCTCCATGCACCACAGCCCACAGCTCTTAACACTATCTTGAGTGACAGCGAAGACACTATACATTGTTCTTACTAGATTCTGCACTTTAGAGCACGAACTCTCCACATTCCCTTGACTCAGATGCACAAAAAAAAATGGAATTTCCCAACACGCTGTTTAGACTCTTTCAACACAATCAAATAATCCTCTTCATCAGGTCACTTCCTCTTTAACCATTCAAGACATGCAGCGCTGCTCCATCATGAGGATCTATGGGACGAACGTGTCTGGCAGGCGTCCTTCACCCACACCGAGCCAATGGAGAGATGTCTCCAGGTCTCCTTTAACACTATTATTACTTTTTAAAATCTTTTAAAGCTGCTGTGATTCATTTTTAATGTGGATGAATATTTCACTGCACACTACAGTTAAAAAAGAGAGAGAGAGAGAGAGAGAGAGAGAGAGAAGGAAGTACAGAGAGTGGATGGAGAATATTTGGTGAGAGGAAGAAAAAAACAAAAAGGTTGGAGATATTAAGATGCATGAAGAGTCAGCCCAAATTTCCTTCCTCGTGCCCAGTCTCCAGAGTCTCTTATGCTCCACCAACTCACTCCGGTCTGGTCTATCGCAATCGAAGGACAGCGTGAGAGTATCTAGCCCTGTCATGCGATGTTGTGTCAGTGGAGATGTGCGTCAGGAAGCGCTGATTCATGATGGGTGTGTGGTGAGAATGGCGAGTGATGAGTCGTTACTGTAGGCGCTGTCACAAAATGTTCGTCTCAAGCTCTCTCAATGGATCAGCGCATGGCCTTCGCCCTACAAGTCTCGAGGACTCAGCAGAGGAATCCTCCACCCTAACGCCGCCACCGCCATATATATATATATATATATATGCATATCACTCATGTCAAAAGGCATTCATTGACAAACAGGATGCTTAAAGAGTGAGCATCGACTGTAAATGAGAGGAACACTCGGGGGAAACAATAGAAGTGTGAAATGAGGCCACAGTACAGATATCAAACAATTGTGAGTGGCATCCCTACAGATAACATTCAGCGAGCAGGAAAGAAAGAAACAGCAAGAATGCTTCCTCAGCAACCTTTTTCTCAATTATCTGCTGCTCACTGAAGGCGATGACGGATTGTGTTTGAGAGAAGGGAAAAAAAAAAAAAAAAAACTCTTAGTGGACTCATAGTTTAGCTGAGAACAACGTATGGTCCAGAGAGTCATTAATCCATCTCAGAGTATAGCAGCCCATCGAGCTCCTCCAGCAAAATGCGTGATCGAGCAACAGTAGAGATAAAGGAGCAGAGCACAGATCTGATTAGGCTGCCGTCTCCACGTACTCCACAGGGATTAAGCACAACAGTTCCTTGTTAGACCTCCCTACTTTGTTCCATATAGCCCATTCGTCATTAGCGGAAAGAATAACGGGGGGAAGAAAATCACAACTCCACAGTAATTAACAGTCCCGCTCTCTCGGCCACGCCATCGGAATCACATATTAACATGCAGCTAATGTGCCACTGGTGTTGGATAAATAACATCAAACACATCATGCATTATTCTTCCTGTAATGTGAGATACTTAAATACCAGAACAAATGAAGTGCTTACTTACGGGTCTCGGTTTGGTACAAGGTACAAAATGGTGCATTCTGTAGCTGCTAGTGCATGCTTAAAGTGTCTTTAGCATTTTTATATAAGCTTTGCACTGAAAGATCTGTGTGCATACATAAACTTACATGTATCATACAAATAGTCTGTACTCATTTGAGCATATGAATATTGATTTTGTTAGACTTAATTTTATATATTTTACAGCATTTCATGCTATTTACCTACTGAGTAACTACTTTACCCCATAATTTTGTAATTTTTTTCTCAACACATGCACACAAAAAAGCCTAATTTACACGTATGATATTATCAAATACTATATAAATTTGTGCTTGCTCCTGTACTTCATTGAAGTTATGCTCACGGACACGTAATCTGTATTTGCTGTGCTGCTTTAGGGGTAGTATCACGCAGGGGATCCCCGTGTCATGTTGGGGTCATTTCTAAAGCTAAAGTAAGTCACAGCCTGTGACTCAGGCAACGTAATAAGTTAAACTTTATCTCTCCTCTTTGTCTCTTTAGTGGATCAGACCGATCAGGAAGTAACCTTCAGAACTGTGCTGGTATCTACACAATGAGTCACCTGTACTGCTGATCCATCTCCATTCTCTTTGATCTGGCTTCAATAGATATCGTGTGTGTAAGTCATCAAGGTCTAAGAATTTCTTCAAACTACAAGTGACTAAGATCACCAGATTTCCTGCACAGTTTCTGTCCACGATCTGCAATTTAAAGCTGCATTAATTGATTTTTTTTGCCACTTGGGGGCAGCACAACAAGACGTAAATACAATATTGATCAAAAGTTCAAATGGAAGCTGTTTGAGAATGATTGACTTTTTGATACAAAGCGACATCAGCATTCATTTGGAGTTGTTTTTGCTTTAAGCTCTGTTTTGGTTTCCACCATCTCCTGAGGCAAATATCTGTCTTCTAAATGCTAACACATTTTGTTGATGGGCAGGGAGTGCCCATCAACATTATCAGATCTTTTTCACTGAAAGCTGTACAGGAATTATCTGTATCTGTTTAAATATACATATATGCATATATTTGTGTCTGTGTTTGTATTTATACAGGACTTGCACCTGGCTTGTACTGGAAGTATTTAGAAGTTAGCTGCCAACAAAACATACTGCACAAAATAATATAATATTCTAACCAAGTATCTGAATTAATCAATTAGTGTAATGAAACATTATCTACATTTGACCTTTGAAAAACTCAGAAAGAAAACAAGTCAGTCTAAGTAAATGCTGTGTTTCTAAATAGTGGAAATGCACTGAGGACCGTGCATTATTTAAAAAGAATACTGTATAAGAGGAGAAAGGCCGGATGAACTATGTAAATATTAATGCCAAAATGTGGATATTTTTTGTATGTAATCGGAGTACATTATCTGTTCATGTCTTTATTTACATCCCTTGAAAACAGGTGCAATATGAGCGGAGTCAGACTGAACCAAAAGGTTAAAGAAGAACTGCAGAGTCAGGTGATAACATCTGTGTGTTCATCACTATTGTGCCATTTTATTGCACTATTTTACATCACATGTAGTGAAAATATTGACCATAGCTGAGGTCAAATTGTTCATGGCTTTAGGACAAATATTCCATTTTCATTTTTTCAGAACAGTTTCCTGTCTGAACTTGATTGATACTGCGTGGTGGTGCTGAGTTGTGCTTTTTCTGTGACGGCTAAGACTTCTTCAAGAGGCTTTTTAATTGATTGAATCTGTCCTGTCAGATTTTATAGCTTTTCCATCACTCACTCCTTTTCAGTCTTCACTTTATCTTTATCTTTTTTTTTTTTCCTCCTCCAACACCTTTTTCCTCTATCGCTGCCAAATTCTCTTTTTTAAACTCAGCTCAGCTTGAGCCTCAAAGAAAAGAAAATCTCCTTCCTTTTCAAAGTGGGAAAAATCCTCTTGTCACACATGAAACAAGCACGTCGAGTTGATAGGTCAATTGAGTGATAAGTCCTCATCTGGCCATGAAACGGTGGCTCGGGATGTCTACTGAGCGGTGTTAAGTGTAATGTTTCAGAACAGCCACAGAGGAGAAAAACACATGATGATACAGTACAACATACCAGAACGATAACTTATCATCTGTCACGTTACTCTCTCAGAACAGCCCTCATCTGTATTTCTTATTCCCTTTCTTCAAGATGAGAAACTACCGCCGCTCCGCGCTGACATTCTTGAGCAGTAACCCTCACTGTAATATTCTAATCTTTCAAGATGAAGCTGTATTTAGTTTCTGAATGAATCATTTTCTTTATGGGCTTCTTCTCCCTCCGCTCTCGCTCTCTTGTTCCATTTCTAAATCTCAGATCTTTTCTCACAGATCTCTCTTTTTTTTTTCTTTCTTCTTGCCCTCCCCCACGGTCTTTCCTCTTCTTCTCTATGTTTCTTCATTGAGGAGGTTTGCATGCGCACGATAAATAAATTACTGAAAATAACCGGATTAGGATAACAGTTTGATTGAATCATTTATGTGGTTTACAGTAAGTCAACTTCAGCAATAATATCGTTTGTTTGATAATCAGGTTAATGCTGAGGATGTGCTGCAGCTACAGGAAACACCTTATTAGCGCTACAGAATAATAAATAAGAAATGAGCGAGTAGGTGAGTGCGTGCACAATCAAATCACTCAGCGCAATCAGCTTAAGGTGTATCCATGCCACATTTCACAGCTCCAGTCCACAATTAAAAAGGCTGATGATGAAACTTGGCTTACTAATTGGGTTATGCTTTTATATTTACAACATAATTTGACTAATATAACCTCTAAGGTGTTACATGAGAGTTTTAATAACCAGAGTACCGCCTTAACGCATAACACCATCTAACATCTATTTATTATACGAGTTGCTGAGACCTCTGCAGCGTCAACAAGATCAATAATTACCTGACAACCGCCATGTTAAGTGCCCTCCAATTTGAATCTAACTATCAGAGTAATGCAGGAAGTGTTTACCAAATTCAAGATGGCAGCCTTGCCAAGTCATTTTGCTCATATAAGATAAGGTAAACATTTGCTTGATTACTTTATGTATTACTTTATCGACTTATTATAAACTATATAAACTATTATAAACTAATTGCTTATACAGATTACTTCTGCAAAATGTAATATAATCACATATTGCATAATATATTTTTTAATTCTGTCAAAAGATTCAATAAACACGTCAAATATTTTAAAACCTCATATTTCATGTGTCAGCTTTTATTATATGTGTGCTTGTAAGTACTCTGAATGTCAGCCTTTCTTCTCTCCACTATTTCTTTCTCCTCTGCCGCTGGAAGATTTGCTTCTTCTTCTACTAATAATCCTTTTTTTTTTTTTTTTTTTGACATTTACAACTATGAGACAGGGATTTCAATTTCATAGCAATCCACACTTTTCTTTTTGCCTTTCTTCACCCTCCTGTAAAGTGTGAAATCCTGTTTGTTAATTGATTGATTTCAATTCAAATCTCGGAGCGGAATGATTGTGCAGTAACTCTGTGATTGCGTGTGTGTGTTTGTGTATTTGACAATCTGTGTGTGTGTGTAAAAGAGAGATAAGGAGAGTAGAAAAATTAGAAGAGTAGAGGAGGAAAGGGAGGAGACCAAGTGGGCACATTGGTACACAACTTAAGTCTGCGTTGTTGTTCACCTCATTAAATCTGAGAGGGAGAGCATGAGAGTGTGTGTGTGATAAGTCTTAATAAATCTCTTATAACTGTGTTCAGTGATCAAAACTGGAGCACTGTTTGTGCAATAAGAGACATACTCAAAGTGCTGTATCAGGCTGTGCTGTCAACACACAGAGCAGAACGACAATCCGACCAAGTCATAAAACTGAACCCCCAAAACTGACGTGATTCAAAATGACAGTGTGATGCACACAACTGTGGACCGAGACGCGCACTGCGCTCTCGGTGCTCGCATGTAAAACGTGTGATAAATATGCAGGAATTCACAAGGGGACACATCCATCCGCATACCTGTAGATGATGCACGCACAGTCCCTGCAGGTCCCACAGTTCTCAATGTCCTGTCCGGTCCTGTAGGAATGCCTTCTGTTGAAAAGCACAGAGATGACATATCAGGGGTAAAAGAGTGACATTCCTTGTGAGTGTGTTTGTGTGAGCCCACAAAGACATATTCAGGTTATCGTGTCTCTTGTTGAACTGAATTTCTGGCACGCACCTCCCTGCAAATACACCAATATCCTCTCTGAAATCACCCCTGATCATTTTTTAATGAACGACACCTCTTCCAACAGGCTCAGGCTGTTACGTAAACCATGAGTCACTATATTACTCCAGGCATAAAGTAATGCTTATGAGGTAAAAGTCAAATCTGCATGCATTACACTTAGCCCGATCACTTGAATTCTTACACGTAAGATATGTCACTTTTTGAGACGGAAGGCCGCGCAGTCACATGTTCAAACGTCTGCAGAGTACACTGTGTTGGCATTAGCGCTAACGGTGTGATTTGGATTAGGCTGCTCAGATATCAGTCAAAGCTTTCCACGGATTCATAGACACACATCCATCCATGTCTATCGTATCTCATCCAAGAGTTCTCACGTCCTCACATCATGTACTATTTTGGTGTGATAAGGCGGGGGAAATTACTAAGCAGCTTACAATGTAGGAAGCAGATTAATTAAAGACTTGATGAGAATGGTAAAGGGTTTACACTAAGAGGCATGGCACATCTGAAACCACCAACATGATGACAGCCAAATGCTGATTTCTATCTATCCCCGCCTGCTGCATACATGCATGAGGAAAGAGCTGCTGCAAAATGGGTGAAACCAAGCTCCCGAACCGCTCCCTGTGGTCTGACACAACATAAATTTGAGAGTGAGATCCAGAGTTACATGACTGACGTGAGACTTCATAAAAATAACTACAGCCTGCTTTCTGTCTTGCATTCAATCTGCTATCTCTTTTTTTCTCCAGTTCTGTCTCTCTTGCCTTCTTCTCATTCTTACCAAATTTACATCGCGTTCTGTCCATGCAGATTTGTTGCCAAAGTATTTACAATGTCTATAATGCTGGGATTGGCTATAAATAGAGGAGCTGCATCACAGCAAAGCTTGGGCACAACAACCCATCTATCTGTAATATTCACAGCACATGAAGCAGCAAGGTTATTACCGCTGGGTTCTGTATTCCCTTTTTGAAGAATTATCTGCCTACAACAACCCACTTGTCTACTCCATTCCAGGAGAGAGGAGACGATCTTTTAGTGCAAAGCTATGATCGAATCATCATGTCTGCCCCTCATTTGTTTTTTTGTGTGGCGCGAACTAAATTCTCACTTGAGAAATTAAGTGTCTGGGAATAAAACAGCAGGCACTTAGGCTACATGCTGACATTTACTTTCCAGGTCTCCAAAATACCAGACACACATCATTTATATTGTCCTATTGTTTGCTCTTCTCTCCTTCCTTGTTTTCTATCTATCTATCTATCTATCTATCTATCTATCTATCTATCTATCTATCTATCTATCTATCTATCTATCTATCTATCTATCTATCTATCTATCTATACACTGAATGTGAAAGTTGGCCACAGATTACCTGATGGCTTTTTACACCACATTTGGCCTTGGGCGGAGAGCCTCTGTTAGCCCTGGGTTTACAGCTCCATTAGCCTGGGGCTTCCAGTCATTTCACATTTACAGCTTCAAATGTGGGATAGCTACTCTTTTGGCCCAGGGCTTTCACACTACATTTAAACCAAGACAAACCCCTTTTCTCTTGGTTTAACCCTGGGCTATGCAACATTTCACACTATTGCCAGCGCTACCTTTGAACACTACCTTGGACACGTGGTGATCATGGGTCATCTCCCCTACGATGTGGAATACTTAGATTAAACGGCACCGGGGATATGTTTCTAACCTTTCGATTCAAGAAATGTGGTAAAAGTTCAAAAACTTGAGCTCACATTATGCGACACCTCTTGAGAGATGGGTTATCCCTGAGTTTTTAAGGGTTGTACCAGAAACACATGGTCATTTTGTGTGACTTAAGTTTAGAACAGTTTTCACATCAATTCAGCGAAGATGGCACTGTCCAATAAAACTGTTGTAGTACTATATTCAAAGTTGTGTTAACATTGGGCTCTGATTTCAAAGTTTCAATCTTGAACATCCCTGAAAAGCATTAAAACAACACAACAAGCTGCATTGCTATAGTCGATGTGTTGTTTCAGATACTGGTGAGGCAGTGAAATGCAATCCACTAAGGCTGGTTTGAGTAGTAAATCTCATATAATACTATGAGACAGAATTTTATAACTCTGGAGAGCTATCATGGCAGCAGTTATTTTATCTTTTGTCGTGGCGATGGTGAGGTAAACTGTGGAAATATAGCGCTTATGTTACATCGTAACAGGAATGTGCCCTTGCATGTATTTGTTTGGCCACTGCAGCACACACTGTAATCCTTAATTGTTTTCCCAGAGCTCTCTGCTTTGGCGCCCCGGCTGTATCGATGTGCTGGCCACATTCATCGGAATGAATGGGCTGTGCGTTTTGATGTGGGTCGGTATAATCATGGCCTTAGGTCAGCAATGGGCTAATTAAATGCAAATTTGGAAAGCATTCAGAGACACTAATGTTACCAGCTGGATGTAGATAATCTTATAGTAATAAGGTAAACATGCTATTATGTAATGTAATATGTATAATGACCTGACAGAGGTCTGATTGAGCTCAAAATGACCTAGAAAATGTTGATTAAAACTGATTTATGGTTTGGAGTCAGTGTGCAGGCATTACCTTTTCAGTCGTGTAATGTATCACCAAAATGAAATATTGCCTCACCCATCTCTCTCTGCTTCCTTCTTCTCAAGGTCCTGAATGACATCCAGCAGGACCTTAATGGTGTTCTGGCTGGTCTCCAAGACCCCTTCCAGGCTGTGGAGCTGGTTCTGCAGACTACGAATATCATGCAGGGGTCCGTTGGGACTAAGGAGCTTTTCTGTCACCCTGGATGGGTCCAATTTACACCTGGCCCCAGACACCAACCCTCCCAGAATTTCTTGGACCTGTCTCAGTGTATCAGCCTGGGTGGCAGTCAGGGGCCCAGCTGTAGGCCGCTCCCCAGAAGCAGAGCATCCCCTGTCTCCAGAGCAACCCTGCTGGTTTGGAGGGAGTGGGTGTTGGCTGTTGGGGGTGTTGGGCCTGGCGTTGGCTCCTGAGCAGAGCATTTTGTGTAGTGCCCCAAGCTGAGCCTGGGCTGAGCTGAGACAGCTGGGCTTAAAACAGGCCTTGGCAGGAGAGGAGGAGGAGGAGGACTGCTTCTCCCCCTTCATCACAGCAACTGGCGGAGTTTGAGCTCTGTGCTTCAGAGAGCTGGCTCTCTCACAGAGCTTGGGTGAGTCTGTACATTTTATATCTTCCTTTTTCTCCTCCCTGTCTTTATCTTTCTTGCTGGCCTTGCTGTCTGCCCTGAGCATGGGTGTTCGGATTGCAGGACCTGGTGGATCATTTCCCTTTTTGCGCGGCGTGTAAGGTGGAGGAGGTGGGGGTGGAGGTGGAAGTCGAATGCCCCTCTTATCCTGAGCATTGTAGGGGGCCTGAGAGGGAGGGGTGTATGGCGGCGCAGCACGAAATGTGGAAGAGTAAAGAGGAACAGCTTTAGTTGGTGTTGCACACAGTTGTGCGTTTGGAAGAGTGGACGCATATGTTTTCACAAGTGGAGGCGGAGAAGTGCAAGATTTTAATTTGGGGACTGGGGAGGTGTAGGGGGTTATGCCTGTGTTAGCAGCAGAGGTATTTTGCAGAGCTTGACATGGGATGTTGCAATGAGATACAGTTTGTATAAGGGTGGCATAAGAAGGTGAAGTAGAATTTAGGTGAGGGGCATGAGGACCAATTGTATGGGTCGTGGAATAATATGATATAGAGGTGCAAGACATAGCAGTTTGAGTTACAAATGTACAGGGTGTTAGATTCGTTGGAGGTGTGGTGTTTGATGCATCGTGTGGTGGTTGATGTGTTACGTTCGAGGCAGTGGTTGGATGTCTTGTGGGGTCAAGGGGAGTCGCATTGGCGGTTATAGCAGGGATAGGGGTGGAACAGGTTAAGGGAGCTGATGATAATATGTTTAAGACTGGAGAGGGGCAGTTTTGGATGGAGCATGGTGGTACAGTTGAGGAAGGACTGGAGCAGACAACAGCTGTACTAGGGGTTGTTGGTGGCGACACAACAGTATAATAGGGAATAGGGTGTTGGACAACAGGAGATGCAGAAGTGGAGCTAGAAATGGACAGTTCTTTGGGTGGAGGTTGGGCAACAGGAGATTCAGAAGTGGAGCTAGGAATGGACAGTGCTTTAGGTGGAGGTTGGGCAACGGGAGATTCGGAAATGGAGCTAGAAATGGACAGTGCTTTAGGTGGAGGTTGGGCAACAGGAGATTCGGAAATGGAGCTAGAAATTGACAATGCTTTAGGTGGAGGTTGGACAACAAGAGATTCAGAAGTGGAGCTAGAAATGGACAGTTCTTTAGGTGGAGGTTGGACAACAGGAGATTCAGAAGCGGAGCTAGAAATGGATAGTGCTTTGGGTGGAGTGGTACATGCTGGCTTGGCTGGAGAGGAGCAAGATGGCTTAGTGCAGTGTTCAGGGGTCTGTGTTGGTGCACTTGTAGGTGGGGGAGAGGGACAGTAAGGCACAGTAGTTATTTGAGTGTCAGGACGGTCTTGAGTCGCAGTTGGGGATACAGGACTCTCAGATTGAATTTGCATTGAGCTGGATGATGTTATCGGAGGTGGGGAAGCACAAGGGCTGCAAGTTTGTGTCTGGGTAGTGCAAGGTTGACGATTTGCAGGAGAGTGACAGGACGAGTCTGTTTGTATTTGAGTGGCGCACTGTTCAGCATTTGGAGGTAGGGTTGGACAAGAGTTGGTAATTTTAATTTGAGTTGTGCATTGTTTCTCATTCACTGGTGAGGACCGATGTTGACTTTCTGTTTGACTTTGGGCCGTGCAATACTTTGAATTTAGAGGTGTAGAAGGGCTCTCAGTTTGAACTTGAGTGGCGCAGAGTTTGCTATTTAAGGGTTTAGGGGATGGACTGGGGCTTTCAGTCTGAGTAACAGTAGTGCAGTAGTGCACTTCCTTCCCGGGATCACTTGTTGTCCTATTTAGCCGCTTTCTCCTCCTAACGACAGAGGGAGTGGTGCTTCCCTGACGCTTAGGGCCATCTCGACAAAATACAGAAGAACAGTGACATGGCTCAGTGTTGTGAAGAGCTGAAGGAGGACAACTGTGCCTTGAGTTTTTTACAACACTTACAGCTGATTTCATGTCTGTCCTGGAGGCTTTAGACCTCCGTTCTACCACAGTTCTATCCCCAGGCCCAGGAGGACCATTCTGATCCTTGGACCCAGACGGCAACACGTGGTTGTGCGTAAGGTACTCATCTTGAGAGTCATGTTCGTCATCTCCATCTATGCCCACTGAATCCCCAAGGCTGTGGCTACGTGTGTGTGTGGAAGAGAGGGACTGGGGCTTTCTCAGACATGGGGAGGTCTGGATGGCTGTGCTGGTGCTCGTATTGGGCCTGCGTGTCATTGGCAAGGTTAGGGAGTTAGTCTGTGGGGGTGCCCAGCATCGACGTGTAGGACCCGGCGTAAGTGGATGAGGAGGGGCCCTTGCTAAGAAAGCAGCCACCACCTCTATAGTACTTGCCATGTCCCCACGCACAGCCCCCACCACAGAGGTTTGGCCAGGTAGACCGTCAGCACGTGGCCCATCCCTGTCACACCATGGCTGGGGGGACCTACTGCTGTGTTTGCGAAGAGGATGTGGGCTATCACAATCTGTGACAGGCCTCTGATGGCTATTGTTTTCTCCTGTTCCACTATTGCCACTGCTGCTGCTGCCATCCTCCAGGTCTTTAAAGCGGACCTGGTGGGTACGGTTTCGACGCCGCTTGAGGCGGCTCTCAATGTCCGGGGAGTCTCGATTGAGCAGCACAGAGCGCACAGTCATTGTCCCGGGCAACTTGTCCGCCAATGTGCTCTTGCCGTTGGTTTGGCCTGTGAGCAAGTGGTTGGGCTCTTTGCTCACCATTTCTCTTGTCTCTCTCGCACCCCCAACATCCACAGGCTCTGCAGGCAGTTTGATGTTGTAAAGGCTTAGCTGTGTTAGTGCGTCAACAAGGAAAGCGATCTCCCTTTCACGATAGATTCATTATAACAGTGAGAGATCTGTACAATTGATTGACTGAGTTCTGCTTTCACCACAGAGCAGATGCAGCTGTTATAGGATTGTGTGCGGCTGCTCGATTTATCTCAAATCTATACACCAAGAACTTCCTTTGCAACTAGGATTGTCCTCTGGAAAGAATGGATTACCATATTCACAGTTCAAGGTGTAGTAATATTAAGCACAGCGAGTAAAAATTAAGTATATACTGTGATAAATGCTAACCCAAAGAATCTTATGGGTTTAATTCTTACCTTCATACAAAAATAAATATATGCAGCATCAATTATTCTTTAAAATGAGCATGTGAGAACTGTCCATACGGCTCCATGTCTTCTGAAGTTGTGCACTTTTTGCTGCTTATTCCCATTTCCCTTTAACTTTCCAGGGAGATGAACTCTTGATGCAGCCGAAGAGGTTACCGACAAATGAGCAGGGAGGATGGGAATTCAGCCTGTCCATCCTCTCTGTGTCCATCTCATTGGCTTCTCTAGTTGGCAGCCCCTCTTGCTCCACCTGCTCTGTCCCCTGGGCCCTCAGGAGATTGGATGGCCAAAGTATGGGTAGGGCCTACGTACTTCCCCATAATGGCCTATCTGTTTCAATGTGTTTTTTTGTTCTCCCTCTCTTCCTTTTGATTTTATCACTTTCTCTCTCGGCTTCGTTCTTTTCTCAGCTCCTCTCTCAGTGACTCATTCTCTCATGGTCGAAGACAGCGTGATCTCCTGAAGAGAGGAGACAGACAAAGAAAGAAAGAAGAGGAGTAAGAGCCTGTAATTGTAATTTCCATATTATTGCATTTTCATTGAAACACAATGTGCTTGTTCCTTAGGATAATGAGGAAGATATAAGATAGGCAGCTATTTTAAAAATGCATGAGAGCCGGGGTCAACACAAAATGGAAAAAGAAGACATCAATTCAGAAGAAGTAATAACAGAATGTAGGTGGCAAGAGAAAAACAGAGTAAAGGAAAAACACGAGATATATAATCAACAGTGGAAGAATATCCACCTAAAACAAGTGAAAAGAGATTGTAATTAAGGTCTATTCACACTGGCTGAAGGGGATACTTGTGATTTATGTGTATTTTATTCCTCTGTCTGTGATTCACTTTTTATATCTAATGTCTGTGTTTTGTACATTTAGGTATTACTAACATCATTGTTGAAAGTAGCTGTATTTGTGGCAGCAACAGCAGTGCGGGTGGTATTCGGTATTGTTCCTGCTCACGGCTGCACAGTGTGACTGTTATCGTATTTCTCGTATGCGTGTGTCTTACAGATTTTTCCTTTCCTCCATGTTTAACAGTCTGTGGCCCTGTTATCAGTCCTTGATGATCTGCCATGGTGACATCCTTTCTGATTCATCTGGTCACTGTGTGACAGTCTGTCTGCCTTGCTGTATTTAGTAGTATGTTCTCGTCACTCTGATTCTGCGGTCTGTTTTTGACGATCTATGGCCTTGATACATATATATATTTATATATATACGTATATATCACTTCCATTTCCTGTCTGTGCCACTGGCAGTCAGGCGTGATGCTGTCATTTGCCTTACACGATCTATGGATCTGCGCCTTGTTATCTCCTTGTGATTGCCTCTGACACTGACAGGCCTGGGCTAATTCTGTGCGCGACTGTGACTGGCCGTTACTCTGTTCCCCTCTCTTCTGTGGGAGGGGTAATTAGTGACTCCTTCACAGCTCCCAGGTTATTTAGGGAGAGAGATACCCGAGGGGCTGCCACTTTTATTTACGTCCACTGTTTTCCTCTCTTTTTCTCTTGTCTTTCCCCAGCAGCTCTGAAGAGGAGGATCTTTGCTATGACCACGGCCCCCTCCGTCAAGCCTTTTAAAAACATAGTTATTAGGACAAATTGTGATTAAAGTCACAGCAGACAGGAGCCTTGAGGGGAAATACCAACTATACACAGTCTAATATATTAATGGATTTAGAAACAAACCACAGGATTCATTCCCATACTTCCTTATCACTGCAGTTTATACAGATGAGTAAATGCCCTGAGTAGTACCACCAGGGGTAATGCACTAGGCAGGACTCTGCACGACAACAATCGTATATCTATAGCATATTATTGACCTGCATTGATCTACACTGTCCATTTGACCTTGCTGTTGTCTTACTTCTTTCTTCCTGGATTTCCACTCCTTCTGTTTTTTTCATTAATATCCCATTTCACTCCGGTCGTCAGTCTTCCTTCCCATCTCTTGTAAAAAGCACTCTACTTGCAGCATTCGCCCTGACAGATTCTCCTCTGAGTTTCATCTATCCGTCGCAGGACCATTACCCTTACTCATTCTATGGAGTGTCATCCTGATCCTTCCTTCTTTCTATCTTTCTTCTATCTCGCCCCTCTCCTCTTTTTTTCTTCCCTTTTTTTTCCTTTTCACCCCTGTCCCTCGCATCTTTCTTCCTTCCGCCGTCGCCACTTAGCCCGCCGCAATCTCTCCCGCTGCTTCTTTTTGTCCCACATCCCCACAGTTCCTCCCTCTCCATCTGCAAACTACCCTCGGATCAAAATTTACGCCGACAGTTTAATGAATCCGGACCCTCTTAATGCTGCATGGGCTCACTCCCGTGGCTGAGGCCAGCTCTTTCCCACATGTGACATTTTCATGTTGAGCTTTATTGGCAGACAAGAGATAAATCACCGGACGGGAGGAGGAAGGTGTGCAACGGCATAATGCCAGCAAGGGTCATAACTCTTTGCGGTTATTATTTAAGATTTACTACAGACTCCTTGCTAGCTGCCTACCTTTCTGAGAAGGTTTTACTGTGAATATAGGCTTCTGTCCTCTTCCCTGTGTATGTGGTTTTATGGCTGTGAATGTGTGTGTGATGATAATGCTAAGGTCACATCTGATCTCCCTGTGCTAAGCCATGCTGACTCTGAGAAACATATCTGATGCATTCAAAATCCAAGAAGACTCTGGTTGCGCAGATCTAATAATATTCTGAGCCCTGAGTCTTTCAGGGATGTTGAGAATTGCATCCATGCCAATAACACACCTTTGGGTCTCACTGTGCTGAGGAGGTGGAAGGTGCTGTGGATTGAATTGTTATGTAAAGACATGTCAGATCGGATTGTCTAGGCACGCTTAAATTTGTCAGACAGGACTGAGATGAAGAGGAGGCAGAGAGAGGAAGAGGAAGAAGAGGAGGTAGACATGCTTGGTTATATTTAGAGATGCTATGAGACACATAGAAAACAGAGAGGAGTAGGAATCTGAATAAGTAGGAGGGAGAAGAGGCGGAGGGAGACAGACAAGCAGAGGTAGGGGGACAGGGAGCGAAGCAGGAGGGAACAACCCCTGGCAGCAGAGGAAATGTCATGGTTAGGGTTCAGTGAAGTGGTAAATCAGGAGCATCAGCGTGTCAGGGCATTTAAGGGGGAACTGGAGAGGAACTAAGAAAAGCTATATGATCAGTTATTGGCCCTGTGAGCAAGAGGAAGAGTAAGAGTTATACCTGTGCTCTGTCAGAGGGATTTACAACAGTCAGGTCAGAGAACAGATGCAAAGTGCAGGAGCACTTCTGTGTTTGCGTTCTTTTCTAAAAGGATCTCAGATTCAGGAACAACTCTTCTAGAAATGAATATTTGGATAGGTAAGCAGCGCGTGCAGCACAGCACGACATCGCAATATCTCAAATCGGGGGATGTTTCGCTTTATTTGATACAATAAAACCGACAGACACATTAAAAAAGGCGGACGTGAGCCCATAAAGCACGTTTTGTATGTGAAGAAATCCACACATGAGAAGCAGAACCACAACCTAACTTCACCTTAAAAAGCTGAAATGAATATAAAGCACGTCATTTTAGTTTGGACTGTAATGTGGCCCCTGCTTTAGGGGCACAGATAATGGAGATCCTAACAGGTAAACAAATAAAGGCGTTGTCTTCACTGGTCTGGGATCTGCTCTTGAGAAAAAAGAAATCTGTCATTGCAGATACCGAGAGCTGTGAGTTAGCCACCTCTGACTGATGAAATCTTAAGCCTGATCATGCGTAACAGCAAATTAAATGACACAAACAAACACAAATTAAATTAAGATTCTTAATTCATTATATATTTAAGGTAACGCGGTGTACACAACCATTGTTATTCCTGTCAGACACTTGCGTAAGAGCAGCAAGATGTAAACGCTGGTTTTGTTTGTTTATGACTGTGTACTGGCATCCAATTTGAGCAGTTACAGTCAGGCATCACAACAAGCCATATTTCACCTGGCGCTAGCTGCAGTAGCTGTATTAAATGAGAAAGCAGCATGGAAAGCTTGGAAGTTTCCAGCAATTTCCCTTTTCCTAAATAAAAACAATACAAAGTTAAACTTGATAATATGTCAGTGTTGTGTTTTTGCTGCCCCCGAGTGGCCAAAAAATCAGTTATTGCAGATTTAAAAAGTCACTTTATGATGTGTGTTTTTAGCTGAGGACTTTTTGGTCTGATATTTCTGCTATTTTCTTTCCATCTCATACATTTATTTTTCATAACAATTTGAATCACTGAAACATTTTGAGAGGTGGGCGGCAATACAGAAGAAGTGTGCTAAAGAGGTTCATATGTCATGATGAAATCTACTTGGAAAAGTTGATGCTCTTCATGCTGGTTTGTTTTGATAGACAGCTGAATCTCTGATTTTCAGTCAGACATCTTAAAACATTTTCAGTATTGATACAAAAAAAAAGATTTTCTGGTCATAAGTTTGAAGGTTTGGATGTGAAAACTTTAACGCTCAGCGTCTCCGTGCTGTGTTAAGACAACTCACTAAACAGTCTTATACAGCACAGGCTGCAAATATTTCAAGGTTAAACATCGCTTGCATTGTCACACAAACATACACAAACGTAAGCCTGCAAAGTCACTGGGCAGCTCATTACTAAAGAGGACAGTGCAGCCACCCTCCTTGTTCCAGTTTCCTTGAAGGATGGCCGGATTACTTCTTACTTTCAGGGTGTGAGTGCCAGAAATGATTTGTTCCATCTGTCCTCTTTTGACCAAAATCCTCTGCCTAATATGAAATCCCTATATGTAGGCCAATGGATTGTGATAAGCGTACTTATCCAACTGTGAACAAATTTGAGAATGTTTGAGTATCTGTGAAAGAAAGCCAGAGTCTACATTGTTTTGTTTCTCGTGCGCATTCTGCAGTCTAATTGTTTTGTTTCTCTTAGCTGCTTTGTGCTTTCATGCTCTGCCTTTTGTGTCTCTTTTCTCCACTCTGCCACGAGATTCAGAGGGGTTAAATGTTCCAAAGGTCTCTGTGTGAAATATCAGCAATATCTGACACTTCCAATGCACAGCAGCACGCTACATGTACATACAGTACAGCGCAGTCTGGCCCCTGGGGGTTACTCTCTGCTGGGCTGCCGTGCTGCAATGTCCCTGTCCAAACTAATGTCCCAAGAGTACATCATAGTGTGTTACCTATGAACCAAACCTCTGTCAGTCGAACCAAAAAAACACCTAGCCAGATGACAGACAGATTCTCAGAGTATGGAGAAAGTAAAAGACAGTAAAAGTATAAGAGAGGAGTGTGTTAACTTCTTTTGGGAAAAGAGAGAGAGAGAGGACAGATTTATAAGCAATGTGAGAAGAGGATTAAATAGTAGATGGCTGGGAGATGGAGATAGCTGACCCCCTAAATGAGATAAGATAAAAGGGAAATATACTGTAGTGTGGAGCAGAGGGAGTGAGAGAACAAGTTAAAAAAAAAAAAAAGAGTAGTGCAACGACAGGCAGGATTAACAGCACAGCATTTCCTCACACAGAAAATGTGCGTGTGCAAATGTGCACCTGCGCGTGGCGAGAGTGCACGCGTGTGTATTTGATGCATGCATGAGCGAGTGCGCGTGCAATTACATTTGCATCATGAATATCAATGAAAGGAGTGCTATGAGACAAATTGAAAAACATAAAGTGTGTGCAAATTACAATAAACTATTACTCCTAAATGAGTTATCATAAAGCGTTATTGAAATGCATTAAACAATTTCCATAGTTACTTGAAATTTAAATGCTTGTGTAGGCAGAACAGCAAGCATTGGACCTTGCCTATACACACACACACACACACACACACACACAGATCCATACAAATGGAATTCCCTCACTCAGTCCCTCCTCCTCCTCAAACTTTCTGCGTATACCCCCCCTCACACACGCACACACACACATACAAACACTCACACACACACACACACACACACACACACACACACACACACACACACACAGTCCTCCTTATGACAAATATGCAATGAAAGCACGCTGCTGGAATCTGCAAAGCTACATCACTGACAGAGCAATCTAAGCTCCTCACTCTTTAAAGCTTCTCATAAAGCTGCACAATCTCAGAAAATAACTCCCACACCTGCAGTAAAGCAAATCCCAGCATCCAAACACACACGTACAATTCCATTTCACGAGATTTCACACACACACACACACACACACACACACACACACACACACACACGCACAAACACAGGCGCCCTATGGGCACTTGAACACACCCCCATTGTCAGAATAAATATGCGCACACACGCACGCCTGCCAAACACATAAACAAAAATGTATGCATGCACGTGTGTACGCGCTGTGAGGACGTAAACTGGTTTTTCTTTTCGTTTGTGTAAATCGGCAGAATGTAAAAAGAGCCCAAACAGTAAGTAAAAGATACTCGTTGGTAATGTCCACTGCACAGAATAAAAGCAGATACTTCTATGATGCTTTTAAATCTTGTCTCCGCTCTCATCTTTCTCACTTCGTTATCTCTATGGTGATGCCGAGAGAAGACTGATGGGGAGATTGCTGTACTATCTTCCATCAGGACACAGAACTGAGTCACACATACCACATCTCTCTCTTCCTGTTTCCCTCTGTGTTGTCTCTGTCTCCCACAAACGCTCGTTCCTCTTCTCTGCTATTCCTTCACGTCTCTTCAGCCCATTCTTCCATCCCTCTGGCGGTCGTGTTTGCTTTTATTCCCACCTCTCTGTCAACGCTGCTCGGTGAGCTTCACACCGTTTCCTCTCCTCTGTGCAGAGTCCATCTGCTCCTCTCTTGACTCCCTTTCCTCTCCTCCTCCTCCTCCTCCTCCTCCTCCTCCTCCCCCCCTTTCTCCTTTCCTCTCTGGTTTGCGTCTTCTTCTAGCTCACCCTCCTCTTCTTCCGTGGATTCATGCCTTTCACGTGGGAACCTTTTTATCCATCCCTCAGAGCTCTGAGCTCCGCTTGTGCCTACCTATCTGTCTGAGCGTTTGTGCTGTGAGTGGAAGTGAATGGACAGAAGGGGGAGCAAGAAGACAAGAGTGAGCAAACAGGCAGTTATCCTCTCAGATGCTCCTCTCAGTTCTCCCTGTCTTGCTCCTTCTTCCTCTCTCCCCCTTTCTCTCTGCGTCTCTCCATCATGACCCCTTCTCCGTGTCGCCATGCAAGCCCCTGTATCCTTGTAAGCGAAAGGGAGGGAGGGAGGAAGGGAGGAGAGGGGAGGAGGGGGGTTGGGGGGGGACTAGGGGGAAGTGTGGGATGGAGAGTAGGAGGCAGAGGGAGGTGGAGCTTGTGAGTCGGTCTAATTAAAAAGCAGAGTATGTACAGCTGCAGAGGGCAAAGAGGGAGACAGTGAGAGGAGGAGAGGGGAGGAGAGTGAGGAGCAAAGTGATCCAGGGGGCGGAACCAAGGGACAGGGAGGGAAGAGGCAGTCAGCAGGGGTTGGAAATTAGGGGCATGAGGTGGTTTAAGGGGGGTGGTGGCAGAGAGCAGCTACTAGTGTGAGGTGGGGAACAGGAAAGAGCTGACAGGACACCACGGTCAGCTGGAGAGGAATGCAGAAAGGTCACGCATAGAGGGGAGGGGGAAGAAAGGGGGGAGAGAAGGAGGAAGAAGGAGATAGGAACAGACAGGTGGAATTATTCTACAGATATCTCCCATATGAGTGGGGGCAGAGCCGGGGAACCGTGACCAGCAGGATAATAGAGACACATGGACAATGGCCCTCTGAAGCAGAGGCAGATCCACAGTCATCGAAGGTTAAAGCGCTCCGGTGTTTTCAAGCCTCTTTAGATTAATATGTGTAAGTGTTTGCAGCTGCGTGTGCAAATTAAAAAGCAAAAATCTGAATTAATTTAATCACATAATTTTGTCTGTTTGAAGGTCTGAGCACGGTGAACGTGTTGTTTTTGTCCAGGCTTGATGACTAGAACAAATTGATTTTTTTTTTTTTATTTATTTATTTTTATTATTGTTGTATGTCGACCCCCATCATCACTGTACTGTGGCTGTTCTCACCTGAGGCTGCTTAGTAGAAACTACTCTATACAGCGGAGATAGACAGAGATAAAGTCTACACCTAAATGCCTTAAGGGCTGAGACATCTCATCCCATTTTATCAGCTCTGATCACTTATCTTGTCCTATCTCCTATCTCCTCTCTCTCTCTCTCTCTCTCTCTCTCTCTCTCAGACTTACATTAACATCCCAGCAAATCTTGTTTTTACATCTCTCAGATGTTCTACTTTTACACTTTAAGACCCCATTTCTGGGGATCGTCATTCGAATGGATTTCAAATACAATTTCATGCAATGAGATTACAGTAATATAAGCTGAATCGAATGAGCTTCCGCTGCAATACTGATACATTATGGGATATAATAGGATATACCTATGGAAAACATGCAGCATACTTGCACAACTGTGTACATATTTTACATACAAATACATTATGTCCTACATGTACTAATGTATTTAGAGTATTGTGCAGTCTGTACACAATCCTAACACATAGCGGTGGTAACTATCAAGCAGCAGACAGTGATCAAAATATCACAGGTTTCTTGCTATAACACCATAGTGGAGAATTTATCAGCTACAGAGCCAGATATATCCCTCAGTAGTAAAACTAAAAGTAGCAGTATTGGTACTATAAATATAATTCATTAGTAAAAGTTCAAACAACAATAAAAAGGGCAATTAAAGGGCCAGCGTGTAGAGTTTGGTGGCATCTAGCAGTGTAGTTGCCACCTTAAAATAAAGTAAAACAACATAACTTGAAAAATATATACAGCCTGATTAATTGATTGATTGATTTATTGATGAACCATATGTCTGTTTTCAAACAGTATGACTATAATGTTATCTGGAAGTTAAGTACAACTTGGCCTGCATAAATATATAACATAGACTAACATAAAAACTAATACATGTGCAAACTTATCCAGATAACTCAGGAACAGGCCCCAGGATCTGCACCTGCAGCTGGATTGAAGCAGAGTGACGCACTGGTTGACGGGGTGTTCAGGGTCATGTGCTGCACCGAGAGTGACTTTGACGTCTGTGAGAGTTGAAAGACGACGTGACGTTAGAATCAGTGCATGTCTGTGGCTGTTGGAGACTGTCAGCATGGTGAAGCGGCAGATGGAGCAATGGAGGATAATGAAAGGAGGACAGACTTCCAAACAGGCGGCGTCTATCGGCTACAGAAAGGACCTTGAGTTTACAGACAAAAAGTTTCGTCTGGCAGTGTTTGTAGGTGTAGTTTAGTGTCGATTATACATATACCACTTCAGAGCGTTGACATTATCAGTTCATTTTACTATCATATTATTGGTGTCTATATTTCTTGCTTAATGAAAATTCGAATACAAAACATGTTGTTTTGGACCATGCTAATAGCTCCATGGAAGACTCTGTCAGTCCACCAATGTGAACCAAACAGAAATACAGATTATACAGATATTCATGGTCCTCAGATGACTCTCCTGACTGTTCCTCTTTGAGTGAACTATCTCAACCCTACAGCTAACCCTGACCCTATCACATTGATTGTCATGAAATTAGATACTCAGGCTCTGACTTTTCACCTTGTGTCATCATAATTTTAATTTGTCCAATAGCGGTGAGCATGTTAGCTTAGCTGCTAGCATGGCTGTAAACTCTCGTTATCCCACAAATCAGCATGTCTTAGTGAAGTATGTTGGATAAATCTTAGCTGTTGTCTTTCCCTTTCTATTTATTTGGCTTTGTGTTGTCCGCATGAATCACCATCCTCTCAAGGTGACTCCTGAAAATGTAATTTTTTTATTTAGTGAAAATAATCCAAAAGCTTCCTGCATGTAGCCAATCAGATCTTGTTTTTCACAGCTCCCACAGAACACCACTAGTCTCACTGCTCACGCTCATTAATCAGCCTCTGTGTCTGACCCGCTACAAAAAGGTGAATTTTAAGCAGATCCTTTAATGTACACTCAGATCAAGTCATCAATCATAGCCTAATACAAGGTTGTAGTTTAGGGGACGTGCCGAATGGCGAGATCTAACTGTGGCTAATACCTGAAAAGATTTTATTATTTTGCTATCTCAGTTTCAAGCATGATGGATGAACGAGGAGGGCAGTCATTTGCCGGACCTGAGTACAGCTGGCATTTCCCTCTTTGATCTGAGCCGGGCCCAGGACATTGTCAAAGATCTTAAGTTCCTTTGATGGATGAGGGAACTTTTCCCGCTTTGTTTCTGGGCCGATTAATGACTTTCTGTGTCTGTCCTCTTCTAGAAACAAGGCTGGAGGTCAGAAGAGAAATGCTGCTTGGCAACATAATAAATGGGTATGAAGATAGACTGTGAAAGCAGAGAGGTTTCTGGCTGCTGCTATGTATCAGAAAGCACTAACAATACATTGAATCATTCTTAAACGCTCGGTCTTCTTGTCCACCTCAAATTAGTCTTGGAAAGTTATTTGCGGAAAAGTTTAGAGGATCTAAAGCCGTGGTACTTCAATCAACATGAAGCTGTGCAACATATGAAAGCTGATGCTGGCACTTAAAATTGCCTCAGGACATGAGCTCTTTGGACACTCTCTCCACCAGGTGGTGATGTTGTTCTTAAAGTATTAGGCAAAGTTTCATTACATTACACTTACAAATGATTCATGGAACATCTCATTTGACCCTCGTTGTTTCTGTGTTCAGTGAACTATTAATAAGTATCAGATTAAAGGGGTTATAAATGCAAGACAATGTGGATGAGACCGTCTGCATCCTCCTGCGTTACGTCTCTGTTCGCTTTTGGCTACATGAATGAAATCCAGCACTGAGTCTGTGCGCTGCTGATGTCACCAATGCCAAGCATCTTAAAGGAATGTCACAAAAATAGATGAATCATTGGCCACAGGCCTCATTCGATAAAAAAAAGAAAAAGAAAAGAAAACACACATTCTTGATCTAATTCAATAGAAAAATGTTTTAATATAGCATCGAGGTCTCACATGTTCTCCAGGTATATGATGCTGATAAAGCGATGATGCAGCTTGGGTCCATTTCCATTTGATGTTTTTAAGGCATACATCAAAGACTCTCCAGCCTTTGCAGCTTGCCAAAGATTAAAAAGGGAGTGTGTGTGTGTGTGTGTGTGTGTGTGTGTGTTTTTTTTAAAAGATATTTTCTAGATGTTGGCAATAATCTTAAACTCATTATTTATAGAAAGCTTTACTGTTTCTAATAGAACAGATGAATGTGAAATAATTTGGCTTTAGAACAGACATGCCTGAAGAGGCTAGAAAGACCTTTAATTAGAATAATTTACATGGACATCCCGGGACCATCGAGGTGAAGGCTTTAATGATTCATTCAGAACAGGCTACACTGGAATATTTATATATTTACTGACATATAAGGAAAGGTGATTTCTAATTATAAAGTATAAGAATAATTTAACTACTGTAGAAGTCTGTCTGTACAGTGTTACATTCAGGGACATTACATTTCAGTCTCCCTGATTTCCTCTCAGAGGAAATGCTTTGTTTGTTTAGGTGTGACTGAGGACAAGGTCCATTTTATGTTTTTATAATATTTGAACATAAAGTCAATATGGATGTGCTGTAAGAGAGGGGTCTTTGGTCTTGGTTCAGGTGTCGTTCAGCATCAGGTAAGAGTTGTAAGTCACTAAAAGAGATGCAAAATGACTGAAAACAACACAGGTCTGTCTGCGCCCAAGAGTACATTCTCTTATAATCCATCCATGAACCTGACAGCTCCACAGTAATAAAGGATTATCTCCACACATTAACAACAGGTCAGATATACTGAAACTGTTTTATTCAACATGAATTTTACACTAACATTTTCACTAACCGTGCCTTTCATTTTGCTAGCTGGATTTCCATGAAGTCCTCAGAGGCCGGTTTCCAATGTTTTTAGTTACAACAATTTGGTCCATAACAAACATTAAAACAGCTGGTTTCCTGTGAAATATACCAAGAAGACGGGGTGTGGGTTGTGCTCAGGGCTGTCATTGTTACTGAGGACCCGCTGAGGTCATGCTTTCAGTATTTCTTCCTGGGAATTTGTGAGTTTTTTGTTGCTCCATCAAATTGGGTGCAGCTGGTCACAGGCTGGTGTTTCTTCCTCCAGCAGGACACTTGATTTATTATGTTAGATAGATCATCAGGTCCAATCAAGTCTAATGAAGCACTCTAACCTCCTTTGGGCAAAAAAAAAAAAAAAAAAATCTTTCTAACAACTTATTGGCATTTAAAATGTATAACCCTGGGCTTGATGATTTGTTAGTAGGAAGTGTGAAACCCGAGTGTATTTTTGATGAATTGTTAAGATTTGTAACTGTGTTATTGCCAAACAGAAAACATAAACACCAGAGGGGAAATATCTAAAAGAGGAAAATTGTTTATTAGCAATCAATAAAAATATTTTTTACTGTACTCTTTGTGAAGAAAGAGCTCCTCAATCTTTACATAAAAATAACTCAATCTAACAGCTTCCATCATCAACAGTGAGCTGAAAGAACATCCTGAGTCTGTACATACAAGTTTGTGTATTTCCAAATTTGCATTATAAAACTGTGTTACAGCATCAGTTTCTTCCATAAGCATCTCACGGATGTTATTCTACACGTTCACTGGCGGATTTCAGGACACACACCTGCTGCCGCCTCGTGCACCTTGTTGTCGGTGTGGCTTTTTACCTGCTGAGCTCTCAGCTTGTTTTGTTTACCTCTCCGCTCCTGACACGTGGGGGGGAAAGGAAGGGAGGGAGGAGAGGAGAGGAGAGGAGAGGTGAGGAGAGGAGAGGAGGGGAGGCGGATTAGCACAGCGTCGGTGCCCGGTGTCCTTTATAGACCACAACAAACACAGGAGTGATTGAGAGAAACGCGGAGAGGGAAGAAAACCATTTGCACCTGCTTGTCCTCCTTGGTCAGTGTCAGCTCTCTTTCTCTGTCGCTCTCTCCATCCAGCAAAACCCCCCCGCGGCGTTCAAGCATGTCTATGTCCGGCTCGCAGACACCAGAGGACGGACTCTACGGTGAGTGATGGTGGCACATGGACCAGGCCGTTGTTTTCCTGTTACATCATGACTTTTATTTATTTATTTATTTATTTATTTACCTTCACAACCATGTCGTAGTTTCTCTCTCTCTCTCTCTCTCTCTCTCTCTCTCTCTCTCTCTCTCTCTCTCTCACATGATCAGTTTCATGTGTGCACAGATGGATTTAATATCATTTGCAAATATATCAACAAGGTGTGTAAACATTGACAGCAGCGACACCCATTCCTAACCTCAGAGAGTGTTTACAGGTCTGATATCAAACTGTAGCTGCGGACGTTTTAGTAAGAGCATGTGAGACTGAGGTCAGGTGTGAGAGGATGCCACACAGGACAGAAGGAAGAAGGCACTGACAGTTTTTTTTTTTTTGGTTGCCATTGTTGTTGCCACTGTCATTGTGTAAACGGATTCCCTGACTCACCTGTTTGTATCTCTGTAAGCCAATTAAGATGTGGAGAGATTTCCTGACGCTTATAGCTCCACTGTGCTGTGTGCACATTGCTTGGCACAGAGCATGCTGGGTAACACATGTGGAGCAATGTTATGGGGAGCAGGACAGTGTGAAAGTAATAATGGGAGGGGGGGGTGAGCTTACACTTTCAAAAGCAAGGAGGTTATCAGTCATAGCTTGACTGATACTGGTTTTTGGAGGCCGCGTACATAGCATTTACTGAGAATTCAGCTGCTCTGTAATTTGGCTACTAAATGAATAGTTTCAGTCAAGACTCCCTTATTATATGTTTATTAGGAGCTGGATGCATTGAAATTAACAGTTGGTGGTGCTAATTCATCAGTCAGGTGCCGTTAAATCACTGAAGAAGAAGAGGGTGCAATGTAAACGTTCAAAGAGCGCCAGTCAAACCTCAAAAAAATGGAAAAAACGTGGAAAATTTGGCATTTTTGTTTGATTCATGCCTAAATATGAGGAATGTTACTGATTGTTATGAGCTAGAAGAATTCATTTTATTAATCCCTCAAGGAAAATTCTGCTTTCATTCAAGTTTTACATATATAGGCCCGCAATACAACGTTTGTTATTCAGTTATTCACTAAGTCTGTTTAATTGCACTTTGTCACATTTGGTTTTCAGCGATACACTAACTTTCTCCCCCTCATTTTTTTTTTTGGATGTAACTAGTCTTTTTATTCATAAATCTTGCAAGAAATTTTTACAATCAGTCTATCCTCTTTTCAGTAAAAGAAAGAAAGAAAAAAAACACAACTCCCCCTACAGTCTCTAAACTGGAAGCGGACGATCATTGCCCGGCAAATCAAAAATGAATCTGTTGTGCTGCAGCTCATTGAGTCTTTTAGCATCCATCTCTTGTCCACATTACATAAAGCTGATTTGGCAGTGGCACAGATGAATGTGTACAGGATTGCACCATAGAAACTGATTTAGTGCTGCAGAATGGTGACAGATAAGTCAGGCAACAAGGCACTTGTTATGTCATAACTCCCCTCTGTAGAAAAAAATAACTAGGGCAATGGCACAGTTTCCCCGCTCTGCCCTTCCTCCCCTCCCTCACGCCCAGCCTCCAGCTCCCCCAGAGTCCACTCATGTCTCTGCCCTCTCTTGCTGCTGTTTGTGTGATTACACATTGTCATAAACCCGGGTAAAGTGAAGATTAGAGAGATCACATGAGAGGGAAGGATACTTTTGGTCAGAGGATGAGGTGTTGATATTTTGTAAACGCTGCCTATTCACAGAGGGATACAGACAGCATGACAAGAGAGAAACAAGGGGAGGAAGGGAGAGGGTGAATGGCTAATCTCTAACAGAAATAAGATCTTACGTAAGCAAGCATGCTGTCAGCCTGAGTTAGCCCTGCCCTACTGTTTGGCTGTGGGTGTGTGCACGCCACACACACCATTGCGTGTAAATCTGTGTGTCCATTCATTCATATTCTGTGTGTGTGTGTGTTCATACCTTATTGATGGAGACCGAAATAGGCTCTGGCTTTTATTGTCTGTGTACTGTGTTTGTTCCTCAGGTCATCTAAAGTCATGGACATCTGCGGTGCTGCTTATAAGACACCATATGTCGGCACAGAGCAACACGCTGTCCACTCACACACTCACACACTCAAGCTACATTTACAACATTTAAGATTTTAGAAGGAGATTGGCTGATTTGGTGAAATTAAATATGACGATAACGAACCATTCAGACAGAAATATGAATTGTATGAGTGAAATAAGGTTGCAAACAGGCATTATTCTGAGGTTGAGAAGGGGATTTTTGGGTTATTTGGGACTACAAATGCTGCAGCAGTCAGTAATTTAAAGAAAGAATAAAAAATTAAAACAATAAGAAATATTAACAATAATAAAAAGTGGTATAACAAATAAAAGCACCAATAATTTGGATTATATAAAGTAAAAAATGTGAAAAAAAACTAAAAAACAAGACTTAAAATAATTTGTTCTACATAGAAACTGAGCTCAATTTAAAAAAGGAAAAATGCAGATTAAATATGCAAATAAACAGATTAAGCAAACATGTTTTAGTCAATGTAAACACTCACATTTTAAGGCTGTAGATTTGTTTATCTTCCTCATCACTCCTTTTTAGCTCATCACGGTCTAACATATGTGCATGAAGCCCTATTGTTTCATATCATTACAAACTCTGCTGCTTGTATTGTTTCCTCATCAGGCTCCTGGGTCGAGCTGGAGGAGCTGATTACAGCCGTGAGCCGCAGGGAGAGTCTGACAGGGCCGGAGGACAGCATCTCCTCCGCCCTGCAGGGGGAGCTGGAGAGGATCCTTCTGGAGGCGCAGCTCGAGTGTGAGAGGAGTAGAGACAGGTAATGGTGCAGTTTGTCTCTGTGGATTTATTTTGTTTTTGGATTTGGGGGACTTTCATCTGCACAGCGAGATGTAAAAATAATTAGCACAGTAATCTGTGTATGTGTTTACTTCTGTATCTGTTTTTATTAGTTTTAACAGAAATGTAGACTCCTGTCTACACATAACTGTCCCTATCTTGATATTAAACCCACATTGTAAATGTCTGTTTGTTATCCACAGCTCTCCACAGGTGGGGACTCCACAGTCCACTGGTTCCCAAAGACCCACTAGTGATCAGGACAGCGATTGTGTCACCATACAGGTATTCATATTCTAAACACAGACATGTGTTCCTAATATTCATCAGATGACTTCATCCTCCTTTTTTTTCCCCCTACAAAACAGTCATCTAATTTTAAGAACCACAGAACCACAGAACACATTTATCTGACCCCGTTTGTGTTCTGCAGGAGGAAGGTGAGCGGCGAGGGGACACTGACTGGGTGTGGGATTGGTCCAGTAGACCTGAAAATATGCCACCAAAGTAAGAGCAGCTCCTTTAAAAATCAAAAAATGTGTTTTTTATTTTATTTCATAGTTATTTACGTTGGCTGTGATATTGCACTATACTTACAAAGATGTATAAGTGTGTAACAGTTTTGAAGGAATAGTAATTTCCTGCCTGGAGTTAGACAAGAAGATCGATCACACTCTCATGCCTGTGCATTAATCATAGAGCTGGAGGCAGGAGGTGATTAGCTTAGCTTAGCATAAAGACTGAAAGCAGGGGAAAACAGCTAGCCTAGCTCTCTGTAAAGTTCAAGCGCCTCTGCAGCTCACTAATTATCGCGTTGCGTGCATTTTTTTGTGTGTGTGTGTGTGCAAACAGAAATATTAAAACAAGAATTTGTGGTTTTATGGGGAACAAAATGTTGTAAATATTTCTTTGGGCTTGTTTGTGAAGAAATAGTTACCCGACATAACCTCCTCTGAATAAATACAGTCATATTTAATTAAAGAATCAGTCAGCGTTTTTGTGTTTGGCACTAGTTGTTTAAAAAAAAAAAGGATTTAGCTGTTTTCTGCTTTCTCTGTTCAGTTTGACAGTTCAGTTTGAATTTTGTTTTTACCTTTGAGTGTTGAGAAACGCATGAATCACCCTTGTTTTTTATTTACACTGCCACACTTGACATTTAATCTTTTGTAATACTGTTTGACAGGTAGTAGATCTTAATGGTCTCAGACTCTCAGTACTTCACTGCCTTTTCCCTCATTCTACTCTCTTGTGTTCTCATTATCTCTGTTTATTTATTTTTTTTCCTTTCAATCTTCTCTCTTCCTGCATCTCTTATCTCCGGCTCGTCGTCCACCTCTCTCTCTCTGCAGAGAGTTTGTGTTTCAGCACCCAAAGCAGCAAAGCTCCCTCAGTGTTAGAAAGACAGAGGTGATGAAGAGAGGACTCTTCTCCTCCGATGTTCTCCTCATCCTCGGTCCCTCACTGCTGGCTTCACACCTGCTCACACTTGGTGTAGGGTAAGACAGATGTGCATTGAGTCACTTTTCTTTCCATTGTATGTCATTTAATACCTATAACACTGCAACAGCTGACAGGTCACAAAGCCCTTTCTGCCTTAATTACTGTTGCTACACCCTGCTACACCTACACCTAATTTTCGAAACAATGGGTCCTTGATTGAGATATAGGTGAACAAAGGAAGTGACCCAGAAGCTAGTTGCTAATTTTCCTGATTGAAATGACAGCTTACACAGATTTTTATCAACTATAGTTAACTAGGTAATTATCTCCATTAGTGAAGAAAATGTTTCAGCTGACTAAAAGGCGTCATAAATATGCACTTAGGGATGCATATGTCCAAAAAAACAGTTATTATTTTCTACTATAACTGCTGCTTTCAACACTTTAAACATTACATGAAAAAAGGCTTTTAGGATGAGGACAAACTCATGAGCTAAAGCTGCCTCAAGTTACACAACGGCCAGAGGGGTAGCAGCCAGACTTGTTACACAGAGGATGGGTTATTTGTGAATAAGCTCTCCACAGGCTATTTATGTTATATGAGTGTTCCTTGGCACTTCAGAAGTAATGTTTACTGCAGGTTGTAACATAGTAGCAAGCCCCTCAAGTCCTTATCTCCACCAAGTCGTTCACTGACTCGCCTACCTACTTGCTACTAGCTAGCGTCAACTGCAAAGACAAAAAAGTCTCTATGGTCTCATCAAGTTCTTGGGGACTGACTTGGTGACTTGAAAACACAACTTGGCATACAAACTTACTACAACCAAATTCACACTCCTTAAACCAAAAAATCCAAACACTGACAGGCCTGCTGGAGGTAGCTAAAGTAGCTAAACTGTGATTTTCAAACTCATGTTTCCTGCTTTCTCTTTTCAGGATCTACATAGGAAAACGTTTGGCCGCTTCCACGACTAGCACGCTGTGACATCGGCTGTAGCCCAGTGACCCCATTCGCTAACACTCTGGCCAATAAGGTTCAGTCCGCCCTCTGTATTGCACTAATTTGCCTCCTTCTTTCTTCTTCATGGGGCAACCTTAGGACCCTGCCTGTCTGTACCTCTGTCTCTCTGTTCATCTGTAACTCTGTCTACCCAGCAGCACGCTGCCAGTCTGTCTTTCTGTCAGCCTCTCTGTCAGTTACTGCACGTCGTAGGGCCCGGAGGGCGGATGGATGTCGACCAATGAGTCAGACTGAGGCCACTTTTACTCTCCTGGAGAGTAACACTGATCTCAACCAGCTAAAGCATAATCAGGGAGGAGAGATTGCCCCCGATATATGAGAAAGGGAAGAAAGAGAGTTTTTACCCAGCTAGAACAATAAATCCCTTTGATAGAAAGAGATGAAAACGGTTCGTTGGGAACAGTGTGTTCAGACGAAATGAGAAAGATAATATGTGGTAGCCTTTTGGCCCAACCTTTGAAAAAGTAAAATGTCTGTCATTTGTCAAAAGTAATGACCCTCTGTAAGACGGAGCTGCTAAAAGTGGTTATTCGGGTTTTTCTGCCCTGGTCTAATGTAGAGAGTTTTAGTAGGCTGAGTCAATGTAGGAATGGCTCTGGTTGTGCTTTTTGTCCCATTAAACAATTAAATATTTGACCTCCGACAAAGACAGTCATGATCCCATTAAACTTAACTCCTAAAAAACTTTAATGCGTCTCTTGGGTCTTTTATTCTTCTCCTCCAGTCACGTCCTGGCAGCGTTGTACACATGTTCGTGTCGTTTAATAAATGCATGGAAAGTACAAAGATTTGCTGAAGTAAGCCCGGTCCAGTGACTTATACTGTATGTGTATAATGTATTATTAGTTTTGGGTTATGGTTGTCTGGAGATTATTTGTAGGCATGTGTAGAAAACTCACAGGAAAGACAACCTACTGTGTTGTTAACAACCTGCAAATGAACCACAGCATCTGTTTAAAATTTATTCTGTTTTCCACATGAGGTAAATCACTGCAAATCACTTGATTTTTTTTTTTTTTTTTTTTTATCCGTCCCGATAAGCTCTTTGGTTTGCTACTGGGTTTTTTTTTTATACCTCCCCAGCGCTGACTCTTCTAAGTTCTCGTCTGACCGAGCTCTTACTGAAATGTTATGACATCACTCCAGCGTGTCTCTTTCCATCTGCCTTTGTCATTCCTTACCTCACATAAGTCTTCTCTTTTTTTTTTTTTTAAACGAGCTGCTGCTTTGTCCAGTCAAGAGTTTGACATTTTATTGCTTTCCCATAAACCATAAACCCGTTTCCTCTTAACATCTCATGAAAATAGCTGGCCTGGTTTTTGAACGGAGGGCCCAAGAGGCACACTGAAGGTTTTTTTTTTTTTTTTTTGCTGTGCTGCCTTGAACGTAAACGTGCCCATTTGTCGTCCGGCCTGGCCAAGCCCAATGAGTTTATCAGCCATTAGCGTAGCGTTTGATGTGAGGGGGTCCTGCTGAGCTCGTTAAGCTACTTCTAGACGCACCAGCTGACGATGCAACAACAAGCCTGTCTTGGCAGAGCACAAAAGCACCTGGTTTCCATTCACATCCTCACGTAACACACCCACATGCACACGTGCAAAGTATGCCTGGTTACAAGTACATGTTTTGGCACAACTTTTACCCAACAAAGAACAAAAGGAAGTAGTTTGTCGGTAGGTAGGTAGGAAATGTCCATTCATCATTCTTAACTGCAGGGAAGTCTCCGTAAAATGGTTAAATTCCGGTGTGTCGTAAACTTTCATCTTATTTTTGTAGCTTTGGCCAGTTTTTCCAGTTGATTGGTTTTTGATTGGTTTTGATGATTTTAGTTGTCTGCACAGTTTTTCTGAGTTATTGTTAAAATTTTAGCTGTTTGCTTTTGGTTTTCCGTCCATCCATTCCAAGATTTTAAGATTCATTTTAATTTTGTCAACATATGTACACAAACAAATTCAAACTGAGCAATCATGAAAGACAGAATGGACAAACAATCTAAATACTGTATTAATGTGGTCTTATTTGGCAGCAATGATATTATGCTGATGATTGTCCAAAACTGAAATTTCTTCAAAAAGGGGATTTAGCTGCTTGACATGTTCACTAGCATCTTGCATTTCAGTAAAGTAAAGTAATCACCCCTAGAAATGTTAGCCAACATTACAGGTGAATGTTAATAGATTTATAGGTTAAATGCATCAACAGTCCCACCGGAAAGTGGCAACAAAACAGCTGGGACCATAAAAACTAATAATCTTTCATCAAGACGCAAGAAAAAAACAAAAAGTCAAAATACATTGCATTTTATTGATCCCTTTGGGATGACTCCCTCAAGGAAATTGAATGATATGGCTCAACTGTTTTACCAATTCCAATTGTTTCTTGCCCGACTGATGAAAATATTTTTTAGAAACTATAGTTAGTATAGCTATGAAAGCAGAATTTGTCCTTTAAACTGTGAATTTTGTCCCAGATTCAACCCCCCCTCTAACCATTTATTCTCAGCTCGGGGCAAACAGGCAGTCACAGGTGGGACAGGCTGTTGTAAATCACCATGTTCTCACACAGTTATATCCCCTGTTGCTGTGAACCTTTGTGACTTCTTCATAGCAGGGGACTGTGTTAAGATTTGTCGACCCTGTAATATCCTCCCTGGAAAAAAAAAGAGGGACAATTATTACAGAGAACAACGTCAAATGCCACATGTGGTTTTTCCGTGTGTAAAAGTGAAACAGCAGACTTTCAGATAAACGTGAGTCTGAGCGTTTGTGGTTACGAATCTAAATCCGATCCTCATGCTTTGTCTTTTTGTAGCTGTCGAAAGGTGGAGGAGACTGAGGCTGAAATGTGGGAGAAATCTGTTCATTTCCTGGACTGCACTTCAGAGATTGGACATCTGTCTCTCTGGGAAATGCATTATCTTATTGCGCCTATATTGACAGACAGGAAATAGAGAGTCCAGTTTTAAAGAGTTTGGATATAACAAAGAAATTCAGTTAAACTGGCACAGTGTCCACGTCTCGACATTAAAACAAGGTCACCAATTTGAGCCTCCATCTCATGTTACCTCACTTTACCACATGTGGCCCACTTCCCGTTCATGAACCACTTATTATAGGGAATAGTAGGTTACAATTCCACCGAACAGAATGACGTACTCCCTCTTAAAAATCAGACACATAACACACGTCTTACCCAGCCACCACATAAGTGAAAAACTTATTCCTTTGGCTTAAATGATTTTGTTCATGCACGATAAATACATTCATCTCCAATTTTTGACGCAATAAATTTGTAAGGGGAGATCACTGTCTTCTCAGATGCGATTTGACATTCAATATGCACGACGAATGCCCTGCCGGAAACATTTTCAGACAGAGATTCATGCTCTCTGTCACTCTTGAGAACACAGCAGATATTTGACTGTGTCTGAACAAATGACCCAGTATGCTCTCCCACTATGCGCTGTGCTGTTTCCCAGCGTACGGCAGACCTTTCTAGTCCAGACACGCTTGGTTTGAATGTGCCAGAACTATGAAGGATTAATGAGAGCACCTGGAATAAGACTCAAGTGAAACACAATGCAGCGCTGTTCATACTGTGTAAACAAGCTGCTGGATGTAGCGTAGGTGTGTTTTGTCTTCACATCCTGAAGAAGTTTTTTGAGCCATGTTTTTGCTTTTACAAAAAGTCTGTCACGAGCACGATGAATGAGTGGAATGGGACCGCACTTTTAAGTGTTTGTAGGATGATAATAGATGCTGGGAAGAAGCATGTTTCATCAGAACTGCTTATCCCTCCCCTCCACACGTTTACAACGTCACATTTGGGGTGTTGACAATTTGTGTCAGCTATGTAGAGGTGAGAAAGAACTTTTTTTTTTCTCTAGCTTTCATCAGTTTTCATGTGGACAACCACATCTCTGCCCTTTCTATGTTTACTCCGTCTTCCAATGTGGCCGATCAGAAGAACTAGAAACACTTCTGATATTTGACGTGGTCGGACAACACATCATACGAAATAGTCTTTTCCATTATGACCTGACCTTAAGAGTCTACAGTCATGCTCACAAGTGCAGCCGAGGCTGATGTGAAGGTGTGTTGTGTTTCGACAGCCCTGAAACCTCAATAGTCTGACAAATGTCCCACCAAAAGCAAAACCCATTTGTCCAAAGGAAACAAATGCTCATTGGTCTGAAGGCCAGATATACACACTCAGGTATTACAAACATATGTACGTAACATGACGAACATCCTTTTTATTCCCAATCATGATATTTTTCTAAATCCAATCTAGTTTTGATGCCTGAACTTAACCAAACTACCATTTCTTAGCTTTAACCACATATTTATTATTGGTGAAAACAAAGGTCACCACACCATCACCGGACTTCTTCCACTCCTCCACATCCATAACTGGCCTTTGCAAGCAGTGGGCTTTTGTTTTCGGTATAACGGGCTGTCTTGACAAATGGGTATTCGGTTCAGTGGAACGATTTTTGGACTATCAGGGTTTCAGGAAAATGATCCTTTGAACAATGACCAGTCCTCGATGGAAGTGTAGTTTTGGTATTTAGTCATAAATCTAAGTACTGACCTGATGATGGTGCAAGATGAAAAGTTAAGGCATCACTAAAGTTTTGAGGGAGACGCGATTGTACCACATTTCGTGGAAATTTAGACAATACTCGTCAAGACCTTTCACAGACACTTTCTTGCACTAGATTTGGATTCATCCTCTGAAATTCATGAACATCTGTATAAAATATCATTGCGATCCATCAAAAAAGGTGTTGAGATATTTCAGTATAAACCACAGAAGTGATCTGACATTCTTAGAGCTAAGCTTTAAAAAAGTGAAAGGAACGAGAGAAAGGTCAGAAAAATCTGAAAAGGCAGCATCGGGGGTGTTCAAAAGAGCCGTGAGGCTGACTTGGTGTCAACTCTCTACAGTGATGATTTACAGCAGTCTCCATCTACCGAATGAGGTGTGTAGGTGTGGGTTAAGACATGCATTGAGAGTGAGTATGAAGGCATCCAGCTGGTGTAAGTGACTGATGGAGCAGCTGGATAGTCTGAGAATGAACTTACAGTTTACACATGGCAAAACCATCAACCGCGACTTCAACAGGCGGCTTTGCGGGGGCCTTCATTAAGTACCCTTGCATAATACTGAGAAATGTAGTGAGACACTAGAACCACATTGTTGTTTTAGAAACGATACCTTCTTCCTATTCTGAGAATACCTTTTGTGCACCTATCATCAATCTTCTAGTGTAATAGCCATGTTTTTCCAAGAAGGGCATTCAGGTTTATGTTTCAGTGTCCACAACTGAAAGCATTTTGAGTGATTTCACAGTGAGATGTGAAGGCGGGCGATTCGGTCAGGTAAATGGAATTGAAGAAATACAGCAATGGTTTCATCCGTTTCCTGTAATTTTCCGGGTGGGTTTCTAAGGGTAAGAAAAATCCTTTTTTCTTTTTTTTTTTTTTACACAACCCAGACTAATAGTTAAACTTACATTCAACTCTGGGGCGGCGTTTAGTGCGAAGGCTCAGTTCATGCTGTGGAAGCCCAGGGTTCGAATCCGATCTGTGGCTCTTTCCCGTCATTCCCTGTCTTTCTCTCCTCACATTCCTGTCACTCTTCAGCTGTCTCTATCAAATAAAGCTTGAAAAGGCCAAAAAAATAATCTAAAAAAAACAAAAAAAACACTTGCATTCAACTCAAACAAATATGTATTTATGTATTCATTCAGTTTGAGTACCTCAAGGCCAAGGACTCAGTTACAGTCTACAATTATAATGAGCGCTGCCTCATTTCTAACGATTTTTTTCCTGTTCCATATTAGCTCGGAATAAATTTTCTGATTAATTTCGGATCTCTAACATTTGATGTATAATTCGTGCTCATGCCCTCCATACTGTGTTAAACGATTCCAGGAAACTCGACAGCTTTATCCACCATGACATACCAATTTGGCTCAAGAATTTGCAGTCTAAATATGCTGCAGGATGTGGGTCCATTTATTAAGCCTCTGCCTTGAGTTCAGAGTTACAGTCTGTCTAATACCAAAAAATTCAGGCAATTTAATGCTGTAATTTTGGGGTTTGGAGTGAGTCCCCTCTACCAGACGGGGCAGAGGTTCTGATAGATGCTGCAGATTTAATGAGGTGTTAGATCAGACCCCTATGACTTTCCGACCGGCTGCTGTTACGTAACACCATCAGGTAAGACAGTGCACAGCTTGTAAGAAGCTGCATCCCACAGTGTAATGACTACTTGAGCACTCAGCGCAGGAGCAAGGAGACTTATGGTCACCACCAGCTGTGGTCTGCTGTGTTGTAAAAGTCTGTGTCGTGTCCCTGTGATGTAAGTTGTTTTATGAAAGAGCTTCTTGTGAAGACGAACCTCTTCGTGGTGAATGTAATTACTTTCTTTAGTACTGTATTTCCTTTGACATAGAAACTTTTTCCCCACTGAGTCAACATCCGTAAATCTTTTCAATTATGCCAGAAAATGTGACGTTGAGGAGACAAATTATATTTTTATGTGCACCGTTTGGGTAAAATAGGCACCAAAGAAAAAAAATGGCACTAAGAAAAAGTAAAATACTTGTAGTGGCAGTGAGTGACTACTATATATAGTCCATAAGTAAAATTATACAAACATTTCTGCACAGCATACCGCTGACAAAAATCCAAAAGAAAACATCCAAAGCTCGATAAATGATCCTATAATAACCCGCCAGAGGAAGAATAACAAAAACCACATGGCTTTATTGTAAAGAATGTGTTTATAATGAGTTATTAGAAGCAGAAACTTGGATACCCCCGTAAAAAGAGGTAGATTCAATGAGAATAAATACAATAAATACTTGTTGGCCATTCATGTTTTATTTCCTTGGATTACAGTCAGATAACCTTTTTGCAGTTAACGTACCACATACTTCCTGTTATTATTCTGACTGATTTGTCTTGTTTCTTCCCCGGTTCAAAGAATTGCCAGACCTCTCATGAGAGCGCAAAAAACTTTTCTATGCTGCAAGGAAAAAAGAAAAAACACTGCTTCAGGTCAGCAGTGCATTACTTATTGGTAACACAGTACAGTTTTGTTGTAATTGTGGTTACAGCAATGTTATAATCTTTCGTGTCTGTTTGCAACCAACCATTTAAGGAGAAGTAAGAGTTATGAGTATGAATATCAGAGTCTCAGGATTCGGTCATATTGGTATCATGAATAAAAATAGTCCGGAGATGGTGTCACAGACATTTGGGGTTTGGTTTTATCGGGGAGCCAGCTGCAGCGCTCACTGTCTGACCTCATCAACCGCACCATGAATGTGACTCAGTCCAGGTCCTGCAGCAGACTGATGTGGTCTATTGAGCTCCGGAGGTCTGTAGGGCTTTCTGTGATCCAGAACCCGAACGTCTGTGAAGGTTTATTCTGAAAACAAATGAGAGCAGATAAAACTCTGGGTGTCCTGTTCCTGACTGGATGGAGTCCATATCAGTGCACAACAAAAGACCAGAGCAGCGGAATACAAACTAACCACAAGGAACACCTGTGGCAGACGTATGGAAACTATGACTCATTTGCTGCTGTTTGTTGCTATAGATACTCATGTTTATCCTTTCAAGGGGAAGCATCATCTTGCAGCCACTGAGACTTCAGACGTTCAAACATCATCAATACAGATTCACTATCTTTTTTACTGGTCAATGGCAGTCGCTCACCCATGGAATGAGGTTTAAAAAGTAAGATGCAACAGGCAAGGAGAAAGGGAAAAACAAACATCATTAAGCCTCCTCATACCGCCAAATGTGGCAAGTCACATGGTGCCAGACATGCTGACGACCTGGAGGCCGTGCGAGCCAGCAGCCTGTCTGAAGCTCTGCTGGCCGGTTAACATGGCTTGTTAAGGCGAGAGCTCCAAAGCACTCATTTCCTGAGTGTGCCCCGGGAAATGTGGAGAAAGGTGTCACATCTTATCCCTGAATGGAAAGTCAAATAATCCTCTTCTGTTTCAGCCAGAGTGCAAAGAAATACTCCAAAATCAGATATGTTGGAGGTGGGAAACACATTAGCAGAAATTCACCCCGAGCTTGAACTCAAGTGTCTAAAAATACTGAGGGCTCAATTTGAGTTGAAACATGATTTCACCGGGCCAAACATTATTAGAAGTTACTCATGTACAGTACATTTGTGCAATAGCCAGTGGGAATTGGTAGCAGCCAGTAGGAACCAATGCAAAGAGCTTCCCCAGGTCACTCCTTCTCTGCATGGGGCCGTCTGAGGAAGGTTTTAAAAGCAGGTTCTGGCCCTGATGCTCCTCCCTCACTAAGACTCCTGCAATCTTCACATCCACGCACCAATTCAGACGCACACACACACAAGAAAGCAACTCCTATTAGGCTTACCATGACAGTCTTGTCTCACTTCTGATTCAAAAAGGAGGCAAGGACTCTAACCCACCACTCACAGCAGGCGCAGACATACGGGAAACACTGTGTCACTACAGAGAAACTGCTGATCTGGAAGCAGTTGGAGGGACAAAATGGGTGTGTGGACAGCCCTGATTCTGGCCTCGCAGCTGCTATTAAAACTGTGCTTACACGTGGAAGCCCAGGCTTTGGGTGAGTGTTATTTGAAGTGCTTGAATTTTGAAATATTTTAATATCATTACAGTTTTGATGTGCCATATTGATTGGTCTTAATTGCAACAGCTGTGTTTGCTGCTGTTGATGAAAATGAAAATCTTTTTTGTCTGCTGTTTAAACATTAACACACACGCACACACAAACACAAAGAAATATTTCTTTGATTTCATTTGATTCCTGCTCTTTTTTTCCTGACATCCTTACTGTGATGTAATCCTCCATTTTCATTATCTGTCAAAATAAGATTTAATCGCTCCACCACTGGGTACTTTAACACACTATGTATGAGTTCAATGCATAATGGACAAAGCAGACGGTGTGAAAGAGAATAGAACAAAAGAACACAAAGGATTAGACATGCCATGTGATACTCACTGAGGTACGAATAAAATGCTAAATACCCCCGTCAGTTGTAGGAGATACGAGGCAGTTGAATACATTTCTGTGTTTGTGACATGAGGTAGCCAAAGATAAAGAATAACAGTAGACAGACTTTTTACCCCACCATCTTTCTGCCAAAGTAAAGTCACCCTGCTTTTCATATCGTTCCAGCCAGATCTGCTTGATTACAGCTCAGGAGGTTCAGCTTCCTGGCTCGTATTAATTCAAACAAAGTCCCAGCTAGGTCACACACATGGGAATAATCAGAGATGATCTGTGTGCAATATTGAACTTCAAGTCACACATACTTACAGACTCTCCTCTCTCTCTTTCTCCCTCTCTCTGAGACAAACACACTCACAGTCACACATAAATTTGTTCAAGGTCACACACAAACCGAAGCTGCAGACGACATGTGGAAGTATTGGTGTTTATACTTTATCAGCTTCTTACAAATCACTCTATAGTGATTGATGGCATAGATTTCATGCAGCCATTAATTCCTCCAATAGTTTGGCAATGGCTGCCTGATGTTATGTATAAAACAAGTCCAGATTAATGGAGTCCATCATCTATCTTTTCCTTTGCAAATGGGTCATTGTCTGCATGACTGGAATTTACTGTGTGCAAATTTACAGCTGCGGCAAGTAAGATTTTAGTCAAACAAAATGGCCATTCTATCTCTTTAAAGGGTTATTGGGGTTATTGATCAATATTAATGTCTCAAGGATGACTTCACAGGGAGCTGAGATTACTGGAATTCGAAACTCACTTTCTATTTTGGGCACAAAGACTCCCTGCCCAGGGCCAAAGCACATCTTTGAGTGGCTATAATCTATATTTTTAGAATAACAATGGGTGAAATGACAATGTAAAAACAGGCAGCTGTCTTTAGCTGGAATAGCACTAAGGGCTCAGATAGAGCATTTAGCAGCTAAAGAGGCATATATTTCCCCCAAGAGATGGTGGAGACCCAAAATAGAGCTAAAAGGGAATGTTGGACTTACTTTCATCAGGTGGCCAAAAAACACTACTTGAGATGAATGATAACGCTGCTCCCATAGATGGTAAAAAAAACAAGGTCTCAGAAGAGATGTTGTGAAGCTCAGAATGCGATGGCTCCGGCTGCCAACATCTTGGACCTCTGCCATCTCGCAGCTAATCTAAAAATGGGCAAAGACATACGTAGATCGTGGGTGGGCTGAATGAAGCCTGGTTGCTCAAACAAGCCACTTGTAATGGCACCTATCTGTCAATCAGCGCAGCCACGCTCTAAATTCTGCATAACTTTAAGCCTTAATATAATTTGAGCGCGGGAGTTATATAAAAATTCAGCTTCAGTAAAGTTGTCATGAATGCGGAAATTAGCTACAAAGACTAAAACTGTTTTTTGAACCAGTAACTATTTAACGATATGTTTATATGGTGGCCAACTTGTCTCTGCTGCCCTCAAATGGCCTTTGTCAGTATAAATGTTTAAGTATAAATGAGAGTAATGTTATTTTTACACTATTTTACATCATGATCTATGATGTGTCTCGCTATTCAGTCATTTACTGATGGCTACTGCAAACATGTGACTTGACTGTTTATGTTAACTGCATGCTGAGGTAATTCCTTCATCATTACTAATGGTGGACGAGGTACTTCTAACCAAAACGCTGCAATAAATCATAGCTTTCAACACGCGAGCCCTCAAATGTGTATTTGTTAAGTCGTAAAATGAAGAACGCTGACCATTTGTATATTTTATAGTTATGCTTAACCGTGCTACATTTTCATGGTGTCAAGGAGAGGACAAGACACTGGATTACTTTATGCCTTCAGCTGGACTAGTTTTATGAAGCTTGAAATCAGAGGTTAATCAGGGGGTGAAATGAGGCACTTTCTCAGGATCTCTGGTATAAGACAACCCTGACCCCCACAAAGCCCTCCGTCCAGAAGATTTATGAACAGCGGGACTGTGTGCCTTTAAAGTGTTACAGTAACTGGAAAAACACGAAGCATGGACTGGGTTTCATTTGCTCTCTTGATTTTTGGACTTTTGTCAATTTGCTGGACCAGCAAGTCACACTGAGCCAAGAAGAGAGCTGTACGCTTGTGCACTACTCACCAGGTGATCATGAATACAAAAGATTAATCTCATTTTTTGGTCAAAGTGATGTTGACAGTACTGCATTTTCAGTGGCTTAGTCACATCTAACTGCAGACATTTTTAAAGCCCCGTGTAATTCTGAAGTACGCCATGTGCTGGACAAAGCACGAGCAAGAGGAGATGGACAAAAGAAAAAAGAAAATACCTCATCTGGGGATCATGCTACGCAATCTTGGCTGACAACAGCCAATCTTTCTGAGCATTTGGGAGCAATTTTGCTCCCTCACGACAGTGGGCCTTGCAGACTGCTTTCAGGGTACTTGTGTATTCATGATGTGAGCAGATGGCGGACTAGAGATTCACTGCACATCCTCTCTTTGCCTGCCCAGCCCCCAATTCACTGTATTAAAGGAAGACTCTAACCATGAGCCTGCATCTCTCTGGCTTTCCCACTAAGCAGCCTGTCAGTAGAAACGTCTAAATTCTGCAATACTTCTTGCTTGTGAGAACAATAAAGGAATTGTGGATGAAAATGAAAGATCACATACATTTTATCAGCCAAACCGCCTCGGTGCGGACGCTTCAAAAATTGATGATCACACTATACCTCTAACTGCCACAGTACATAGCTTTGATTTGCTTCAAACATCTTTGTGATTTCTCTGAGCCAACTCTGCCTGCCAAGTTTGTGCTGACTGATTGACACAGCATCTCGCAAGAGCAACAAACACTAGGTCAACATCATCATCTCCGTCTTGTCGACTCAGGATGTGTTTACTCTGGGATTGGAGCACTGCTGCGGGTTGTAAATATTCATATCTCATCATCCATTACTCATGTGCTTTACTTTTCTCTTTCCCATCCCTGTCAACAGTCTATGATCTGCTCACCTCACCTGATTGCTTGCCAGACCTGCTACAGGGGGGTCTGGCTGAGCAAGGGGTGAACGAGGCTTTCATCCTAACCACCTTCAAGTTGCAGCCCAAGAGCGGAACCTCTGTGTTTACCTTGTACAACCCCAGGGACAACAGCAAGTACTTTGAGTTCACCGTGATGGGGAAGCTTAATAGAGGTAGGAGAACACAAAAGAGTCTGTGTTACTGTTTAAAGCTGCACTAATCCATATTTTTATATTAACCCTAGTCTTTTTTTTTTTAACAATAAATTTTTAATCATCATTTTTAATCACTATTATCTCTGCCTTGCTACTGCCACTTCCTCTTTTCCTCTCAAAGCTGTGTTGCGCTACCTGCGGAGTGACAAGAGGATGAGCTCAGTAACCTTCAACAACCTGGTGCTGGCAGACGGCCAACAACACCGACTGTTGTTCCACCTGAAGGGGATGCAGCAGCAAGGGCCAGGCGGGGTGGAGCTGCATCTGGACTGCAGGCTCGTGGAGACGGTCAGGGATCTCCCTGCTGCCTTCCAGGGTTTGCCAGCAGGTTATGGTACTGTGGAGCTAAAGACCATGCAAGCTAGAGAGCAGGTGATCCATCACTTACACCGTATTTCCATACGATAATGAATATGTTTCTGTCCCAGTTATGAACCTGGAGGTTTTCAAATGGCTTAACTTTTCACTTTGACCTGGTTTATTCTAACAGGAGAGTTTGGATGAGCTCAAGCTGGTGGTTGGGGACACATTTGAGAATGTTGCTTCATTACAAGACTGTCATTTCCAACAAAGAGACTCCGTCCAAACTCTGGGTAAGATCCTTTCTGTGGTCCACAGAGATGGCCAAATGTTTCCTAGAATAACAGTCCCAGCAGGAGGGAAACAACAGTCAATATTTGTCAGAGTGACCTGAGAGCAGACTCAGAGAATCCCCCAACTCTGCTCCAGTTTCACAAAATAACAGCCCCTTTCTCTTAGGGGTCAACACGAAGCAGCTGTCCAATCAAATGCTGGAGTTAACAAAGGTGATAAATGAGCTGAAAGATGTCCTAATTCAGCAGGTAACTATCACTAACAGTCCCTCTGAGGCCACTTAATCCCTGCTTCCTCACCCCTGACCTCAGAGACAGCTCGCAGGGCTCTATATAAACTTGTTGATGTTTGACCTTTTACAGGTCAAAGAGACCTCATTTCTCAGAAACACCATCTCAGAGTGTCAGGCCTGCGGTAAGATGCCACATAACAGTCACATCACTCACCAGTAAATGTGACGCTTAATTTTCAGATGGTTTAACAAACAAATAAAGTTGTAGATGATGAATTAAATGTTGTTTTTTTTCTATATATCTAAAGGTCTGGGTGGTACTGAGGTGGTGAAACAAAGGTGTGGCCCTGGGGTCTGTTTCCGAACCGATATGTGCATAGAGACAGCAGATGGTGTCGAGTGTGGACCGTGTCCTGATGGCTACACCGGTGATGGCTTCAACTGTGACGACGTGGACGAAGTAAGACTCAGTGTGTGTGTGTGTGTGTGTGTGTGTGTTTGTGTGTGTTTCTCTACTTCCTTTCTTGTGAGAATTATTACAATTACAAAGTGTGGCCACCTGTCCCAACCTCAGTTGTTCTATTTTAAGGCGAGAACTTGAGTTTATAGTTATAATTATAGTTACGGGTAGGTGAAGAGTTGGCCTATAAGACAAAAAAAAAAAAAAACATGTACAGCATATTCTGGTTTCGATTATGAACTAACATATTGTTAAATCTACTCTAACCTCCGATGTAAACTGAAGGAATGCCCCAAGAAGGAATGCTTGAACTGCGGCGTGCATCTTGTGACAAACTGTCCATGTATTTATCCTCACTCATACTATATCGCACATGCAATATAGAAATAAATACTGTAGTAGAGGTCCAACAGCCAATATTTTGCTCATCTCCCCAATTTTACGCCTAAAGGAGGTAAATAGCCATGTAATGTGAGGGCGGGTAATGTGCAAATTTTGTTCAATCCCCATGAGGTAAGTGTTGGTCTGAGGCTGTTGCTCTATTTCCACACAAATTCTGCCACTATGTAGACAAACCTGTAAAGTGGCCCTTTAGTTTGATTTGTTTTGGATGGTGTATTTTGCCCTGTCTTCAGATGTAGGCAGCAGGGCAGCAGTTGGCAGGAAATGAGGTGAAACAGAAGGAGAATAACATTGTAACCATTATGCCACCGTGTCACCCTCGTTGGTGGTCTTTGTTTGAAAATACTGAGTAGTACTACAGTGTATTTATGATACTCTGTGAAATAAGTCTTAACGTCATCAAATACATATAAAAGTCATATTTGGACTGTGGGGTGTCTAAGTTCTGAGTAGCGTGACACGGCTTGAAATCGTTTTAAGAAATTAGAGCGGGGTCTTTTTCACCCAAAAGAAAACTATGAGACATAATATGCACAGGTCTCACCAGGTGTTTTGGGCATTAGAAATAAAATCCGGCGATGGAATCATCACATTGGCCCACAGCGTCTGAAGGCACTTCACAGAAACTAATATGATATCATGAGATTCAGCAATGAAAACCACAGGTAAAGGTCAAATTCTCAGTCAAGGTTAAGGCATGACTGATCCTCATGAGGATAGAAGTACAAGGTTGTGTGTGTGTGTGTGTGTGTGTGTGTGTGCGCCTGTCTTTTCATATTTGCGCTGACCTCCTTTTTTAAGGACTGGCCCCTTCAGCATTCTCTTTTTTGCATGAGCAAAACTGTCATCAAATCTAAAAGCTTTCGTGGAGAAGCCCCGCGAGATCCACATACATTTTGCAGCTTCAACACAGCTCTCATCCTCATCCTTTCTGCAGTGCCAGTTTAACCCGTGCTTCCCTGGAGTGAAGTGTGTGAACACGGCCCCGGGTTATCGCTGCGACGCCTGTCCGCTGGGCTACACCGGCATGGCCGTGGAGGGTGTGGGCGTTTTGTTCGCACAAACCAACAAACAGGTAAAAACAAAGTGGAAGACATATGGAGGACACAAACACTTTTGACACAAAGACTAGAATATAAAAAAGACATTTTATTCTCAATTTATTGATAAAAAATTCACTGATTTCCTTTACTAAGAAAAGCACAAAGGAAAAGGTGAAGAAAGTATGGAATACCAGGAGGCAAAATGTGGAGTAAAGTTCCTTTATTGCAGTATAAGTTCGGGATATATGGGGTTGTTGTTTCACTCATTGTTTCACTGTAGTTTCCATGTGATGGTTCTAAATTAAAGTCCTTTGTTTATCCCCTTTTTAAGGTAATTACAAAGTAAATGTTGATTATGCAGGCTGTAATATGTGAGCATTTAATATACTGGGTAGTTAAAAAGTACTTAAGATCTCTACTAAACACACAATTATATCATTCTGTAAAAAAACAAAAAGCCCCTCTGAGTAAATTGTTGTATATGAATTTAGGATTGATGCTTCAATGTGTAGCAGTATTTTAATCTGGTAGCTAGTTGAGATGGAGTTTGTTTCCTAACTACTCCATGTACAATTTGTTTGTTTAGTCCAATGGTTCCCAACGTAGGGGTTGAGCCCCTCCAATGAGTCACAAAACAAATCTGAGAGGTCCTGATATAATTATTAGGAGAGTAAAGAAGGAAAAACAACCGTGTGATACCCAATCTGTGCTGATTTCTTTGGATTTTTTTCTCGAATGTTTTGATGCCTTTTTGGGCTTCAAAATGTATTAAAATAAAAACATGTGAGAAAATTAAAGAGCAAATATCCCTTTGGAGATACTGCTAATAACTCATAAACATCTGAAACATGACAAGAAGCCCTAACTAAATTCTCTAAAGGTTCACAGGCCAAGAAGGTTGGGAGCCAGTCTTTGGCAAATTGTTGCATTTTACAAGCTTATCATAAGAAACTAGGAATTAAAGCTGTGACCGTGCAGTAAGAAGTACAGTGCAGCACATTATAAGTTTAAAAATATTAGAGTAGAAGCATAAAGTAACAGAAAATGGAAATACTTCAGCAAAGAAACACCTCAAAATTTTACATTTTCCTCACTTCAGGTCTGTGACGACATCGATGAATGCAAAGGACCTGACAACGGAGGCTGCACTGCAAACTCAATGTGTCACAACTCTATGGTAAGACTATGAAGTGAACGCTACGCGTGCCTCTCTCAGGACAATTAAATCATTGGTGTGGTTTTTTTTTTACAATAGCCGTCCAAAAGAAACCAGATGTCCTTATTCCTGCACAGGGCTCTTACCACTGCGGCAGCTGTAAGACAGGTTTCACAGGAGATCAGGTGAAGGGCTGCAAGCCAGAGCTCAGCTGCAGCAACAGCCTGACCAACCCCTGTGACATCAACGCCCAGTGCATTGTAGAGCGGGACGGGTCCATCTCTTGTCAGGTAGGATGCCACTCTTTTTTTTTTTTTAACTCACACACTCACAACTCCATCCGCATGCTGTCTGAGTTTCTGAAGGGTTTCATTTGTCTTGTCAGTGTGGAATTGGCTGGGCCGGTAATGGATACCTGTGTGGGAAGGATACTGACATTGATGGATACCCAGATGAGAAACTTAAATGCAAAGATATGAACTGTAGAAAGGTAAGCAAAGTAAAAAATGACAACAATTCCAGCTTTGCTGTCATAGACAAGTTGTTTGGGTTTGTTTTTTTTTTTCATTCTTTTACTGTAACATCTCTTCACAGGATAACTGCGTCTATGTTCCTAACTCTGGTCAAGAGGATGCTGACAGGGATGGACAAGGAGACACCTGTGATGATGATGCAGACGGTGATGGTATACCAAACGAGCAGGTAGGTTGGTGGAAACATTTTAACAAATGTAATAAGAAATTATTATTATATGTTACTGATTAGTGTTGAAAAGGTCAGAAAATTGTGAAAAATGAAATCACAGTTTCAAGGTGACATCTTCATATTGCTTGTTTTGTCCAACCACCAGTCCAAAACTCAATTTACAATAATAAAAGACAAAGAAAAGCAGTACATCGCTACAATAAACAAACCTGGAACCAGAAAATGTTGGCTCAAAGGTTTAATTTGATTTTGATTTTTGCTGAAGTACATTTATTCACTTTTTTGTTGAGATTTCTTTTCTCATGTCTGTCAGTAAGCTTAGCGTAGCATAAACACTTGAATCAGAGAGAAACAGTCTGAAGGTAACAAAATCAGCCTACCAAAGCTCAGTAATGAATATGTTGTTGTTGTTTGTTTGGTTTTAATCAGCGAGCTTCATAAATGCTGGAAATGTGGACTGCTAACTAACTGTTTACTCCTGTTTCAGGTATTTGTGTTGATCTAAGCTTCATACAGTATTAACAGTATCAACCCTCTCTTTAACTCTCAGAAAAAAATACTTGAAACAATAACATAATAACATAACAGTTTTCTGATGATCAACTAAAGAATTGAGCAACTTTGTTTCAGCTCTGAAGCACACAGCAACATCCATCACCCATTAACACCTGGTTGCAGTTGCTGGTTGCATTTGAAGGATGAATTTTTACCTCCATTCACAGTAATGATGTTAACAAATAAATCAGACAATGCACAGGAGTGATTCTTTATGATATCCCTGCAGTTGTGGTCCGGAATTAAATTGAAATTAAATCCTGAGTACTCTTGTACAAAACAAGAGTAAAAATGTGATCGACTCTGAGACGAGGGTGAAACCTTCATATAGTTGTTTTGAGGCCATCTCAAGTACTACATCACTGACTTTTACTTAAGTAAAAGTGTTTTCAAAGTGTGCTATGGCTGCTTTTACTCAAGTGAAGGATCTGAGGACTCTGTACTGTGTACACACAAGCTTGTCTATTGAAAGAAATCATAGAAGTACACGTGCTGTGAATGAGACCTTTGTGTCCTCTGTCTGTCTCAGGACAACTGCTGGTTAAAGCCCAACGTGGACCAGAGGAACAGCGATAAGGACGGCCACGGAGACGCCTGTGATAACTGTCGCATGGTGGAGAACCCTGACCAGAGGGACACCGACGGTGACGGCAAAGGGGACGCATGTGATGACGACATGGACGGAGATGGTATGGAGAGAACACAAACACACGATGCTCGTGCTTATGTAACCAGCATCTCTGAAGGCGCTGACTGTCAATGAGTTCTTACTCTGTTCTCTCCTTCACATCTCCACCCTGTTCTTACATTAAATTATTCAAGAAACACACTCATGCAGACAGATTTTACACTATACATCTGTCTAAGTCATGTTCAGGAAATATATCACTGTGTACTGGTATGGATGTTTTTATAAGGCAGGTGAGGCATCAGAAAGAGCACTGCAAAAAAAAAAAAAAAAAAAAAAAAAAAAAGTCAAGGCCAGAAGCAGTCTGACCCTCAGAGCGAAACACAAACTTTGATCATTCACCAGTATGATTACACCTCAAAAAGCCCCACAGGAGAGAAGATAGTTTTTCCTTATCGCTGCTGCTTGACCTTTACGCATTCGCGGTGCTGCTGCTGCCTCCCTGCGATGAATAAGAAATAGTATCTGGAGTCAAACTGGTGTTCACCCACATTGAAAATGCAACAGTGCAACCTAGTGGTAAAATTCCAAACAACATGCCATACAATCTATCAGCTGTTCAAACAGCAGTTTTCAGTTATATCCCTCTTAAATGAGTGAAACAGTCAATTTTCTCTGTGCTGAAACAGGAGCACAGCTGTACCTGCCACCTCTGAATATATACATCATGACTGATGTGTATTCACTGCTGTTAAACAACACTAACCTTCTTTCCTCTTGTTATTTGCTGAGTAAGGCCTGAAGAATTTTCTGGACAACTGTCAGCGCGTCCAAAACAGAGACCAGTTGGACCGGGACGGAGACGGCGTGGGAGACGCCTGCGACAGCTGCCCCGATATCCCCAACCCAAACCAGGTCAGTCACAGTGAGATGGATGGATGGATGGATGGATGGATGGATAGATGGATGGATAGATGGATGGATAGATGGATGGATGGATAGCTGTAGTGGTAACTGAGTACATTTACCCTTAGTACCTTACTGTACTTAAATTCAGGTATTTTCACCTTGTTGTATTGATACTTACTACTTCATGTGTGAGAAAATTTTTATTGAACTCCCTGCTCTCGTCTCAGTCTGATGTTGACAACGACCTGGTTGGAGACTCCTGTGACACAAACCAAGACAGGTAAGAATATTGCCACACTCTCTGTGTTGTGTTCTTGCAGATATCTAAACAGCTTCATCTTCTACTGCTACTACAGCTTCGATTTACGTCAAGTGATTGTCTCATTTCCCATGTAGTGATGGCGACGGTCACCAGGATACAAAGGATAACTGCCCACTCGTGATCAATAGCTCCCAGCTGGACACGGACAAAGACGGGGTGGGTGATGAGTGCGACGATGACGACGACAATGATGGGATCCCTGACACTTTGCCACCGGGACCGGACAACTGTCGACTGGTACCAAACCCTGACCAGATCGACGACAACAGTGAGAACTAGTCTGAAATACATAATACAATGATATCTTTGGCTGAAAACATTCACTTTCTTAATAGTTTATAGCTTCCATTTAATAATCCACGTCATCAAACAGAGTCAGAACTGCACTGACATATTACAAGAAACAAACACCACAAAATGTGCATGGCAGATGCTGCAAAGCCATTTCTAATTCTGAGAGCAAACTCACACAGCAGGGTGCAGACAAGAGTGAACTTCAGTACAATCAATCAAAATTAAACAAATTGCAACACACGTTCTTGTTACTTTGCAAAAAAAAAAAAAAAAATGTCAATATTCCCCAAAGAAAGGATGTTTTTTTGTTTGTTTTTTTTTGCTCTTTGGCAGCATATTCGGGATGTTTTATATTCAGCCTTGCAGCTCTGGAGCTTTTTAAAAAATGACATCAATTTTCTTTGGAGGCAGGCCTTTCTGACATTTTTGTGGAAGGCAGACTAAAATCTCCTCATTGTGACAAGGCAGAAAACACACTGTTTTTCAAAGGAATGAAAGGAGAGGATTGCTTTGCATACACAATACGATCTACACTAACGTCTGCAATCAAAAACTTACTTTTAATAAATGTACGTGCTTTGATCATGTTCCTTTAAAACAATCTAAATCCTCCCTCTGTTGTCCCCCAGACGATGGAGTTGGAGACATATGTGAGTCCGACTTTGACCAGGATAAAGTGATTGACAGGATCGACAACTGCCCCGAGAATGCTGAGGTTACCTTGACTGACTTCAGGGCCTATCAGACGGTGGTGCTGGATCCTGAGGGTGATGCCCAGATTGACCCTAACTGGGTTGTTTTGAACCAGGTGAGATTACTGAATGCTATACAGAGGAGTTTGAGCTCATTGTTTGGCTGTCTTTTCATGTGTTTGTGGCCTCAAGAGGCAGCTGTTTTCAGTGAAGGAGCTCTAAAAACCCACTGAACGCTACCTGCTCAGCACCAAACAGCAGGCAGGCACAGTTAGCAACTGCCTGAGAATTGAGCGACTAGAGCCAGATATTTCCTTCAGGAGTTGCTAGACCAAAAACAGAACTAAAACAGAGTGAATATTGGACTTAGATTCGCCAGATGGCCAGCGGCACCCTTCCAAATGAATGATAATGTTGCTCTGCTGGATGTGTAAATAAGCAATTGCTTGCTAACAAGTTCAGGTTAGAAGTGTTTCCGCTGCTAAAAATGGCTAAAAAATATTGCAGGTTTAATCCATTGCTAATAACTGTGTACAAACAAGACTCTTAGCAAATTAAGGCATCAAAGTGCAGAATTCCTTATTAACCACTCTGTCTCACGCAGGGAATGGAAATTGTTCAGACCATGAATAGTGACCCAGGACTCGCTGTTGGTAAGACGTTGAATATCAGTCACTAAAAATACACGATGTCCTCCAAAACCCATCAATAATATAGTGATGATGACTTTCTGTTGTCAGGTTACACTGCTTTCAGTGGAGTGGACTTTGAGGGCACGTTTCACGTGAATACAGTGACTGATGACGACTACGCTGGCTTCATTTTTGGCTACCAGGACTCATCCTCCTTCTATGTGGTGATGTGGAAGCAGACTGAGCAGACTTACTGGCAGGCAACACCCTTCAGAGCTGTGGCCGAGCCTGGCATCCAGCTTAAGGTAAGAGTCAGGTCACAAATCCCCAGCAGCACATTCATACTCTCTTTGGTCTCTTGACATATTTTCCACATTTCTGCTTTTCTCTTGCCTGTCTGCTTCCACATCCCCCGACACATCCCTCTGTCCCTCTGTTGCTGTTTGGCAGGCTGTGAAGTCTCGATCAGGCCCCGGGGAGCACTTGAGAAACTCGCTGTGGCACACAGGAGACACCAACGACCAGGTTCGTCTGCTGTGGAAAGACCCAAGAAATGTAGGCTGGAAGGACAAGGTGTCTTACCGTTGGTACCTGCAGCACCGCCCACAGGTTGGATACATCAGGTATGACAAAAACTGCTGTAATATTTGTCTACATATCGATAAAGAAATACTTAAAGATGGCAGATTCTTGCCAAGAGTAAGATGAGTAGATTGATACCACACTCGTATATGTCTGTTCAATATGTGGCAACAGTAGCCACTTAGCATAGCTTAGCATAAAGACTAAAAAAGGGGGAACCAGCTAGCTTAATCTAATCTTTGTTTCAATTTTAACAAACCAAATAGCATTTTTTTAAATTAGATAGATTTAGATTTATGTTAGGCAATACCTTTCCACAGAGCCAAGCTAGCTGTTTTCCTGTTTCCATTCATTTTTCTATGCTAAGCTAACTGGCTCCAGCTACATATTTACAAACATGAGGGTGGCATTGATCTTTTTTATTTTATTTCCCAAAATGGTGAACACGGAAGACACAACACTGATTAAATCCCTTCTTGTGTTTTGTCTAGGGCACGATTTTATGAGGGAACTGAGCTGGTGGCAGACTCGGGCGTGACTATTGACACCACGATGAGAGGAGGGCGACTTGGTGTCTTCTGTTTCTCTCAAGAAAACATCATCTGGTCCAATTTGAAATACCGTTGCAATGGTAATGACACACTAAAAACAATCTACGTATTTCATTCATTTTTATTGCTGTGATGATATGCTAGGTCACACTTGACTTGTATTTGTGCTATTCGGAGAGCAGTTTGTTTTTGATACATAACAAATCTTCCTAATGTCCTTCATAACTTGTGTCTGAAAAGTGGGACAGTATTAGTACTTTTTTTTATCGCGTTGCATAAACAAAAACTTCGGCTGTGAATAGGAAATTAGTTTGTCCTCACTTTCTTGTAGATTCTGACCTTGCCTCATGATACCTCACTTCTCACTTCCGCAGACACCATCCCAGAGGATTTCCAGGAGTTCAGCACTCAGCACGGCGTTGACTCACTCTAAAGCTGAGACAAGAATATGACAGCAGATCTCCAAGGAATGCTTCTATGTGTGTGTGTGTGTGTGTGTGTGTGAGTGCATAAGTGTGTGTGTGAGAGAGAGTGTGTGTGAGTATGTGTGTCTGTGTATTGATGTGTACAGTTTATGTGCATATATGACCACAAGATTTGTACTGTATGTGCATAATATCGTGTGTGTTTCCTCTTCCAGTTTAATTGTCTCTTAAAGACTAGCTGATTATGCTAAATATTCTAAGTTATAATGTTTTTTGACTGAACATGATGCAACATGACATGACATAAGAGCAAAACAAACAAATATTCAGCATTTCAGCATCATCAATACGTTTAGTTTTAGCACATCATCATGATAAAAACAGCATTTTGCACTCATACAGTAGTTTTTTCTAAGCTCATGTGTATTATTCTATGTTCAGAGGGAAAGTTAACCTGCTTTGGATCAACCTCATACTGATGTTTTGTTGCATTTTGATCATAAACTGGTTTCATTTCTTCAACCATCAACATGGTGTACAAGATGAACAGACCACGTTTTGTATGACTCATTTTCCAGACTGTGCCTCGTCTCACTTACTGTAGATTAACTTAAAGCTCAGTGTAACCCTGTTTCCTCTTTCCATCATTCGGTCCTTAAGATCCTGGTCATTCCACACATGTGTAGTTGTGAACCTGGACAGAATAAAGGGCTTTAAAATATGATGAAATTCATGTTGGTGTTGATTTAAAACGTAATAGTCTCTAACGTAATATATTTTTGCTGAAACGTGCCAGTACAAAAGAAACACAAAATGCACAAAAATACTGCTCCTACTGCTCCTTTTTTTGCTCAGATGCTAATACTCAAGAAACAAAGAGCACTGTTTTACAGGAGCAGGAAATACCTCCGAATATGAACATTCTTCTCCCTGATTAGCTGCTGAGATGAATAGAAAAGCTCTGGTCTTTACTCCAGGCAAGGAGTCCTCCAGAAAAGAGACAGCAGGGAGTGTTTTTTAGGCTTCAAAATAGACAAGAAGAGGCTACACAACATCATGCAGATTCCTTTATATCTGGCTTTTTTTTTTTTTTAATCAAGTACATATGCATTCATTAACTGAGCTGCTGCGTTAGTTGGTAGATAATAGAGCTGTGATTCATCTGCAACTCAAAGAGGTAAGATTTTGATTTTTATTATGTAAGAAGTTAAATGACTCACCTGTAAATGGACATCAGTGTGGCTTGATTTTTGCCAAAAGTGCCATTATGTTAATTAGAAATAATAAAATCTGATTGATAAATGCAATAACAGAACAGGGAAAAATATTTTGTCTGTCGGGAATATTACTAAATTAAGAAATCTAATCAGTTACATCCAGTGGCAACTTTTTACTTAATTATTATAGATCTTTCTTGCTTTGTTTTCAGTCTGAAGGAAGAATTTTATTAATTTATTTACTGATTTATTGGTTTAAGGTCGATGTTGGTGCTGCTGTTTTTTATCACTGCTGAAACCAGAGTTTGCCTGAACTTTGTATAACTGAATTTGCATAAAAGCAGACAATTAGACAAGGTGCTGCCACCACTCAACAAGCTATTTTTATCCAAACACGAATGAACAAGCACTGACCCTGCACCTGGTATTCCACAGCCACAGCAGCAATCTGCAGTGCTGTGTGAATAAAAGCAACTCCTAAAGGGCCTTATCAGACCCTGCAAACAAAAGAAACCAACACAAAAGACATAACAATACAATGTTTTGAAGATAACCCAGTCTGAAGCATCTCTGGACACATGCACGGTTAGGTAACAGCTCATGAGAGATGGTATTGATTGTTTTATATTTGATCACACTTTCAGTCACAAAAGTTAGCGCAGAGTTGCGCTCAGTAGCTTTCATATTTGTTGATTCTTTAAGTATTGTAGCACAGAAGAAAAGAGGCTACCGACAGAGCTGCGAGATCAAGAGGTACACCGCTCACTGAGAAGCATAAACACACCCAGGCTTTCATGCAGAGAACTGTGACTGAGGATGTTGACGGTAGCGGCGGGAAGCTCTTCGGGAAAATCTGCTTTGATCACTTCTTCAAAAAGATATAAAAATAAAAAAGAACAGAAAGTGATGTGGCAAAGAAGTGGCAGTGAGGTTTAAATTTTAGCTCACGCTTCCCTGTTGGAATTGTTTCCACCTCAGGGAACAAAGGGAGTCACACTGATTTAGTTTGCGTGTGCAGCCAACTTTTGTAGAGTCACTCATAACCCTTCAAATGTCAGGGATCGGCAGATGTGTGAATCATGTCATGGTTTTGGACTGCTTGTTTAGTGTTTCCTGTTTTATTTTGTAATGTGCTTGTGTCTGTAACTTTACTTCCTGATGCTGCTGTGTGTCCTGCCAGTTTTTGTTGTTGTCTGTTCCAGCCTGATTAGTTTCACATGTGCCTGATGTGTCAACTACACCTTGTCGTCTTGCCTTTACTGGTGTATTTAGTCGCTGCGTTCCTCGGTTTCAGTGTCAGTTCGTCTTCGTTCTTCTCCCTTTGCCTGCCTCAATATCCTGTAAGTTTTATTAAATGTTATTAAACTATTTTTGGACTTGTAGAAACTCTGCCTCCTGTAGCGTCTGCTTTTGGGCCTTTCCTCAAGTTACCTTGCTTGCACCATCATGATAAATTATGGATGTCTGTAGGAAATTTGGCATCAATCCATCTGGCCGATGTTGAGATATTTCAGAGGTGAAATAAACCATTTGACCTGCTGGTGGTGCTAAATAAAAAAATCAGACGATTTATCCTCTGGAGGACATGAATATCTGTACCAAATGCAATGGCAGTCTATCCAGTAGTCTGACCGACTGGCCAACATGTACAGTCACAGCCAATCATTAACTGAACACCTGCTTTGTATCATTTGTTATATCGTATACTGAAATGACAATCTTTATTTACAGCCAATATACAGTATGTACAAGCAAAACAACCAGCCCTCACATAAAGAAGTTTCACTTTGCTCCTTCCTCTTCAAAGTTGTTGGATTTTTCACCGGGGACATGCATCTCTGCGGAAAATGGGTTAAAAGTAGGTGATGGTGTGATATTTTATAATTTTTAGTTTGACATTTAAGCCTTTTTTGTAATGTAGATGATGATGGTTGATCTATGACAGGACAGGCTTTAGTAGTTCAGCTGCTGGACTGGATTTTCCGAGGTGTCGCCCAGGTCATGTTCGTCAACAACCCTCTCAGTGGGCTCCTCATCACGACCGGCCTCTTCCTACAGAACCCTTGGTGGGCTCTGAATGGTCTGCTGGGTACCATTGTGTCCACTGTGTCAGCCATCTTACTGGGACAAAACAGGTCTGTTGGCATCTCCTTATCCTCATTTGACTTCTTCATAGGAAAGAAAAAAAATTCCTCCAACCATGAAGCCATTATCACAGTCTCTTCCACTTATATTCCCTGGGGCTACACTTTCTTTAGCTTTCACACAGCGCTATTTTCACAGTGTGTTTCTCACTTAATTGTGTTTTGCACTCATGTTGGCTACATCTGTCACATTCACCTCAGGGAGGCCATATCGGCGGGTTTATATGGCTACAATGGAACCTTGGTGGGCATACTGATGTCTGTTTTCTCAGCCAAAGGAAGCTGGTACTGGTGGCTGTTATTGCCAAATGCTTTCATGTCCATGATGTGGTAAGTGCTGTTGCACACTACAGGAAAGTAAAAATCAGGAAAACCTATTAAATCTCACCTAAGGCGACTTTGCTTGTTTCAAAAGAACTGACACAAATTCATTAAGCCTCACCTCCCCTTAGTTACTGTTGCTATGCCTGTCAATCTTTTCATTCTTGCACGGCACCTGCAGTCACTAGTAATAATGGTGGTAGATTTCCCATTTGAAAATCTTAGTAATTTTGGAAACAATAGCGACTTGATTTCAGAGTGGGGTAGAGAAAAGCAGCCTCTCGTTTCTACCCAGTGACCAGTTACAGCCGGATTTTCTCAGCTCCAGTGACAGATTTGATCATCTTGCTCATTGTCTCCATAAGTTGCTTGAAAATGCTCGTTTGAAAACAAGAATTCTCAAAAAGTCTGGTTGTAAATCACTTTATTTGGAGGTAAAACCTAAAGAGAACACAGTCCCTGACTCCATTGTCTAGTCTGCAACCATTGACTTCCGCTGTCTTCTGTAGATTTTATCAGACATAAGTTACCTAATTAAGCCAATATTAGCGTTGAAAATTGTTGAGAAAATCGTTGAGAAAATTGTCTCTGGCCTAAAAATCGGGTTGAAATCTGCATTTGTCAGCTTTGTGGCCATGTGGAGCTAGTTAGCTTGTTAGCTAGTATGATAAGGTCTGTAGTGTTTTATTTTGAAAAGGCAAACAAAAGTGCCGAGCCTTGACAGGTCTTCCATGTTTAGTTATGGATACTAGATATGCTTGGATGGGTTCTGTCAGGAGGTCTAGCAATTAAGTTGAACAGATACTGTACATGGAGGTAAACAAACAATCTAGGCAAGATGATGATGTCGCCATGTCACGGTTTGTCTTTCCACCCTATCAGTTTTCCTGTTTCTGTTGACAGCCCAGTGGTTTCCAGTGCTTTGTCCTCAGTTGCCAGCAAATGGGACCTCCCAATATTCACCTTACCCTTTAATATTTTGGTGTGTCTACATATTGCAGCCACAGGACCCCACCACCCCTACCTTCCACAGGTACATTACAACACTGTAAGGATGTACATGCACAGTGTTTAGATGCATAAGAAAACTGAACCTACTTTTCCTGCGATCGCAGGTCAACATACAGCCAAACGACCATCTGCACCCTGCTAATGACTCCATCCAAAGCCTCAACATCACGCAGGTATAACAGGAGTGTTATTGGTCCACTTGCTGTTAAAAAGTAGGCTATGTCGCACGTACGTTATCTTAATTAATTCAGTGTGCTAATTGTTTAAAATGTGAGTGAATGGAGGCTTTTCCGTTTGCAGCTATTTCTGTCAGTGCCAGTTGGTGTTGGCCAGGTGTACGGCTGTGACAGTCCTTGGACAGGAGGTCTCATCCTTCTGGCCCTGCTGCTTTCCTCACCAACTATCGGTTTTCATGCCATATTGGGCTCTGCTGCTGGCATGCTGTCTGGTAAAAAGACTCCCTCATTTGCATAGAAATATGCATAATGTCTGAGGCTACAGCGGGAGCTTTGGCTCTTCAAAGGGCACCATGGCATTATGGTGAATGAACCATAGCATGTTTTCTCAAATAATGCTGTATAGCCTGTGTTTGTCAAATGTGACATTTCTGCAGTTGTTTATTTAATGATGAATTTCATGGGAATGTTGAACTGCTGTGTGGTTTGCAGGTCTTGCTCTGGCGGCTCCTCACAAGGACATTTACTCAGGCCTGTGGGGATATAACTGTGCTTTATCCTGCATTGCCATTGGAGGTGTCTTCTATGTCATAACATGGCAAACCCATTTACTGGCTCTAATATGTGGTAAGATCAACGTAAAGCATGACGCTATCGCTTCATGTAAATGCTCAGACAGTGTTTAAATGAAAAATGTGACGTTCTTTCCAGCATTTTTCTGCGCATACATGATGGCGGCAATCTCCAAACTGATGTCTGTGGTAGGTAAAACCTTCCAGAGTCCAACGCAATTAACGTCATCCGAACACCCAGATGTCTCTCACATCGCGCGTCATGCTCTCCTCTCCTATGTCATCCCCCTTTCAGCTTGCATTACCAGCCTGCACGTGGCCTTTCTGCCTGTCGGCTCTCATCTTCCTCCTTATTTCCTCTGAGATCCCAGCCATCTGCAGACTGCCTCTGTCTGTGGTCTCCTGCCCTGAGGAGAATCGACGCTACCAGAAACGATTAAAGGCCGCAGAGAAAGCTCAGCACAGTCAACAGAGCAGCAGCCAAGACAAGGCCCAGCTGAGAGAGGATGGAGGTCCAAATGTCGACTGCAGTGACTATGACTAGTGGGGATGCACATTTACCTCTGAATGTTTAATTACTAAAAATGTAGGAGCATTATGGATATACAGTTTTGCTATTTCCTCTCTTGCATAGCATTATTGGTTGTATAAAATGGCTGGCATAGGGGTGAGAAATATTTTCTGACTGGCAAATAATTTCTTGCAGTATAGCTATTCTACACACCAGAGGGCAGCACTTTCCAAGGAAAGACAGAACCACTGTTTTTTGCATGGAAGTGTAATAACCAGAGCAGATTTAAACGCAGCAATACAATTATGCATGACAACTTTGTTAGCAATAATATACTTGATACAAAATGCAGCCTTAGTCTCGACAGCACAGTTTTAGTGGTTGCTGTGAGGTGATTTAAAATGCAGCAGCTCGAGCGTTTCATGAGTGCAGACAGTGAGCTGTAGGGGGGAGATTTCATAAAGTGCTCCCCTAGCAAAAACACCCTCTTCTCTGCCAGGCATAATCCATCTCTGCCTTCTGTACTCCAATCTGTCCTATTGTTTTCTCTTATCGTTTCTCTTTACCTCTCTTTTTGGTTTCTTGCTGTGCCTCTCCCTCAGTTTGACATGTTTTTATAAACCCTTTTTTGCTTATCTACGTCTTCCACTTCTCTCGTCTGCCATTATCTGTCATCTTCTGCCCCCATCTCCTCTTTTGAAGACAGCCTTTCTCCTGCTTCCTCCGAGATTTCGGTCTCTGTGAAAAGGAGCTACCAAGATGCCTGCTGATAAAACATACAGAGCGCTGTCTGGGACTGTGTCTGCACTGATATTTACATTTATTAGTAAATCTTTATTGCCATCTGCCTGTCTGTGCATGGTGCACCCGAGGCACATGGCTTCAGTCTAGCCAGTGCTACACATAAGAGACAGTCACACTCCCAGACATGTGTGGGAGCTGTGGTACATCGGGGGAGAAGGTGCGAGACGTGGCAAGGGAGAGAAGTTGAAAATGAGAACGTCTCATTTTCTTGCCCGGTGATAAAATATGACTTGTTATTTTCTCTGGCCTCCATTTGAACCCAATAACGACTCAAATCAAACAGTTTTCTGCTTTACATTCTACAGGCGTTACGGAGAGAAACTTTCTTCATTGGTGCCAGTAATTTCTCTTATCCACTGTAGCCGGTAGGTAAAAGTGACCTTAGTCAGTGGATTTCTCTGTGGCCTTTTACACAGCGTTGATTCATCCGGCGACCTTTGAAGGACAGGATAAGTGTTGGCAGTGGGACGATGTGAGATGAGGTTGGTGTTAGTGCTGTGTGCTCACAGCAGTGTGATTCACCTTCCCATGTCCCCTGCGGGCAGCACCTACTGCTCCCACAAAACACAACTGAACCTGTGAAGGATAAAAACTCACCACACAGTCACGTTACATCCGCATACATGCAGGGGAGAAAGCATGCGCTTGTGCCTGTGTACCAGTTCATTGTCTGATCCAGCGTCAGAATAGCAAGCCTCATATAACAATGTAGGCCAGAGTATTTTATCATTGTAGTCAAAAAGAGAAGAAGATCATGACAGCACAAAGGACACAACAACAGGAGAAGTAGGTCTATTGTCTATGTACTGGGAACTTGGGCCACAACGGTCTGCAGAGCTCTGCTGCAGATCTCTCTCTCAAGCAACCAGGGGGGAGGTTACATTTTGCTATTAAAAATTTTAATACGGTGGATGTCACAGGGTTAACTTGTGCCCTATAAGAAGAGGTCGCACATTTGTCAGCTATGCACTTAATGCAGTTCTCTTTATTAATCCATCAAGTTAGCAACAGGCTTATAGATCTGTGCATCTAGGTTGTGAGTCAGCTTATTTTGTGTTTTCATTAGATAGCAATAGTGCAGAGATTTTTACATTCATTGCATTGTGTAGTCTAGAGCCCCTGAAGCTGTTACCATGCCTCCTTGTGTTTCCACCCAAGAACCAGTCCTATCCATCGGTGTTCAATTGGATAATTCCAGCAATTCGAGACTTAATAAACTCAACAAAAATAAATAAACATTCAAGCAGTTGTTATTTGTAGAGAAACTGTTGAAACAGTATTTAGACCTTAATGTTGGGAAATAAAATGTACAAAACAGATAACTGAATAGTCAAATATGGACAAGACAAGGCTCTGTTAGATTGTACTGAGACACTAGTGATTTAAGCTACATGCTAATTCTAGCATGGCAACATGCCCAAGATGACAATTCTAACACACAGGTAGGAGGTATGGCATTTTTTTTCCATCTTAGTTTAATGTGTTCGCTAGTGCTAATTAACACTTAACAGGAGGTATAACCGAGGCAGCTGAGATAGCATAATCCAAAGTATTAAAAGTCAGGGCATCACCAAAGTCTTTACAACTCATTCCGTTGGTGGACAAGAGTATCTGTACCAAATGTCACTGTAATCTGTCCAATTATTGTGAAGTTATTTCACTGAAAATCAAAGATGGCAACCTCGTAGTAGTTAGATAGAGTCAGGAAATCACCAAGATCATTAGGATGGGAACCATGAATGTAAGTACCCAATTTTTGTGCCAATCAATTGAGTACATGTTGAGATATAAGTGGAAAAAGTCAGGAGATCACCAAAGTCACCAAAGGGTTCATCCTCTGGACACCAAGAACATCTGTACCAAATCTAATGGCAATCCATACACAAGGTTGGTCAAATCTGTTTTATTTGTGAGCAATATTACATATAAGGTCGGATGTATCATTGTTCTGACTGGCTGTAAAACAAAATAAAAGGATATTATACTGTGTTTCCATTTTATTTTAAGTTAGCATTTGATTATAAAACATACATATATTAAACCTTAACCCTGCAGATAAAGGCACAACACAAACAAAGGCAGAGTCAGTGACTAGTCAGTGCATTTATTAGTGAGCATGCGAGAACACAAAACAACGCCACAAGAACATTGGGCTGCATGTAATCTGTCCGCCTTCTCGCCACCTTATAATAACAGTGTCAGTGCAGCTTGGAACTTTAATTAGCATTATTTGCCGTGAGATTGACAGGCAACTGTGTAAGTGTTTCTGTGAGTGAGACAGCTTGGATGTGTGAAAAACAGGCCAAAAAAACAGAGTCAGACTGTTCCCGTGGGCAGAAAGAATGAGCGCTATGTATGAGGCTGTTCTGATTCACTCTATCCTGCCCAATCTGTGAATAGTATATGTAAGAGCTGCGATCTGCTGCATGACGCTCCTGGCTCACCATATCCCAACCAAATTTGTCTGCTGTTTCCTGTAAGACGAAAGGAGAATCCCCAGGAAACTCCATCCCCTATTGGATGTATGAAGCATCACAGCAGAGGAAGCATTGCCATGTATGTACACTCTCTGTGACACTGATTTCCATATCCATGGCTGCACTGCCGGCTGCACAATCGACTGTGTGTCGTAATCTTGTACTATGAGTAGTATTATCTCTAAATAGAAAGAGTGACTCTTTTTCAATGAGAGTAAAAGAGGCGTTCAAGCAGATGACTTGCAGCATTTCATCCAAAAAAAAAGCGACCTTCCTGTAATGATGACTTTTAAGTGAACAAAATGATGTTGGTCTGTGAGATATTTATAGATTTTTAACATGTTTTATTTATCTGAAGCATCCAACAAGAAGCACGACTTTCCCCCCAATCATTTCTTTTATCTTTACAGAGTATTTGCTTCGTTAGGGACAGAAAAGGGGGAGAACTGTGTATTTTTTATTTGCTGGAAGGAAGTTGTTTGATTGTTTTGGAAGAGCAGACAAGAAGCTTCAGTCTTGTTTTTCTCTATTTCATCTTTCATCTCGCCAGTTTTACTGAAAAACTGCACCAAGGACCATAAAATACATTTTACCATATACAGAGGACAATAATCTGACTATAACTACAATATATAACTGCTTATAGAACAATAATGTCCATTTTGAGAAACAGTAGACATGGATCTTTCACTAGCCAACAGGGAGTTATCACATCATATAATACATGTTCAACACAACTCAACCTGTTCTACTAATGTGTGAGGCAAAATCATAATGGAGCTGACGCTGTTTATTCACTAACAGTGATGAGTGATAGGTTTTGGGCAATCTTGATTATCAGATTTAACAGCGCTGAGTTATTTGAGGTAAGGGTCTTGACTTTTAAGAACTAGTATACCCTACACCACTCGTTTTTTTATACAGTCCCTTATTATTATGGCCTCAACATCAGACTCAATCTGTCCATTATTGTTCATGGCATGATAATCAGCATCCTTAAGTCAGTCAACAAGCTTTTGAAAATGAGATCTTGAATTTTCACACTTACCAAACAATGCGAGGTTTTGTTTTTGGCACGTTCAGTTACATAACTTGAAGCTGCTCTTTTCCCTCCACAGCTGTTTGCTGTTGGTTCTTAAGTGGCTCATTTGCATTGGTTTGTTATCGTCTGCAGCACTATATGCTTGTTGCTGTTGCCGTGCAGAACAAAGTGGGCGGACACATCTAAATGAGCACCTGCACAATAATAATGGATACATGAAACATTAAATAAATAACTGCCTCTGTAAAGTTTATTGACCTTTTCAGTGAAATTCCATTAACAGCACAGTTTGGGTCCGAGTTAATTTCAGCTGCAGGAAATCAGGGAACATTTCGAGTGCCGGTTAATGCACATTTCATAAGCTTGTAATTTGCTCTTCTTTTATTTGGGATTATGTTAAATTATAGGATGCACATTATTTTTCTCCCCCACTGTTATATTAAATTTTATTCATCTGCTCATGGTCAGGTTTATTAAAGCTTGGCCAAGCAGAATAGAGGATTTATCGATGATGTGACGCCACCTCTGAAGAAGCCGTCCTCTCTGGCTCATCTATATGTCGTCAGAACGGTGACACTACTGCTCTATATGCTGTATCCTCTGACCTTGGTTACCATAGTAATGACTAGAATGCCGCCTGCTTTCCTAAACACAGGCATGCAGCCGCTCTGTGTCTCAAGGAGAAGAAGTCAGTGTCCCCGTAACAATCTAAGATTTTACACCATTCCTACAGCAACCTAGCATGCCCCATGTGTGGCATGCAAGAATAGAAAATCCCCTCACAGCCGCATTTAATGTATATTAAGGGTTGAAATACAATGTGATACAACAGCACATCAAAGAAGGGTCCTCAAATAAATGTTAACTTCACCATATATAGTATATTACTGTACATTTCAGCGGTGGAAAGCAGCTTCACAAGGATTCACTCAGTTTAATTAAGATTGTTGCTGACTTGTTCGGTTCCACCAAAGATAAATTTTCCTTCTGAAATGGTTTCATCACCATCCAAGCTAAGAATAGAGTCCAAAAATAAATGAACATTTGTGCAGGAGATTGTGAGTATTTCTGCAGAATGAGTACTATTTGTTTGATAATACATCTGTGCCTCTACATAAGGAAGATTTTGAATTCAGGTCATGGAGTATTTTACTATTAAGTAAAGGATCTTCCATCTATTGCATTAAACTGCATGAGTGTTCAAATTAACCTTTAATTGATCACATAGCCTAATGGTGAACTTGGCACACGGGTACCACTGCAGCTTAAAATAACCATTCTGAAGAGCCCCTGAAAAGCCACTCAAATAAGACACACTTCAATTTCCTGCATTCTCTCATCGACAGGAAACATATTCATATTTCAGAGCCATTTGAGGACATTTGTCTGGAGGTTGTCTGGGCAGCCAGCAGACCTTTTAACTGCATGTCTGGTTTTGTTTGTTCTGTTCTGTTCTGTCTGGTGAGAAAGTAAGTAGAAGACACTCTGTACTGTGTCGTGACTGTCTGCTCGGCTCTGCCTTCAAGAACTCCGGAAACAAGCCCAGAGATGGAGAAGGAGGCTGCAACATCCGCGTGATCATCACGGGAGCACCAATGGCTTTCCGCCGGGCGAACTGAGGACACCGGTATCCCCTGCTGCGCGTGAGGAAATGGGCGGATCCGGGGAAAGCTCGGTCATGATGCGTGGGCGGTGGAGTGGATAGTAAAGAGGGAGGTGCCGCGGTGGTATTTAAGAGAGAGCCGAGGAGAGCTCAGGCAGCAAGAAGCTCGACAAAGCGAAGCCGTTTCAGCACCAGCGCGCCTGGACAGCGACACGTAGCCCCCATCCATTAAAAGAAACAAACAAAAAAAACTTCCCAGCATCCATCATGGTTCTTATCTGGACTCAGTTCGGTGTGAAGCACAAAAATGTCAATGTCAAGTGCAAAGTGCGAGTTATGCACAGAGGTGACAGCTCAGGATCCTCCTCATCAGCGGTAAGTACATTTTTTTTCCACTTTAAAAAAAATCATTAATTAAATCACCACTTAGTAATTACAGTGAGCTGAATGTTCTGCTAGAATATTTAAGTTTTATGAAGTAAAATGTGTGAGCTGTGTCTGCCATCAATCGTCTGTTGCTGTGGGTTCATTCAAATGACAGAGTCGCCGTTTCGCCTTCAGCCAATCGCTGCAGAGAATCTCGGTTGTCGGGGGATGTCTTTTTCCCCTCACAGACCAGTTCACCCCTCTCTTCTTCTCTCTCGCTGTGTTGTGCATCAGCTTATAAAATTCATGAATATGCAGTTGCACAGCAGCGCAGAGATAATAGGGTGATTTTTCTTTTTTTTTTCCGGAGAGAGTCTTAGATGTGGGGCTGAATTTCTGCATACTAATAGATACTGTGCAGCAGTTGGTGTGCAGGGTGTCCTCGTAAATCATCCATCCTGATCTAGAAGGCAAATGATTGCATTTAAAATCCTTATTAGTCATTCATAATCAGCCGTTTTTGCAACATCTAACAGTTGAGGTGTCCTTGTTCCACTGCCGATAGAGCTTGACTTTTTCTTTCTTTGATTTTTATGAATGGAGATGTGACATGTCAATGGTCTAATGCCTGACTCTTCCCTCTTTCCACAGGAAAGCACCAAGTCAGAGCAGGACATGCCCTGCCTCGCCATCAAACCCACGGGCAAGGACTTCTACAAAGTCCTGGGTGTCTCTCCTGAATCCAACGAGGACGAGATCAAGAAAGCCTACAGGAAGATGGCTCTCAAGTTCCACCCAGACAAGAACAGCGACGCCGACGCAGAGGACAAGTTCAAAGAGATCGCAGAGGCCTACGAGATCCTGACTGACCCCAAGAAGAGAAGCATATATGACCAGTTTGGAGAAGAAGGTGAGAGAGAGAGATTTCATTTACAGGAATTCAATATTTCAAATACTGCCATCTGGCTAATTACTGTAGCATAGGCTGGTGCATTAACTATTCATGCCAACATCAAGGCTAAATACTGATGTGCACTGGGAAGATCAGGACTAAAACATTTCGACTCATTAAATCAGCAAAACATGTGCAGCATAGACAGCTGTGGGGCTGATGAATTATTCAGGGAGCAGTGAAAGAGTTTTCCCAAAAAACTCCTACATAGCAGATGTTTAGTAAACCGTCTAGAAGGATAGGAAGAATAATTGTGCAGATTTGGATGAACTGAACTGAACTGTTTCTGTTTTTTGTGTTTTTCAGGTCTTAAAAATGGAATGTCAATGGCGGGCCAAGGCAGTGCTTTCCGCAATCATTTCCACGGTGATCCCCACAGCACCTTCTCTTCCTTCTTCCACGGCTCAGACCACTTCGACATCTTCTTTGGCTCTGATGCTGATGGCGAAGAAGACCTCTTCAACCCCTTCAGGCGGTTCCCCTTCGCCCACGTGGGCGGGTTCGCCGGCCACGAGGGCGGGCTGCGGAGAGGCCAGCGGCGGCTGCAAGGCGACGAGGTGGTGCACGACCTGCTGGTGACCCTGGACGAGGTGATGCATGGCTGCACGAAGCACGTGAAGATCACCCGCAGTCGCCTCAACCCCGACAGCCGCACCGTGCGATCCGAAGACAAGGTGCTAAACGTGGTGGTGAAGAAAGGGTGGAGAGCGGGCACCAAGATCACCTTCCCCAGGGAGGGAGATGAGACGCCCAACAGCACCCCGGCGGACATCACCTTCATTCTCAGGGACAAGGAGCACAACCAGTACAAGAGAGACGGCTCCAACATTGTCTACACAGCCAAGATCACCCTCAAAGAGGTGAGTTTGGTGCATTTACATCAGGCTTAAATGTCTGTTGGGGTTAAGAGGGAGGCCATCAATCACAACCTGGTCTATGAGTAGATGTACAATGTAATTTTACCAACCTCCTACACCCACACAGAGAGAGGCTCAAATACATCCACCACTTATTTCCTTTACATAACCGTTGAATGATGCATTCTCTCTGAAATACCAGAGAAAATCGATTAGTGAAAGACATCAATAAGACATACGGCAGAAGGTACAATGTCTGCCAAATGCAGGGAAGGTAAAATTTATGAATGCAGTCTTAGGACAGGACACAGTGTTCCGTTATGGGCATCTGAGCCCCCCCAGCTCACAATCGGCTGACAGACCCCCGCTAAGAGAACAGCAGCAGCAGCAGCCTGCCAACGCCTCAGTTACCTCATCAGCCCCTGCAGAGTGAGAGAGAGAGAGAAAGAGAAAGCAGGAGCTAAATTTAGCCTCAGCGCTGACTGCCCCCACGAATCGCACTTCACTCTCCCTCTCGCATACTATGTGTGCTGCAGACTCTCTCTGCCTCGACAAGGCAGGCAGAGAGAGGCAGCTTTTTTGGCTCGCTCCATCTCTGGCTCTCACTTCTCACCAGCCCACACACAGATTAGCAGGGTAGCAGTCACAGAGACTGGCATTTCAAACAGCTCCTCCACCTTCCTATGGCTCCTTTCAGTCACTGAAGCACTTAACGCCCACACATAGCCGGTAAATAGAGCGGACGATTATAACATCTGTAACACCCGTCTGTTGCATAACACAGAAAAATCATTATGCTTCTACAAAGACAGACACTCCATTTTTATCTGTTATGTAACTTGACACTTTTAAGGACCAGGAATTTAATTGATTTTTGTTCTGAGTGTACTTCATCCCAGTCAGAGCACTTATGAAACTTGTTCTAAATATAACAAGTCTGCAGAACTAACTTTTTCATCCATTTTTCCCCTCTCCAGGCTCTCTGTGGCTGCACAGTAAACGTCCCAACACTTGACAACCGAATGATGCCTCTACCATGCAGCGATGTTATCAAACCAGGTGCTGTCCGGCGGCTGAGGGGCGAAGGACTGCCCCTGCCCAAGAGCCCGTCCCAGCGGGGCGACTTGGTGGTGGAGTTCCAGGTGCTCTTCCCCGACAGGATCCCACCACAGTCCCGCGAGATCATCAAGCACAGCCTGGCCCAGTGCTAGACTGCTTTTATCATATTGACGCAGCTTCACCATGTGTGTATGTTGTTATCAATTCACAAACACAAGCCTTGCCCAAGGTGCTTCACAACCAATCACAACCTCTTATTGTGTTTGGGAATGGCAAGTAGTGCTTAAGTGAGTTATAGTTCAAGCAAAGGGGACGACTTCCTGCAGGCACGATGCACAGCAACCATGATGCCACATGAGCAGTGAGTTCAGAACTGATGAATGGGGTCTTTGGTATCTGAGGGCGTCCATTGACTCAATAGCCTTTCTCTTGAATGAAAAGGTAATATTTACTGTTATACTTGCAAACCTATAGCAGGATATCAGTGTGCTATTCAAGTCTGTATAGACTTCCTTAAACCTGAATGGTAGAAACACGCTAAGAAAAAAATATATATATAATAGTTATATGGTGTTCATATGACTGATCTTTTGCATTGAATTATTACAATAGCGAGATATACTTGTGTACAAAGATCTACTTTGTGTACAAATTGCAAACACATTGTCTCTAAGAGAGATTCATCTGTCAAATGTTCTATTGAATTATTTGAAATGTTTGTATATATTCTGCTACGTTGATGTATTACTACCTGATAGAGACATGTTTGAAAGCATGAAAAATAAAGAAAAATGCAGAATTTGACTTCTTCTCCTCTGTTCTTTGTGGTTTGCAACACACTGTACTTGAATAAGTGGACTGCAAAAGTCCTCAACAATCACAAGTACGTTTACTCAAGGTACATTTTATGCAACCCAGTACTTCTGTTCCACTGTAATTGAGGCAACTTGTACTTTTTACCCCTCTACATTTGTCTGACAGCTTTAGTTACTGCATATTACACTTTCCCATACCCTTTCTGTCAAATGAAAATCATTTATTTTCTTTTTTTGCAAGTATACTTGATATTAGATCCACAAAGATGTCTCACCTCTCTCCTGAAGAAGATGAAACATCTTCATGGATCTACAACCAAGTTCACTTGCCACAGAAAGATGACATGGACAGCTGAAAACCTTCACACACTTCCATTTATTTCCAAGATTGGTCATTTTTAATGTGGATTTTAAGGTTTAGAACTCCGTTATGAGAGGAAAACATTTTGAAAAAACACTCTTAGCTGGAAAATGAATTCACAAACCTGAAAACGGGGCTGATTTTTTTAACATATGATGACCTATGAGAATATGATGCATTCCTATATATACAATATACACCAGTAATATTAATCCAGTAATATATAATATATAATAGTAAAACACTGACCATATTTCTTGTACTTTTGATACTTTGGTACATTCAGCTAACAATACTTTACTTAACAAAGTATTTGAATGCAGCTCTTGTGTGGTATTAGTACTTTTACTTGAGTACACTTCCTCCATCACTGTATCAAACACTGCAGTCTATAAAAATCACAATTCAGAGCATGGAGTTCATCGCTGCAGTGATGCAGGAGCCTGTCCACCTGTTGCCACCTAGCGGCGACCGGTTGCCACGACAACGCGAAAACATCCCTCACATAATAGGGCACACCTGTTGGTCCGTGATCTACCTGGCTGCCAGCTTAGTGCGCGTTGCATAGCCGTGTCAGATCTTTGCTTTGTTACAGTGTCAGTCCACAATGAGGAAGACAAGGGGGCTGAAAGACAGAGACATCTGGAGACTGTACATGTCTGAGAATCAGGCTGCCATGCTGCTGTTAGATACAAGATACTTTCAAACGCAAAGTAGTCCACATTGATTGACACAAGCGGCCCACCTGTGCGTTCAGACACAACGTGAAATCTCAACTGAGATCAGCAATTCTCTAAAATTCATCCTCCATGTCCTCTGGAATGAAATGTCGCAAATAAGTCAGAGCACACCCTCAGACGTGTCTGAAGGTTACCCTGTGACTAATTTGACTTTAGTCGTCCTTTTGCTGATACCCTGTGTGGTCATCCTGCTTCTGCTCAACTGCCTGTTCCTGGGCTACAAGTTACTGATCCTGTCAAAGGCGAACAACAGAAGGAAGCGAGAGGACACAGAGGAGATGCTTTTGCAGTCCAACCTGCAAAATGTCAGACGAGTATCCGACGTTGCTTTTCACACTCTGCAGGACGGGAGGAGAGCTTATATGTCTCTCTCGGAGCCGATCCTCCCCCATCCTGTAACCTCTTCCAGGGCTTCGTCCAGGGAGAGGGCCGGGGTTGATCACAGGTTTAGACTCCTGAGGCCAGATGGTGCCACCGGCTCAGGGTCCCTGAGGGCGCCGAGCACCATCCGGGCCACCTCCCCTGCGGCTGGATTCATCCCGAGACTCGACCTGCCCTCCGGCTCACGGACGTACAGCATCAGCAAAGCGGGCTGGTGTAAAAGCGCACCAGTTCTGCCGCAGTCCAGTGATTCAGAGGCAGAGACCAGGGTGAACCTTGTTCCACCAAACTCTCCAATGGTGAGTGGAAATAAGAGTCATTGTTGGGGGATATTTTGTAGTTGTACAGATGAACTAATGGTTGGATATTCATTCAAAAACGTGTGCACCAAAGATGGCTTCTGCTGCCAACAAAAATATTATAATTTTGACAATGTTGCACTCAGCAGCATGGCCGGATTGACCTGCTTAGAGGCCCTGGGGCAAAAATGACCTGGTGGGCCCCTGAGGAACCCCTATTACTCTTCCTCTCTGTTCATTATTCAATGCAGTACATTATATAATAATAACCCAGGTTTCCTGTGTGGTAATATGATTTATATATTCAAAAATATGCATCAACATGAGGTATTTTATAACTGGATTTTGACATTTAGCCTCGAGATCAGATATTAAATCAGGACAGGACCTCATAAAGGATCTTGATATATTCCAATATTCCCATGTTACCAAACAAAGTTACAGTTAGTGAAATTACTGAAACTATAAACCAAATCCTACACGGTGAAGTTGGGTTTTTGAGGGACTGTGGGGATCTGGGTGCTATGAAGTCGCAGGTTTCAAAATATTATGGCCCACGCATAATAGACATTTTTCAGCTTATTGCTGTAAAATATGAAAATGTATTTAAATCTTAACCTCTACTGTCGCTCACCTCTTACCGAGGGTTTTTTTTTTTTGTCCATAATTTCGATTGTTTGGTTTTGATTGAAATCTATTAAATCCTTTATGTTTAAAAGTCCCAAGCATCATATTAGTGCATTTCAGCCTGTCTGTTTGGTATAAAAACTCTGCAGTTTTCAGAGGTCACAAGTCTTTTTGAAGTGTGTTTCTGTAGGTGGTGCTCCGAGATCCAACCCCCAGTATAAATTAATAAAGTAATAAATACTCCTACTCTAAAATGTGAGGTCTATATTTGATCCTTTGTTCACAGCAGGAGGCAGAACATGTGGGTCACATTCGTCGGAGCAGTACGTACGAGATGCTGGCAGATGTGAACCCAGATGTGGCACTACACGTGTTTGACAAAGTAGACATGGAGTGCGAGTACACCAGCCCGCCTTCAGAGGCGTCCTGCCTGAACACATCTGCAGTGGGTCCTGGACTGGACAGTGACTTTGGCGCAAGTGCAGGTATGCTTCAGTCTCCTTCAGCTGCACTGTAATCAGTGTGACTGCCATTAATAACTCATGAAACCGCTGCACTGAAGTGGCAGAAATGTTTTTATGACTTGGAGAACACAAACAGTGGATCTTTCTTAAGTACGCACATGATTTCTCTTCAGGTGTCTCCCTGCGGATTCTGTCAGCAGACAGTGACGGTCTGTCCAACGGTGTCCTGGCTTCAGCCTTGGAGTGGGATTATTACGACCCCTGCTACGTCAGACAGAATAATGTTGCCAAACATAAACACCACAGACCTGCAGTGCACACCAAACAGTACTGGGTGTGATGCGTACCAGCTGTCAGTGTGTTTAGTAGTTTTATTGTTAATTTATTTTTTATTATTTTAAATATTTAATTTAAATAACATGCAAATTTTGTTTTTTGAAAGTCTATTTAGTTTGTGTCACTAATAATCACTTTGATTTTACACAACGTAAGCTGTTAAGAATATTTTAATAAACGCACTCTGCCACTGAATATGTTCATATTGCGAAATATATGCGAAGCACCATCACTGAAGTTAAAATATTTACCACACACTTCTTCACTTCTGTTAATATAAATTATAGACACTACTTCATGTTATCAGGGCTGTTCAGCCAGTTCTGTTTCACAAACATTCACATTAAGAAGTATATTCACTGCTATTGTTTGGACCGTTTTGATTCACTCTGATTAATAAAGACTAATTTAGAATTCAGTTCAGTGCTTCTTGATTACTTTTATCTGTCCACTGAAATCACTGACAGAGAATTAGATTCAAAGAATTTACATTAGAACATTACACCTGTTGGGGCAAATTATAGGGAGATAAAAATAAAACATTTATGGGATTCAGGTAATATTACTTTTAACTGCATGTTGATACTGGCATGTACCATCAAGTATGTTTTCAGATCTAATCAGTATGTCTTTACAGGATTTTTCTGACTTTGGTATCGGCTATGTGTGACTCCTGACCAGCAGAGGGCACTGTAGGGTGGTGGGTGTTGATTGTCAAATAATTGAGGAAAAAGTGCTTTAATTAGTTAGAATACATTTTGCCTCTGCTTGGTAAACTAGTATTAATCACATTACCTTCAACTACAGTGTCCTCCGTAAGAATGGAGCTGAAAGAACATTTAAAACATTTCAGATAAATTAACGCTTTCAACACGGTTAAGAATTGCCACCATCACATTGTTCCTGTTAAATCACTCCATGGCAGCCTGTCTGCTTGTTTTCTCACAATTTTACCAGTTTAACAGTTTTTTTTTCCCCCAGAATGTGACTGATCTGCCATGTATTGTCATTAAATTGTATAATCTCTGACTTAATGCAGTATTGGATCCATTCAATGTGTTTAAATGATGTTAAATTATAGATAAAGCCTCAGTGAGCCTCACTAGTTTGTTCACTTCTACCATTTCTGAACAGATAAGAGAATAAATTCAGCAGTTCTCAGCTGTGCACACATCCTCTCAATAGGCATTGAAAAACAAGCTGTTGTATGAAGAGTCTAATGCTAACTGTCAGTCACCATGTGTAGTAGTTTCATTGTGACTTTTGTTTAATTGCTTTCAAAAGGGAGGAAACTCAAACAGTAGCACACCATCGTCTGCTTCACAAATGAGGCAGTTTAGTGTGGCTGTCAGCATTGGTTTCACTGTTTGCATTGTGTTATATGATCAGTAAGAATTGCAAATTGAGATGAAAGAATATCCTATAATATTTAGTATATCAGACAGAAAGTGATCCAACAGTTCTCCAAACACAATAAGAGGCCGTCAAGTGAACTAGTTGTAATACTTTATTCTCTGTTAAGAGATATCTGTACATTAAAGATCAAGTGCCACTTGAATTTTCTTTTTTTTAAGTTCATAGAAAGAATAACCGATGCTGCACTATGCGAACATGAAAACAACCAGATCAAAAAGCATGACTTCACTCAAAGCTGGAGAGGAAATTCAACACAATCTGCTTGAGTTTAGCATCAGATGCCTCAGAGATTTTACCATCAGCCCTGCAATCAAGAAGAGACCGGTTACAAAACACATACAGGAATTATATTATAATGCACATATGTTATCCAGAAGCTCTTTAACTTACTTAATAGCTGCCAGCAGGTCTTGATGCTGGCTCAGGATGTGCTGCAAGAATGCCTTCTCGAACTTGGTGATCTTGCTAGGCTCCATTTTGTCCAGGTGTCCCCTCACACCAGCATAAATAACTGTTACCTGTTCTTCAATGGCCATTGGAGCTGAAAGATGAAAGTATAGAGTCAGAATAAATAAGACAACAGGAAAATGGAGATGCCTGCTGTGGTGAAGTTGACGGTAAATGTAAATACTCACAGTACTGTCCCTGTTTAAGGAGCTCGGTCAGACGAACACCACGGTTCAGCAGCTGCTGAGTGGCGGCGTCCAAATCTGAGCCGAACTGAGCGAAGGCAGCCACCTCACGGTACTGGGCCAGCTCCAGCTTCATGGTACCAGCCACCTGGTGAGAGACGGAAAGCAACAAGTCAGATTCAAAGACGTTGGTTGTGATAAAACCTGTTAGATTGGTGATTACAAGGAAGGCTAACCTGCTTCATGGCCCTAGTCTGGGCAGCAGATCCGACACGTGACACAGACAGACCGACGTTGATGGCTGGACGAATACCCTTGTAGAAGAGCTCAGTCTCCAAGAAGATCTGAGTGAGAGAACAGCGTTTAGTGACTGCATCAGGACTTCAATTAGGATGAATGAAGACAGCGAGTCACACGCTCACCTGTCCGTCTGTGATAGAGATGACGTTAGTTGGAATGTAGGCTGACACGTCACCAGCCTGGGTCTCGATAACGGGAAGGGCTGTGAGGGAGCCGCCGCCGAAGTTGTCGTTCATCTTAGCAGCTCTCTCCAGCAGACGGGAATGCAAGTAGAAGACATCTCCTGGGTAAGCCTCACGACCAGGGGGACGACGGAGCAGCAGGGACATCTGACGGTAGGCAACAGCCTGTAGAGAGACAGCACATCAGGTTTAGTTTATCTGCCAACTAAACTCTGCTAAATGATTCAGTGATGGTTGTTAAACTCCCCTCCAAAACTCACCTGCTTGGACAGATCATCATAGATGATCAGGGCGTGCTTGCCGTTGTCTCTGAAGTACTCTCCCATGGAGCAGCCAGAGTAGGGAGCCAGGTACTGCAGAGGAGCAGCATCAGAGGCAGTAGCAGACACCACGATGGTGTACTTCATGGCATCGGCATCAGTCAGCCTCTTCACCAGCTGAGCCACTGTGGATCTCTTCTGGCCAATAGCAACGTAGATGCAGTACAGCTTCTTCTTCTCATCAGTTCCCTCATTGAAGCGCTTCTGGTTGATGATTGTGTCGATGGCAATTGCAGTTTTGCTGCAAAGCAAATTTAGAGAATAAAAATAAACTAAAGAAAGTAACAGCATTTCAATGGCTGTTACTTTCTACACTGCCAGGTGTTCACTTTGAGTGGAGTCCTCTTACCCAGTCTGCCTGTCCCCGATGATGAGCTCACGCTGTCCACGGCCGATGGGCACCAAACTGTCCACAGCCTTGATGCCAGTCTGCATGGGCTCCCTCACAGAGATACGGGGGATGATACCCGGGGCCTTCAGACCCACACGCCTGCGGGTCTTGGAGCCAAGAGGGCCCTGGGAGGAGAACAAAAACATCAAGAAACTTTAACACATAATACAATAAGTTATTTAATCAAAAAGGCTTATTGATCAGTTCCTGGGGACTTTTTTAATTCAAATCTTAAAACATTCAATTGATCAATAAAACAATTATTTATTCCATCTATCCAGCTTCATCCTTTTTATCTTATTCACTTTTTATTTTAAAAAAAAAGTTTCATTGTATTTTTTTATGATTAATTGCTTCTATGTGAAGAACTTTGTGTTGCATTTCTGCACATGAACTGTGCTACAGAAATTCAGTTTATATCATCATTATTTTACCTTTCCATCAATAGCATTTCCCAGAGCATCGACGACACGGCCCAGGAGCTCTTCACCAACAGGCACATCTACAATAGCACCGGTTCTCTTGACAATGTCGCCTTCCTTGATCAGCTTGTCATTACCGAACACGACAACACCAACATTGTCAGGCTCCAAGTTCAGAGACATGCCCTGGAAAAGAGAGGAACGGTTACTACCACCTGTATTTACACTTAGCACAGCATAACAAGTGCCTTAGTTTGGTGGCTACTAAGAAGCTGTAGCTATCTCATTTACTTAATGGACCATGAAGAGCAGTTTCTGAGAAAGTAGACAGCATTACCATTTGGCAATTACCGTTCACTACAAATTATTTAGAGGCTGGTTAATCGAAGACAATCACTGACGTTTGAATCCAAACTTCTGAAACATTCAAGCTGTAGCAGTAAAAGGTGAGTGTTAAATCATCAGTGTTACCTTCAGTCCAGAGGAGAACTCCACCATCTCCTCAGCCTGCACGTTCCTCAGACCGTACACTCTGGCGATACCGTCACCGATGGACAGCACGCGACCAGTCTCTTCCAAGTCAGCTGTGGTGTCAGCTCCCATGATCTTCTCCTCCAGAATAGACGACACCTCGGCTGTGCCTTTAATGTAAGCGAAGTGTTAATTAAGAAAGATCCACTGATGAAAAGGTTTGGAGTCTCTATATCGCATTAGTCTCAAACACTGACCTGTTTTCTGCAGCCATGGACGGGCAGTGTGGAGATTCTTGGCTCCTACACATGCTGCAGCAACGTTCTTGGATACCTTGAAGACAACAGAAACAGGTTAGGAAATTAATGTTATCACCACCAAAGTGTGGCATTTTCTATTTAATCTGATCTGATATAAATTCAGCTGCCAATTTATTAGGTACACCCAGTCAGCACTAATGCGGTCTGCAACAGCCTTGAAATATAAGTCTATAGAGTCTTATAAAGTTTTTGTTTATACTGGTGATCACACATGAGGCTACTGTTTATGGTGCTGTTGTATTTAATTATTCCTGAAAGGTGTTTCTAATATTTCCTCCACAGAGGACAGACTCATTTCAGATCACCTTGTGAGTTTTTCCAGATCCCTGTAATATTTATGACATGCTGGATTCATTAAACATGTCAAAAACACAGCAAAGAGAAGAAACATAACAAAATAAAGATTATAGTGAGTCATAGCACTGAGAGAATTAAACCAATTACCAGAGTTTGTGCCTCTCATGTATCAACAGAGATAAACATCAATTTCTCTGGGAGATAAATAAACGATTCAGTAGATTTTGAAAGAATTATCAATTTCCAAAATTTCCAGTTTTATACAAAAATACCTTGACCTTAAATTAACACATTTAACATACATGAACATACATCATGACTTTTATACTTCTATTATATCATATTTACAAAAAAAAACAAGGACATGTGCAACTATGACAACTTTTTTGTGCAGTTTTTGTGCAATATAATATTTTTCATCTATGTTTAAGAGTCTTTGGGGGATTTTAGAGACACCTTCAGAGCAGCTGTGTGTGTCTCGGTATGTTACTCTGTGACTGGAATCTAATGTCAGACCATGAGAGGCACAAACTGGGACAAACCCAAATATAAGGTTGACATGAGCAGTTTCCACTCATGTTACATTGTAAATCACCATGACTCAGGACAAATTAATAAGAGTCATGCAGCCTTATGAACCAGTGAAGTATAATAACAGTATAATATTCAGTATAATGTCATAAATAACTATGAAAAACTTCGCCTGGCAAATGCATTTGCAGGGAAAGCTAGCATGCGCAGTGACACAAACCTGACCTTCAGTGCCAAATTACATTCGTCATTGCTGCACTTTAGCTTCCTTATATCCGCTAACAGTGCTTTAACACCCTAACACACAGGTCAGAAATTCATTTTATTATCTAATATCTCCTTATAATGTATTGTATTATTTTATGGCCAGCTTGTTCCCGTCTGTCAGCTACAAACGTAGGAACTAGCTAACTTGTATGAAGGGCCCGGTGCCCTCCGCTGCAAAGACGTGTGCATGTGCACAACCCGCCGACGGTTTATAAATCTGGATTAAATCAACATTTGATAAACAAATTCGACACAAATGATTTAAAAGGTTCTTACAAATCCAGCCCGTCGAGGCAGGGTGCGGGCAAGAGCCGCTGCGACGCGTACTGACAGCATGTTGATGCGGTGCCGAGTGTGTCCTGCTCCGCAGCGGAGAGAGAAGGATGGCGGACACGGCGGCGGTTTGTACAGAGGTCACGGTGACCCGGAAGTACTTCAAAATAAAAGACGTATTTTTATTTTTTTTTCTCCTTTTGTAATTTTATTTTTTAAAATTCATTTTGATTTACAGCCTACTAATTTCAGATTTATCTAAACTAGAATAATGTATAAAAGAGTTTTAAATATGTAATGAACCCAATTTCATTATCATTTATTTATTTAATTTGCAAAAACAAAAAACAACAACATATAAAATCTGTTTAACTTCTAGTTTTCTGCTCTTACTGACAAAAACAAATTTTATTTTTCATGTTTAGTTTTTACAGATGGGTCGGCCTTCATTGCCTCCTTGCTCGTGATTGGCTAGTGTGTTCTGTCCATTATGTTTGTGCTCTACTCTTCAAAATAAAGGTCTTTGCCTTTGGACAGTGCAATGGCAGCACTGGCAGACACATTTAGATCACAGACCACACTTCTATTGGCGGTTATGGTGCCTAGTTATACTGTATATATTATATTATAGCATTATAAAAAGTTCTCAGAGTCATATTAGACTTTTGAGAAGACACAGTAAAAAAAAAAAAAAGTGTCTAAGGACACTCAAGTCTGTCAGGTAATCCCCCTTGCTGAGCTCTGATTGTCACACCATCACTCACTTGGCAACACCTGTAATATACCATAGGTTCTAAACATTAACCTCAGCAAAAAGAGTTAAATATAACATTTTTTCTTCTTGGCAATAGAAAGCCATGAACACAGTGACTCACAGCAATGAGCCAATTACTTTCATTACAGCTGACTGCAGTCTTATGATCGCGGAAACTATGCGGCTGTCCTTTTATCTTTGCTGTGAGACTGAGCACTTACAGCAGAGTGATGATGGTGCTTACGGCTTAGCCCTCCATCCAAAGTCATCCCCCTAAAAAACACACGTGTACACCACGTGTCTCACAAACCAGATATTCGCTGCAGTGATATTGCAGATTGTCGTTGCACTGACAGGAGTTTAAAATCCCTTTCTGACCTCTTAACTGACATCTATGCTCAAGGTCACACATCCTCTGGGAGCTGCGTGATCCAAACTCATAAGGATATGAAAAAAAAAAACAACACAACTATGAATTTAAGAATCATTTGGACTGTTTTATTGCTCTCATTCAAAACACTGCTCCATAAAAAACAAACAAAAAACACACACTGACATCTGCTTCCTTCTGAGTAACCTATGGTTGTTGTTGGATAAGATGCTTGTATAAAATTGGTTTCAGAGTGAGAACATGGAAAAAAAAATGTTACATTAATTGTGGACACAGAACCACAAAGTCAAAAAAAAAGAAAAAAAAAAATCAAGATATACAGATCACAGAACAAAGTGGAAGACAATGTGGTTTTTGATTTTTGGTTCAGAATAACAGTCTTGTGCTTTACAACTTGATGCGATTGTGAAAGCATTCATTAAAGCCCCTATCTGCACTACAAATCAGACTTTGCATTTCAAATGATTGAGATGCATCACACCCAGATATGCATTTTAATCCTAAATTACTTGAATCAGCTTAGTGTATACTTCACAACAGACGCGTGATCAGGTCATTTGAATAATACAGGCAGATTTAAGACATCGTTCATCACAGGGTCACTGGATAGTTTAGATACTGATGCAATGTAGATTGCGTCAAAGCAAAATGTGAATTTGAAAATGAAGCTGTTGCATAAATATATATTTTGTGTTTACACCCTGAATGCTACAAAGCAGTAGTTCTTCAAGAACTGGAAGTCACAACATTGCATTGCCTCACAGTGATTGTTGATTTGAACAAAAAAAAGAAAAAGAAAAAAAAACAGAATACATAATTTAAAAAAAAAAAAAAAAAAAACAAAAACTAAAATTTACTCCAAGTTTGAAAATTTATCACATTAACATCTTTTAAATATGATCACATTCTAAAAAGGATAATCAACTCAAATAGGCTTTTAATTCACAGTCAACTGTGTGAGAACATTAAACTGCATTCATTCAGAAGGGTTAAAAAGGACAGGCCATCACTTTCCGCCCCAACTTTAGTACATAAAACACTTTTTAAAAATGTTTTATGGATGTGGTTATCAGATAATGCATCTTTAGATTTTATTTTCCCTGTATCTGAAGAGATAGAGTCAAAATATTTGTTTGATTTTGGAAATTTTGGTGGAATTACCCTTTAAAAAACACTGCAAAAATCAGACATAATTCATACTGACAAACAAGTAAAACAAAAATAAAATATCTTAAGTGAGCATAAAGGAACTCAAGGTATAGATTCAGAGATCCTATGCAGTGCCAGCTGAAAAATACAAATCAGTATTTGATCACAGATAATTGCACAACAGATGATTTTAATATATAATGCCTGGCACCTACAGAAAAACGAAGAGGTAGAGCTACATACAGGTATAATACATCTAGATCTCCCTAAAACAGGGGAAAAGATGTCTGGGTGGATAGAGACCACAGAAAGAATACCTTCAAATCTGCACAAATGGGGAAGTTAAATGGTAAAACCATACTTAAGATTCAAAAACGGCACATTATTATGCCAAGAGTTTAAATATAATAAATATAGAAAAAGAGAGAAAAAGAGGAAGGACGGGAAACAGAAAAGAAGTTCCAGTCTGTATGGTGTTCAACCACATACTTCTTACCATACTGCGACTATTCTTACATTATCTTGTGGGTGTGTTTTATGAACATGCAGCCTTGATAAATAATGAATATGCCCATAAATACAAAATTAACTTGTGTCTGTGCATAGATGACTTTTTTTGTAGCCCTTTTGTTCACTATGAGTAAAGAGTATTTCACATGTGTTTTCCCCTTGTGTTCGCCTCTAAATACAGTACCTCCGCTATGTTTTGATCTTTAAGTTTCAAGTAGTTATGAAAAGTGTAATATTAAAGAGTAACTACAATATGAAACAGTTCTACAGAAGAGAGGCTGGTTATGTTTGGTGTTATTTGGAAATAACTCCTCCTGATATATCTATGTATAGATTGAATTCCATAAAGCCATCTGTAGTGAGCAAACCAACTGTATCCTGAACTTTTAGGATAAAAACATCTTCAGCTGGACCCTTATTATAAAGTATTAGAGTACACATTAATAAAATATTCATGTCCCATTAAAAAAAAAAACTGCATTCCTTGAAGTAGCCCTTTTGTTTTCTGCAAGAACCTTGTGCAGATCATGAACATTCAAACATTAGCCCTCATTAAAATTCAGTACCACCGTAGTGTTTCAATTTTAAGACAAATAAATCCAGCCATTGTGATTTAAATCCTCACACGAGGAATAATTTTTTTAAAATACCGTCACGAAGCAGTAGTATATAGTACAATAGAGGATGGTTATGTTCGCTGTGTTGTGCTCATTCTGCTGTATCTTTGGATAATTCATTCACAGATCTGTTTCAGAGCCCTTCCTCCAGAAGAAACCGTTCTCCTCAGAGCCGCCGTCTACTCGAATCTGAGGCAAAGTTTTTGTGTAAGAACCTTTGTCAAGACTGAAACAGAAAAAAAACAAACAGTGGAGCTACATGAATATGGTGTTGTATGAATTCACATCTCACATATTTGAACCTTTCATTTCAGAAAATAAATGTGATGCCAACACCGGCTTGTACTCACTCACTCGGCCACTGTGGAAGACTCAAAGTAGTGCTCAGCACGGCGTATGCGTGTTAAGGAAAGTCTGGGATTTATCTCCTGGAGGAAAAGAAAAAACACTTAAAAAAAAATACTCCACAAACACTCGAGGTATGGACCAGGAGAAGAGACGAGAGGAAGAAGAGAGGGTTGAGCACAGCAAAGCTGCTTTTAGGGTTATGGTAAGATCTGGCAAAAGAGGTTGAACCGGCAGGTTAGAGCGGTGTTAAAATAGTTAGAAAGGCATACTGATGTTTTTAGGAAGTTTGTTAGTGCATGCAGGAAGGCTTGTATGACAGGAGAAAATGAGGGCATGAAGCCTTTAAGAGCAAAGTTTGAGCAGCCCTTGAAAGCTGTGAAGCAAACCATGGCTAGTACTCACTATCCAAAGATTTATCCCCCAACATGGGCTCCTGCTCCATCATATCCATAGAGATTTTTATACTGGGGATATTTTCATTGTAGGGGTAGTCAGACTGTGGGAGGAGGGAGGGAGAACATTAACACAACAGGACTTTAAGGATCTACCCTACACAATCACATAACACCACCACATTTTGGTATACTTCATCTACATATACAGGACGTTTTAATATTTAGGTTGACAGAATACTTACAAATTCAATGTCACTGTCGATGCTTCCCTTCTTCTTGTTTTTCTTTTTCTTCTCATCTTCCTTCTTCTTCTTGTCTTTCTCAGGGATGACATCGTCCAGGTAGCTGAGATCGTGCTGGGAGAACACGTAGTCCATCGCCTTCCGGACGGCGACCAACGCCAAGATCTGCACGCAAAAAGATGAGTTTGATTCACGCCTCGATGGAGCTGCGAGAGCGAGTGTTTGTGTTCAGCTGTATCAGCTAGTTCTCACCATGACGGGGAAGATGATGGCAGCCACAGTAGACTTGAGGATCCAGAGGAGGGCCAAACACAATCCCTGAATGAAGGTGAAGAGGTGGATGCGTCTCTGGGGGACGTGTCGCAGGTAGATCAGGTCCGGCTGGTGCTTGGCGGGCATCAGGAGCAGCTTCAGACGGTCCATGAACTGACGCAAGCAAACAGACAAACGGGTCAACGAATGGACACACTCCATACATCTTCTATTTCATATGAGCTCATCGTCTCTTTAGTTCATGTTTACTTTAACAGTTTCACGTCATACCTGCAAACACACAAGCGCCTGCTGATTGAAAAGTTAAACCAGTATAAATGTTTGACAAAGACCGACTTCACAAACCTGTTCTTCAGACACTCAGCTGACTCTTTCACGTGACATTTTATAGTGCTTCCAGTCTTTATACTAAACCAAGAACCATAGTAATAGTTCAACAAGCATTTGCCAACTTTCCTTCCAACTGAAAAGTAGTCATATTGACACATTGTGTCTGAACTGCTAGCTAGCCACAAGTAGCTTTCCTTTCGAGTTGTATAATAAGTGATACATGTAAGGAAAGCTACTGGAAGCTAGCTAGCAGTTAGTATATAACATGTAAGCAAAGATAGCCTCCAGTAGCTTTGTTTATATGCTGGTTGTTTATAGCTACCTACTCATAGCTTTGCTTACATGTTTTATAATAACTGCTGGCTAGCCTCCAGTACCTTTGCTTATATGCAGCAGTTATTATATAACATGTACTCTTATGTACATGTGCTAACATACCCTGCAGTAGCCTGTCTTCTTAAGGCACAGAGCCAAAATTAATATTAACCTTCCATAAAATTACTGAAATTGTCAAAGTAACTGCTGTAGGATTAGTAACTGTAGTGTGATTACAATGGGTTGTAAAGGGGTTTCCAGTAATTTGCTCAGTACTGGTTAGCAGGCACTAAACAGGTCAAACTCACCTGGACACCATTGAGTGACGCCACACCCATGTAGAGGAACACGCCATAGAGCACAGGCATGGGAATGAACTGAAAGACACAGAGCAAAAAAAAAAATGTGATTAATGGGATATATGACTGGCTGTAGTAACATGAATTTAGGTTGAACAGATTCTGAAACTTTAAACATTTAAAAAGGAGGCTACAAATGACACGTGGGTTTATTTTTAGCACCAACGCTTGGTTTTAAAAATAGACTCCAAGCAGCTTTTCTAAGAACGGTCTTTGAGTGTTACTTGAATACCATCGGTGCAGGTTTGGTAGTTTCTCAGTATTAGCCATGGTACTTGCAAATTTAAGCAGCATAAGTGTCTTAATTACAACATCTTTTGCATCTTATATATAGACACCTTATATAGTCTAAGGCAGTCTAAAGAGGAAACGTATTGACAGGATCAGAAGCACAGTATTCAAACTGTCCAGAAGAGGGTGCACAAGCTCCAACAACCTCTCTCTCTCAGTGATCTCACACATTTGGTTTGGCAGCTTAATGTGGGAATAGAAACTGGAGAAGGCACTTAGCTGCAATCGGAGCTTAAGCCCTAATGAACATGCTTATTTCACATCACATTACTTCAGCTATGGGAGTTCCTAATTGGATGAACGAAAAGATTTGAAATTATTTTAAATTTATAGACGTGTGACAGGAGTTTGTCCTGAAAGAGGCAGACAGTAATCCATATTTCCGTGGAAGAATTAAGAAGTTTGAACACACTACCTTGAGGATAGGGGCCATGAAGACAGAGAGTCCAGTCAGGAGGAACACAACGATGCCGGTGACCCTTTGCTCCCTGGATTGACACAAAGAAAATAACACAAAATTAATCAATAACCCTCAGCATGAAAGGCAGTTTATAGCATGTTTCTATAACTACAGTTACACACAGTTACACTGATAGAACCAGGATTACTACAGATACTTTTACACCTACAACATAAACATTTAAAAATTGTCTTTATACTTGGAAGATCTCAAACTTCCCAGTCTTATGGCTTAATTTTTAACAGCTGTGTACAAAAACACAAGATGGGACGGGACATTAAAAGAGGCGCCACACCGAAAAGTTATGGTGAGGCCAGGATATCATTTTTTAAATACATGTGGGGAACACTCATCGTAACTGAATGACATTTTTCCAGGACCTCCACCTCGCCCACAAATTGTTTCATTACAGCTCATGCTCCTAAGAACTTTATCTTTCTAGCTACCTGCTGAGAGATTTATTTACACCTGGGAATCTAAAATAAATGCGGTACACACCTGGTACTGTCATAAGCCAACAGTACAGTAGAAAAACTTCTACTCTGGACCATCATCATCAATTCCTAAAGTGACGTTAACGCTGTTCAGCAGCTGCCTTAACTCACCTCACACCGAGGAATTTGGGCTGCTCCCCGGGGGCCGATGTCTCGGTCTCCATTTTCAGAGAGTCGATGTGAGCGATGGAGATGACAGTGGCAGCCACGTACCACGGCAGGCCCATGAAAGAGCAGATCGCCATGAGGATGGCCACCCAGAACAGATCCAAGTGATAGCCTGCCCCTTTCTGAGAGGAGACGCGAAAGAGAGCAGAAGAATGAGTTAAATAGGAGGAGAGAGTCTCACAGTGAGCCAAAGTATACAGAAAAAGTATGCATCAAGTGGATTTTGCCAGACACCAAAATGATCTCGTGGGTTCACACAAATCCTAAAATAAGTATTAAATCTATACTCATAAATCAAGAAATCTCAGTATTGTTCCAGGAAATTTGGGGTCTTTGCTTTTAACGTTTACATACTACAATCTACAAAATATAATACAACATAAATTACTACAGTTTACATTTTTAGGTCAAAGAGATAAATCAACATGAGGGGATTTTGCATTTTTTTCCCCACCAGAAATTCTCAAATATTTGAAAGACAGCATTAAGACCATCATGCAGGGATATTTTAACATTTAAAAAACATGTTTTGTGTGACTAGTTTTTTCCAGATCCTGTTTACAGCTCTAGTTTTCGAGGCTGTGCACCAACCTTAAGTTTGTGCTCTTTCCTGTTGACAATCACGGCAGTGATCTGCTGGTCCATAAATATCAGAATGGTGACCAGCAGAGCGGGGAGTGCAGACGCCAGGTACACCCACCAGGGGTTCCCTCCGAAAGGAGGAACAAACCAGCCCCTCAGTGGACTTGTGGGCTAAAAAAAAATAAGAAGAATGAAACTGTTAAAGTGACCTGGACCCCTTTACATAGAGACACCTGACTAGTGTATCTTCTTACTTCAACGTGGACACAGTCCAGAGCTCTTAGAAATGGAGAACAAACAGAAAAAAAACACTAATTCGAAGTGTTTACTCCACACTTTCAGAGAGTCTTAGCACTGAACAGTCTGAAATTACTGGTGTGCCATTACATGACAAATCTGTGAATTAAGACTCTGTGGTCAAACAAAGCTAGCTCTGTACTTGCAACTATGAGTTCCTCTGTGTTCTCACATCACCTATAATCAACTTGTTATTCGATGCAGGTACCTGCTCTTATACCCCCATCTTTCCCATCTTCTATGTCAAGGCAGGAGGGCATCCTAACGCTAGCTGAGGAACATTTGAGCTTTTCAATCTTCAAGACTGAGTGTGTCTTAGTTTCAGGTAATATGAATCTCTTACTTCGCAAACTACAAAGAAAGCATTATGCTGGGATATTAAAGAATTTCAGCTTTCTGGCAGAAACATGGATCATTATCAGTGTAATCCGAGGAAACAGCACCTGGTCGGACATTGTCATTCAGCTAAAAACAATTCACTGCAATGACGGTGATTACTTTTATGTACCTTGAATTCACTTGGCACTATGAGCTTTGGAGTGTTCACACCGATGAAGGCGTCTACGCCGCAGAAGAGAAGAATGGTCAAGATGATCGCAAAGTCGCTGATGAGCTTCCTCACCTAGAAGGGAGAAACATTTGCAGCAGGTTTGACAGCTAGCGTCTGGCAGTTTAAACTACTGGCTTCACTGATAATTTCTCTACGAGTGTTTGACAAAGAATTACATCCTGTTCAACTACATGTCCATAGATACTCAACACTTGATCAGTGTGTACTTTTGCACAGGTAAAACTATCAGTCATCATTTATATTAGGCAAACACAACGTGTTCACCAATAGATGACTAATGATTGTTAACTGGTTCTTAAACAGGCCAGAGGCTGATAAAGAGTCAATAAAATTATTTGAAATGACAAGAATGTAAACAGTTGTTATGCAAATGATACATCCACAACGTATTAGGCTTTACTAGACATGCTAATATGCTAAGTTTTAGGGATGGCAATGCTGGTGTACCGCTTTTAGACTTAAGTACCTCAACAACTATTGGATGGATTCAAAATATATTACAACTATTGAATCCTACAGACTTTGATGATCCTCTGACTCGTTATTTATCACCACCGTAAGGATGACATTTGTGATTTTTAGTGAAATATCTCAACCATTGAATGGATTGCCATGTGATTTAGCTCAGACATGCATGTTAATAGTACAAACTTTGGTGAACCCTTCAACAGGTCAAATCCATTCAATTTCAATTTCAGTTTTTGACCCAATACCTGAAAAAGCAAACACTATTCCCATCAGCCTCGGCTGTAGTTTGTGTTTTGTGGCAGTTCGTAAATGTTAGCATGCTAAAATGCTAAAGAAAGATGGTGAACATGGCAAACTTTCTTAATATCAGCATGGGAGTATGTTAGCATGTTGATGTTTACCTGAAAGTATTGGGCTAGTATGGCATAGTTGTTCAAAAAAATGTATACATCCAAGCTTGAGCCTCAAGTCTTTTTTGCCTCAAACACTTATCATAGTGTAAAATCTGACATCGCACACGCTTTGGTGAACACGACAAACATCTGTAACGTCAATACAGCCGTTTCACTCAATGTGTTTTGGCGAAGGGCCAAAAAAAACACAAGAAATGTCCTCTGATGGGTGCCAGGACTCACTCTGGTGGGGAAGAAGCGGCTGGTCTTGAACTGCTTCATACCCATGGAGCAGGTGTAAGTCCCAAAGAACAGGATAAAGGACATCAGGGTGATGTCAGGCACGTAGTTACAAGTCTCTCCTACCAGGGTCCCTCCGTACTTCAGACACTGCTTCCTGGTCAGGGTCGACCAGGTGGCATTCTCTGACTGCAGAGAGAAGGACAAAGACGGTCCTTAAGCTGACAAGTATCAGTATGTTAAGATAATAAAATAAAAAAAACACAGCTACGGTTTTTAAAATTTGAATCCATGCTATTAAACGTCACAAAACCAAGGACACTACATACCAAATCAGAACTGTTTGTCCAGGGTGACGCATCAAGGAGTTCTGATGAGTTTCCTAGTAGAAAGAAACAATGATATCTAATCACCAACATGAGAATACTGCTATTAGTCATTCATTTTGGATCCGTTTCAACATCTCTTCTCCCCCGTCCAACAATCCTGTCGAATCGCTCGCGACACAGAAACTGATAGGGCTGTTGAGAAAGTAAACAGTGGTATCTACAGGTTGACACATACTAGTATCATTTGTTATCTCCACTGTAAACACAGCAAAAGTAAGTTGAATGCTTTGTTTAACATACAATAGCAACGTCTCTGCCAAAGGGGACAAAACCAAATATGACTGTTCAGCTTTCATTGTTTGGCATCACTGGTGATACAGAGATTTTGACGGCGTCCCCAAACAATCAACAATGAGGAGTTTTTAAGCGAAAGATGGTTCATGATTACCATTTGCTGGTATCAGACACTGTCTATGTTACTGGATACAGTGGAACCACTACTAGAGTTTATCTTTATGTGGCCCTTTGCAGCATTTTCTCCTAATCTGCAGCTGCAAAAGTGAAGACAACATACCAGGAATGCAGCGGCAGTCATACTGAGTGACGAGGTTGGGATCGTAATCGGAGTTAATCGGGTGGTAGTGGCCGAGCTTTATCATCTTTTTGAACGCGTCGTAGATGAAGATGAAGCTGATGAGAGCAGAGAAGCCCTCCTCTGTGAAACGTGTGAAGTATTGCACCAGGAAGCTGGCATCTGTGGCCACCAGCACCAGACAGAATAAAGCCGACCACAGGCCGATCCACAGCCGAAACTCAAGATAGTCGAAGCCATTATCTCTGAGGAGGAAAGACAGATTTGGCACAGAGAGACAGGTTAATTTAGCACAAGTGTATTCCTACACCACCAGATTTTATTTCTAAACATTTATAATCCGTCCAAGAATGCACTGAACTCCTGTCTAACCTTAACTCTGAGGAATTCAGACTTCCTTTAGGTTCTTTCAAAAAAGCAAACAGAGCACGAGTTGTCAGTTTTCTCTGTATGGAAAACATGTAAATGTGCGCTACGTATTCAACAGCTGTAGACAGGCGAGCAGCTGCCACTGACTCAGCAGCCTTCAAGCATGGAAACATTCAGAGGACACAGAGGCTGCAACATTCTTCACTCACAGTGTAAAATTAAATGAGTGAATTATTAATAATGGAACATAATCAGCGCTGTGTTTGGTAATGCTAGAAGACTCGAGGGAGGAGAGGAAGAGAGTACAGTGGACGCAGGAGGGAGAAGTCAGGCATTTAACAACGTTTAACACCTTAGTTAGTGCAAATAAAATGCGGTAATGTCTTTTGCTAAAAGTGTAACACACTTCATCCTATATCTGGTTTGACACAAGGATGTCCTGAATCACTCAGGACAAGACGCTGGCAACTGTAGCTGCCCAGAGATTTACAGTAAGCGCAACAGATTCCAGTGAGGTACTGTTGAAATAAATAAACCTTAAAGTTGTCAGCCTACAGTAAATGTGAATTATCCATATCCTTGTAGCTTTTATTTTACTTATAGGAAGCACAAGGACAGCATCTTAGAAAACATGCAAACATCTGTCCTTCGGGGATTGACATTAATCCATAAATATCTCTCCGGCTACTGCTTACCGTTTTTGAACTCCACTTCACCCTCGCTAATACCACTGAATGAATGCGATCCGTAAACACTCACCTGCTGAAGTTGAAGAGGAGTCTTTCAAAGACGAGCACCGGCCCTGTGCTGCTCAGAATAGTCAGAGGTTGACCGGCCAGCAGGCAGAACACTGCTCCCGTTAGCGCCGTACCCAGGAAACTTTCCAACACTCCCTGCCAACATGGAAAAAAAAAATAAAAAAATACATACAGACTTTACACACAGCGCATGTTAGGCTTAGAAAATATACATTCAAGGAGAGGCGGCACGTTCAAACATTCTTTATAGATATATTTTTGCACCTTTTTCTGTGCCTGGAAAACATCAATATCATAATTCTACCTACTCAGCTGAAAGCTTTGTTTTTACTTTACACATCACACAGCAGCAAGGCCGGCCCATCAGGACAGGCCTGTTTAACTTCTGTAACGTCTGTATTTAACAAGACTAATGCAGCAGATAAAGGAGGAATTGAGGCTCTAATTCTGAGACTTGCACTGAGAAAGGGCAGGCGAGGGCAGGGATTCCCTCCGCTGTGCTGAGGGAGCCAAGGAGCACTGGTGGTGGTGATGGTGTTATTGGCAGAGGGAGGGGTCATTGGAAATACAGCCATGACGAGGCTACACTGGCTGAGTAATCTGGATCTGTGGTTATTTATACAGCCCGGGCAAATCCCCGAGGCCGGTGCTCTGCAGGTCTTCTAGGAGTCAGCCCAGAATAAAGAACCATAGTAACAGGACAACCTTACACACTCCATCAGGGGGAACTGATGGATGCAGCAGTGTGTGCTTTCATGCCACAATTGTGTTAACTTTTTTCATGTGCAGTCCTGTCAACAGCAGGCACAACAGATGGGTGCACTATGAGCCTTTGAGCTCCAAATTAGCTCGGCTTATCAGCTGAAGTGAATTCTTTTTGTTGTTCATTAGTTTGTGAGTTAACACAGAGAGCTATAAAAGGAGGTGAAACATCTTAAAACAGATTAAATCTCGTACCGTTGCCTTCAAACATTAGCTATACATGGACCTTAGACTCAATTTATCATCTAGGGACCAAAATAAAAGGCACACACTGAATCACAACACAGCCTTCTTTAGTATTATTTGGAAATGATGAAACGACATGATAGAGGCCGCCTCATTTATGATTCAGTATACTCTTGTTGTTGTTGGAGTTGTTTTGTGTTAATCGTTCATTTATAAAAAAAAAAAAAAAAAAACTTTTACACGTGAATTTCAGTTTACAAGTCACTGAGTTATGTAATGTCTTCTGTGACTCTGGTGGAAGTTTTTTAAAAGTTAAAAAATAACAATGATTGTGTCATCAGGGTTATGTTTGTTTGAGTTATTGTGACAGAAAGCCTGTGTAACAAACTGAGGCTGTGTGGTTTGAGTAAGTTTAGCGGACATTTAGGGCCTCCGTCAGGGACGCTCTAATAAAAGTAGTATGGAAAATGTCCTTCAGTCTTTGTTGTTACCTGCATGTTTTCTGTGGCATCACCAAGTAAGCCTCCAAACGTGATCGCATTGGTCACCGTGCCAAGATAGATGAACAAGATGGTGGACAGAGACTGGATATGTAGCGCATCGTAGAAGTCGCTGGCGAAAAATGGAAGCTTCCGCTTGATATCCAGGATAAGACCTCCGCAGAACCTTAAAGACAAAACCAGTCCAGTCAGAGATTGCAACATCGTGTTTACGCTATGACTTGCCTTTCTCTGGAAATAGATTCCAAAGAAAGTAAAAGTGGTTCTGAATGAAGGAAAAACAGAAAGTTACCCAATAGTGATTTCATTGTTTTCCAGTCATGGAAGAGTGAAGAGGCTACACTGAAATACTTTTCATGATTATGATTTTTTACTTTAAGATCCATATCAGCAATCACATGCCATCAGGATTATAGTCAAAATGCCCTCATGAGAGCCACAATGACATCTAATCCTCTGAAGTATGAAGATCATGTTAAACTGTACAGCTTCTTTTTTTAATAAATTCAAGAACTTTTGATAGCTAAAATAATTTTATTTAAAAAAAAAAAAAAAAAAAAAAGAAAAAAAAAAGTGAAATCTTAATTACTTTCTAGTGCGCTGAAGTTCCTCCCCAACCTCGTGTCCTCCTCCTCCTCCGTGCCCCGAATCATGAGGCGTGTCTCCGTTCATCTGGGGCATCTCTACTCCGGCATACATGTTCTTCCTTTAACACAGAAGACGAAAATAAACTCAAGCTTTCTGACTTTTAGTCACACACACACACGTAAACAAAAAGGATCTGTGGCATCAAATCAAATTTCAAAAATTTCAAAAACCTATCTTATCTTATATGGCTACATTGAAAGAGGGTATAAAACAATATTCTTCGTTTAAATTAAAACTTAAATTAATAATCAACAAAATGCAGCCTTGCTCAGTTGAGTACACTCAGGGGTTTTGTTCCTACAGCCTGACTTGGTCAGGTATGACCAGTAGGTTATGGAGGTTAATAAGTTAATGTTAACAAACTTTAGGTAAAAATTTGTCGATAGACTTACGGGGTCCCTTCTGAATATACGACTCAGCTAAATGCTAAACCATAGTTTCACATTTAACATTCAATAATTTAACAAAAGAAAAATGTGAGGTGTTGTGGGGAAGACGTTTCCATGTTATCATGTTATGTTCCTGTTGCACACTAGATAGCAATAGATTTATGTGCAGTGACGTCATTATTTTGGATTATGTCATGTGGATTAGAGCAGACCTCTTGTCTGAGGAGGGCAGAGACTTGGGTGGCTCTATCCTGATATCAGGGTCCCACTCTCCGGGAGGAAGGACAATGACTTCATCCAGGAACTCCTCGATACCAGCCAGCAGGTCCTCCCTGTCCTTCGCTTTGTAGGCAATATCATGGAATACCTGCCAGAAAACAAATATGACCAACCTTTAGTAATCAGCCAATCAACAATGTAACATGTCCTTAAATTATTCATACAAAGTTTGAGAGAAAAACCACAAATTGTGCAACTATAGTGACTGACTGGGACACAAAGTGTAGCACGTCATTGAAATGCAAATCATTGCAACCAACCACGCCACTATAATGTTGACAACAACCAAGAATTTCACAATATACACAACAAGTCCTATCTGTGTGCTCCCAGGACCACATGGACATGCAGGTGGAACACTACCGACAAATGCAGGGTCGATGACTCAAAAACACAAACATCTCATGAACCGGTGATCCAGCCGTCACAGGACAGCGGCAGAGAGGTTAAAGTTTAACCTGAGGGAATCCTGGAAAAACACCTCCTATCCTGTCATGTTGACATACAAGCTGTACTGGAAGAGCGGCAGGCCTATGGGAATCTACGCTCAGGGTTAAGAACGTTGTGAGCCATCTGTTAACATTCCTGACAACACGGAGAGGTTATATCAGGACAAATGAAGACAGAAAACACACAGGAGCTGAAAAAGCCTCAGAGGAATAAACAAATTGTATCCTTTGCCTTACTGTAATACATTTATCCTGCTGAAACCAGAGCAAATTTGTCTCACACAACTTCCAACACATGGCTTAACAATTAGGCTATAAGTTGGTCACTGCCAACAGGGCTGAGCAGGCAAACTGCTGTGATGATTAATACAGCAATATCCAGAGAGCTCAGAGATTTGGCAAGAGGACAAGTGCTTTAGGAGATGGAGGTGGACAGCCCTCTTACACTCTTAATCAGTGCAACTGGACCTGGAAAAATGATCAGTACTGTTTCTATGTGTGGCTGTAGGGACAGCATTGTTCTGTCAGTGCAGCACTTTTGGTCACATTTGTTAACATTCAAGGTCCCCAGAGGATGAATCTTACTGTTTAGTAGTGTTCCACTGCTCTCGTAATCATCCCCCAGATGATAAATCCTCCATGACATTTGTGGTTTGGAGAAACGTCTCAAACATTTAGATGCATAGCCATGACCTTTAGTGCAGACATTCATGCTCCCCACAGTGAGACAAATGAGAATCAGTATCCTCAACCTCAACTTAATTGGGTCCAAAGGATCGGGAACCTCATTCAAAAAAAAGACCTGAAGATGCCATAATCTCTGGTTAACAACCAATCAGCAGATTAATTAGTCAAATTAGAGCTTAAAGAGGATGAGACCTATTGCGTTAGAGCAGTGAGGATCAATTTACTGTTCTGAATCAGCACTGTTGTTTTACAGTTGGAAACAAAGCCAATTAAAATTGACTTCAAGAAGAAAACATTCTAGAAACACACCCGAGGTAGTACAGCTACAGCTCGCGTCAAAGCCAAACCACTGTACGGTCTGAAGAGAAAATGTTAGAACTGACAGATATCAAATTATCAGAGTAATAAAGTACCTCATCTGACATCAGGGTGGCAATGGATCTTCCAATTTCATGATAGGACTTCGCTTTCCCTTTGGGCCCCAACAGGACGAAGAGAAATCTAAGTAACAACAAGAACGTGAGACGTTAGAGTGCATTTAGAATGTCATGACATCAAGAAAATCTGCAACTTCAACCCAAGTTCTCGTAATTATTTTGCAGTTTTGCTGTCGTGTGCTCCCTCTACCTTGTAGGCACTGGGACCTCAGTGAGAGCGCCCAGCATGACAGCTTGCTGCAGACGGACAAACGCCACAAAGGGAGTTTCCAGGAAGTCGACCTCCCCAACCAGCACGTTTGATGCCTCTGCATCGCGGGGCAACTTTTTCATGAACTTATTCTTCAGCTGTTAGGAGAGAGAGAGAGAGAGAGAGAGGGCGGTAAAGAATGAAAAGTAGGCCACTGAAAATATGAAAATGAGATCACGCATGCACAGACTCCCTTCCTCTGTCACATGCTGTAAGTTTAAATACGTGTGGTAATTAAAATGTGATTAAAACATAGCTGGCAGAGGCCAATTGGGTGTTTTTAACATCTCTATTAGCACATAACAGGTAGTACCAGCCCTTTCCTACAATTATGTACTGGACAGCTGTTTGACTTCATGCCATCTAATAAATCCACTTACTTACTACAGTGTATTAAATTGCATCTACAGTCTTGCAGTAAACTGACGTGCAAAGTACAATGGACTCATTTTGGATCACAAGTTGTGAATGAAAGAAAAACTCACACTTGCAGGGAGATGATTAACTCGAGGTATTGGTGTTATGTCAAAGGCTAGAACATTCCGACAAATCTCCAGTTTCATTAACTGTCGCTGGAGTGTAATTCCAGTTGTTACAGTTTAACTGCCTCTGTGATTTTTATCTACGCACGTGTGTTATGTGTGGCCCACACTGGATCATGAGTCATGACAGTGGGAGTCTGTGTAGCTGAGCAACTCAACAGTGAGCTTTTGTTGTAAAAAGCAGAGAGCCAGAGGTCTTATCTATCAGTATGCGAGGCTCACAAGCTCATGCGTACACACAGTGCAACACATGACCCTGCATAGCGCCACTTTGTGAATTAAGTACCCTCTGTTATGTTGCACAATAGCTTGCGTATCATCTCTACGCGGCACAGTTATATTACCTGATCCTTCTCTGGTTTGTCAGAGAAGTCGCTCAGGCTGTTGGAGGTGAGGTTTCGATGGGTAGTAGTTGGGCTACCTGCAGGGAGTTGAGACAGTGTTAGGAGACTGAGACTGCAGAGCATCAAATGAGTCATTTTTGAGGAATGGAAGACGAGTCCCAGAAAAGAAAAGAAAAGAAAGGCACCGGAAAAGTACATGAAGAGAGCCAGAAACCTCAGGACCTGGCTAAATGTAGCAAGGCTTAACCTTCGGAACTACTGGCAGATGGTCATTCATTCAGACGCTCCAGAGAGAGACAGAGCAGCGCTGGGATACATGGCCGGTCTTAGGTCCACTGCTTATGTACGTCAGCAGAAACATGCTTAGGCAACTATTGGCAAATGAGTGAGAGTGTAAACTTTGGAACTCAGTTTGATACGGCCCATTACTCATCCGCCATTACTGACAATGGGACAGAACAGAGTCTACAACATTTTAGCTTACTGTTGCCAAATAAATATTTAGTTAAAGAGTAATTGAGTGAAGCTTTTCTATCTCGAGTCTGTAGCACTGATTACACTCGCGCCCAGCTTTTTAACACAATGGACTGAAGGATCGCTCAGCTGTAAGTCCATATTTGTGAATCTCTGTGCTGCTAGGTTTACACGGGAGAATATTCGATCTAGGGGTGTTGGAAAATACCAGGAATGACAATAACCGTATTATTTATGTCTAAAAAATGAAATATTGATATCTTAATAAGAATTATGTAGAATTATGGTTGGAAAAAAGTATAATATAAGTATAAGTATATAAGATAGTATAATATCTTTATTATGAATTCTTTTGGCTATGATAAAAGTGTAAAATCTGATCTCATGACACTCTGATCTGATATCTAGCTCCAACTATGCTGCCCTCACTTACAGAGGTATCCCATGCTGGAGCTCCTCGTGACCTCACATGGTTCTTCTGGATCTTGTGGGGTTAAAAAAGGCACGGGGTGCTCAAGGGTGTTGCGTGCTATAAACATCCCAGATGCAAGAGGTCAGAGATAGTATAGACCCGAAGAAAGGGAAATGAAAAGAGAGAAAAGGGGGAAAAAAGGAAGACAAGGTGGGGAAGACAGGAAGGAAAAGAAGTTAGAGGTTGGATTAGTAAAAGAAAAATCAGTAGTTAGAGTTAGAATTTCACATCAGAAATAAGAAATCAGAAGGGGAAAAAAAAGGAGTTGATTGGGTAAGGTTTTGCGTTACCATTCTCCTGGCTGGAAAACAGCCGGCTTGCACTGGAAACACTCTTGCCAATGTCAGCAAGGGAGCGCAAGTTGGACTTCTTGGTCTGATGACGATGCTTCCGCAGCAGCGTGTACATGACCTTCTCCTTCAGCTCCGGCTTCAACTGACCGGCCTCGGTCTGGCTGTCGGTGATCAACTCTGTCAGAGGGAGAGATTGAAGATCAAGATGTAAGTCACCCTCTGGTTCTTCAAAACCCATCAAGGGTTTGCTGGTGTTCTGGTCCACTTACCGACAACCTGTGGCAGTGTGGAGGCCTCCAGGTCCAGCATGATGGTGCCCTTCTCGATACACGTTTTGAGCTCCATCAAGCTGTGCAAGGACAGCGTGGCCACATGAGGCTTGCTCCAGCGCTCGCCTCCCTTCTCCACCTTCTCCTCAAACTTGATCCATCTGGACAAAAGGCACAGACATAGGCAGAGAGTTGGGATGTATTCACGGTACTAGAGGTGTACAGCTGTGTCCGACCTTGCCAATAATCTTCGTGTTCCTAAAAAAGGTCCAGGTGCCAGAGCGTGTATAAAGTTTTCTATTTTTTTTCCCCTCTCTCAAACAGCTTTCTGAAAGTAAAGGTCACTGCAAAATATAAATTAAAGTACATAACAGTGGCTTTATAATTTTGTGGAAAAATATGGGCTATAAACAAAAAGGAGACAAGATGGGTTCTCTTTTCTTTACAAAACAACCCCAGCGTGTTTTGAATTAGTCACAGTTCAAAAGGCAAGAATACGGGATGCAGGACAGCGTAGAAATGCAAAATAAATCTGCAGACGTGAGAAAGAAAACGAACGATGACGGTCTTCTGTGACTTTCAGAACACACACGGACGAACATGTGAAACGTGACTTGCATTACCAGCATGGACGAGCTTAGCCTCGAAGGTAAGTCTCAGGACAAGGATTCTTTTTAATAATAATGCCTCACATGTCACAACTACAAAGAGCCATTCTCCTGCAGCTTGGAGGATGGGGTTTCCTCTGGGGATAGAGTATCCCTCTGGCTGTGGTCCACACGCCTGTGACCAGCCGTCGTACCGGGAGACGAGCCTGACCATGGAGACACTGTCGACCTGAAGGAGTTCATTCATCTTCCTGTTCTTGCAACCCCCTGCTTTTACTTCTCAGAACAGGACAAAGAGTTATTCTGTTGGAGAAATGCTCCTTACACACAACTTTACTTACATTTGTGTTCCTTTGCAGGTATTCTTTATACTGAACTTAAAGCATTGCACTGATTTAGCATTACGCTCCTAGAGATGTAGTCTTTTCATTCGTTTTCCATGCCAAAACATGAGCCACAATGTGACTTGATCATCAACAGCTCGGTCGGAGATGCTGGTGTATCAAGCCCTGAGCTGCTAGCCTCGAGCAGAGATGAGGAGCAGGCTACAGAGGACAGTCAAGCTCACCTCTAACTCCATATTCACAGATTTTGAGCAGTGACCACTGCTGACTCAAATGACATCACTTGAGGCAATTTGTTTTATTGATGACATGCAAGAAAATTAGTAAAACCACTGCTATAGAGAATAAGAGCTAATGTGAGCGTTAAAATGCTTACAATAGAGAATTACTATCCATTTACAAGCCGTCCTTCTTGTTAAAATGTTGCTTGTCTGTACCTTTGCCCTACTTGCTAGGCTAACTGTGGCATAACTGCATCCTTCGCAAACAGACGAGCCTTTCACTGACAGTTTCACTGTTGCGACAGAGTCAAATGTTCTTTTCAATTTTGATTAGACAAGAAAGATTCAGATGTGGGCTTTAGAGAACTATGCAAAAGCCACTTTAGGAGATTAACACAGGGAACTACTGAAGAACGATATCCTCATTTTTATAGACCAAATTCCATGTGCCAACCGTAACATTACGTCTTGTTCTGGCCATGTGGGAGTTTCTGCCCTTTCCTGGTCCCACAGAGCAGGTACTACAGATCTCAATCAGATAAGAGCAGGCTGGGAGTTCACTGGAGTACGGCCTATTTCCCTACACATACAAAACACTCTTATTCATAAGGGATTGTTTTCCGCTGACTGCACCGGGATTGTGAAGCAGGAAAATTGCCCATGACTCTAAATATATATATATATAAAAAAGGAAGGGGGTGGGGATGACAGATTGCACGCATGGCTTTAAAAGACACTGAGCTCAACGGCTGCTCACCTGGCTGTCTCCTTCCACTCCATCTCCTGCCCGTCCACAGTCAGTAGTTCGTCCAGCTCGGTGAAGAGCTGAGGAGGTGGGGGTCCATCGTCCTCCTCCCCCAGGATGAACTTGATCCGCTCAGCTGGAGAAACTGCAGAGGGAAGAGAGCAAGTTAGGGACCGGCAAATCAGGTTTGGTGCAATTAAAAATGATTGTACTTGTACTGATACTATGCAGGTTTATGTTGGCCGTGCGTGAATTGATTACTGGAAGTAGGAAATAAGCCATGCAGCTGCAGATCTTGTGAGAATAACACATAGCTTCAATTGTTGTTCATCATTTAAAAACACTCCCTGATTGCTAACACAAGGTCATTTCCACAGAATTGAAGCTGATTGCATAAACAGAGCGGTTTGAGTGTTTTTTAGAACACTCATCTCAATGCAATATATACAGGAAATAAAAAAGGAAAAAAAAATAACTCTGTGCAGTTTGACTGACGTCTCTTGACCAGCTTCAACCCTTAGGAAAAATTCACTGGTATTTCGGGTAGTAGGATCAACATTAACACACCCTCACAAGGAGGAACTTTACACATTTTGTTTCCTTCTGAGAAAAGCTTTCATCACACATGACAAGTCTGACCTGTGAATATTCATCCCTTACAGTATGTTCATCCTCCTCTATCTATAATGTTTCCTGGAAACAATCGTGATAAACCTCCAGTTATACAAACAACAATGACAGCCACAATGATTTATATTCTATATATTAATCCACTGCAAGAAGAACTAATTATTCTCATCAACGCTTCTAGGAAAGTTGTGCAACTGTGAAGCAATGACACGAAGTGGAGGTTAAGTGGGAATCCGCAAGAGGCTATTTATGCATCTTTCTCTCTGTTTGCTGCACCAGTCAGGTTACGGCAGGCCGATACCTCGACAACGTAACAGTGCCTGTAACCGTTTAATCCCGACACAGCACAGCCAAGCTTAATTTAGACTGGTTGATTTTAAAATAGTACAGTTGGAACGGTACTGTAGCGAGAAAATCTAATGTTAAGCTACATGAAGGTCAAGATCAATGTCTTGGAAATGCAGGAAACAGCTTCAGGATATGGAACACTTGGGCTTTCTCCATCACGTACATCAGTATTATTGTTTGGGGCAGACACACATGGACGTCATCCACAGACGGCCCAAAACAGAAACAAGAGAGATCTTTCAGTTTTTCTTCATGACAACAAGGCCTTTCTGTCGTCTGTTTGCTGCCTGGCTGTCTAACAGAATGTGACTTTTAATGTGACACTTCTTGACGCCACATGGTGTACACAACACCACTCACCTCTTTAAGTCTCACAACTGGTGTTATCAATAAAAACCGGGCCTTTGTTGTGGTTACACACAACTTTTAAGTGGACAGCTCTACAGGGTTTGCCAGAATCAACAGGATTATGTAGATTCAGATGGAGGGCAAAACAGCGGAAAATCCAAGTCAAGGGCTCTGTATGCACGGTCTGGCAGAGTGTGTGTTTTGAGTTGGGGCTTTTGTCGTCTGGCACATGTCAGCCTGAACGCTACCCACACGTCGCAGACTATTATCTCATGGACGTGGTTATGTGCCACCACAGCACACGCCGTCGCCGCTCGCTCAACATTTTCATGCATGCTGCTTTTAAGGAACTCTAAACACGAACGCACACATGCCAGTCCGGATATCTCCCAGGGAGCTTGTGGCGGAAGCAGCGAGGGTTAACACGGACAGTAGAAGGGCAAAGGCATGTCAGCAAAATGCAGCAGGCCCTCTGACTAAATAAAGGGCAAAGAATCTAATATGAAAATCTTTGCAGGGGGTCACTGAAGTGGTTTACTGCTCGACAGGACAAAAATGTTTATCCCAACGGTAGCTGCAGCCTCATCATACAGTTGGCTCTGCCCTCTCATTCAACCATACAAGACTGTTTAGAGTTCAGATCTTCTACTGAGATACAGAAGGATGAGAAAGACGTAAGAGACTGGGTCCGTAAGGAGGGGGCGTTTAAAGTGAGCCACAATTCAGTGTAAAAACCTGCTTCTGTGTTTACTTTGGTTCCACTTCAGTCCCCCTCCCATCACATTTACAGTCTGATTCTATGGATGAACAACCAGCAACGCTGTTTGCATTTGCACAAATGTCACCATGTTTGAACTATACACACATAAAATCCTACAGGGTATGTAAAGGGCATTCATAAAAGATTTAGGAAAAGGTCTTTAGGAAACCGGCTGCATCTATAAAGTGGACTGTAACAATTGGAGAAAAAACTAACCATAACAATGCAGTTTGTCTTTTACACACGAGTGTTTACCTGCAGCCAAACCTTGACTTAGAGTAATCAGTCTATGACATCTACAGAGATTAACGTGAGCAAAACTGTTATCATATCATGGCACCTTCAGGTGACTAAGCACACAGGCTGAGCATGAGGCGTAACAGAGGAGGATTACAGCGTCAGAGGATTAACCAAGTGCTCGTCTGCCGAGAAGTGCCTGTGAACCGGCAGTTTGATGGGATGTCGGCATGATCAAGAAAGGTGTGATCGCGAGGAGGAATCTTCCTCTCGCTTCACCAATCGCGCCACATTTATTCTCACCTTGACTTTCCTGTTTTATCTAAAGCCTGCATCATCATTTACTGTATATTACAGAGCTATTATTCAATTGCTGAGGCATCTACACGGAACAGCTCATCTCCACTGATCTGGATCCAATTGGTATAAAAAAAATAAATAAATAAATAAAGGCCGATAAATAACAATCGCACGTCACAGCACAAGGCTGTAACAGCTGCTACATATAAAAAAAGACTGTCAAATGATGACACAGACGTAAATTCCCCCTGACCGTCCTGATGCCTGACACTCCAGTCCCCACCCAAATCTGTGCTTCACAGCGTCACAGGATCAACCCGGGTCTAAATGTCCGAAATTCTCAATCCGTCTAGAAGCGTCCAGGTCTCCCTGAGGTTGGATTTTGGCCAATTTTCTTACAGAATTACCTCAACAAAGTGATTACAAATTTAGTTGTGCAGCAAAGTGTCAACTTTCTATCCATAACTGGCTGATTTTGTGTTCAGCAGCAAATTATGGGCTAGTTACACCTTACAGTTTCCTGAGGCATCTGCTATTCTATCGGTTTGCCTTATCTAAAAGACTGTTACTCAAAACTATCCTCCCATTGTAAGTCACCTTAGGATTTCTCTACTGTATGACCACAAACTGCCTATTGCGTCATGCATGCTTGTCTGCACAAGTTGCTGGGTAAGCTATCCTCTCATCACTGTGTCTTTGAACCATATGCAGCGGTGGATTTCTCCTACCATACATCACTGCACACTTGAGTCAAGCTTTATTTGCACACGGTCTCAAATACCGCTGTAACGACCAGTTCAGCGATATCTTATAATTCTTGATCTACATTAGTTTGCCTCCAAGGTATGTGGCGCTGCTATCATTGTCCACACACGCCCTGATGAGTTGGGAGGCAAATCCCAGCGTTTTTCCCATCTCCATCCCGGTTTGAGACCTTAATGGTTACTTCCACCAGCGAGTAAAGCGAGTGTAAACACTCGCCCATTATGCCAGTTTCCAGGATGTGCCATTTTAAAAAGGTGAATTCCATTATTGGGATAATTGTATGTCTTGCAAATAGCTGTTAACCAGATTGTGATGGAAAAAAATTACCCACCCAAGTAGTTTGTGTGGTGGTACAGAGCCCTCATCAAGGCTTAGAGATACAACACTGGGATCCCCATAGAATTATATGGCTCATTTACTGTACACTGACGCTAAATCATGCTGTTGAGGGTCTTTTTTTTTAAGGCTTTCCCACCTGTGTTACCATCTTAATATTAAAAAAAAAAAAAAATCTAGTAGGAGGAGACATGTGTGTGAAAATGGGATTGAAAAGATTTATTATTCCTCTCGTTCTAGAGAAGGATCTTGGGATTAATGATTCCACCATGCCACTTTCCTAAGCTTTTATATAAGGAATGACATCTGGTGTGCTTTCCTGTTGGAGGAAGGAGGCTCCTGACACTGACAACAATCTTAATGTGCATTTGGCATCTGTATCCACTTTGACCGGTAAGATTTATTCAGTGCTGTTGGTAGATCCTGTGGATCATTTTACAGGTTTGATATTGAATCACTCTTCTCATCAATATCTCCCTCTAGCAGTTGTGGATTTTTGTGGTTTGCGTTGCCTCATCTGCTTTGCTACTTCTTTCATTCCATCTACTTGTTTCTGAGAATCCTTGCAATCAAATCCCAAAAAGTCCTGTGTTAATCACTGAGGTGACACATAATACTCCTTTTGTATTTACTTCACACACTTTAAATCAAGCCAGTGTCATTTTCAGATTAGTATTCAACATGTTCCCATCCTCTTGGTCTGTTAATTCTGTTGAGTTTAGGTTTCTGCCTGGTAATTTTGTTGCCCCCCCCCCATCCACCCGCCCTGCTTTCTTGGCAGTAGCCCAGTCAGTTTGAAAGACTCCCTCCTTAACTACAGAAGCTGTGATTTGCAGAAAGCTGCCAGACGTCTTAAGAGTGTTACAGCAATTATTAATGTCACTCCTGTAAATTATATTCCGCGTGCTTCCATTGAACTTTATCAGAACTCACTGAGAGGTTTGAGGATGCTTGGGGTGGATTCATCCACGGCCTCCCCATCTGACTTGTATCCTTCTGTGTTGTGTTCGACTCGTTCCCGCTTCTCCTTGTGGCTGGACTTGCGTCTGTGGCGTCTCCTCCGGTGGTAGCTCTTGGGAACGTGCACGCCAATGTACACGGTGTGGTGACCTGTCAAAACACAACGCAACGGAGGAAATGCAGGTCAGATTACGCTCACAAGAGGAAATCAAATTAATCCCGAACGCTGGTAATCCGTATCACTGCTTGAAGGACAAAAACAACGCTGACTGGCTGATGTGTGGTGTGCAGCACTGTGAAATGTTATGCTTATCACGGGCTACTTTTTGGCTTGTGCTGAACCGTCCCAAGGTTAGCAGGAAACTATTGGTGGATTGTGGCTTATTTCCCCAATCAGTCGTCAATCAGTCAGAGTGCAAAATGAAATAAATGCCAACTACTTCCCACACAGCAGCCCATACAGGAAATGATGACTTAATGTCTCCAGGATGTAATTAGAGAGACAGAGGGAGAAAGAAAACTCCAACAAACACTGGGCTTAACTCACCAAATTGAAGGAACAGTGTATTTTTCCCATTCAACCGTGCATTCCATAAACAAGTCTTAATGATATCTTACACACCTAACAGTGGTTAGTCATGCTTCACTGTAGAAACATCTAATGTGCACACTAAACAGTGAAGTGTTTCCACCACATTCCAATGCAAGGTCTTGCATCTACTATTGCGCACAGCTTGACACAGAGCCAAAAATCTCTTTGCGTGCATCCTTAAATGTTGGTTTGTGAAACACGATTGTCTCTGTAAATGCATATGGGCGTCTCCAGACAAATTCCTTTTGTGGCTTTAGTTGACAGCCAGCGCTGGACGGGATAAGAACACTTGAACTTCCTGCGCAGAAATGTCAAACTAAAGTGGAATTCCTTCATTCAATTCTACGCTGACACTCGAGGGGGAAACTTCACCGGGGGTAGATGAAGTTTAAGGTTATCGCGTGTCTATCCGCTAGAGAATGTGCCGTTTTACCTTCCACTTCCTCTTCATCGCAGACATGCTTGACAAAGGATGCGCCTCTGTCCAAGACTGCTTCATCCTCCACCCTACAAGGCAAAAAGATGAAAACGATTAAATATGGATCGCCACATCTAGGACCAATTTCCTTCATGTCATTCCCGCCAACACTGTCCACAGTTAAAATGCTAAAACACACTTAAAAGTTAAACAGTTAGCGAATGCAAAAACAAATTTTCACATCAAAAACCGTTTCAACCCTCAGGCCAATAACAGATGGCATGGTTTTATTCAAATACCACTTTTATGGTCGGTGGAGTCAGATTTGTTTACCATGAAACAATCCTGAATGTGTCTATTCTGCTACGTAACCTTGCTGTATTTTGGCCTGACAAAGCCATTCCTGTTTTTGCTGTTAGCCTCTAACCTTGAGAGCAATAAAGACATTAATTCTGTGCTCCCATCGCGGCGCTCGCTCACTGTTGTGATATTTTGTACAGAACTGTAAAGCGGAATGACTTAAAAACATGAGGATTGAAAAATCTGTTCATCTGGCAAGCTTTAAAGTGCATTCAGCACCCACATATGACGAAAATGTCACCTTCTCATCCACCTACAACGCTGCACACAACTTGAATAATATTAAAAAAAAAAAAAAAAAAAGATAATTTGCCTCAGTGGGTGGATGTTTGAATTTGCATGGAACTTTTATTCCAATAACACGGAAATGCACTATGACAGTCACACCGGACGTTCTAGTGCACAAAGAAGGCTTTATTGTTTACTTCCTGGTCTTAACGACGTCAGAGGCATCTTCAGACTACATGACCTGGAGTTTCCTTTGATCAGTGAGCCTCAACCTTTCTGGAAAGTTGAAAGGAATGTGGCTCCTCCAGTGCAGCAAAGGGTGGACTAATCCAGGTTTAGGCCACAACATATTGGAAACCCCAAAGCTCAAAACACACCTTTGGCAAAACAAGCAATAAAAGGAAACAATGCACTGGCTTATAGGTACAGAAAGTAAAGGAAAACAGAAGCTAACATTTCATTATACTTGGAATTAAGGTTTAGTTTCATCCAATTTCTTATCTAGCCTCTAAAATCAATTCACTCTTTCAAAACTGCTCTGGGACTACAGAAGCGTGTCACTGTCAAATTAAGAATTCATCTGCCGTGGATAATCTAACAAACTGCTTTATGAAAATAGTTTTGTTGAACAAACTATTACCAAAAAAAATAAATATTTGATTTCGTATGCGTATCAAGAATGTCAATAAACACGTCAACAGTTTCCATTCGCCACTGAACAATCCCCAACTGAGGACGACACAAGACGAAAAAATGAGGGGATGGGAGCAGTGTACACAGACTGCTATATAAACAAAGTCAGGAAGGATACAACTTGTTCCTCCGATTGCACTGTGAACCCATCTGAATTCCCTCGGTGGATATGGTATCTCTGCCCTCGAGAGAGATAGAGGTATAGTGCTGATAAGAGGGCGTAATCTTGAGCCACAAGCTCCGAGATCAAACAAGTGATGGGAGGAGTGGCAGGGGCTTGGTGCCAAGTTCACAGGCAATACTAATATAGTGATTAGCCTCTGTACCCTTCTTTTGTTGCCCATTGTTGCTTGCAAAAAAAAGGAGGTCAAGTTCCCACCGCATGGAGACGATCTGCGCTATCATTTAGCTCCAGATTTTTAAGTGTGCTCTGTTCTGCTTGTACTCCTCCAGGACAGAGTGTACAGAAAATAGCTTCAGGGAGTTACATTTAAGAAGAACTTGTACTTAACCAGTTATCCTAATGCAGCCTTAAGTGTCCCTGAGAATACAAATGGGTGGTGCTATTTTAATGCAAACATTGCACACATGGGGAAAATACGCTTCAGGATCTTTCCAGGTGCACGGCGCACACTTTTACTTGTGCAACAGGTACCAGAGTCTAGGTGATGGTGTGTGTTATGTGTGTCTGCACAGAGGCAGGTCATGTAACACGGTGAGAGGGCCTTAAGAAAAACCGTTGGCCACACAGGAGAGCAAAGGAAGCTCATGTTGCATGGTTTACTGCTGGCTATAGCCAGTCAAATGAAGCCATGTTAATCACTCCACGCTGAGGCCTCAGACAGGGAGACCCTCATGATGAGAAACATACCACAGGTGGCGCACAGACATGCAGGATGCAGGAGAAGAGAGCTCAGCATTCCTGTTTTGAACGGAGTGCTGAGTCAAGAAGAATTAGAGCGGTATGTAAAGTGGAATGAATGAATACGCCGATGTAAGGATAAGACAGGAGACTCGAATCTATTCTTTAAGCATTACTCAGCAAAGTCTGAATGGCTTCAGGTAGCAGAGAGCAAAACAATATGAAAACACAGGGCAGATAAGATCGGCCTTGTGTCTTCTCATTCACGTCAGTGTAAATACAGGAAATCTTCCTGATCTTGTTTTTCATTTCCTGCTGTGACTTCTTCTGCCTGAATAGGATGAAGAAGAAAAAAAAAAAAAAAAGCTTGCTGAGGGTCCAGCTGCATCCATCTCGCACTGGTGAACTTCGCCCCTTGCTTTCTGTTCTCTCATGACCTCATGAGGCTGGATAAACCTGTCGCTGCGTGAGGAGCCAGGATCAGCTGCTCGGGATCAGGGATCATCCCCATCTCTTTACAGAATGACGCACCCAATCCCACCAGCCAGGTTCAGCGAAGGAGGTTGGTACCCCCCCCACCCCCACCTCCACCCCGAAGCACCGGCCTTTAAGTGATACCGGGACCAAAAGTGCTTTTTTTTTTTTTTTTTTTTAAAGTACCAAACGCTCAAAACCAGAGGGCTTGAAATGTTTTTAGTTCACCTCTGACAGAGAGAACAGAGGCAGCGGGTCAGCATCGACCAGATGAAATGAATTTTCATGTTCTGGACATTTTTATAGCCACCTTTCAAGTTTGCCCAATGTGAGTGATACTGAAAGGAGAACTCTCTTAGTAAACAGTCATTTTAGGGCTCCAAATAACAATACTTTTCATTATTTATGATCTATTGTTGTCTGAAACGTCTAGTTCAGCTCCCAAACAGATGTCTGTAGACGTCTTGTTGTCAGGCCAACCATCCAACACCCAAAAATGATTCATTTATGACGAGCAAAACAAACGTTTCTTTGGAAAAATGACTTGGGAATATCGAAGGTTATCACAGTAGTTTATAGATTAACAAATCAAACTGTCAATGATTAAAAAAAAGTGTCTCATGAAGCTCAGAGAAAGGTGACAAAAGGACACATGCCATCTGATTATACAATCATTGAACTGTAATTGAGGTCTATATTGACTTTTGGAATTTCCTCTGACAGCACTTGAATGGACAAGGAAATGGATGGATATCTGTTGGCTCAGAATGTCACTCAGCAGCGGACAAAAAGAGCATTCAAGATTCCTGTTAGCATGAAGAGGAAGAGACACAAAACATGTGAACCATTGCCCCGTTGCAGACTACTTTCACAATCGCTACAAAAGACAGAAGGTTTATGTATTGATAGTTTCTGCTCCCCATTGTAAAAGGTGGGCGGGACGGACACACACACACACACACACATCTTAAGTCACTACTCTCTTGGTTTCACCCCTTGCTACTTGGAGAGGGGGGGGTGTTAGTGTCCAACCTGTGAATCCCAACAACTCTACAACTCACTCACACGGTCTGCAGGCGACAATTAACAATCAACTGTTGCATGCGGGAAAAGTGACCCATAAAAAAGTGAGTTTCCGTGTTTGATAGTAGCCGGGGATCCTGGTTTGTTGCGGCTCTGGCACACGCGTCATTACGCAACGTGGACGCAGACGCTATCCCAGCTGAATGTGGATTTTTTGGGGGGTGTCAGCTCAAACACCACATGGTCTGTGTGGCATACACACAGCGTTATTCATAAAAAAGTTACACCGGAGACTGACACCTCTCCAACACTTGGTCTGCCGCGCTCTCCACGCGTCTCTCTAATTGATAGTGACAGGTTCTTGGAAAATAGATTACCGGCAATTCATAGCCACAACGGTGAGGCAACCGTGGCTTATCCAGCAAATGGAGGAACTCAAATGAATGAAAACATTTATTAACTCGACTGGAGGTATAATCAATACTTCTGTTAAGTTTTAATTAAAGTATGGCCAACAAAACGCAGATTTACGCACAGAACACCATCTAATAACACCGGATAAAACACCAAAATGAGTATCGGTTTCATATTAGTTGGTGAATTACATTCACCTGATGCCTGATTTACGTGTTCTCACCTGGCCGAGAAATGTCCTTAACGCATGGACGGCAAGCTACAAGGTAAAGCTCCTAGTTAAACAAGGAAAGAGGAGAGATCATAAACTTACTTCTTATCGGAACTCATGGTGACAAACTTCTCCCTTTTCTCACAGATGATCAGCAGTCCTCAACTCGTAGTCGCTGTTTAAAAATCTTCACCTATACTCTGCCTGTCGCGCTTTTTTTTTCAAGTGGATAAAAAAGTAAAGAAGAAAGAAGAAGGCGAGGAGCCGCAGCTATCTCGCTGGAATGATTTTCTCCGACTCTACAAATCAACTTCAACATGTAAGACACAATCCTTTTATATCGTGCTGGACTTCTTCAGGTCGTGTCTCGGTGACATCGTGGAGAAAAGGCTCGTTTTGTGTCTCGCTGGCAACGCGTGGAGAGACTGTGAGCGCAGCGTGTCTTTTTCCATATTTAAAGTGCCATCCCTCCTCCTGCGTGACGCCACCGTGGGAGGGGGGAAGGTCAGAAAGTTGCTCTTGGGTGGTGCACAAAACCACGAAACTTGACAAAAGGTTTCTCCATTGTTCACTTTTTAAAAATATATTTTCTCCTTGTTCACTGTCATAACTTCACTCCATCTGTAATTTGTCAGATGCAAAAGTATAAATATTAAAGCTTGGCGCACGTTTTTGCGTTTGGATGCGTTCCCAACACTTTAAAGCAGCTTATTTCTTTCATTATTATTATTTTTTTTTACACTTTAAACTCAGTCGCTGGTTATGAATAACTGCAGAACATGCTCATTTATATTTAAACACACACACATATCTTAAATATTACCTACATTCGACTACAGTCAGTGCACTTTTTTATTTTAACCATACATGAACATTTTAAACTTCACCCTGCCATGCATTCTGTAATTTATATATATATAAATTATGAAGTGAAAATTAAAGCACCTATTTCAGGTAGTTTCAACCAGATCCGATTGGATCTACCAGGTAAAGGCAAGCTGTCAAAAATAGCTGAGTGGACTGTTAGGGAGACTGGCGACATCTTCTGGTGCATCTGGATCATCTTGTGACATTAACAGTCAGTGATCACTAAAAAAAAAAATCATTTGAGATGCTCTAGACATCATCACGGTACATATTAAAACAAAACACTCACAATTATTAAAAGCATTCAAGTTTATTGTCATTTCTGAATGGACATATATTCCTATGTGCACACAAAACATTTATAAATATACATCAGATGTAAGAAAACAGTGATAAAAGTTCTTTAAAATGCTACAGGCGAGATTTGAATGATTGTAAGTATAAAAAAAAAAAAAGAAATGTCATTGTTGAGGCATTTTAGAAATATACATCCACTCCTTCTTCCTCTGGACACAGATTAGATTTCCCATTGCAGAGCGATTGTTACAACGTGCTCAAGAACTCCTTCACCTGAAAGAGAACCAGAGTAAAGAGTCAGTATCACTGATATTCATTTTCTTTCAGTTTCAATGAGACGAGTTGGTTAGTGTCTTTTGTATAAAGCATTGTGTGTGTGAGCCCACTTGTCTTGTTAATGACTTTTGAATTACTGCCTGTTTATTTCCTTAAAATCATAGTTAAAGCACAGTTTTTAGATGTTTTAAAGGTTCCACAGTCAGTTTGTGCAAAAATATCGACTGCAACAGGTGAAGGGATTTCATATTTTTGCAAATAGTAAATAGTAGTTCTTCAAAAATACCCAGATAAATAATTTAAATACTTAATCCTTGCAGTAAAAGTATTAAATTCCCAATATAAAGTAATTCAAAATATATTTATATGATTAAAGACAAATCTTTAGCTACGGTTAATGGTCACTCACCTTCTCAATCATGTCAGCGCACTTGGTTTTATTCCCCTTAAAGTCTTCATTCACGTCTATGGTCAAGACTGGCACGTCACTTAGATATTCAAACTCCATGCTGTGTGTCGGAAAGAACACGAGACACTATTAGTCATGTTTAACAATTCACAATCAGGAAACGGCGTCCTTTGTTTAATGTTGATAAAGTTATTTCCCTATTGTGACGAAGCTTTCACCTTGTGAAGTACATCCTATTTCCAGCCTCATCCATTATATTCAAACTATCACATGCATAAAAACCGGTTTCACGCTCGTAGTTGCCCTCAGGTTATCACATTAAAGGGATTTTTTCATAACAGCTAAAATTAGTCAGATAACTAACACGCTTTTCTTCTGTAGTACAAATACATGTCTTGTTCTCGGATACAGTTTCTGACACACAAACGTGCCATAAAAGTCTGTGTGCGGCTCACTTCATAGTCTTGTGCTGCAGCCAGCTCTCGTGCTTAAAGTGCAGTTTCTCCAGATACTCCAGAGGGATGTCTTGCTCTTCTTCTCTGCCTCTCAGATGCAAACGCTCTAAACATCTCTACACAAAAGACACACAACAAAAAGGACAATTCAAAAAGGTGAAAACCTTTTCCATCCATTACGTCATTAAATAAAAGTAAATGAAGCTGAGTGAAAGTACCTCTGGTGTAGCCCTCAGATAGATTATACCGTCTAACTCGATGTTCTTGCCAAACTGGCTGTGCAGCCAGCCATGCCAGTCCTGGTACACCGACCATTCTGTCTCATTCAGACACTCGCTCTCGTAGAGATTGGCTGCAAAAATGTACCTGAAACACACAAGAGGGATGAATGGACAAAGAACTTCACTAACAATATCTGAACAAAGGACCATAGCAGTGTTTTTGCAGCACAAACTGCATGTTCAGATTACTTTCTAAACACATTTGTATATTAAAGGATTCCCCATATTTGTTAGACTAAGACGATTATTTTTAAATTATAAGTGTTGAACTAACATAAATGTTGGTTAATTCTCAGTTCAGCAGTCTACTTTGAAATCTTAGATGGTGGAGCGTCCCTGAATTGTTACCAATTAATTTGATAAATTAGTAAACAATATTCAAACACTGTTTCCCCCCCAAAAGTTTTTATTTGCACAAATTAAACATAAGAATTCACCAGGATGGTTCAATGTAGCTCAAATATCAAAATCTTTTCATTATATCTGGATGTTTGTTGGTACCTGTCACTGTAGATGGACCGCTCAAAGAACTGCACGGGATTCTCCGCTTCTCTGAGCTTCCCGTTGGCAGAGCGGATCTGAGCGCGCACGCGGCTGATGCAGGCGTAGCTCTGGAAGGTGTAGGCCCACCTCTCTGGTTTCTCATACATCATCTGCAAAACGTTTCCTCCGCTCCTCTGAGATGTGGTCAGCTCCTGAAACATAAAAAGGGATCAGAGTGAATTCAAAACTGGGATCAGCTTAGTGTACAGTTTTAAATAAATCAACCATTCTTCATTTGTAGCGGCTGATTAGTGACGTTTATAGACAGACTCAAAATCTTAGCTGGAATTTAAAGAAACTTATTGTTACCAACATGTTCAATGTGCTTTATATAATTATAACATTATTTTCATTATCAACAGACATACCTATGATGACTAAATTGAACATTAACCCTCTAATGTAACCACCATGATAAGCTAAATAAATGAATTAAACTGTTGAACACGACTACAGCTCTGCAGAACTCATGATCAGCAGAGGGCGCATGATCAAACTACTGCAGACTGTTAGAGAGCTGTTGCAGCAGAGTGGCCTTGTTAGGACTGAGTTGTACTGATAATAGCCCCCTACTATCATTTTACACATACTACATACTGTAGTGCAGAGTAGAGAAACCATTTTACATAGTTCACAATTGTACTGACCAAAAAAAAAAAAGAGTCTCTAATGATTATGACTTTAACTTTACTCTAAGGTCATAAGCCAGAACTATAATTTTAATATATAAAAACAAATTAAAGGTTATTGAATTAGACTGGTCAGGCCGAAGCTCTCAAAAACAATTTAGCTGCTTCACCCCCTATATTAAGAGACTTAGTGAGAACAAATCTGATCATTACTACATGAATATAGCCCGATGAGTTGAGCGATTAATTAAACAAACAAAAGATGGATCGTTAAAAAAAAAAAAAAATCTCTGGTTCCAGCTCCTCATGTGTGAACATTTGCTGCTTTTCTTTGGTTCCTGTCATAGTAAACTAATTTGCATATTTATGTTTGGGCTCTGCAAAACTTCCCCAAAACAAGTAAATCAAGAAAATAAAGTCTATAAAAAAGGAATATATGAAGTTCCAACCTGCCATAAATGCAAGAACTCATCCTTAATATTCAGTCTATGCATGTGCAACATATAGAAATCTTTAACCTGAATATACATTTTCAAATTACATTCAATCAGGATTATTTTTTTAAGTATTCTTGGTTATGATGGGACACATTCCCCCTATCATAAGAGAAAATTATATAGACAATATCCTCCAAAGTATTGGCTCAAACAAATAAATCAAACACCTGAATTTCCTGCTTATGCACTGACAGATTTAACCCCTGAAAGAGAGCTCATGGGTGTGGTCGGCCTGCAGTTGTGTGGGAGGTTAGAGATGTTTCCCCCGGTGATGGTATGTTCATCTGACAGGCTGGGACCATCTGTTGTTCTGGGTGTGTGTGTGTATGTGTGTGTGTGTGTGTGGTGATGACCAGTGCAGATATATGGACAGATGGCAGCTGCACTATAAATACAGATGAACACTCTCCAAGTTATCTTGATGTGTGCAGTGCATGTTGAAACAGCGACCACAGGAGGATCTTATTCCCCTGCAGCACCAAGCTGCATGAGGAAATTCCTGATTTACAGTGTTTGGTTGAGCAGCTTATAAACACTTTTTTCCCCCTCATATTTAATCTGCCATTTCACAGCATGTGTCAGCTGACAACACTTGACTATTATTTCAAAGTGCATGAGTAGTTTAACTGCATGTGAATACCTCAAAGTCGCTGCCTTTTGTTTGGACATTGCACCATCTGGCGATTGGCTCTGGTACCACCTCCCAGTCCCCGCTCTCCTGCTCCAAAAGGCGGACAAAGGTAGATTTGCCCGCCGCTGAACACAAAGGATGCAACCACGTCAAGTTCAGTCGTATTGAAGAAGACATACGGCAACACATTACGGAGCTACTGAGCATGTTAGGTCATCTCGGATGATAGTTTATTGGAGGCAGAAATAGGCAGTCGGACAATTGGCGGCAAAATTTTAAAGTTATGTTGCTCGATAAATATTTAATATCACCGTCTGAAGCTTTGGTTAACTTTATCTAACGTACTAACCTACAAACCGCGTTAGTTTGCAGTTAATGTTTTAACATAGCTAGCCTATTATTTAACGTTTTGCTTCGTGCACTCACCGATGTTTCCCTCGATTGATATCCGCTTTATCGTCTTCTCCATGGAGTCGTTCATGGAGTCGTTCAGCGGCTCAGGACACGGTCTCTTTGGAGTAAAAGACATTTTCTTTTCCCACCCTTCCAGCTAACAAAGCAGACTTCCTTGTTAATCAAAGCGGCGGGTGCTGCTGCAGCTGCTGCGGTGCTCCTTCCCTCTCTCTCTTGTTGTTTAAAGTTTGGCGGTAACAGCCGTCAGGAAGCGGCGGTTTGCACAGATGTGTCTCCGCCCCGGAAGCTCCAGCTGCCGCTCACCACGTGTCCACAGCAGCGCCGGGCCGCCTGCTCTGTTGTTGTTGCACCCAGTGGTGCGGAACTCAATAAATATAGTCATAACATACTGTAGAAATACTCAATTACAAGTAAAAGTACTAGTTAAATGTTTCTATTATTTCACATGCTGTTGGGCTGTTTAATGTATAATAATGCATCATGTTCTGCATGTATGTAAATCTTAATCTAAAAGGTGACTGCTGACTAAAGCTGTTAAAAATGTAATAGTGAACAAGTATAGATATGCATAAAATGGAAATACTGTACTCACATACCTCAAAATCACACTTTAGTACAATTATTTGAGTGAGTTTACTTCCAGCTGTGTCAAAGCAAATGTACAAAATTCAAAGATACGCCACTATTAAGTAAAAGTCCTCCACTGACAAAGTTAAAAGTAGGCCTATTGTCATCAAGATGTATCATAAGTAAAACTAGGAAAATTTCTAAAGAAATTTTGAGTGTGCCTGACCCTGACCCCGTCGCCCCCATATATTATTACTGACACTGCTCAGCAAATTCAGTATTGATACAACACGCCGTGTCATCATTGCCTTTTTAATGGACTCTTATTTTGAAGGGACTCTATGAAATCAAACTGAGACTTTTTTTTCCCCAAGCTTGTCTCAAGTTTTACTCTTTCAAATAATCAACCACCTACAGAACGTATCACTACGTTATTTTTCTATTTCTTCTTGTCATCATCATCATCATCATTATATTATTATTATTATTGTTATTACCTTGATACTACTACTACTACTACTACTACTACTACTACTACTACTACTACTACTAATAATAATAATAATAATAAGATTGTTTCCAGTGAGCCTCTTATCATTTAACAGACAAATACATCAAACAAACAGCACCAGGACTGAATAACAACAAGAGCAACTTTTGCAGCCTTGTGACAGTTTCAGTGTGATGGTGAGCTCTCAGCTTTCAGCCGTCACTACATACTGTTAATAATCAAAGAGAAACCCTGAGGCTTTACATTTGTTATATATGTTATAATACAAGATTTCAGTATTGAGGTACAATCAGGCTACATTCACGATTTTGTACCGTCACACTAACCAAAAAACTTTTTATTGATTATCATTAAAAATGTTTCAGGGCGTTCCCGTAACCATGGTAACTCACGGTGCCGGAGGAGAGCCGTTGAATGAAGCCGTTCACACAGATACACTGCAGACAAAGTCCAGATACACAACAGGAGAATAAAAACACACTTTTTTTGTTCTCCTCCGATCTACATTGATCTTATAAGTCGCCTCTGTGAACTCTGAATGGTGGAAATCGAGTAACGAGGCTGTTTTAATCATCTTTAATTGGTTTTTAATTAGTCTTTGTGTGTGTGTGTGTGTGTGTGTGTGTGTGTGTGTGTGTATTTTAATAGTTTCAACACAAAAAGGTTTGCTCGTTCTGCCTAGTTACGGTTGCTAAGGAGCACCATGACAACCGTTGCTAAGGGGCGGGGCTAAGCGACAAGCGGTTTTGATTTGACTCGTGACGTCATCCAAAGATCAAAGGATTAAAGTTTGGTTAGGGTATAAATAGAGGACACGCATCCACAAGATTTCATCTTCGTTTGGGATTTTTAACAAAACTTCCAGATTTCATCTTCGTTTGAGATTTTTAACAAAACTTCCAGATTTCATCTTCGTTTGGGATTTTTAACAAAACTTCAAGATTTCATCTTCGTTTGGGATTTTTAACAAAACTTCCACGATACGCCGAGGAGCGACTACGAACACCACAGATACAATGAGTTCAGAAAATAACAAAACGATGGATCAGGAGCCTCCACAGGTCTCCGCAGAAAAGATTCAGCCACTTGTCGACTTGATCCTGGCCCAGCTGACGACGAGACAGTGGGCCAAAGTGACATCCGGGTCAATAGACGACCAAACTAAAAATGTCATAACGGACATGTGTGTGGATTTGGTTAACGCGCTGTGTAAAATTGTTATCGAGGCATTTGAAAATCGCCTCGCACAGACAAAGAGCATTGCTGCAGAAATCCCAGAAATTATTTGTGAGGAAGAAGTCCAGAAATACCTGGGGACTTCCATCGCTGACGCTTTTGTGACCGTGACTGGCAGCCCAGTGTCCAGAAAAAGTGCACAAAGACTGGCGGACCTGGTGAGTCAAGAGGTTACAGAGAGGATCAACTCACCGCCAGAGGTAAGCAGCAGAGGCAGCGAGTTCAAAATCACCCGCAGGCTGCAGATCATTGTCAAACACGTGATCAGCATGCTTAAACACTGCAAAGCCAAGATGTCGTGTGCGTCCAGGTCACGTACTGTTGATTCGCGGAGTCCAGATACGGCAGCTGAGCGCACAAGTCCGGCAGAGCAGGAGAGTCTTCGGGAGCAGACCCCAGTCTCTCTGTTTGGAGAAGAAGACCGTTGTTCAGTAGGAAGCTTCATTGATACGACCACAGAAGCTGTAAAGGAGATCCTATTAGAACACGTGAGTGACCCTGAAGTGAAATTTAATGCTGACATTTCAGAAGAGGAACACCAGCAGATTGTTAACAGCATTAAAGAAGACACAGGTGAAGCAGCCAGTGAAATTGCTCACTACATTTGGAGCAACAGAGATGAGTTTGGACTGAATAATGATGGCACACCTAGGCCAGAGTCCCAGTCCAGCAGGTTAAACTGCTGGAACGTCGTGGCAAACAAGATTAAAATCCTTTTTGCCCGCAAATTTGCCAAGGAGGCCATCGCCAGCTTCATAGTGAAGCTGAGGACAAAGCTGAACTTCAAGAAGGCACCACTGGATGTCCTAATTCCAGCAGCAGACAAAGTGGTGCAGGACATGATCCCAGAAAACCTTGATGAGTGTACTTACGAAACCATGGCCATCTGCATCACCAACGGCCAACATGAAGCGCATTCTCAGAGACTGGGGCACATCATATATGAGCATCTTCAACGTGTCCTTGGAGCCAGGAAGGTAAATCTGGTCATGATCCAAATGGAGATAGAGAAGTTCATGAAGATGATGCGGAACTGGCTCAACCAGCAGACACTGAAGCTGACCAAGAAGAACAACCGAGTGGACGATAGTCTGAAGAGGATTCGGGGAGCGCTGGATCTGCCGGAGCTCCCAGAGTACACTGTGACACCTGTGGAATCAGCAGCACCATCCATAACTGATGAGCCAGGTGTCAATGGTGATGAAGACATCTGTACCACACCTGTAACTGAGACAAGACCACCGTCCACAACTGATGAGCCAGGTGATGAAGACATCCCTACCACACCTGTGACTGAGACAAGACTATCGACCATAACCGAAGAGCCAGGTGTTGAAGGCATCTCTAGAATACCTGTAACTGAGTTAACACCACCGTCCATTACCATTGAAACAGGTGTCGGCGATGAAGGTAAGTCTGTCACACCTGTGTGTGATAGATTGCCATCCATCACTGATGAAGACGATGATTACACACCCAAGTTTGAGTGTGTAGGAGCCAAAGCCACGGATAAGGCAGCTGTCAGGGACAGAACTCAACCAACTGCAAATATGTACTATGGGCTGTTGGTGAGGGCGGTGGTACACCAGTGCCTGAAGAACCAAAAGATTTCAGTGTCTGTTGATGAAGTGAACAGGATAGTTTCAACTCTGAGAGACATGCTGGCCACAGCTGCTGTAGACTTCCAGCCAACAGGACACTATATAAAGAAAACAGCAAGGGCTGTGCACAAGGATCTGTGTGCAGTTATGGGCGACAAAGGTGCAGTGGCGTATGGCCTGTTGTCAGAGGACTCAGAATGTCACGAATTTATAATTGAGACTCTGAAAAGACAGCTGATAAAGCCCAAAATGACCGGCATCAAGAAGATCTTGATCTCACTTTTCCACACAGTGAGCAAGCCATTGGAACGCTGCACATGCAGCGTATGTGACTAAAAAGGTCACTACGTTGCCGTGGTTTTCTCCGAGTGCTTCGGTTTCTCCACTTTTACATCATCATCAAAAAAAAAAACCAACAACATCGAAGTAACATCAAAATAACATCAGAGTAACATCTTCCCAGCAATGAGGTCAGGGTTCAGTTCTGGACCTTGACCTCATTGCTGTGAGGAGTTTACAGTGTTCACGGTGTTGTTGTGGTTTCCTCCGAGTGCTTCGGTTTCTCCACTTTTGAATTATTTATTCAAAAAAAAAAACCCCCCATCGAAAATAACATCAAAATAACCAACCTGGACTTGACTCAGGACTCCGGGCCCCATAGATCTGCAGGCTCTTTAGTCCTCATCGTACCTTTCCAACATTGCTGTGAGGAGTTTTGTTGCTGTGGTTTCCGCCGAGTGCTTCGGTTTCTCCACTTTTGAATTATTCATTCAAAAAAAAAAGCACCCTATAATCAATATAAATCATCAAAAAAAACCAAAAAAAAAAAAAAAAAAAATTCTGTTTTCAAATCTCTCTTTTCTCAGTATTGGTAGCACAGATGTAGCTGTGTAACTGAAGTGATATTTTACTAGGCTGAAGTTCTGCTGATTAAAAGAACAATATGTATTTGAAAATAACATCCTGATTTCTGTGTTTTCAACATAAACATAAATTAAATATATTTGGGTTTTGCCTGTCGCTCAGACCAGACATTTTACACAATTTATTCTGATTTTAAAGAATAAAAAAAAAATATAATAATTAAAAAAATTTTTTGTTGCACTGCTGCAAAACAAAATGAAAAAATAATTTCAGAAACTAAACAGTGAACTCTTCAGTTATCACTGAAATATGTTTGATTGTTAGAATCAATATTAAATTCAATATGGAGAGCAAGCATAATAAATAAGTGGGTCGTTAATTCCACTGTAAGACACAGAAAACACTACTGTGACTTTCTAGCTTCATCAAAGTGCCAATAAAGGAGGGTATTAATATTTTATTTTTTACAGCAGATGACTAAAGGAGACAATCAATAATGGTACACAGTGAAAACATGTAGGCTGAAGTCTAACATGCAGTAGTATATACTCCTCCTGCCTGGTCTTGATGAGTTGATTTGTGTGAATGAATCTAAAACTGAAATAAGTTCAATAGAGACAAACAGACCTATAGTCAACAACAGATAACTTGATGTTTTTAGGAGCTACATTGAAGACATTCTTTTGGGTTTCACACATTGTGAGGATGAACTTCAGACACTGAATGACTGTATAAATATCACTCATCCTACTTTGTATTTGACTGTGTTGTGTTCAACCTGGACATGACACAGGTCTTCTGGTTCTACAGGTCCACAGCAAACATGACAACAGTAGTTACAGAATATGACCAGCAGGTGTCGCACTGTGTCAGAGAGAGAGAAATGTGGATATGTTTGCAGCTCCACAACAAACAGATCAGATAATTTATGCAATTAACATCATGTTAACTGCATCATTAAAATAACTTAAAGTATCCAAAGTAAAAATACTACTAATGCATTACTTGTGGATAATTATTATTAATACGACAACACAACACTTAAGCAGCTGCTTCATATTCTTTGGCTGCACTGACTCAGGCTACATAATAAACACACAATTCATTCAAAGAGTCAAGACCACCTTTATTTGCCTTGTAAACAGCATAAATCAATTCAGTAGCATTGAAAACCCCCTACCAAGCCATTATTTACAAACATTTCATCAATTATTACAGTCAAGGAGGAAAAACTGTAGGCAATAGGCTATGTTATGGGCATTTCATAAGGATGAGATGCTTTCAGGATGACTGGTTTTCTATTACATTTTTCAGATATCTGGTGAGCAGTAACATTCATAATAGCTAGCTAAGGAAGTGGAAAAAAGATACTCAACAATTAAAACAAACAATATTTTAATTTCCAAATAAGGGAGGGGGAAGCAGCCTCTAAAAAGACTCAATGCATTCTTTAAACCAAAAGCTACCACTCCATGCTCGCTGAAAATTATTAAGACAGGTCTAACCCTCAGTATTTACATGTGTGCATTGAAGTATTGCACCTCTCTGACAAATTTCAGAAAAGATATATAAAATGTCACTGTTTTTGAAACCAAACCTGAAAGAGAAGCATTTCTATTTCTATCATACACCAGATTTTAAGCACTCTAAAAAGGTAAATTAATATCAGATAAAGTATGAACGAGCCAACTGGTAACCCTTTTTAGTGTTTAGTGTCAATTATTGCATAGTAAACTACACTTTGAGATTGGGGATAGGGTGTACATGCATCTGCTGTTTGAAGCGCAGCAACAAACAACTCCACAGACCACACGAAATAATAAAAAAAAAAAAAAAAAGCATAAGAAATCTCACTTGTGCCTTATAGCCAATTCCGGCGGTTAAGCAATTCGACATTCATTTGGGGGAAATACGAGGGAGGAAACGATGATCAGTCACATGGTGCAGCTTCTCACAAAGCACGGTCTATGCAGAATAAACATTCAGGCGAGAGAGGTCAGGAGAATTGTTCAAAGTGCTTTATGACTCGTGAGATAACAGGGGATGCAGCTTAATCCAATTCCAAAAAAGCTTGTAGTTAGTTTTAAAACAGTGGAGGTTGTGACTTTAAACACACGTCTCTACGTCTATTCGCGAACATTTATATACAATTTAAGGTTTTAGATCCCTTGAAGGCTTTTCCTAAAAAAAAAAAAAAAAAAAAAAATGTGTTTCTACTTCAAGTTTTAAGGGGGAAAAGAACTAGTACACGGGAACATGTCACTAGAAAACGCTAAAAGTTTAATCAAATTTTAGTCCCTGCTACAACATGACAATATTCTAGCCTCACTTCTATGTCCTTCAACACATTCATTTATCATAACCTGCACAGAACACTTGGTACAGAGACTTTCTAACTAAATGAGGATAAGGCTGGCGAGGAGTATGGTTTTAAAGAGAAAATACATTTTAAACCAAGTTACAGTACAAATAGAAAAGGGGTGTGAGAGTGTATTAAGAACCACAGAAACTTAAAGGGAGACGGGGTGGAAAATTTAATGTTTCGTCAATCGAGTTAGTAGTATATGGCCTTTATCTTCTTACAGTTCTCACTGTTCACATAGGGCAATTATGAGCCATGCTAGGCACTTAGGGTTCTTTTGTATTGACAGATGTGGGCTATCACAGCTGTCAACAGTAACAGACTGCAACCCAGATCCTTCTATGTCGAGTAATGAATAAAATAACTAGCTGTTAAAACTGGCTTACAAGCCTGGCTTAAGTCCTCTCCATAACACCAGCAAAGCCTCCTCCTGTTTATGATACAGCAACTTTGCTTAGACACTATTCATCCCTGCGGGTGAGTTGGAAATGGGAATCTAAGAGCATGGAAATGCCTCCTGTTACCATTAATCCAAGTGAAACAACAAAAAACTGTGCAGTGTAATCCAAAACTAATGAACATATGTCTATATTATCCTAAATATCAGCCCTGACTCAATACTGGGGATCTTTCCGTACAGCTAAAACCCATCTTCTCCAATATGTTAATCTGTGGTTTGTTCAATTAAGTGTGTAATCCCTGATTGCATTAGTCCTGGTGCCTTAAACCTAAATCAAGACCCTTCCTTATTCCTGGCCTTATTAAAAACATTTCCCCAAATGGAAATATAGTATATATACTGCATACATACAGCCAGGATGGGGTGGGTATCTGTGCAAAAAACTAGAAGACCATTAAAACAAGGATTACATTGCTGTTTATCTATCCTTGGTGGTCAGTTTTTCAATCAGCTCCTGAAGTGGGACCAGCTCTTTCCTGTCAATGAGGTTGAACTCCTGAGAAAGACAAAGAAATGGAGTAATTGTTATCAGTTTGTCCACTGTAAACTACGTTTATTTTACTGTTAACTTGAGTGAAAAAACACGACAAGTGTTCAAACATGTTCCATCGGCTTCTTTACCTGAACAAAAAAGATGAAGTGTTTGAACGATGTGTTGAGGTGGGCCTCCTCTTGCAGCTGCATGACAGAGTCAAAGTGCTGGTGGTAGATGTGAGCGTAGACTCTGAACAGGCGCTTCAGGATGGTCTTCGCCACCGACATAAAGTTTCGTTTAAAGGGGACACCTTGGGAACAAGAGGGCAAGAAAGAAAATCACATATACCTTCAAAGATGTCGACATTCCCAAATACTGTTGATATTTTACTAACTGTGCGTGATTCATTCAGGCATAGTTCTTTTTCATTTATCAACTTGGACCATATTTATTCCATATTTTGTGTTTAAGTGGCTAATGACAGAGTAAGACGTGAAAATGTCAGGAGAGGAGCGAGAGCAGTGAGTAGAAACGGCATATAGATACAGAATATTTCTACATCTAACTCACTGAATTAAGGGCTTTGCTGAGTCTTAATTTGTTTGTTGTGTTTGGTGATCACAATTACTGTTTTGTCAATGAAGTCTGGTGGCTGAAAACGGCAATGTAATCCTGTTTCTGGTTGAACAAAAAAAAGGGTTATATCTCTAGGGATCTTTTCCATAATGTTGCCAGACACTTATTAATAATCAATTACAATTAACAATCTGAGCCTGTCAGCGGCGGAAACAAGCAGTGGAAGTACTTTGACGGTGCACAGTTGGCCTTAAGGATTACATTGTAGCCAGTTTAGCTCCTGCTGGCTGCGGTGCACTCACTCAACATGGGGCCAAATTAAAAAAATAATTGTCCCCTTAAGGCAAGACAGAAAAACACAAGAAAATAGATTGCAAAAACACCAAAGTTAAAAGAATAAATTGGGTTCCCTCAATCAATCTATTCTTTCTTTTTTTAGCTCTCCTTTGCCACTCTTGATCTCACTAACCCCCCAAAGCTCAGAGCAATGAAGGCAGACGCAGCGCCGGAGTGTTCTCTGGATTGCGAATGTCTTCACAGGCAGGCCACGGCACGATTTACGGGAAGTGCAAACAATCATGACTGCAGTGCAGAAACGCCTCGTGGTAACAATGTGTCAAGTGTTCATCCGTAGGTGGGAAATTCTGATGTAGCAGCAGGGCTCTCTACTACACCTCAGAGGTGGTGTGCAGCTCTCCTATGATTCAGTGAAGCCCGGTGGAGAGCTACAGTGTAGAGAGAGCTACACTACCTATACAATACAGTACACCTTAGCATCAATTATTCAAACCAAGCAGGTGACTGACAGGACAAGGAGTCATTGATTAAAGCAAACACACATGGCTGAACATGCACTCTTTTTCATTAGGACACAAACGTGGCTATTTTAAGAGTATTAACCATTTAACAGATCTACTAATTGTGAAGCCCTCCATGTGCGCACCTTTCTAGTCCTTCCACTGAGATGTACAAAGGACTAGATGACACGTTTGTTTTTTCTGGCTGCCATCCAGCTCTATTAAGGCTCCACCCGAACAGCACAAGCCTCTGCTGGTCGTGAGCCTGAGAACTGTGTTGGTATGTGTGTACATTCTAACTTGTATGACATTGTTAACAAAAGAAAAGTCTCGGTGTGTTCATCTTTTTGTGATATTAAATATACAAATCGGCAAACCGACAACATTTAAATGTGTCGTCCTGCTGACAGCTCTTTTGATCTTTCATGTAATTCTTATCGACTTTATTTTTCCTCTTCACACAGCTTTAACTTTAGCGTACTTGCTATCTATTCGGCACTTCAAGCTTTACTACATGTTGAAAATTAAAGCCCTACCTTTTAACAGGTTATCTGCGAGCTTCATTTACATTTTATTCGTTTTTAGAACCATTCATTTTGCATGGCAGTTGAATGTCACAGTTGCAGAGGCCTTCTTCTTCAGCAGGTGCATGAAAGCAGGTGCTGCTCTTTAGAGCCCAACACTTAGTAGAAACCATAGCAACACATCGAAACCACACATAAAGGATGGCTTTGTCACGACAGAGAAAGACGGACACAAAGCGTACCGATCTTTGAAGGGAAGAGTGTCTCGTCATCAAGCTGGTCTTGCACCCAGGTCATGAGGTAATCGATATACTTGGGAGCGGAGCATTTGATGGGCTTCTTGATGTTGGTTCCATCGGCCCAATGGTACTCATACCTACAGGAAGCACGGATGACAAACATCACATTCTGGAAATATTCATGGATTCCATCAACAGACAACAGATCAACGTTTTGATCTGACGGATCATTGTTCATCTTCATTCACACTCATTCACCACTGACGTCAGTCAATGTACAACAAAACAGTATTTCTGATGCTGGAGACAATATTCTCCTAATATTCTCATATGTTTTTGGTCATGCTCCATCTTACAGCCCTTCTAGACTCAAATGCAAGCTACCACCAAAAAATGTTCTAGGATTCAATATTGCGTTGACGCGTTTCTCTTTCTACTTGGGAAACCGGAAACAGGGACAAATATTTACTAAAAATTCTCATAGTAGCAATTTCTAGATACTGGCTTCTTAGAGAACCTCCCACCTTGAGCCAGTGGAGAGATATTATAACTAGCATATACAGTATGGAACACGTGGCCTTCAACTTATGATTACAGAAGGAAAAGGGGGGAGAATACTGGGCTAGATGGCATACATACTTAACTAATGCAGAGTCTGACAACTGAAATTGTAGCTAACACAAATCAAAGTATGAATGTGACCTCATGTTTGTGTTATGAAGCGAAAAAAAGAAGGTACTTCTGATGTCATTTTCACTGTCCCATTTACAAAAGGCTAATCTCTGAATGCATCATTCCCATCTGGACCCTTTTGACCTCGTAGAAGCCAATCTAAAATCTTGTGAGCTCTGTTTTCTCGATGAGATAATAGCATGTTAAACATCCACTGAGAATCTACTAAGGCTGACAGCAGGAGGCCAGACTACTGACTAAGGGAGGTAGGTGTTTGATCGCGATAGCAAACGTGCTGCATTCTGAATTTAATTATCCTCGTCGTGTTCCATGGTAACTGATATAAATAAGTTGGTCCCGCTGACAACGCAACACCCAACGCCCTGCTGAGCCTCGACATGCCAAGACGAGCGTAAGCTTTAGCGCGAGACCACAAACTTACATACCGACAATGATGAACTTACTTAGGACCAGCAGACATGACTGGACAGCTCTCCTCTGTGCAAAAGTCTGTGATGGTGCCGTACAGCATGTTGATCTGGTTGAAGAAATCCACAGCTGAAAAAAAAAACAAAAAAAAACAAAAAGAACATATTCAAATCAAGCGTACACGGGCCCAAATGCTGTGTGTGCCAGAACAAATAGCTGGCATCAAATTTCCCCTCACACTTGTTTTACCCGCTGGGGGCATCGGGGCACACTCCGGCTATCTGCAACAAATTGTGTTATCGCTTATTCCCAGGGGCACACAGCCAAGTTTGGCTTTCCATCAGTTGGAGAAGTCCATTTAAAGCGTTGGCAGCGTTCGTGTTGGTGTTCCATTTGCTAATCTCAGAGAAGAGAATACATATTGAACAGCTGATGTGGCATATGTCGTATGAGGTCTTGTTTAAGGATAGACAAGCTCCCTTTTATGTTTGACGGAGTCCAAACATTTGGATTCATAGGCCAAGCTTGACTAGAACCTTTAAAAAAATGACATAAAAACACACTGGACACTTGACATGACAGCAGAATTAGATGAACAATATATATTTTTCTTGTCCTCCAGTTTCATGAAGTAAAACTTCAGCTGCTTCATAAAATCACACAACCTCTGACTGGGAGAACATAAATAAATCAGGTCCATCACTTCAGCCATGTTGTCAACCGTTGCCATGACAGCTGCCAAAGTCACCGTCACCATGGCAGATTTTCCTAGAGCCTAGACTGGCAGAGAAGTGTATGCGGAGAGACAGCAGAGCTGCAGAACATCAGGCGATGCAGAATGACTTGCTAGATCTGTTCAGACAAAATAAAATGCGAACCACTGGTGGACTAGTGGTTAAGATTCATACCGCGTAACCTTCCCGGTTTTATTCTGCTTTGCTACATATTATAACCGCCTCTCTACCTCTACTGCTACTAAGCAAAAAAAAAAAATCATGAACAAGAACAAAGATCATGAGGAAAGTCATATAAGCTTTGTTGAAGGAGAAGTTGCTCTAACTTCCCTTTATTGTGCAAGTTAAAACAGCTCATGTAGGCGAACATCCATCCTCTTCCACTGACCTTTGAAGAGCATTGCCAAGCTAGCTCTCAGGCTGAATTTGTTGAGTAAACATAGTAGATAATGGTGGATAAATATAGTCGCTCTACTTTATCTCTACGTTTTCATGTGCTACAAAAGGTTTTCCGAAATACATAAATACTTGAACCATGCAGTGCAGTCCACTCACATCAACTGCAATTTACAGTAAGCGACTCAAACGACAAACAGAAAACTTCAAATCCTGATCACTTTACATTGAACTGAAGTAAAAGGGCTCTAAATAAAAACTTAATTCAATCGCTGACATGTCGAGACACTGAACATCTCAAACCCTAAAGGCACTCTGGCGGCGAGAGGAAATCAAGTCGGCCATTTGTCTCAATTTAGCCGAAAGTAAACAAGGCTCTCACCGCACAGACAATCAAGTCTATTTAACATTCACAGCGTTTATTCCAGCATGAATGCACGTGGTCTTTAGAGGGGATGCCAAGATCTTACACCCTGATAGTTCAACCTCAACTGATTCCTGATGTGGACTAATTGAGATTTCAGGAACTACCAAGAAAAACCAGGAGGAAAGACATTTAAAAAAAAAAAAAAAAAAGGTGTGTGAAGGTGAGGTCACTCTACCGGGAATCTAAACCTAAAAGGGTGTTTCAAGGAAGGAAAAAAAAAAGTAAAACTGGAGCTTACTGTTGACCGCGACCCACTCATTTAAGTCCTCTCCCTCGGGCAACATGACTGCCATGCGCAGGTTTCCACTTCCAAGCGTAGCCTCGGCATGTTTCAACAGCTCATACTGATGAGAACCCTCCGGGATATTCTTCTTGGGCTTGAACGTCTTGGATGAACGGTTTCCACTGTGAGTCAAAGAGGAAGACAAATGGTGTGAGGAATTAAAAGGAGGTAGTCAGATAATGATGACAAACCATGAGTTCATGGTCCATGAGTCTATGCTGAGGGATTTTTGCTCACAAATAAAAAAAAAAGAGGATCTGACCAAATAAAAAAAGACGACAAAAGAGTTGAGCTTGTCGTCGACTTGACGGGTTTGGCAGAATCAGAGTGGGGTACCAGAACAGAACGTCTCTCTGTGTGTATAACGCTTAATGAGGCCATTTGGAGAGGTACTGTGTTCAAGCCGTCTCGCTGCCCCATTAAACAAGAATTTATGAGAGCCATCACAACATGGTAGGTCACACACTAAAACAGTTCACATCCACTATCTCCAGAGCACGTTTACACCCACAAAAAACCCAAGTTATATCTAAATAAACCTCTTATATCATTTTTACTAAGTTAGAAAGTGATGGAAAATGATCACTTTGAGACTGGACAGTGGTTGGACCCAAGTAAAATATTGTCTCTGGTCTCTTCTTCAGCTGAAATGTGTTTTAGATGACATTAAACAATTAATAAAACAGCTTTAGCTGATCAAATGTGTCTCTGCATGAAAATAAACATTAAAAATTAGGAATTGTAATGATATTTATGCTGTTATGGAGTCAAAGAAAGGTCAGAAGTTTTGTTTGTGTTTCACAATTTAAGCATTCCAACTTAAAAATAAAAAGTTGTAACCTATTACACCAACTAAATGCTCTCTTGGGGCTTTTTAACTCATTTATTTCCCCTTCCATTTACCTGACACCTCCTCAACACAGGGAGCATTTAATGTCTGATTTCATCCACACACACACACACACACACACACACACACACATCAAAAAGAGCTTTTTATGTATCCAGTTTGATAATAAAAAGTACATGAAATATTGGGTCAGACTGATTGCTGCGTGCTGTCACATCGAGGCTGGATTAGCCCGTAGCAACAAAGTGTTCACACCAGCAAATATACAGGCCTGGACTGGGAACCTCTCTGGCTCTGGAGATCGGCACTTTGTAGGTTAAAGTTTGGAGGCAGAATATAATATTAGATACTAGTTAAATTACACGTTATCTACTATCGGCGCCGATGTGAATAATCATAAAAACCCCCAAAGAGAGCAACGCGAATCACATAATTCATTCGGAGGTGAATCCAGGAAGTAGTCACATCCCGTATTATGCTACAGCTAGCCAGCTAGTTGTGTAACGCCAACACGGCTGGTATTTATCTGGATATGAAGCATATAAAAATTAAAAAAAGGCAAAAATAAACATTTCAGGTGAAATAATAACTCACAAAAGAAAGCTCATGTTTCCTCGGACCGCAGAAAATAACTCTTCTGGCAAATGGCTAACAAGCAGACCAAAGAGGGATTGTTTGTTAAAAAGTCTCACACGTCCTCGGCTCCTTCTCACGCTTCTTTGAGAGGTCCTTGTGAAAAATCCGAAATAACCAGTAGTGTAGTGGAATAACTAGACGTTAGTGTTAAAGAAAATATATTAATTTTATACACAGACTTGTTCCCTGGATGCTGCTCTGTACGCTGTGAGGCAGCAGCGTACTGAATGTAGGGCTAACTTCTTCGTGCGGCGTTCAAAGGCAGACCAGACGCATCTCTGTCGTGTGCTGCTACCAAGTGGGCAGAAATGGTCATCATGTTTAATTGTGTGCACTTTTTTTTTTTTTTTTTTTTTAAAAAGAAGACTAGATTTGACAATGTGAAAATGCCCGGGGGTCAATGCCAACATTTAAAAAATGAAAAACAATAAAAGTTACATGCAAATGCACGAAGTTTGCATGAAGCTGATACAAATCTTAACCTTATGTTCATTATAAACATGACTTATTATGAGTAATGCAAAGTCTGTTAACATTTAAGTTTACAGCATATCACTCTTGCTCTTGTCTTTCACAAGATCATTCAGAAAGTAATATTTTGTGTCACATCTACAGATATATAACATCAGCAGTTATGTCCTTAGAGGTTAACGTTTAGCGTATTCAAATACTTCCTTACGTCAACCAAAAAAAGCCAAAACCTTGCAGCCATACAGTATCTGACAATCCTAGCAGGCCATAAATAATATATTATAAACACGAAGCTGCGGGCAGCATGAAATCTGCCTGGTGTACAGAAAAAAGTCACTTCTGTCTTAGCCATGCAGCTGACCAAACATCTGTAAACACAATATTTTTCTTATTCATTTATTGTTTTATTAGTCTGTTAATCAAACTGAACTATCTGCGGATTCATGGGCATTATTTCTGTAACCTTAATTAAGTTATAAGTTGCGAAAGACAGATCTGTAATATTTCTGATAGATATATTGAATCATTATGATGATACCAATACATTATATAGCTTTTTGAATTTGTTTGTCTGAAAATAATATAGAATATAATATAGAAAGAAAATAATATAGAATATATTTCAGTAATAATAATTGTAATGGTATCATAGCTTATTGTAATAATGTCCATATTTTGTATCCCTTCTTATTCATTATTTATTTATTTTAGATTATTTCGGATGTTCTACTATTAGTATCAAATAAAAAAGAATCAAAATAGAAGCAATTTTGTAAGTCATGAACTCAAATCGGAAACTGTTGTTTTGGATTATAGACATTTATAGGATTAGACACTAATAAATTATTTGATTCTGCGGTAATCTGCAAACAAAGACCTCTAATCTCACACAGTGGACCTTCAATCCCTGTAGTTGTATTTGTTGAATAGAGAGATGACACGAGCAGCCGCTAGCTGTCACTGTTTTACGTTTACTCCAATTAGAAACGAAAGGCTTTGAACACAACACTGACATCACGAGGCCTTCAGTCGAGCCGCGCTGCTTTCAAGTGCTGTCGGACATAGGCTACATTTTTCGGCCGCGTTCCAAACCCTTCCCACGCTTCACCCTGCATCCTCTCCGTCACATTCACTCAGCCTCTGGCGGCTTCACCGTGTATCAGAAACAATTTATACGTCTTGGTGTTGATTAATAAATAAACAGTGTGTTGATTTGCGTACATGTTTGGCTGGAACTCGTCTGGCACTAGGACCCCCCTCCGCCATTTGTCAGCTGACGAGGCAGCCAGATATATGCGACGCGATTCTGTTTGGCCCGCAGCTTCTTCGAGCTTGTTGCGAAAACGGATGTGCCCGCTGTAACAGGCCCATGTCTGAAAACCCAGACAGACGGTCACATTTCATCAGAAAGTCAGTAACACTCGAGTACGTCGGCTAAGACAAAACAGGTAAAAAAAAAAAAAAAACAACCTCAATGTATCTATAATTAGCTTACGAGTCAAACTAATGTGACGTTAACGTGTTTTTGTCTGTTAGCCGTGCGCGTTAGTGAGCCGTTGGTGTTATTTCTTTTATCCGCAGCAGAGCAAGATGGAGTGTGAGTGGAAGCCAGACGAGCAAGGACTTCAACAAATTTTACAGCTGCTGAAAGAGTCTCAGTCGCCTGATACGTCCACGCAAAGATCCGTCCAGCAAGTATCCTTTGCTAAGCCAGCCGTGGATATTAGTAACACTTGTTTAATGACTTGTTATAGTGCTTAATAATGTCGTATAGACTCAACAGGCTAGCCACAGCTAACACTAGCCGAGGTGGTTACCGTTATAAGCAGGTACGCAGGTGCTGCCGACCGGTTGGTGCCTTTTTTGTCTCTAATAAGCTCACAACGTGCTACTGGTAAAAGCAGGCCGTGCCGTGCCGTGCTGAATTGCTAATGTCTGGCCAGAAATGTGTGTGTGTTATGGCCAGCTTAATATTACAGCTTGTTCCTCGCACTTGATCCAGCTTTTAATCGCCTTCCTGTGAGTCCCAGCATCACTTTGCATTGTGCTCCAGCCAAATTAATTAATTAACAGCCAATTATCATCCACAAGCTAACAACACTGGACAAAGTGATGTTTAATTTGCTTTCTGATGAGTTTATATCTAACCATTTCTCGCTTTAGTATTATGGATTTTACATGTGAAATGACAGAAATGCTATTTTTTAGACAGTAGTTTTTAAAATCCTGTGTATTGTATTAAATATGAGGGTGTTACATTAAAATGTATATGCCAAGCTTATGTGCAAAGATCATTATATAAAAGCATGAAACACCAGCAACCAAAGAAATACAATCCATTTATTGCAGGATTTGGTTATTAATCATTATCTAAAAAACACAATGTGAATGTCCACCCATAAAATAATTAGAGCTGTGTAACATTTAAAGTGCACTATAAATCAGAATGCACTGTTCTGTTGTCAAATGTAATAATCACCATCACATACTATTGCATACATTATCTCTTGCTCCATGCTATCTGGTTGCATGCTGATCCTAAATGATTTACTTATGTAACACTTTGTGCGTACTGCATCATTAACTCATAGACGAGCTGCTGTTATGGCTGTAAATACGCCATCTGGCTGGGTTCGTGCACTATTTGGTCATATCATATGACATATTTATGACACCCCCTCCCCACTACAAACACACACACTGTTATATTGTTACAGTACACCATCACAAACCTCTGCTCTTTCCACATTTCTACAGTATCTGCTACATTGCAGTCCTAATGTGCTCACGCCCTTTTTTAACATGCTGTGCGTACAGTCTTAGCACCATGTCTTCCTCAACCACTGTTCCCAGAGACTGGAGCAGCTGAACCAATATCCAGACTTCAACAACTATTTGATATTTGTTTTGACAAAGTTAAAATCAGAAGGTAAGCTCTTCATTTGTCTTTGTTTAATTTCTCGTTATGTCGTATGTGTGCCGTGTTCCTAGATCGTCTGATGGTACTGGACATTATGAACGCTGGACATATTGTTTTTATGTAACACGCTCTGTGACAGGTCTGTTTGGCCATGACTCGGGTGACCCTATGGCATCTTTGCCACAGATGATGAGGCACTCTGAATATGGGTCACTCTAATTTTAAACCTAATTCCTGGCACCACTCAACTCTTGGCTTGACTGTCTGCACAGTAGATGACCGAAATGTTTAAGTGGTGTTAAGACATTTTAGGATGCTGTGGCTGTACGCACTATTGCTATTAGCTGAGAGGCAACAAGCCACAAATACTTAGAAATTAACAGATATTTATAAAGAAAATATATAATTGTGTATATAATTAGTATTTCAGTAGTTTAACCTTGCCATCCGATGCACCATACAGGGTTGAATAAAAAAGGATAGGAAGGCTATAAAATGCAAAAACCTTTGTCCCGACTATCAGTGTATTCATGCTCAGTTAAAATGTCATTTATAACTCATTAATCTGTCTTTTCTCCACCCACTAAGACGAACCTACGCGGTCCCTGAGTGGGTTGATATTGAAGAACAATGTGAAAGCCCACTATCAGAACTTCCCTAATGGCGTGTCTGATTTCATCAAGAGCGAGTGCCTCCAAAACATCGGAGACTCGTCTCCGCTCATCCGGGCCACTGTGGGTACGTTACATCCTCTGAGTCCACTGAATGTGATTACTTGCTTTTCAGGTGCCGCATGAAATGTTCACCCTCTGTAACTTTCATCTACGAAAGACAAATTATCCACCTTTGTACTGTAGTATAGGACTGTTAGGAGTGTTTTTTTTGGGACATACGTTGCATTAATTGTGCTGTGTAGCTCTCTGATGGTGCAGATTTGCTGAGACAATGTACTCTCACAATAAAACTACAGCTAAGTATGTCAGTTATTTGGTAAATGTTAATATTTGTCAGTAGTGCAGTAAACACAGACAAAGCAGGTTAAAGGAATGTGAGTATACTAATAACGCTCACTGTTGAACATCAAATATTGTTTAAATATCACATGTACACATATCTTGGGGTGGGGTTTATCATTCCTTTTGCATTGCATGTATCGTTCCTTATTAGAGCAGGGCACTGAACGCAGCACCTCCTTGTAAATAGCACCAAAAATGATGAAGCATTGGCTTAGAATGGATGTTCTTGGATTTGTTTTGATTGCTAAGAAAGCCTGTCTCTGTGCTTGTGTCTGTTCATTCTTAGTCGCCTTGTCACATCATTTTAACTCCTTTTAAATCCTTCCCGTGACAGGTATCCTCATCACCACCATTGCCTCCAAGGGAGAGCTACAAAACTGGCCGGAGCTTTTGCCTAAACTCTGCCTGCTATTGGATTCTGAGGACTACAACACATGCGAGGTGAGGACGAACACAGGAGACGTGTAGGTGGGATCTTGTGATTGTGGGATCTGATTTTCTGCTCATCAATCGAGGGGCATCACCTACGTTATGTGGGAGTTTCCTTTAGTCACCAGACATTAGTGCTTATCTGTGACATGGAAGATTAGGATTTGATGAATGCTACAGCATCAAGATTTTTCTGCATAAATCAGCGATATTAGATGACTTTTGAAATGCATTTCTCACTCTACAGGGAACTGTTAGGATATGCCCATATTTAAATGCTAAACATTATTGACGTATTATGATGACTCCAGTGTCTATACATGTCTTTTAGGGATTACACTGGATTTATTTGGATATAATGATAGTCATTTTTGTATTACTTGTTTAGCTGCAGCTTTTTGTCGTGTGTGTGTGTGAGGAAGAGATTATGTGTATGCACATTTGGGATCATATGTCATAGCACAGACTTGAGCTATAAGTAAGCTTGTCTTGGCACACAGCGCTGCGCGTCTTGTTTATTTATTTATCATGGAAAGCGAAGAGAGCTGGGTCGGCTGTAAAGCAGCATCTGGATAGCATCCTGCTGGCCAGATGAGCTGAAGGATGCCTCACAGCAGGAGCGGCAGCCACGACTACAGATTATTGAACATGGAATCAGTTATTCTCTTTCTATCTTGTTTTTTTAGACCATTATGACCCCATTTTCTGGTATGGTGCACATCATCAATCAGTGTAGCTTGTATAATGTGCACATCAGCAAAAACAACAGTGTTTTTCCTCTGTAGTCCCCTATATTTAATTTTATTTAAATTCTGAAAATCTCTTTAACTCCTCCTCTTGCTCTACAGTGTAATATTGATGATTAACTCTTGATTGCATTAAGTAGAAGTGGTTGACGTCATCAGTTCCTTGATGATAACGGCGCTCTTACTACGTACTACATTGAAACAGTGGATAAATCTTCCACTGCAGCGACCACTAAAATGACCACACAGTAGCTGGTAGTGGATGTCTGATCTGTGTAATGGTGCCACGCCCATACTTTGGCTCCCATAAACTCTGTGGTCGTTAATATGCCATCCGCTGCATGCGCCTGTAACATGCCACTATAGGAAAGGTGGATACGTTACACCGGAGAACACGCACAAAATTAAATTCAGCTGTGTTGAAGGGGCATTTCAGATGTATACTGGCTGGATTGCTCAACCCCCCTCGGAGCAGGAATGATCATATGATCTTCACTGAGCTGTACTATCTGAAATGTAAGGAAGAGGTGTGACAGGAAAAACGGTCTCTCCCTGTAGCTAGACAGTCTGCCTCTCTTATAAAGCTCATTCAGATGCTGAGATTTAGGTCAGCTATTTACTGCAGAGGATCTTGAAGTGCATATGTGTACAAGGCTTAGCACTGAACAGCGACCAAATGTGGCAACTCCTCAAGACTCAACTATGATTTTGAAAAGCAGCTTGGAGGCTTGAAAGCTTCTTAGTGCCTGATGTTGAAGATGGTTAGGTTGGTGCTAATCTTGTGGAAAAAGGTGGAAAATATTAAAAGTGTTCAGTATTTTTGGCTGTTCATTGTTTTTATGTCAGAGAAGGTGGAAAAGCAAAGGTTTTCTGTGCTGCTTTTAGTACTTTTAGTCTTATTTAGATGGATGTGGTGAATTTTCCTCGAAATGTTAATGACAATAATAGTACTAAAGTTGATTTAAACTGTTAGAAGAGGTCACCAGTTTGATTTAAAGGAGCAATAAATATAAGTTAAGCTGTTCTTTAGCACCAAACAGCTGCAGTCTATCTGCTGTGATATTTGAGATTTCTGCCTCCAATCTGGTTTGGAACAGAAATCTCCGCCCACTGAAATTTAAAGACCCAGTTCAGTCCTGCCTCTTTAGAGATGTAAAAAAAACAAAGGTCGATAGTTGTTATTTCCCATAATAATCTATTTTATGCTGAGCTGAGCCTTTCTTTGTCAAACCCAATACAAAATAATTACCTAAAGGTGCCCTGAGACACCTGAGACAGGTTTTTAGTGAAGCTAAAATTATCCTTCAGATCATTTTTTATGCACGTTTGGCCTCCGCTGCACCTGCAACCTTGTGACATGTGTGCCACATGGAACACAGAACATGGAGTACTGCGGCACTTACTCTCAAAGACATAGTGTGTTGCACCTCCCTTTGAACGGTGCTTTGGACAAAAGCCAAATGAATAATTGTGTTTCTCCACGCTGAGGTTTTACTCCACTCCACAATTAGTAGTAGTTTGTTCCTTAAGCATGTTTAAACAGGAAAGCTTGAAATGAATGTCAGCTCAGACCTGCAGGTGCAGAATACTAGAGCTCGTAATTGTACCAGAGACAGCAATGTGGCACAAAACTCATTTTTGAAGGTGTTGACAGGTTACCATAGGGACACCTAAATAACCAACGCCATTACGCCCACCTGCACTTTGATTTCTATTTTGGGAATATATTTGATGGCTGTCCGTGTACAGTTTCGAGGCTATGTGCACTTTGTAATCTAAGCGATGACAAATGCGTGTGAATACATCTTGGCCACGGGCCATTTGATCAGTTTACAGCAGTATATCTTTGCAAGAGGATCCTCATCACTCTGTTACTGAATTATCCTCATTATGATGCCCACACTGAGCTGATGCCTGCTGATGTTGGTGGAAGGAGAGGCTTGGATAGTAGCGGTTACCTTTCGGTAATTTGCGGTATTTCAGTGTCGTAACGTTTTTGAGTATTCCTTAATTTTTACGGTAGTGAAAAGAAAATCAACACCTTGGTAACCATCTGCAGCTGTACCAGGTCCTGTGGTTTTTGGTTTAAGAGCAGCAGTTGTAGGAAGAGCCCCTGGTGCAACCACACTGTACCCCTCTCTGCGTGTTCTATAAAAAGACATGAGCAGGTGTGTTGAATACCAAGTGTAATGTTCGTAGATGGCTTTATATAGATTTTGCCTTTGAGCAGTTTTACTGTTTTGATAAATGGCAGTTGGAAAGCGGTTGCGATGGTGTCGTGGGGGTTGAGTCGAGGTCAAACGGACCATGTATGAAAATGCTTTGTCATCCCGGTTCTCGTTCTGTAACATCCAGATTCCCGGCGCGGTCTGAAAGAGCTTTGTAGTTGCCTAAATACATGCCTCTCATTTCTCATTTTGACTCGCTGTCATGTGCGTGACTCACATTCTTCTTTTAACGACCTTCCTTAGCAGGACTCGAAGGGAGGATTACACTTTAGATGCTTCAGCATCATTGGAATGCTTGAACGCCACTCCCATCTCTTTGCTCCTCTCTGTTGATACACAGTGAGAGCAGTCTCCTGTCTGCTCCATACGTTTTTGCACAGGTTAAGTTAATGGAGCTACATGTCAGTATATATATTATAGTGTTTCCAGAGCCCTAATCTGACATGTTCATGCATTAATTTGACAAAATGAAGCATACTATCATCAGCTAAATCTGATTAAATCTTGTGCTACGTCATGTCTAAATCTGGTACTTTCATTTTAAAACCTCAGCGCCGGCAAGTCTCACACACATTAAATCCCTTAAAGTGTCTTTTTATCCCAAAACTCCATCATTAAATCTCCTGCTCTGCCTCTCATAGTGTGATTTCTATTTTCTCACCCTGCAAGGTGAAAGTGAATCATCTGTATACTAATGAGGGAGGGTGACTTTATTCAGCTTAGTTGCACTTTGTCTCCTCCTGTCTGTGACCTTGACACAGCCGCAGCCTTACCCTCCTCATCTTATTGCATCCTTTTGGCTCCTCTGTATTTTTATTTATTTATTTTTGAGACTATTCTGTATCTGTCATCTCAAAGGAAATGCCGACATGGGAGCGGTTTCCATGGAAACACATTTCAGACAGCGTCAGTATCCGTGCTGTGCTGTTGTATCTGCTTCTCAGACTGCATTTCTGTGAGAGACACTGAAGTCTGCAGCATATTGCGAACATGCATACTAACCATCAGGCGAGCAGCTAGTATTAAGGAAGAGATGAGTGTGTGTCTGTGTGTGTGTGTGTGTGACTACTTGCCCACCGTTTGAAGGTTATTAGAGCAGAAGAGGATGAATCCGGTTGAAGATCATGTGTGACCACGTTTTTGAGCACTTGCAGTGCAAAAACCAGAACAGGAGCCTCTCTTTGTCTTATCCTTATGTAAAAATGATATATTAAATTTGGTCTCTGTAGAGCCAGTAAAATGTGCACATACATCAACAATATGTTGACTGTATTTCAAAGATGTGATGGCAAAAAACCCCCAAAAGAAACTAAACAGAAACATTAATCCGTTCCACTTCCACAGGCTCTCGTCTGTAGCTGCAGTCTAACCTGCCTTGAGGTTGGGTGGGGGTTGAGCAAAAATTCCTTTCAGGAATCTGGAACATCACTATGATTATTTGCCACAGTATCTCTGGGTTCTGGGTACAACCTGCCTAACTGCTAGGTAGAATTACAGAGTGAGTTTCCTTACGTCCTCTGTTGCTGTTTTCCATTTTGTTTTGTCTCTCAGGGAGCATTTGGAGCCCTGCAGAAGATCTGCGAAGACTCTGCTGAGATCCTGGACAGTGACATGCTGGATCGTCCTCTGAACATCATGATCCCCAAGTTCTTGCAGTTTTTCAAGCACAGCAGTCCTAAAATTAGGTATCACCTTTTATTCCTATACTCTATATTTTTGATTGACTAAGTTCACTTCCAGTCATGGCTGCAGTTTCTCTCCAGTGAATTGAATTCATTTCCAATAAGTAAATCTAGTCTAAATCTAAATTTAGAAATTACAGTTGTAACATTTATTATTTTTTTGCATAAAATTATGACCCATTAAATCTTAAGTGGAAAAGTGGGCCATTTAAATTTCAACCCTGCCTTCCCCTTTCCTACGATATAGAGCATTTTATCTAGAACATGTCTTAACTCATAAATGAATCCTCTCCTTGTCAGTATGTTTTGTACAGCAAACACACATATACAGTATGACTACAAGACAGACTAAAGGTCAGGAATTGTACGGTGATGTCTCAGCCTGTCCTGATGCCACAGGCCTCCTCATGCTTGTAGGTTAAATCAGTCGAGACGAAGCAAAGGCGAAGACAGGGCTGCATTCATAGCGTGCGACATGTGAGGGAAAACGCCTATTTGCTGTTAAGTGGTGGTTATTGTGTTGCAGGTCTCATGCCATCGCCTGCGTCAATCAGTTCATCATCAGCAGGACTCAGGCTCTCATGCTGCACATCGACCCTTTCATTGAGGCAAGTCTGACTGCACTGACAAATAAATATGTGCCGTCTGGAAGACCGACGGTCTATTCCCACTGACAATGACCTCCCTCCCTCAGGTCATCATCTCCCACTTCAGTAAATACTAGCTACTGCACAGACAGCAGTCTGTGGTTCACCTCTCGGCTTGTCGCTTTTAAATCATGTTTTATTTAAAAGGCCTTGTGAAAAGGCTCAAGTTTAAGCTGTCCTTTTTCTGTCCTTTTAAAATTAAATTAACTTGATTTCACTGCTTATTTATGTATTTGGGTAGAGATACAGAACATAAACTTAAAATAGAATGCTAGTAAATAAATGCTAATCTGATATTTTGCAGAGGCTTTGTATATAATATTGTAACTAAATACTGAGTGTTTTTGTGCTTTTAATAGCAGCATGTACCATCCTTTAAATGTCAAGCAGTAATAAAGCGGCAAGACGCTGAAGTACACAGTATGAGAACAGTTACAGAGATTAGATGTCTGCAGTCTGCATCTATATTAATAGCAAAATACTATGAACATTCAAAAACCAAACACTCTTGGCCCAAGATTGTATTTATATCATACAGAAATGTACCGATAACATATAATATGATATATCACTATCGACTTTGTCCCATCCCATGCATATTTCTCCTGGAACACAGTGTATTTCACGTGCTATACACTTTCACACTGTGCAAAGGAGACATTTGACCCTGCTCTTTCTATCCTCTGTAGAACCTGTTTGCACTGGCGACAGATGAGGAACCAGAAGTGAGGAAGAATGTGTGCAGAGCTCTTGTCATGCTGCTGGAAGTCCGCTTGGACCGTCTCCTGCCGCACATGCACAACATCATAGAGGTGAGAGAGTCTGAGAAACTGAAAGTGGTAGAGTAAATCTCAGTCAGTTAAATACTAATGTAAAGATTTATATTCAATATTTTTGTATTGTAGCAATTGTCATAATAAACAAAACAATAATTGATCCTTCAAACAAATATTATCTGTCTAGCTTATTCCTCTGTGCCACAGACCTCCATTGTTGTTCAGAAGCTATTAAAACACATCAGTGAGCCACACATTTGCACTAGATGTCATGTTCCTTCATTGGAGATAAACATGGGCACTGGAGTCTGTCCCATAAACACTAGGGCGCCAGATCCGCAGCTGAAAATAATTCCCAACTTGTTCCTGAGTGAGAAAAGTTTTCTAAAAACTACAGTGCCCATCTGTTTTTGGAAATGATTTGGCCTTTTGGTTTTGATCTTTTCATGGGATGTGTGTCATGTGTTAATAGTGGCAAAAATAGAACATTGCTGCTCTTATTCTTTAATGACACGCTCCTGATGACACCGTGTGGACTGGCGTTGTACTTGTGTTTTGTGTCATTGGTACTTTTAGAATAAAAAGTTCAGTTTTATAAGATTCTCTTTGTCTTTATTTCATCTTAGTACATGCTGCAGAGGACTCAGGACCAAGATGAAAACGTTGCCTTGGAAGCCTGTGAGTTCTGGCTTACTCTGGCGGAGCAGCCGGTGTGTAAGGAGGTGCTGTGTGGACACCTCTCCCAGTAAGAACATACATACACACACACACACACACACATATAGAGATAAATGCACATACAATACACAGACTGACACTCCGGTGTTAATATTGAGAACTCTTGATTCATATCAACCTTGGCAGTAAGTTAGTAGAGACCTTGTACCAGGATGATATTCTTCTTCAGGGTGGCTGATTAAGAACCCTGGCTGTTGACCTCAGTTGTAACATCTGTCACCATACTGTCACATTAAACTGAGCCCACAGCAGGAATCAGACATGAGTGATCGCCACTAGGCTTTGACCTATCCTTGCCCTTTGTTCTCATAATTCTTCCTCCGGCTTCTTCTGCAGGCTCACTCCGGTGCTTGTCAACGGGATGAAGTACTCAGAGATTGACATTATCCTGCTCAAGGTCAGTTTATATAGCCTCATGTTTGTACCTGAAGTAAGACAGTGAATTGCCCCATGACTCAGGATGACATGCGGTTCAATTAAGTTGTTTGTGTGACTGTGTTACATATAAATCCATGTGTATTTTATACATTTTAAACAATCATAGATGTTGGTACAACTTTCATAGCGATTTTACTTTTATTCCAGTTTTTTGTCTATTAAAAAGAATGAATACAACGTACAGTTTCTTTAATGCTGCACATCCGTCATCAGGGGGACATTGAGGAAGATGAAGCCATTCCGGACAACGAACAAGACATCAGACCGCGCTTCCATCGCTCCCGCACAGTTGCCCAGCAGCATGAGGGCGATGGGATCGAAGACGAGGAAGACGACGATGATGAACTGGATGATGACGATGATACGATCTCTGATTGGAACCTGCGTGAGTTCATTACCTGCGTAAAATGGAGCTGTGTAGATCTCGCTCCAGCTTTTGCTTCCTCATCATTATACATTGTTTTCTATCATCTTCTGCTTTCGTTGATAAGAACTAGGAACTGTACAGCGTACTGATTACTTGTCTTGTGTTTGTGTGTACTGTACATGTGATGTCTGTATGATGTTTGTCTGCACACTTCTATGTTTGTCTGTATATCTCTCTACTTCTTCACCAAACATTAGGTAAGTGTTCAGCTGCAGCGTTGGACGTGTTGGCGAATGTGTTCAGGGACGATCTGCTGCTGCACATTCTACCCCTACTCAAAGAGCTGCTCTTCCATCCAGAGTGGGTAGTTAAAGAGTCTGGCATCCTAGTGCTGGGAGCGATAGCTGAAGGTAAGAAAGGATAGAAGAAGTTCCCAGAAAGTGGAAAGACTACTTGAAATGACACTGTACTTATCCCTGTGTCCAGGCTGTATGCAGGGCATGATCCCATACCTGCCTGAGCTCCTTCCCCATCTGGTCCAGTGTTTATCTGACAAGAAGGCCCTGGTGCGTTCCATCACCTGCTGGACACTGAGCCGCTACGCCCACTGGGTTGTCAGCCAGCCTCCAGATACTTACCTGAAGCCTCTGATGACAGAGCTGCTCAAACGTATTCTGGATAGCAACAAGCGTGTGCAGGAGGCTGCTTGCAGGTGAGCAAGAACTGATAAAAGCCATGTCATTTTATGGCACATTAGAAACCTTGTAGGGCATTTGGATTTGTGCTACCCACACATTTTTCCCTGGGTGTTCAGACACCTTCAGATTTCTTCATGTTGTTGGGCACATGTTGTTAGTCACACATTGCTTACAGTATGATGTTTTCTTCCTCTTCTTTTTAATCTTTCCCAACCAGTGCCTTTGCCACTTTGGAGGAGGAAGCGTGCACAGAGCTGGTGCCCTACCTGGCATTTATCCTCGACACGTTGGTGTTCGCTTTCAGCAAGTACCAGCACAAAAATCTTCTCATTCTTTACGACGCCATAGGAACACTTGCAGACTCAGTGGGGCACCATCTCAATAAACCGGTATGAAGAACAGAAACATAGATTCAGTTTCACTTCACATTTCATTGTGAATCTAAAATTACCGCATCTGGTTTACGCCTTCTTCCTCATTTGACTTCTATAATGCGAGAAGAGATGTATCTACCTTATGATACTAATATGTGCATACACAGAAAGTAAACAAGGAACAAACCCCATCATGCTTCTTAGATTTGTTTGAATGTATGGGTGAGTGCATTACCTTCTGTGATTATTGTATTAACTCATGAGTTGCATACTGTGTCTGTACTCTGTTATTTGTTAGGAATACATCCAGATGTTGATGCCTCCACTGATCCAGAAGTGGAACCAGCTGAAAGATGAAGACAAAGATCTCTTTCCTTTATTAGAAGTGAGTCTCTGATGTGCATTTACTGCATCTGCAGATTGTTTACTTATGTAATGGTAAAACTGTATGGACAAGCTGCTGACTGTGTCTACCTCCCTTCCTCAGTGTCTGTCATCTGTAGCCACTGCCCTGCAGAGTGGCTTCCTGCCCTATTGTGAGCCTGTTTACCAACGTTGTGTCAATCTGGTCCAGAAGACCCTCGCTCAGGCCATGGTGAGTGTGTAGGACCCTCAAATGTGTACACACCTCTATGTTCTTGATCCTACCCCCATTACAGCCAGGCTTAACTTAGAGCTGCTCTAATCAATATGCTTGTAGTAACAATGGATCCAATTAAACTGTTTTATTTGAAAGGATATGCTCATAGTGACAGACCTACAGAGACTCTCAGTTTGGCTGAGCTTTCAAGCGTCTGTCAGCTGCAATTTTACTGTTGGTTCAGTCAAGTTTTCATCAACCTCCTCTAAAGCCACAGCAGGCAGCTGTTTTTTTACTAATGTATGCTCCCTGCCAAGCTCCCAAACAGAAGACAGACACAAAGTTAGCTAGTAATTGGTGAACATTCTGGTTATTTCCCAGAAGCTGTAAAAAAACAAAGCTAAAAGGAGATAAGATGATGACACAGAAACAACTCAAAACATGTCCATGTGTACAGCTGGTTGCACTGCCCTCAAGTGGTCAAAATAATCAATTAACACAACTTCAATGTAGAAGTGTAAAGATAAATTACTGTATTCCTTTAATCCTAACAGATTGTATTAAAGCTGGGAATCTCAAGTGACCTCACAGTTCAGTTTTATTCTGATTCAGAGGGGTATGATGCGATGATAAAACAATTATTGATGTATTTCTTTTATTTTGGAAAAAATAAACATTCAACAGCTCACTGGCCACAACTCTAATATCCTTTTCTCTACCACCTCTTGTTCTTCAAGCTTCATCAGTCACAGCCAGACCAGTATGAGGCCCCTGACAAAGACTTCATGATCGTGGCTCTGGATCTTCTTAGCGGACTGGCTGAGGGTTTGGGAGGCACCATCGAGCAGTTGGTTGCTCGTAGCAACATCCTCACACTCATGTACCAGTGCATGCAGGTGAATAGCCATCAGTTCATCAGATAAGTGGCAGGTTTGACAAAGTGCCTTGCATTCTTCACAATCCGCTGTTCTCTCCAACTGTTCAGGACAAAATGCCGGAAGTGCGTCAGAGTTCTTTTGCTCTGCTGGGGGATTTGACCAAGGCTTGTTTCCAACACGTCAAACCGTGCATCGGTACGTACGTGTAGTTAACTGAAACACTGTTTGGCAACAAGTTGTTTGTCACTTGCTAAGTTTGACTTGTTTTCCTTCTTCCAGCTGATTTTATGCCCATTCTGGGTACAAATTTAAACCCAGAATTAATATCAGTATGCAACAATGCAACTTGGGCAATTGGAGAGATCTCTATACAAATGGGTGAGTGCTTTACCTTCTACAAATATTCACAACCGTCACCCTTTCCACTGTATATTTTGTTATTAAATTACAGAGGAAACAGTCAACAGATTTCTTTCCATGATTTCTCGTTCGTAACACCCTCAGGACCCGAAATGCAGCCGTACATTGCCATGGTGCTGCACCAGCTGGTGGAGATCATAAACAGGCCTAATACCCCAAAGACACTTCTGGAGAACACAGGTACCACTCGGTGGCAGTGCTGAGCCAGCCAGCCAGCTCGCCACACACAGGGAGGTGCTCACACACTCAGGTCCATTCAGCCAGGATTCACCACACTCATTAGGGTGCCTGTCCTGCCCTTTTTTTTAATCTCTATCCAAAAACCCTTCCCAAGACATGAGCTCTTACAGGTTTCGCCGGTTTCACTGAAGCATTTCAAACATTTCTGCTACTGATTTGCAACCTGGCACGGTGGCCTGTAAATAAAGATAAAAGAAAATGAAACTCCAGGCGAGCCCTGGAGTGAAATCCTTGACACCCTTGAATCGAGCGAGCCGCGTAAGCGCCCAGTCTTGGAATGAACTAATGCGGACTGACTGTGCACCATCAGGTGAAGTAGAATACTGAAGCAGAACAAAACGCAAAAACACAGGCAGTGTGTGAGACAGATAGGAGAGTTCATAGCCTCACTTAGTTAGCTGTGACAATTCTGAACACTAAACAATAACTACTCATAAATGATTGAGAGAACACCTAAACTGACTAAATGTATAACTAGGCCAGATCTTTTTTTTTATTTTTATTTTTTTAAAAAAAGGTTACACTGCTCTTGTTTTTAGCAATTTGGAATTGGCTTTGTCGAGTCAAAGAGACCATCTCATCGAAAGGATGCATGCAAGGGTGAAGTGTAACCTGCCTAAATTAATGAGAATCTAGGGACTCTGTAGACGTGTTCCTGTTTGTTTGCTGTCAGTTTATTTGTTGCTTTTATTTACTGTTCTTTAAATGTGGATGCATATCTGCCAATAGATGTTAAATGTTGTTAAGAATGGCCAATGTTTGATGCAGGATACATAATAATCACAACTGGTGAACCTTTTCACCATCTGTTGCATGTTTTCAACTATTAATTAAAAACAACAGTGAACCAAAGAACACAAAATTATTAGACACAATCGGATGTTTTGGCCATTGTGTAACTCTCACATCTGTTGTAGAGATTTCCAAGAGAACCAGTTGATCACTGGGACTAAATTTTTAAATGGGCAGCCATGTCGTACCACAGTCAGTTAAATGGGTGTGGCAGTAAATTCTTTGAGAGTGCATGGCAGCACTTTTTATCAGTTTGTCTCTGATCAGCTTATCCTGCACTGAACTTTATTCTAATGAGCATACCATCTGCTTTCTGCATGTGTCATTGGACTGTTCATAAATGCCTGTTTGTTAATGAGAATGTTGCATAGTTTTGTGTCTCTTAAACTTAGGTCCTCCCTCCTCTCTGCCTCATAAGAACCTGCTGTGCTGGATACTAGTCTCCCTCCATGTAGTTGGCTTGGAGTAATCTGTCATTTCTTTTCAAAAGAACAAAAAAAAAAAAACAAAACAACATTTCTGTTTTCTTATGTAAAAAATTAACATTTGTGAGTTTAAGGGAGAAATCTCTGAAAGACCAAGTGAACTGCTCCTGTTTAGGCCAGTGACGTACACACGCTACACCACAGCTAGCCTGTGTCTTTTCATTGAGACCTCAAATCAAGCTAATGAATTTCAATCCGCTTCATAACAGATTTGATTAGCTGTTTGATCCATATGATTTCTGAAAGCAGATGCCATTGTTTGCCTTTTTCTATGAATGTCCTGTCAAAGTTGTCAATGTGTTCTCCCTTAAACGTGTTGTATGTTTTTTTTAGAGTGTCATATTTTACATTCCTCCCCATGACTGAAGGGGCAGTAATAATCAACGCTAGTGAAGTCTTCTATTTATTATCATACACAGATTCTGTTGATTTATGTCTCTGAGTTGTTTGTTTTTTCTTTATTTTTCTCCTCCCCTCCTCATTGCTCATGTCTTGGTTGGCGTTTGGTGGTGTGTAACCGTGATTGCGTTACCTTAGCAATAACAATTGGTCGTCTTGGTTACGTTTGTCCTCAAGAGGTGGCACCCATGCTACAGCAGTTTATAAGACCCTGGTGTGTATTATTCAATCTTTTATTTAATTCATCTTCTCTCTGCTTTCTTCCTATCTTCTTGTCTGTCTCCTGTTGCTCCCTTTTCTCCCCTGTTGCTCTCCTCTCCTCACTCCTTCCTTTCCTTCTCAAAAGAAGTCTTTTCAGTTGTTTTTTTCTTTTTTGTTGTTCTTTTTTTCTTCTCAGTTTGTTATCATTGCCAACCATGTGACTAACCCTGTCCTCTTTTAGGTCCTACTTGTGATTTTTGTTTTTGCCTCAGTAGCACCTTCATGTATTATACATTAATTTGTTTAATTTCTAGTTTTTTGTCATTGTTAATTGTCGCTAACCTAAAAGATGCATGGGATCAGATTTGTCACATGCCTGCTGGTTCAACAACAGAGAAAGGATGCAGTCTTTGCTGCAAAGGAGCATTCCTAAATGCCTTTCTCATTTAGTAGTCACCCAGCTGCATGTGCCTGTCCCAAAAATCCCAAACCTTCTCTAGTCAATCTTTAAAAAAAAAAAAAAAAAGCAAAACGTAATGTTATTTTCAAGGTGCTATAGAAGAGGTTTTGCTGAACACACTGCTCATAGACAAAAGTGAAGTTATAAGAGCTCCAAGTAGTGTTGTTAAAAGTAAAAATGTTTGATTTGTTTTCTTTTAATCTGTTCTGTGTGCATGCTTGACTTGTTGTGGTTATCTCTCAGGTCATGTTAGTCACAAGTTTCTCTCACATGGAACATAGGATACATAGTCTAATATGTATTTATTGATAAGTATTAATGATGATAAGAAAACACCTAAACATTACATTTGTATTAAGAATGGAAATAGGCTATATTTGTTTATTTCTCACAAATACAATGTTAGTGTATTGATTCGTGTAGTTATTAGCAGTTAGTCATACACAGGGCCAGTTAGTAGATGTAGTTTCTAAAGTTGTTACTTCTTGTTTTTGGTATGTGTGATGTTAAATTCGGTCGTCCCTGTTGTCAGGTGCACCTCTCTACGAAACATAAGAGACAATGAGGAGAAAGACTCTGCATTCAGAGGAATTTGCACTATGATCAGTGTAAATCCGGGAGGTGTAGTGCAGGTGAGGTCCAGCAATACGATGTTAGCGTGGTCATTGTGTTGTCAGTTGGTCCGCAAACTTGAAAATGTTGCCTCACCTCTCTTCTCTGGAACAGGATTTTATATTCTTCTGTGACGCAGTGGCCTCCTGGGTAAATCCAAAGGATGATCTCAGAGACATGTTCTGCAAGGTAAACGCTGAAAATGAAACAAATTTTACTGGATTAAACCACAATTTAAATGTCTGAACTAATTGATTAACGTCACCCTGTCTGCCCCCGAGTGGCCAAATACAGGAATGGCAACGTACAGCTGCGTTATAATGATTCTGTCAGTGCGCAAGATCTATTTTGAAAGGCAGCAGACTGATATAACTCTGTATAAACTCCTCCTGGTGTTTCATTTCAGATCCTTCACGGGTTTAAGAACCAGGTGGGAGAGGACAACTGGAGGCGCTTCTCAGATCAGTTCCCCATGCCGCTGAAGGAACGGCTGGCAACCTTTTACGGGGTGTAACTGTTTCCACAGCAGTGTGCCTCATCACTGGGGTCAGTTTCCTCTCTGATATTATTTGCTATCGAGGAAAATAAATCTGAAAAAATGCTGATTTCATTGTTGTGTCGGATTCTAATGAGGTCTCTCTTTCTCTGCACAGGTCATTCACTATGGGAGACAATATGGGGAACCTCTTTTACCCAGGGAACATGTTACCCTTTACTAGGGGGGAAGGGTCTGTCTGCTGAGGGGAGGGAAGGGGTGCGGACCCCTCCCCGACCTGATGGACGGGGTGGGAGGGAGGTGGTAGCTGCAGTGCTCACTGCCCCCATGCACAGGCAAGGGGGGAAAGGGGCTGGCAGAACAACCTTATCATGGGAGGAAAATTCATCTTAATCACATTGAAATCAGAAATAATGAAACCTTTTTTTTTCTCTCCGTTTATTCCCCAAAACATCTTGTTTTCTGTTACCTGAACTACTGAAAAGAAACGTGAGCAAACAAGGAGAAAACTTTGCAAAACCCTGTAAAGCATTTGCTCTTTAATTTCAGTCAGACGAGGAGTTTGCACATAGTGAAAGGTTTGTGCAGACGTTATAATCATGTCAGCTAGGTAAATGGCATGTGGTGATTCTCAACACAACTGAATCCTACCAGTAGAGTGGAGTCTTAAAAGACCGGTGTGACAGTTCATCAAGAGATGTTTTCTCTAAAAACAAGGATAGCTTCAAAGTAAGGAATAGAAAGAATAGCGGCTGATGCCAAGAATGCATCATATTGGATCAGATTCTGGAGAATACAATTTCACAACACAGCATATCACCAAGAATTATCACCTATAGAGTTATCAGATTTTTTTTTCAGTGTTCCTATTCTTTAGCAGGGCAAAGGCTGTTAATTAATGTCACTGGAGAGCACAAGATTTACTTTTAAGAGCAGCTTTTCTGGGATTAGGTAGCATGCTTGTGTCATTGTGAAAAGCTGTGGAACATTAGTGATGTGTGTCGCGTTCGACAGCTGTCATTGCCCTGTGATAAGGTTCTTCTTTGACCTTGTAATTTATCTATTTACAGTACTTTTTTGTTTCGTTTCCTCTACCAGAGAATTACGGCCATCAGCCGTAACGTAGCATGACTGGGTTTACACGCCGAATTTAGGAAAATGTGTAAAATCTTGGCTGTGACGTACCGTTGGAGTGAGTCTCCCAGTTTGGTCTTGTGGTGTGAATGTTGACGTGGACATTCATCAAGCAAGCATAGCGGAGCTTTAGATGCTTACAATCCTTTATACTGTCTGAGCCTCACGAAGGAAAAAGGAAGGAGAAACATGTAGGAGACACCACAATGACACGAATCCCGTCTTAGTGAGTTTTGTGACTTTGGCTGTCCGAACCATGCAGTCCATCGAATGAATGTTAAATATGTTTATTTTCTCAATGTACTGAAGTTGTTTTTATTTTTTCTTTTCTTTTTTTCCTTGGGTGTTTGGCTTCTTGTGCTAAAAGCATGATCTTGAGGATGACTGTAATGTTTTGGGTGGTTGTGTTTTGTGGGGTACTTGGATGCTTTCATCTCTTGCATGTTGGTGGCCCCTCACACCCCAACATATAGCGGGAAGGGGATTATGGGAGGGAGGGCGCTTCAACTAAAAGGTTTAAAAAGTACATAGTAAACATTTATGTATTGCAACACTGGGACTTTTCTAACATCACATTTTCTCGCTGGAGTGTTCGCTCTAAACTTTTACCCCATAGCTGGATGTATAGTTTTTGAATACTGTGAAACTACAACAATGTTAACGTCTCTGGTTGTTTTGCGCTGTTATATTTTATAAAGTGTTTAAGTGTTTAAGTTACAGATGGCCTGAATGTATTCCATGATGGGTTGGAGAGATGGAAAGATTTTTTTTTTAATGTTTTAGTCTTTTTGTTTTAAATGCCCAGCCAGTCATTTTTCCTCTGCTGGCCAGAGTAATAACTGCAGTATTTTAACCCTTTTTGTGATGCACATGATATGCACTTAAAATTTAAACTGCAAGTGCTTGAAATTTAATGATGTAGCCAAACCCTTAAGATGACTTAGTGTTAATTAATTAATTAAGTATTGCTGCTAAGATGTATTTACCTAATGCAATAAGTATCTCGATACAGTGGGGTGATCGGAGCGTGAAAGTAGTTTAATGTCTTAGATAAACTTTCACAGTATGAAATCTGTAAACGACCTCTTAGGTTTAACATTAATAAGGTGAACTGGAGAATACAGGATTTTTAATGCATCATGGAATACAGAGGCAAAGACTTGTATGTGCCACATCATTTTGTGTTTTGAAAGTGATTTTTGTCTGTCACATTCCAGCTGTTTGGCATGCAAAAAAAATGGAGTAATCACGGCTTGATGGGGCGTGTGCACACAGTCCTGTTATTCTTTCACTGAAAGAGTGTAGGGCTCTAAAGCACACGCAAAACAGTCCCCACCATTACTGTGCTGTATTTCTGACTTGACTGCTGCTATACATTGTAGTTGTGTTTCACTACTTGAATACGTGTTTTCTATGTGTTAACCTCAGGTTGTCTGTGTTCAGTGTTATTTGTTATCATTTCCCTAATGTGTATGCCTTTTTATGCATCTCCTCAACAACTAAAGATTAGTGAAACTCTCGCCCTTCATATTAGACATGGATAACCATGGGTGTTAATGGACATTAATGTTATATGTGTGCAACACTGCTAGCTGTCAAATGTGATGATAATTGCAAGGCGGTGGGAGGGAGGGGGTTAAATGGTAACTCGCACATACTTATGTGCTTTTTGTCAAGTGATTGTTATCAGACTACAGTAAATATTTAACGTACACAATACCTTGAGAGCAAATACTTTGAGGTTTTGTTGGTGTTTTGCAATAGATATACAGTATCTAAAGAAGCAGGTAACACCTAATTTAAAAGCAAAGAACTAGGTTAACTTCTAAACATATTGTTACAAACATAATGTTTGACTTTCTATGAAGCTTTATTGAAAATTTGTATTTTATAAAGCACCCACCAATATTAAGGAATGTCTAGTCAAAGAACTCCTGTAATCTCATTTTAGCCTTCAAACTTGATTAGACTATCTGCCTTCATCCTTTTTGCTAGTAAAAGCAAAAACATCATTTTGATAGACATAGTTTGATTTTGATTCTTTTTTTTTTTTTAATAAGCTGCTGAATTTTCAAAAAAGTAATACTTTTGGGGCCACCAAATATTTTGGATCATGCAAAGAATCTATATTGTACTGTAGTAATTTTGTAATATTTGTAAGATGATATAGTGGATGTGACTGGTTACCATTGCTTGAATCTGTACATTGTTCCAATAAATTGTTTACATTATTATGGGTCTTTTTTTATTGTATTTCCTCAAATTTGGTACAGCTTTTGTCCTGCTGCCACTACACACTATTAGCATGAAACATGGAGAAGGTAGAGACCTGAATATTGAGCACCACCTCTGTGACGTCTCTCTGATAACAGAGAGACTTTCCTATCTTTAATCAGTTCAGACTGGTTCAGGCTCCAGCCTTAGATTGTAGTGTTGCATTTTAACGGTAGCTCCACAGTATGATTATTATCAAATGTTCACTGATAGGTCTGTAAAAGCTTGTGGCATGCTAATAATGTACACAACTAAGTTGGGTAGCTTTTACAGGAAGACCTTGAGACAATCAGCTCTCCCTCACATAACATTTTTAAGGAAAAGCAGGATAAAGATAGTTTAAAATGATTTCCCCCTTTATTCCTAAAGCAGTTAACAGTTATGCAAACCACACTATTATAAGTATTTACTCTAACTAAACACAAGATTTCACATATATAAAGCTAAAAAAATCAATCAGTGTTACAAGTGTCTTGGCATTCATTCATGTTCTTTGAACATTTGTGGGATCTCTGTTGCCTTAATGTACCAGAACCCTGTCAATTAAAAATAATATTTAAATAGGCATAAAGGACAAAACCTGTAAATAGATGAATTCATTTATTCTCCATCATTTCTTCTTACTTCATTTCACTTGCTTGCACGAACGCAGAAGTTTTACATGATTAGTTTTACCAAACTGTGTACACAGCTGGGTTAAAATCAATCAAGAAGTCAGACTTTATTTGTATAGCACTTTTCATACAAAGTGCTCCAAAAAATAACACACACAGCACAGAATGCGGAAACGCTATCTTATCATTTTACAGTGAGGAAACTAAATAAATTAATAAAACGTTTTATTTATTTATAAAATAATTATAAAAACCACATTAAAATGTATAAATAGACAAAATAGAATAAAAATTTAAAAAAACATAATACAATATTGTAATTGTAATATTATAAATAGCCAAATAAATAAATATAGTTCAAGGAAAAGCCAGTCTAAAAATATATAGTATAAAATGTATTATTTCATGATTTTTTTTTATCATTATGGGTATTGTATATACTACTACTATTATTATTAGTATTATTTGTTCATAATTAATTATTCGTTCAATTATTATTCATAATTAAAAACGTTAATTGATCGCCTGATTCACCGTTTCCCCTCTTTAATTTAATCTGCTGCTGTAACATGTTCAGTCTACAGTCACTTCAGTACTGGCGTTTCCGTAGTGTTCCTGAACGCATCACTTTTACCCAGCGACGGCCCGTCGTCTGCCCCTGCCGTCGGTATCCACCATTGGTAGCGCTGTTTCGTCCACCAAAAGTCGACAGAAGACGGGAAGAAACCGTAGGGGAGAGAGACAGCCGAGTGGAGGTGGAGTCTTTAGGTGGGGAGGGAGAAGAAAGGGGAGAGGAGGAAAACGGGGAAAGGCAGATACAACAGAAACGGGGGGAGGACGGTGGATGATTTACGCTTTAAAAGTTGCATTACAACAAATCTAAGAGTTGCGGCGAAGAGGAATAAAACAAGATGATAACGCCCTACTTCCTAGAGAATTTCTGGGTAGGTGGTGCTTTTTATTTACGGTGTTTACACCGGTGCTATTCCTTATTATTCTCTTGCTTGTGTTCCCTCCCTATCATGTTCATGTCAGCCAGTTAGGCAAGTATGCTTCACGTCGCGGAGGTAGTGTGTTGCTGTCGCTGAGGCGGCGGTGTCCGGTGCCGCCGGACTTACTGGTCAGCAGCTCGCCGGCCAACGTTCATTTTCCTCGGCGATTAATATTTCGCCAACCCGGGGGTTTGGGGCCTCTTGAGTGTGAACCCATCTAACATGAAACCCCGAAGTATCCACCCCTTGCTCCCGGTAATTGGCCCTCTCAGGCTCGCTTGGAATGTTTATGGTCAGTTCCATGAATGTGATTGGACGCCGCGGCTGTCAATCACAGCCGTTGGCCGTACGCCGTCATTTTTCCTTCCGTCTCAAAGTTTCAGTGAGAGGCCAGATGTTTAGTAAGTTAGAGAACAGCTTTAAAAGACACGAAAATTAACCTCGTAACGAAGCGGACGTTTAGCTAATATTTCTATATTAGCGGTGCTGTGACACAGGTGTCACTAATACGCTGTGTACATGGTTGTTTACTCGCTTTCGAAAGGTCATTTCTCTACCGATTTGACGTGGCTGTGTGGAAGCAGGTTAAAAAGTAAAAGTCTTCATTACTGATATTACTCACTACTCACTTCTCCCCCTCACCGACTTGCCCTTTTATTTTATTACTTTTTTGTATCACACTAAAGTCATAAAGGCACGTTTTGTTATGACTCAGGCTATAACTTCATCAGGGGGGCTACTGCTCTGAGCTAAGGCCATGCATTGCACACAAGTGTGGCTCATGTTTTGGATGTTGTGTGACTCATCTGAACTGTTGGAAATGTTGTGGTCTCATAGGTTGACCAACTATCTCCCCCCTCAAGCAACCGTAGGTAAATAGGATGCATGCTAATAACAGTGTTATTGCTTTGCTCTGTTGTTGGATTTCACATCTTTTGCATGCAGTATTGCTTTAGTGTTAAAGTTTCCTACATGTCTTGTAGGCTGTTGAAGTCTAGTCCTGCAACTTATTATTGTTATTTTTTATTATTTATGAATCTATCATTTTCTCAATAAATTGATTCATTGTTTGGTCCATAAAATGGTGAAACGTGTTGATCGCTTTCCCCTAAAGTCCAAGAAAACGTCCTCAAATGTCTCGTTTCATCCACAACACAAAGATATCCTGAAATTATTCAGTTTTAAGAAGCTGAACCAGAAAATTTGACATTTTTCTTTAATAAAAAAAAGATTTTAATAGTTGACAACTAGTCAATTAATCCACTAATTGCTGCTGCTGTTGTATTGCTGTCTATTTGTCAACCAGTTCCTCAGCTTGTCTTCCTCAGTGTGGGAAACACAGCTCTACTTTTTAGCCTCAGTTGACCTCCAGGTGGTCAATCCCATCGCGACAAAGCTGATAACATGAACTTAATTACTAAAAAACGACATTAAGAGATTGAAGTGACAGAAGAAAGTACAGTGCTGTCAGCCTCCGAAGCCTTTTTTTTCCCCTCAAGGAGACTTCATCATTAACTAAATGGAAACGAGGAGCGCCGAGTCACTCCTGATTCTTCAATCTGCCCTTTGTGCCCTGCAGTGGGCCACAAGAGAATCCAGTGATGGCAAAGATCAGCTGTGCGTTTAACATTCAGCACACACACACACCCACACTTGGCATTAGGAGATGCATCCATTTCCCTTTTGACTTGACTACAAATCATCACCACAAGCAGACACACACACACACACACACACACACACACACACACACACACTAGGCTGTCAAGATTTGAAACTTTTGGAGTATAAACTCATCTCCATCCTGCGCTGAGATATTTTTGTCTTGTTCTTTTCCGTCTATGTAATCTTGGCTTGAGTCTCCGATGCAGACAAAAACCTCCCCTTCAGCTGAGTAAACAAGTTCTTTAGGAATTAGGAGCCAGACATGTTACCGCCATGTCGTCTCAAGCACTTGATTGGCCGTTTACCGGAGTTATTTGCACGTCTCGAATGGCCATTTCCCTTTTGTTCCGCCTGTGTAATGCACATAGAGTCAGCTCGCTCTGGCCTCTTGATTAACGTGTGACTGTTCCCACATGTGGATTAGTATGTCAGGTTAACAAAGGCAGCAGGTAGCTGGCCTAATGCTCTAGTTTTAGCCCTGTGATGATGAGCTTTTGTGGAGTGTGTGTTAGCGTCCAGCGTGTCATGGGAAAATAAGATGGCACTGTGATAAGCAAACAATGCTGATGCAGCCAATCGCCCGAGGATGGCCTTCTCCTCCTCCCTGCTGTCTGTATTGTGTGTGTGTGTGTGTGTGTGTGCCGTACTTCCACAAGTTACTGTCAGGCATGTGACGTGTCGCAATAACGCAGCAAATACTGAAGTAAGAAGAAATGATGGAGAATGATGATGCATTTCCCTTTCGGCTGGCTCTCCAGCTGAGACTCAAACACAGGCTAACATATTGCTTTCCATCTTGCTGAGTTTTGCAGTAGGGTTGAGTTGTGAGATAACAGCAAAGAGTCACGAGAACCAGTGAACTGTCTGTAACGTTACCCCCGGGTGAAAAGGTTATGGTTTAGCTTGAAACAGAAATACCGGCTCATGGTGGCTCTTTTACTTTGACTGTTTGTTGGGCCAGCTTTCAGAAACTCCCACGTGTAAGACGCGTTTAAATGGGTCATAAGTTGCGATAAACTAACCTGCTTCATGCTTTAATCCAGCAGCCGTACACGTGATGCCACATCCCTAAACATAAATAGTGACCAAACTCTTTCACATTGATGTTTGCACCACAAACAAAGCCAACCCTACCGCATACTACTGCATGTGTTGCTGTTAGTCTGATGTGACAGCTCAGTGCACCACTCCCAGACCTCTCCGGTCACGTGACCGACTGATGTCATCCTGCTGTCTACTCGCTCTGTGCTCAAAGCTCTGGGGGGGCTACAGGCCATCGTTTACAGCCTGTCTGCAGAGAGAGAGAGAGTCTTGTTTAGCTAATCCTGAATTCCTCAGTGAAAGTGTGCAGTCACATTTCTTTCCACTGTTTCTACACGAACATACATACAAACCTGCAGCATGGCAGCTGGGACGCTGTTGATTCCACCAGATTTTTTTCTCTCTCCCGTGTTTACTCAGTTGCTAGTGGAAATTATATCACCAAGACTTCCTAAAGTACACTTTAGGCAGCCATTGATATATTTTGCACCATTATGTGATGAATGCACATACTGTACACACTACAGTTTTTGTCAGTTCTTCTTTTAAGTTAAGAGAAATTAGGTTTTGTTTGCAAAGTAGTTCAACTTTGCAGCCTGCAGACCAAAGTGTTTATCCATCCCCATCTGTTTGGACTCATGTCTTTAACTAGTCTATTTTTTCACATATGTAACAAAAGTAAAATATAGTTTACTTGGCAGTCAGCGTTGTTTGTAATAGATGCACATGGAGCTTGCTGCTTTTCTTCCTCTTATATGATAGTATACTGGATATTTTAAGCCATTCAAAGGCTTTAAGAAACAGTGATGGGCATTTTCAACATCAAAAATCAACATCATAAAACAAATCTGTAAAGTTTATTGCCCAAATGGTTACTTCAGGGTTCCTGCAGAGTACAGAAAAACGGAATTTGATTTAAAAATGACTGGGTCTGAATAAAATGGAAAAAGAGTAAAGAGTATGGAAACATATTTGTGTTTCCAGACTATTGACCCTATTCTTTTTATTGGTAAAAATAAATTCGTCATACAAGCGTTTGCAGCAGGCAGCCACTGCAGCCACAAAGTTAACCACCGCGTGAAAGCACACGGGCCAGAGCGAGCACGAGAAGCAGGGCGTGCGACTGAACGCGCACCGAGCTACCTGTACGTCACAGCCTGCAAAACAGCTCTGCCCCAACAGTTGAGATATACACGTATATACATAGCATCATAAATAACCAAATATTAAGCCTGTCTAAACATTCGTGACTCATGAAGTGAGTGTAGTTATCTGGAACGTAAACAGATCTCTTCTATGTAAGGAAACCATACCTTGATGGCTGCGTTTGTGGTCATTTCCATGGACACGGTGAGCAAACAGGGCCGCACAGACCAGGTTTGGTTTTTGATTAATTTGTCTGAGCTACAGCACGGTACGTAGTGTAACATACATGTTAACAGATGGATTTTAAAATCAGTTATTTGAATAAATATGGTCTGAAAAAGTGTGAAATGTTCAGACAGCCTGACTGACCAATGGGCAGATTATTTGTCAATGAAAATATGTTAGTTTCTGCCCCAGATGGAGAGAAACTTGTAAATATCAGCATGTTGAAATTAAGGGAAGTTCTCTCAAGCTGAGTTCATCTTCGTTTTCTTTTATTGTTAGAAGGCGAGGGCAGTATAATCCGAGAGGTAACCAGAGCTCATTCTGGTTCACGGGTTACATTACTGCCTGTCAGGCAATAAACACTTGATTCCCTACACACACACAGGATATTGAAACTGGTGTTGCGCTTTAACAGAAAGAGACTGAATTCCTGTCCTCTTCTGCCCGGCAGATGTTACACGATAAACTGCAACACTGTGGTTTTGTTTATCTTTAAGGTGGTATTTCAGATTAGGCCTGCCAGCCGTGTAACAGTTTCTTCTTGTGTTGATTTCACTGTCTGTTGTTTTCATTTGTTTTTTTTATGGCCTAGGCTTTATTATACACAGACTTGATCATGCTGCTGTCAGCATCTCACACTTTGGTCATTAAAATATCTTAATGACATTAACATTACAAATTGGGATACAACATATGGTTATTTTCATTGATGATTAATCGTTTGGTCCTTTTTAAAATGTCAGAAAATAGTGAAAAATGGCCGTCCAGTTCCTCGTACCCCGAGCTGACATCCTCATATTGTTTGTTTTATGTGATCAGCAGTCTAAAATCTAAAGAGATTCAGATTTTCTATCACATAAGAGAAAGAAATGCTGCAAATTCTCACATTTGAGAAGCTAAAAGAAGGCTATGTTTGTTAGTTTTGCTTGAAAAATGGCTTAAATTATTAATCGAATAATCCAAAAACTTGCAGAGTGGTGTGTTTGTTTTTGTGGTAAACAGTTTCAGTTTCATCTAATTTTATCAGACATCAAATTTCCCACGTTAACAGGAACCAAGTGAAAGGGTTAAAATGTCTTCAGGAAACAGGTGGCGGTGACAGAATCGCGAGTCGAAGCTATTTCACCAAAGCTAAGCGTTTGTTATAATAATAACATAATAATTATAACTTCAGGGAAGAGTTCCCTGAACTCTCAGCAGTTCTCGGTCAGCACTCGAGGACTGAGCTGTGTCACAGTACCAGTTTTTCAGAACAGGTTTCAGTAAGTTTATTGCTGCATATTAAATTGTGCATTTAATAGTAAGTCAGGTTGCTGTTTTTTGTGTGTGTGTGTGTGTGTGTGTGTGTGTGTCACACAGTGAAAGTACCGTGTGAGTGAAAGTACTCTTCCCAGCAAAAGCATTAGTGCACATTCAACCATGACGTAGGCTGTCGAGTTGCTGGACTATTACCTACATTTATTTTGTGTCCGCCTAAAGCACACAGAGACGGCTGGGTTCCCTTGTAGCCTGCAGACACAGTGCAGTGTGCCATTTGAGATTTAAAGCCCATGTTGGGATCTGTTTCTGTCTGCCATAATATTGGCACACGCTGAATATTGGACAGCTGACACCTCCTTTCCTTTTTCATGAGCTCCCCATCAGTCTGCTGGCAGCCGCCTCAGCTGCAAACTGTGCCATTGCTCAAACAAACCGTGATTGGCATGCGTGCTAACCTCTCAGCGTGTTCCCCCCTCCCTCCCGGGTGGGGCAGGGAGTTAAAAAGCTCTCCATCTAAATCCCGAGCATAATGAGTACTTCTGAATTTCACAATGTGTGGTTGGAATATTAAACACCCAGCACGAAGGGTTTCATCAATGAGTGTCCAGACGAGGACATTGAGAAACTGTGCGGCACACACACACACACACACACACACACTGGTATCACTTCTCCCTGCACGCTGCTCATGTAGACGCTAAACTAAGCCAGTAGGGATTTGTAGTTAACTTCTAAACTCTCAGATGTTTCAGGGTTTATCGGGGTCATGTTTTTACAGACTATTTCTCAGAATCAATTCCACTATTGTGACCTGCAGAAAAGCCTAAAACGCCCTGCTCTGGTTCCTGTGTTTGTTTTTTTATTTTTTCTTTTGTATTCATTGATATCACATTCCACACGAGCACAGTCGTTGCACAGAATGGACTCTCTTCCTGTTGCTGTTCTGCCCTGTTTCACTCACTTTTGTCACTTCCCCGTTTTGTCGACTGATTGGCTAATTGTCAGTGCGTCTCTCACTTTGTTGTTACCTTGTACAGTGCGAGTGTTATATAAGTTACAAGTCTCACGTCCCGGTTTTGACACTTAATGCATTGTTTGCATGTCACGCCGTGTGCGCCGCAGGCAGGGTAACTTCTAAACGTATACATTTTTTTTTTTATATGCTTATCTTGTTACAACAGGAAGCACATCTCAGTGGTCTGCTCACGGGGGTTAAATGTAGGCCATTGAGCCGTAACCCAGAAAATTTCCCTATAATGTCTATTTGCTCTGTAAATACAGTCCCAAGTAAGGAGCTTCATTTTGACATAAACTTACTGACCTTTCATGTTTGCTGGGTGGAAAAAAAAAAGAGAGGCTAAAATCCACTTATCAAAGCTGCACTGATGTTGCATGTATACCAAACTGCTGACAGTGGATGGCCCCAGGAACCAGGAAATATCTTTGAAAGACCCGAGGTCGAGGTGAAACAAAGTTGGCTTGCAGATTTAGAAAGGAATGAGGATGAGCTGCAGTAACAGACAGTGTTATCACATTTATTTTCAAAGTATGAGGTTCCTTGTTCTCTTGTTTGACTAGAAGCTGATCAGGAGATATCACAAGCTAAAACCATTAATAAACAGTCACGGCCTATAATCTTTGTTTCTCAAAAGGAGCACTTCCTTAGCCTTTAGCCACGATTCTTATGTTTCCTTCCTCTCACTGAAGAAACTGTCTAATGGAGGGAGATGAGGAAGTAAACTGATTCTTCTTCTTCTCTTCTCAGAAGTGACTAGAGGGCTTTGAACCGAAGGTGTGTCTCTAATGTGTTATCAAGTGCACAGTGTGTGCTTATTACTGTTTAACATAGTTTTGCTCAGATGACCAACAATGCTGACCCGTGAACTCTACTATAGAGGATTCTCTGAACCACTCAGGGGCTCGACAGGAAGAAAAAGAAATAGGCAACCCATTTTTGGCCCTTGGTTTCCATCAGTGGCAACAACTTTTTTCCACATATAAAAACAGGGACAACAAACCACAAAACCAGACAATGCTGCACGTGCATTGGCGTGTTTTTTCTGCTTGTTTTGGAGACGGCGGTGATGCAAGTTGTTTGACTTTGTGGTGAAACGCTCGACCATCATAACAACAGCTGCATTACCGGTGCTTTGTATACCAGGAATTGAGGGTGGACATGTTGACTGATAACACTTCAAATTCTGCGAAGTATCAGAAAATGGTGACCACATTTTCAGTTTGCGGCAACCAAAAGCTGACGCCTGGTTGCCAGCCTGGCTACCACTCTACCACAAGCTTGCGTTGAGCCCTGCCAGTGTATCTTTCATCTTAAATACAGACCCAGCACCATTCCAGTCATTCTTTAAAGTTCATCCGAGGTCTGTTTAATAGTAAAGTTAATAATGAAGTTCATTATCTGACTGAGGTGATTGATTACGATGCCTACAGTCCACACAGGCCAACTTTCTTCTTAGTCTTAGCATTCGATATCAGTCTTTTATCATGCACCATATAGCCTGACTGATACTGGATATGTAAGACCCATATTAGTAGCTGATAGTAATAAGATAAAGGAACATTGTTTTTAATTGTGACAAGGATGTGAGCAGGACGTTTTATTGTCAGTGCGTTCTGCTGGACGAACTAGATAACGCTGACACCGTTTCTCTGACCTCTAACTGCTGCTTGTTGTTGCTTTATTGGCCGACACATACACAGATCCATATAGCCTATATGTGCAATAAGGTTAATATTGACAGCTGGGCTTGGCGTTGGAGTTTGCATGTTCTCCCCGTGTCTGCATGAAGTCTCTCTGGTTATTCCAGCTTCCTCCCGCAGTCCACAGACATGCAGTTAATAGGTTAATTGGTGACTCTAAATTGCCCGTAGGTGTGAATGTGAGCGTGAAAGGTTGTTGTTGTGACCTGGACAGGGTGTTAGCTAAGATAGGATGCGTTGATCGGTCTGCAGGAGGCAGCTCAGAATGAAAATGTAATAATGTAATTACATTTTCTTCAAAGTAATCAGTGTTGGGTGTACTGCCAACGTAGAGAGAAAAATATAAATGAGAGTGAAAGGAAGTACTGCAGTCGAGGAACATCAATTGAATGACATGAGACAATATTCTAGACAGTAAAGAGACAATAAAAAGAGAAAGCCCAACATATTAATTATTTAGAGATACATTTGCATTTTTAAAGCGTCTGTGCAACTGAACACCGTTACCCAGTGGCATGGTTACGGAAACACAGAGACAGTCGTCTGTCTTACAGTACCTGCTCGAGCCTCAGACCAGTCTACGGCGGTTTGAGACATTTTTTTGACATTAACTGCTCTCAAACATGGCAAAGATGAGTATGGTTGACCAGAGGCTGCTGCAGACGCACCTGGAGGCCATGCAGGCAGTGAGAGTGCGGCTCTTAGAAAAAGCCTTCGCGGTAATGCCCGATCAATAACTGAGGCACTGTTTGACTTGGTGCTTGTTCCGCTGACTAATTGACTTTGTCTCTGAAACGCAGGGGGAAAAAAACAATGGCTTCGACGTGCTGTACCATAACATGAAGCATGGCCAAATCTCCTCCAAGGAGCTGACAGACTTCATCAGAGAAAGGTAAGATGTCCCAGACATAATGTTGTTAATCTAGTACATACGAAACATTAATCATTAACCTATTGTCACGTGACTGGCTCTTCAGTACATGTCTTACCTGTCCTGTGGTGTTCTCAGTCTATTTCCAGCTCGACTCCTGCAGTTCCAGTTCCTTGTATTGTGCTTGTAATAATGCTCAAATGCTTTAACAGAGGTCGCAACTACTACAGGTTCATATCTCAAACCATATGGGATTGTGCTTTTTAATTAATTTCCTGGTTATTTTTCAGTTAATCAGTGAATAAAATGTAAAAAAAAAAAAGAGTCCTCCACAACCTCTAAGACTCTAATGTGACGTCTTGTTTTCTCCTTGCATTTGAGGAGCTGAAACTACAGAATGTTTCACATTTTTTGCACCGTTATTTCCAGAAAATGATGACAGTAGATGATCAAACTAGTTGCTTTATTTATGGGGAAATTTAAGCAGTAAATTTTGGTCAGCGGAACATCGAAACTGAAGTTGGATGCGTGTAAATGTGATGCAAACTTAATCCCTTTCTGTGAAAGAAGCTTAAACCGTAACCCACCTGTAACCTGGCATTATGTTACACACCTTCAGTGTCTGCGGCGTGGTGATACCATAATAACAGCTTCTTTTCAGATTCTTCCCACCTCTGTAAAGATTAGCTGCACGGTGTTAGAGGTGTGTGTTTATAACCTGCCACATGATAGATGGTCTACCACTGGAATTCAGCAGTGGATTCCAGTGTCTGGTTGAGGAGTGCGCTCAGTGATACGCCTTAATCTAACACACGGCGCTGGATTTGATATGCTCGATGACTTGTGTTCAGTGAGAGATGTTTCAAAAGTTTTATTGATGATAAATTCGGACAATTTGAAGGTAATTTGACATGAAAATTGTGGCACCATCTGACGGAAAATCAGCTTATTTTCATTATTAGTTTGACTTTTGTTAAGTTAATTAACATCAAACTTGAACAGTTATTCCTTTGGTAGCAAAAGCTGATTGTTAACACACTTGTAAAGCTTTCAGTTGCTGTTTAAACTGTTCAGACTCATTTTGTTGTAACAAATCACCTTTTAGCTTTTCAGTTTGCTTAAATATTCACACTCTTTGCACTCTGTAGGAATATTGTTCCAAAAAAATGAATGCATAATTCATGAAGGAGCTTTTATTTCTTAGGGGTTTCTTAGGGGTATGATCACACTGTGGAACGTCTTAGCTGACAGTAGTGATGTTTCTTACTTTTCAAAAACTATGCTGTGACTCCCTCTGGTGGAGAAAGAAGCTCTGTGCGCCGTGTTAATATATCCCCAGCATCTTTGCTACGCAAATCTTAAATTGTAAAAGTATTAATGGCAGATAAATGTAGTGAAATAAAAAAAAATACAATATTTCCCAACCTACTATTTTGAAGTAGACTTAAGTAAAGTGCAAGCACTTCAGGTTTGTACTTGGGTAAGTGTACTTTCCACCAGTGAAATACAACATCTAACTTGGAGAGCATGAAACAGGAAAACAATATTTAGAAACACACGGTGTGATCATGTGCATGTCTGAATATGAGGTACGTGTGACTAATATATAACAAAAGGTGTGAAGAATAATCTGCCACACGATTTCAGCTTCGTATACAGCTGAAGTTTCGTATACTGAAGTTAGTTGGCAGATGTAACTTCCTGGCACAAAGAGGGAAAGTATCTTTTAATGCATTTCTAGCTTCTCCCTTCTGCTGTGTTTTTGTGCTTCGTGTGAGAGTTAGCTTCCATTGGATGTTTTGTGTATGTGTGTGTACCTGTGTGTGTGTGTGTGTGTGTTTATGATGGCTGTGTTAGTGCACGTTTGTCCTGTTTCCCTGTGGCTGACCTCGTTCCCGTGTAGAAACAGCAGAGAGAGAAAGAGAGGCTGGCTAAATGAGACATGCATAATTCAGTCTTTCACTGTAACACTCACCCTGTTTTTGGGTTGTTTTTTTTTTAACCTCTGTCACTTTGCTGCAGAATCAAGAAATAAAAACAGGGAAATTGAGAGAAGCAGAGACTCCAAACACTTTCTTTCATACGCTGTCAGATTCAGTATGAGGTTTATGAACAAATCACAAGCCAAGCCACACTTCATTTGCCCACACACAGTGCATGTGGTCAAACATTTATGTTGCAACTTCTTAGCGGATGTTTCTGGCCGGGATCTTCAGTTGTTTAGCGACATGCTCTATTTGAGCCATAACCCACTTGCAAAAAAAAAAAAAAAAAAAAAAAAACGTTCTCATGCTACGAATTGTTCTCTTGACCTTACTGTCACGTGCTATAAATATATGTGTGCTGTATTTCTGCTCTCTCCTAGGAGTACAATTGAAGAGGCCTATGCCAGGTCCATGACCAAACTGGCCAAGTCAGCCGGAAACTTTTCCCAGCTCGGGTAAGTGTAAACAGTTTTCTGAAGAAAAGACCAGACTGAATTAATGTCAGAAGCTTTGCCATGTTCTGAAGTGTCAAACTTTATCCCAGGACTTTTGCACCAGTGTGGGAAGTGTTCAAGAGCTCGACAGAGAAGCTGGCCAGCTGTCACATGGAGCTAGTGAGGAAACTACAGGAACTTATAAAAGAGGTTCAGAAGTATGTGGAAGAGCAGGCCAAAGCACACAAAAAGGTAAGGACACGGAGAAACGTGGAAAAGTGTAGCAGTTAGTGGTGGCAGTTAGTGTTTGGTATTGCGTGAATGTTTTTGATGCTGCGGCTGATATGATACCTAAATTTGAAAAATTAAAATCATTCTTTTTTTTTTAAATCGTCAAAACGAAGAGGAAACTGGACGAAGAAGCTGGACAAAAACGTTGCCAAAATTTAGAAGAAAGTATAAAACTGAAAACCAGAAATGCACTTGGAGAGCTTCAGACCTCCGCCATGGTTTTGTTTCTACAGGGATGTTTGAGGTTGCACGCCATTCACTTTAAATTCAGATGACTTTGCCATAGACACCAGTGTTCCAACTGACATATCTCACAGTGTTAACAAAAGTAAAAAAAAAAATAAATTGTGTATCTCCGTGATTTGGATCTGCTCCAAAATTCAGTGGGGGTTTCACTGGCTCATGCTCCACCCTTCCACCTGGTTTCATGAAAGTCAAGCCAGTTGTTTTTCTGTAATCCTGCTGACGGACAAACAGACAAACAACACCCGAAAGATAAAATAAGAAACTCTCTGAGCAAAGAAGAAAAAAAGAAGAAAACAAATCGGATCTCAAATTCATCAGGTTTTGGTATTTGACAATTTTTGATGATCAGTACCAAAAAAAGTAAACTCTGATACCCAGCTCTAATCAAAGTGCACAAATGTCTGTCCGTCCGTCTGTTGAAGTGTTTTTCTTCCAGTTATTGCAGTAGTAATTCAGCGTAGCTCCAGTGTTTATCTTCATTGAGGAAAATGAACTGTTCAAATAACAGACCTTTTTGCACCTCTTTGTTTTCCGCCGTGAGTTGTTTTTCCTCGTTATAGTCTCTGAGGATTATAACGAGGAGAGTCCGTCAAACTGTCGACAAAAAAGGGGAAATTGTGAAATAGACGCCTCCCTCCTCCGTCTGCCCTCCCTGCCTAAAGACAGCTCTTATCTCGTGCATGAAGCCGCAGAACACAAAGAAAACCAAGAGTCTTAGATTTAGTGGAGCTTTGTTTGTGCTTCCAGCATGACAAACAGGCTGTCTGACTTTTCTCTCCATCACTTCCCTTCACTCCCCTGTTTCCTCCCTGCTTTTGTGTTTCTTGGCTTGCGTGCAGATACAGCGTGCGCTGAAGTTGAAGTGGCGCGAAGAACCGAAAAATAAACACCCATCTTTGTACATCTTTGTGTAGGACTGCGCTAGTGCTGCTCGCTCCGGCGATGTTTACGTTATACCATAAGTGTGTCAAAATGAGCAACGAAGAGGCTTCAGTGATGATGATCATGAGTAAAACGAACCACCGAGCTCACTGTGTGGCCTCTGCGATTTGAAGTCGTTACCCCTTGATCATATTTCTCTTTTTCATGTCCTTCCAGTAAGCTGACGTGAAGAGCTATACAGCCACTATATGGCTTTAACTGCTTCCCGCTGTACTGTGCAGTAGTTCAGTGTCACATGCCGGAGAGTGAAACAGAGGAAATGCAATAGTGGGTTTCTGGAGCAATAAAAGGCGTCTGTCTGCACTGAAATTATGTCTGTTTTGTTATAATAAACAAGGGGATTCCAGGACAAGAGTATCACGTCAAACTATACAAGAATCAGCTCCATAGTTAGCAGAGCAATGGGTAACACTTGCACTTATTATTCAGCCTGCTGTTTGCCGAGTTAGTGCACAAGACATTGTTGTTGTGTGTTGCCAGACAAAGGAGGAGGTTGCGTCCACTTTGGAGGCCGTACAGAACATCCAGACCACCTCGCAGGCTCTGCAGAAGTCCAAGGAGATCTACAATGCCAAAACCGTGGAGCAGGAGCGCCTCCGCAAAGAAGGGGCCACCCAGAGAGATGTGGACAAGGTGGGAGGTCACATTCGCACGTACACACACCCACATAATCATGGTATGGTAATAAGGCATGATGAAGTGCCGTAGCGCTTCATACAGAGGCCTTAACCCCAAAAGCTTCTTGCCTTCAGATGTCAAGCGGAGCTTGGTTTCCTTGCAGATTTTTTTAGCTGATCTGGGAAAACAGAGGGCCATTGTGTATAGTACATAAACTGATGATAGCCATTTAGCTGTCTGTTTATATTTTGCAGGCTGGAGTGAAAGCCAAAAAAGCCACAGAGACCTACAAGTCATATGTGGAGAAATACGCCACAGCAAAGTCAGAGTTTGAACAGAAGATGGCAGAAACTGCACAGGTATTGCGATGAACCGATTTCTGGCTGTTCTGCGTGCGTGTGCCTTAATGAAATATGTGTTCACAGTCTCTGTCTATTGTCTGTCTCTGTGGTATGCAACACTTTCGTTGTGTAATCTGTCAGCCGCGTGCGTGTGTGTGTGTATGTATGTATGTATGTGTGTGTGTTCCACGTTTCGTGCTCTGTATCATCTCCAGATTGTGTTTTTTCCTCTGTAACGGAATCGCTGTGGAAAGCCCTGATTGAATCCATCTGAAGGCCTGATTAGATAAACTCCAAATTAAAATCAGATCAACAGAATTTGGCCTCCATATCCTCCTGCACCGCAGCAGCTCCGCCACCAGAAATGGTTCCAGTTAGCCTGGCGTTCTTTGTGTTTTCCCCCTAGAGAAAGCGGTGTTGCAGCTCTGCTTCCCCCCTGGGATCACAGTCTACGGCTCATCTCAAACGCAGCACATGTGGACATGAGTTATAAACACTGAACACATGTGCTCTCTGACATCACTGGGGCTCCTACATGTGTGTTCTCTTTGTCTGAGTGTGTCTGTGGGTGGGTGGGTGTGTCTGCATGCGAGCGTATGCTAGCTGTTATCGCGGCGAAAATGACAAAAGTGCTGTTTTATTTGTGTGCATGTCTCTGTAGTGTAGATGCAGGAGCGAGTGGCTCTTCATCTGTGTGTTTGCGGTCAGGAAGGCTCATCTTCCTCTGTAGCCACACTGTGATTTTCCAGTTTATGATTATTTATACTCATTCTCCTCGGTTAACCCCAGAAGCCCAGAGTCAGACTCAAATGGAAGTAAATACTAGCATTTAAGGTTGTGATCTACACCATACTACAGCTCAAAGTCAAAAGTGAACTCCCGTCAGTGTATCTCATGGACACAATAATTGACTTAAGCTTATAGGAGGAGCTGTATGTGTGCGTGTCAGTGCGCATAGACCACCCAAACAGACACACAGGAAGTGGGAGGGACGGGATAAGGAAGTTTCCAAGGCTACAGTTTGTCCGTAACTTATTTTTGTTTTCATGCCTGTTTAACGAGTCTGACACCATAATGCACATTTTGTTAATTTGTCTCCGAGCGATGGGATGATTTGTTGCGCCGCCGTGTCGTAACTGCCCTCGCCCTGTGTTACAGAAATTCCAAGACATTGAAGAAAGCCACATTCTCCACATGAAGGAGATCATTCATTCATACTCGCAGTCTGTCGACGAAACGCACGTTCAAATAGGAGAGGTGAGTGTGTACACACACACACATACACACACACACACACACACATGCGCACATACATACTCTCAAACATTCCTGTGGGTGGAGTAGGTGTCTTGTTGACCCGAGGCGGTGCTCATTGGGTTCACTGTATGTCATATCAATTAGTGTCGTCTTTGATCTTGCTAATCGTTTAACTGAGAACCAGGAAATGGACCATTCAGCCTTTTATGCCAAACAATTAAAAACTGATCAAAACTCCCTCTCAGCCTATCTAAAACACCTCCACAAGTCCGAGCTCTTGCCAAACACTTCGTCTGATAGTTAAAAGTGCTGCATGGGTGTGTTTGTTTCTGGAAGAGTATGTTTAGATTTGAGAAAGTGGCATCAAGTTCGATCCAGTTGTGAAGTCTTTCAAACATCGTTCGCAGATAAATTAATCCAAATTTAACATTAACCAGAGATTTATTTATTCAGCAATCACACTTAACCAGTGCCACACAGAATAACACAAGAACGACTACAGCCTGCTCCTCTGCTCTCATTAATCTGAAGCTGCTCAGTGCTGATCCTGCTGCCGTAGTTCCCTTATCGTCCATAGATGGCGACGCAGCTCCACCGACAGTGTCTCAGGCCAGACTGCTGCTCGTGCGGCAAGTTGGAAAGAATGCGGAGCGACAGGCTACCGCAGGTTATTCAGCCCCGCCGTTCCTGCTTCTGAGCAGGAGATGGGCAGTGCTGCTGCCTGTTGCTGAGTCAAATTAAACTACCGGCCAAAGACTAAGTGGTCAGTCCTTCCAAACCAGTAAAGGAAATTAAGATTTTTGTGATAAAATACTCTTTGAACCAGATTATGAGGTACTTTGGGTATATTGGTATCACATAAGGGTGAGGCGAGAGGGAGAGAGCAGGGCGAAGGAAGCAGTAACGTTGTGCTTCGTCACTGAGCACACAGGCGTCTCATGCTGACAGGCAAAGAGGCAAAATTGTTCATTTGCATGTAATTCACATCTAAAATATTGTGATTGCTGTTTTATTCAGACACACTAAAGACATAAAACTCTCTTGCTGTCATTTTCTTAATGTTTTTTCTACCCTTTAACCTCAGTACAGTTATTATTCTTGCGTTTTGTCTAACAAGATGAATCCCTTCATAATATTTTGATACCCCGATTGATCTACTTGATGTATTCTGTAAATCTGGCCGTGCAGTTTAAAGAGCCAGGCAGTAAATTAAAACACGCACACACCTTGTCCAATTATGACGCATGATAACGTAAATTTGCTAATTAATTAGCTGCACTCAGATTGGCACTGCATACAAGAGGAGAGTGAAGACTTTGAGTAATTAGTAATTAGAACATTAGTTCTGCCACACTACGGACGAACCAAAGTAAACAAAATGTTCCCACTGCGGTTTTCAGCAGAAGAATATGATACGTGTGCTAAAGGAGTGCAGATAAGCTGAAGGTAAACATTTCAATTATCAACAACGTCGCTGAACTATTATCACTTATCTTCCCTTTAACATTATAAAATACACTTTATTATAGGTGCACTACATAACTCGGGCTTTCTTAAAGAGCCTAAATGTGTATTGGATAAAGTTGTTCAGCTTTTATGATTCATTTTTATCTTAATTGTCTGTGTTCCAAATTCACAGAAATGAATATATAGTGTGTTACTTTATCGTACATAAAAAGGCATTCTACCAATTTTACACTTCAGAGTCTGTTTACTGGTTTTGTTGATTTATGCTTCATATGTGCAGAAAGTTTCAGCTCCAGAGGGAGCTGTGCAAAAATCTGATGAATTGCCTCCAGTGATGTCATCTCTGTCACACTACTAGCTGGTCATCATTTCACACAACTCGCTGTGATCATTGGTGGGGCGTTGGTGAGCCACAACGTCTTCCTTGTTATGGAATTTTCTATCCTTAGGCTACACGAGGTCACGTGTGGGCCTTGAGGTCCTCTGCAGTATTAGTTGTTTGGCTTTGACTGGGAACAGTAGGTGCCAGTCTATCTCAACACTGGCCAGGGTCAAAGAGACCTATTGCTGCCTTCTTAGACATAATAGATAGCTTGCAGTTGACGTTCCAGTTGGCGTGAATAAACAGTGTCTTCAGACTAGAATGTGCTGACAGTAACACCTGCATGGGTAAAAACATTATCTTTGGCTAATTTGCGGCTAGTTTGTTATCTTTGGGTTTAAAGTCTATCCACCAGGATGAGTTGGGCAGAATATGAGACCGACTCAGGCACTTCTGATGCATCGTGAGAGTGTCTCTAATTCTCCTTGATCAAGCGGCAATAAATATTACAGCATAAGACATCAGAGGCTCCTCAACACTTTCTTCCCTCCTGACCTCACCATTGACCTTTAACTTCAGCAGTTTCTCCACAACGTTCCTAATGGATAGTCAAAGTGCCACATCTGGAGCGGGACAGCATGAATCTGTGTGTGTGTGTGTGTGTGTGCTCCTTGCTGAAAGATGAACAGGACTGGCTTGGGACTCCATGTGTAAAGGTTTATCAGAGGAGACATGGAGGTTTACACTCCCACCAGATCAACAGAGGAGTGAGGAGTGACTTTGACTGTTGTGCAAGGTAATTTTGGGACAACAACAGCAACGATTGTACTTGGCTCATTTACAGTCCAGTATTGGACCTGCTATCAGTCCAGAGATATTAAACTACCAGAGACAAGCAATTGCAGGGGGTTACCGTGCAACTAAAGCAAAGTTTACCTGTGAGCAACGGTGTCACTAAAATAATGCCATACCGGGCAGTATCAGCTCAGTGGGCATTAAGAGTAAGAAGGATGAGAGAGGAAAAGTGAGCAGTGTAGGAAAATACCTTATATAGGTATGTGCAGTGAGTAGGAAGACGTGCAGAGTGTTGTTCCCAGTGTAGAGACCTTTAAACTCATAGTAGTGCAGGTGTGTCAGTCAGTTTGCGTGCTGTGTTTGTTTTTGTAAGTGAGCATTTGTGTGTGTGTGTGAGACGCGAGCAGGGCACGCAGGTTGATGACCTCCATCATGGCAGCAGCACCTGACAGATTGCGTGTGCTGCGCCCGGGCATGCTCCCTCACCACGGCAACCTCCCTACCGCCCCTCACCCACATCACCCTCCACCGCCCCCAACATCCTCTCCTGCCAGGGCACAGAAGGCTAATGCACTCTACCTCGCCACAGGGGCCCGAGGGGCAGACACATATGTGTGTGTATGCGTGTGTGTTTGTTTGATAGCGGAGCCACTCTGCGCTTACAGTATCACGCACATCTAAATGGTTTGGTGAGATGGCAGCCAGCCGCCGTTCTTCATCCCCATGCCTATACATTGCTTTCACTCTTCCCCCTCGGTAAACACACAAGCACATGTGCACATCCAAAACAAACAAGCAAACAAACACTATCCTTCCTCTGATACTGCCCAAAGGGCATCAGCGGGCTACAATGCCAACAACAATGATTCAACCTGACACAACAGAATGACGGTAAAGTACAGTACGTCTCCACGGGCCTATTACAAAAAGAGATGTTATAAATACCAAGTAGAGACAAAGCAGAGCGAGCTACAGGGAGAAAAAAAAACAGCAACTGACTGCATTTGTCTCCTGTCATCCCTGTATATCATGAAACAAATCACTCCAGACAGGTGACACCAATCCTTTTGTTTTTCTTTGATATGCTTGTGTAGTATGACATAACTGAAAGTTTCATGTTTACACACTGAACACGGACTTGCACCGCACTGACATGCTATATATAACTGGTGACATGGTGCAGTCTGCACATGTAATAATAGATTTAAGACATTTAATCGTGTTAATTTCTCCTCAAAAAACATGGCTAGATATGTAGTTTATGTCACCTGGTTAAACACCTGTGTTAAGTTAGAGTACAGGCATTTATTAAATCTTCCTTAACGAATTAGCGCCCAGTAACGGCCCCAAAATGCTGTGAATATAAATGTTAAACTGGTCAACAATTACCTGTGTAAATTTTTCACCTGAGCACTACATTAAAAAAAAATCTGGCAGCGTATGTGGGTTCAAGATGAGATTCTGCCCCAGTTGATCTTCTTTTCTGCTCTCTCCAGCAAGCTGTCAGTAAATATGATGTGTTGTTTTGGATTTTGTAGGTCCACAACGAATTCGTGAGGAACATCGAGAACACCTCGGTGGAAAGCCTAATACAGAAACTGGCTGACAGCAAAGGAACGGGCAAGGAGAGACCAGGTGAGCCACCAAGATCTCACTTTTATTCCAATAATAAATGTTTGTCAGCTTCTGTGTTGTGTCTTAATAAATTAGCAGGCCTTCTGCCTGTTCCTGCCTCATGGGGAGGGTAGGAGTGTATAGAGACGGGCAATTAGAAGCGGGAGTAGGGCCATCAGAGTCAATCTTAGTAATCTGCTGTAAAGGTAGGCAGGCTCGGCATTCCAGTAAGCATGTGACACACAGGGAGCTTTGCTGTGCTCGCGGACTAAGCAGGCAGAACCAACCTTTTCAGGAGGTCAGAGTGCAACAATGACTCTTGTGTAAACTTTGCCATGCCACAATAATCAAGGGAATACTCCTCAGACTCCTCCGGGCTCTACCCCCTCATCTCTCTCTCTTTTTTTCATTCATTGATGGTTACTCTTGCGGTTAGTCGCTCTGGAGCTTGATTTTTACACCTCAGCTATTTTACTTTGATTGATATTAATCAGTGTTTGAAAGCCATGTCGTATATGTCCAATTACTTCACTAGTCCCCGCACTTGTACTACATTACCTCAGGTCACGGGCACAAAGGCTTCACCTCTGCTGTGTTTGTGTGTACACAAACGGTGACCCCTGTGTCCAGACGCTGCATCCAAGGAGTGGTGGCCTTCATTTGTTTGGACAGCAGAATTAATTGAGGCTGAAAAAACGGTCAGAAAATTCCTCTTGTATCAAGCTGTTCATTAGGGATTGAGCAGCAGCCCCGGCCCTGTCAGAAAAATAACCTGTCTGTCCCCTGATTAAATGGCTGAACGGATGGCCGGTCCAGTGCCTTTGGAGAGAGAGAGGTTGAATAAACTTTCTATTGCGGAAACAATCCCAAAGTGACACGCTGCGAGGCAGGGGGGTTCGGAGTGTTCAACGATATCCAGCTGAGCTGTCAACTGGCGGCGGGCCAGACACGCAAACCCCCCACCACCCCCCTCACCTCCTCCTCCGCCCCTCCGCCCCTCTCCCGCTCCCAGTGCCATGTGAAGCATATGCAATTTAAAAAACCATTCTTCGCTCATGCGTGACTGCATGCTTCTCTCACAGAGAGTAGAAAGAGAAGAAACATCTTCCCCTGTATAAACAAAGTCGTCTGTCTGTTTAGGAGATGTTTAAACAGTTCCTAATGTCGGCCCAGATTTAGGTAATATTCACGTGTCTGGTGTTTGGACTTTTTTTTTTTTTGCAGTTGGTGTGCATAAATATTGTCAGATGCAATCTCAGGATGCTGGCGGCAAAGAGTTCCTGCTCTGCCTGGGTCTTACATACATCCACAGCATTTGTTAAACATCCCAGAGCTTCAATAAAGAATGCAATTTGTAATTTTCCAGTAATTTCCTCCCATTTCTGGGTCTTTTTTTTTTTTTTTTTTTTTAATTTCATTTGTTTGACAGCATCTTCAACTGATGCATTTAATGAAAGATGATGTCAAATTAGATATTGATTATGAACTTCCCCCCTCCAGGAGAAGACACACCTCGAGAGTTCAGAAATTCTCACCTGTTTTATGTCTGCACAGTGACCAAACTCGGGACGAGAGAGAGGAGGGGGGGGTGCAATGAAATTACCGTCTCACATCCTCCCACGGGAGAAAGTTCTTGAACGAGCATGCCAATTTCGTTTTGACTGGCATGAAACTTGCATTCGCACAGTCGTTCGTGCTGTCGCTGTGTATCTGCCGGCGCTGAAGAGGGCCTGATATTGCACAGTAGAGTAGATCGGTCATTGGTGTACTTTATCCACTTCACTTGGCGTGATGCGTGCCTCTCGTGACTCGCCGCTTCCCTGCGCTTCACTCAGCATTGCACACGCCAAACAATGCGTCAATTCTGCTCGCGACCGGCGTCCTCTGGGGAGAGCAGCATTGGACTGCTGCTACTGTATACATTTAGAGTTAAAATATCATTAGCTTTGTTGTTTTCAGGTCAAGGCATGTTAGTGTATCGGAAATCTTGCCAGAGGGTCCTGCCCCATCTCTCTCCCTCCTGCTTGCAAGCTATTAAGCGTTCTAGTTCTGTGCAGTATATCTGTTAGCAGACACTGACTGCATGTCTTCTAGGTCATGCATTTTTATGAAAAAAAAACAAAACAGATTGCAATACTTCATTTGAGCGGCCACATAACTGCTGTCAGACTGCAAGAATGAAACACTGTAGCGTGATTTTAAATTTATAGTTAAACATATGGATTACATGCACTAATAGATAACAACATCACACAGACACCAACAGCCCAACCTCCTGGGTTTCTCTGATTGACACGTACACTCATTGCATGTCTTGCCTCCGGTGTGTGTGTGTCTGTGAGTGAGCATTTGTATGTTAAAGCGCCTTCCCCTTTCAAAAGCCTCCATAAGTGTTTCTGGAGGCACACTCGAAAGCGTGACGATCCCCGGCGCAGCGCCTCGGAGGTGCATGTGTATAATTGATGAGCATCAAATTAAGTGTAAACTTTGTTGTTTTTCGCTGTTTTCTTCATCTTCATCTGAACGATGCGTCCCAATAACCAAAAGCAAATAAATCCACGGCTGGTTGTGCTCCAAGTGATATTATGGCTGTCAGCTGGAGTAGATAAGACAATTTCTTAGTGTGATCGATTAGTCGAGGTCGCCGTGATTGCTCTAGTGGCTTTGCACGTTCGTGTGTGCTTCATTATGTTTGTTTTATATGTGGTCTTTCTGGCTGTTTCTTGCATGCCAGAGAGGAGGAGAGAAGGGCATCTCTTAAGCCTGAGAGCGAATTTGTCCATGTGGCTCTAAACACTTCACTGCATGTAATCTTGGACTTGTTTGTCTTATTGTAATAGGGTTAGTGCGTCATTGCGTGTCCCGTGTGAGCAGGTTAAGTTTCAACTCGGTTTAGTCCTTCATACCTGCTATTCACTGTGAATACCAAGGCTCCTGCGTTGATTTAGGATCGGTTTATGATGGTGGTGATTCACCAGGTGGGGATTTGTATGTGAGGGGGACTCTGTGCTGTAGAGTAATGCTTTATGTTCCCAGGAAGGGAGTGTTACATCTCAGTTGGAGCCACCAGACACACACAGTTGACTCCGCTATTGACCCTGTCTGCCCTGTGGGACCAGCCTAGCCTTGTTTGTATACATACTCTGTATGCCACGCCAGACTGCTTGTTGTGTATTTGCCAGTGTGTGTGTGTGTGTGTGTGTGTGTGTGTGTGTGTGTGATTATTGCGTGATACATTCACAGCATTCACAGCAGTGGGTCATTGACCCTTTCCATGCCAAATGAACCTAAATGATTTTTTTTTTGTCTCATTAGGACCCATTGAGTTTGAGGAGTGCAACACAGCCATTGCCACTGAAGGTAAATCTTAAAGATGTACAAGAAATATTTCAATACACACACTTTCAATTCAGTAAAGCATTGAATCAGGATTAAGACCCAATTTATTTTTTTAAATTTTTTTTTAAATCTGTGGTTGAAAAATATTTTGTTTTATGTGTTAAGGTGCCAAACCCAGAAAGAGAAAACCATTTGGCATCCCGGGCCGTAGGAAAGACAAGGACACAGACTCCACGTGAGTGAAGACATCTTCAGTCCACCAACATAATCTGTGCAACATATTTTCCCTGAAAAAAAAAAATGAATTTCATATGTTAATGTGACGATTTATCTTCCAGGGAGTCTACAGAAGTCGAAGCTGCTGTAAGTACAATCTTCACCACATCAGCCATATTTAACTGTTATTCTTTAACGATTCAGCTTTTTATGTCCAAACAGGAGGAGGTGGAAAGATCTGTGCTCATTTTATTCTGCTGTGTATTTTTCTACATGAACATGTGACCCTCCACTCTCGCTTCCTCTCATGTCTCTTGTTTGTTTTGTAGATTTGCTCATTCATTCATTCATTCATTTGTCTCTGCTTGTGCTTGTAGAACACTGCCAATGGCGCTCCCCCTGGATACTATGGCGCCATAGACATCCAGAACGCTGTAAGCAAGCTAATACACACACACACACACACACACACACACACACATAGACACACAGAGTAAATATTTTTAATGTCATTCATCCTTTAAAATAACATATATGAATGTTTAATATGATTGTAAAAATGTTAGCTAGCACCGCGAAGCACCGAGTTTGTTCAGATGTGTTTCAGCCAAATATTATGTGTGGAGGTTTTTGGGACATTTTCCAGCGCTTTCTCTCTGTGGCTGCAGGATTGGGGATGCTGGAATTAAATAATTCTCAGCTGGGTTTTTAAGTTGTTACAAATGTTTCCACGCCGTACTTATTTCCATATGTAATATAATTGTAGATACTGTATATACAGATGAGGGAGTGATTATTTCCTGTCCGTGTAAAACCTCAGAAACAGAATGCCACAAATGAAAGGGGAACTTTCCATCTGTTGATAAAATACACAATCTACACTCCTCCACATTTTGGGTTTTGACTTTAACTTCAAATTTAGTGCAAGGAGGAAGGCTAATATGTATGAAAAATATTGTTTGAAGCCGTTAAACAGGCACTGGTTTGTTAATTAATTACAGTATTTTGAATTGTATAATATGAAAATCAATAACTAATAACTTTTTAAACTTTTATAAATAATGTTTTGTTTAAATTTTGATTTAAAATTTTAATTTAAGAGTAAAACAAAACATTTTTAAGCACAATAAGATGCAATATTTGAAGTGTTGATGAATACAATGTGGGTTTAGTTAGTTTAATTTAGCTGCTTTAAATTTATTTATAAAAGTTACACATGCGATACATTTATTGCAACTTTTAACCGACTTTAAACTTTCTTCTTTTTGTGTGTTTTTGTAGAATGTTCCCCAAGTTGACGCAGAGGGCTTCGTCATCAGACCAGAAGTCAATGAAAATGATATCCTTTTAATGCCGTTTACACATTCAGACATCGAGGATTTGTTACCATTTGTTTTTCCCTCATTTGTTTTTCCCTTCACACCCAGCTGCGGTCTGAGGAGTGTAGATGATCTCCTCTCTCTCTCTCTTTATCACCTCCGCGCCTGTTGCTGATGTCTCCTTAACTGTTTCTTTCCGCTCACATGCCAAAGAGAATTCCTTCTACTCGTCCAGTGACTCTGAGGACGAAGACGAACCCAGGAAGTTCCACGTGGAAATCAAGCCCGTTCAGCCAAACAACGGCACGCATCAAAACCGAGCCACCATCGACGAGCTTAAAGCCTCCATTGGAAACATCATCCTGTCACCCTCGACCTCGGTACGGCTCCACGGCGCTAAAAACGCACCGAAATACTACAAATCTCAAACACAAACCTGTTGCTGTGCTGATGTGCTGCAGCAGAAGTCTGATCTGCCTCTGCAACACTAGAGGGCAACAGGAGAATATGTAACCTCTGTCAGGGTAGACAGGAACGCCATTTAACCGTACTATCCCTCTTGTAGATGTTTGCCATTAGTCACTCTTTCTTGAAGCTTATTTTATTTACGTTGGAAAGGCATATGTGTTATGTCTAATTTATTTCATACGCCAGATTGGCTTCTGATTCAGTGAGGTGCCCGTTTACACACATTTCATGTTCTGTTTTTACTTCGAATTCAGTTTCATGTCAAACAACTTTTTTTTGTCTTGAAGAAAAATATCAAGAACTCAGAAACAATAATTTCTGGGTTAAGTATCTGATGTTGTTGGCCTTTACCGTAGACTCACGCACACACACACACACACACACACTGCCCTCCTTGTAGACACTTAAGGGGAAAGCTTTGCAGCAGTGGCCAGACTGAACACACACACACGCACACATAGAGTACCCAGTCTGATCCATGACCTCAGTCATGGAGCCCTTCATTCAGCTCCTTGTCCTTCACCATCACTCAATCTGTGAATCACTCTCTGCTGCTGCTGCTGCTGCTGCTTTATGAAAATAGCCGGTGCCATTAAATATTTAAACCACTACTGCTTGTGTGCAAACATGCACCGTGAGTGTACCGAGCTGCTGTTGTTGTTAATGTTGTTGTGGAGCGGCTGAGAGGGCACGCTCAGTGTCGCAAAGGGGGTCTAGTGGGTTTCACCCGCCGCACTCTCCCGGCTGCACATTAAACGAATGTCACGGCATCTTCTCCCTTCGGCTTCGGCTCCCTCCTCCTCCCCCCCTCAGCCTCTCCCTTCCTTTGCTTTCACCACCGTTTTCTCCTCACTGTTTGTGTTGTACCTCACTCTTTTTTTTTTCTCCCCCCCCCCCCCCTTCCTCGTTTCTTTGTTTGCTTTCACTCTTTCGGTTTTATTGGAGCCCACTTGTTCTAGACAGGACTCTGTTGTGGTTATTTATGAATACTTTATGGGGTTAGTTGCCTAGTTTTTACAAATGTTTTCCTTTTTTTTTCCACCCCTGGAATTAATGATAAAGATAAGTTACAAGTTTATAGAGGATGTTTTTTTTTCTATTTAACGTAACAAGATTCAGGAGGAAAGATGTTCTCTTTAAACCTTTGACTTTGTTCGTTGCATTTTGGTTTTTGCCTGTCGAGACTCAAACCCACAATTACTTTCTCATCCCAGAAACACAGCGCTGTTTGTGTGTGTTGACTCTTATTTGCTTTTAAATACAGGAATAGTCATTACATTCTACGCGCCGTCCTCTAACGTCTGTTCACGTTTCTGCTTCGCACACTCTTCCTATTTTATATTTACTGAAAACTTCTGGATTAAAGTTAAAACATACATCCAAGGTGATGACGAACGTTGCATCATCTGGTGTGAATTATCAAGAGATTTTTCTCTCTTTTTTTCCCCCCTCAGTGTTCATTTTTCTGTCTTTTTCATTTCTCCTCCTGTTCGGTTCCCCCTCTGCGGTGTTCCCTTTATTGAAATAGCAATGGAAGTCGTGTGTGTGTGGCCAGCAAGAGCCGTAATTGAACCCATTTGCCGCTTAGCGCCTGTGGGACTAAACCCTGGCCTCACAGCTCTACGGTGGTTAAACGCTTTTGCTATGTTCCTTAAACCCATTTTGTTTCTTTTTCTCCGCCCCCCCCCCGCCATCCCTTGACAACCCCCCCAACGTTTCTCCTTGTGCGAATAAATTCTTTATTGAAATTGATGCTCTAAGTTTCCACTGGGTTGGTGACCCTCAAGAGTCTATCTTACATATCTTGTGTTACGCAGCATGACACGGCAGATTTATGTGCTGAAAAAAAGAAAGGCCCTGTAAAGGAAGTTGGTGAAGTGTTGGGGGCACGCTCTCTGTTGTCCCTGACTGATGGGTGTACGGGCTTCCATGCACGGTTTTGCGCTGCTGAATTTTTCACCCTAGGTTTAACGTCTGGTATGTGTGAGTCGAGAGCAGTCCTGTGATTTACTGTCTTTAACTCTGAAGTGGAAAATTCCCTCAGCCACTGGGAATAATTAATAATATAGTTTTCAACCCGGCTATTTTCATTGTGGTTTACATGTTTAAAATCTTATATATTGTTACATTAACACTATCAAAGGCTCAAAAGAAAAACGATGACCCTTAAAATACTTCTTTCACTTCAGGAATAATCGCGTCTGCTTAGTAGTTTTGTTGTATTCCTGATTTTTTTTTTTTCTCCAACAAATTGAGCAAACTTCTGGCAAGCAAAGGTTGAAAATTCGTGGTGGGTCGCATGCGTCTTTGATTAATTAATGTCTGTTTTTGTTTTCAGGGACAGATGCGGAGGAACCAGTCCAGTGAGTATTTTCTCTGTCTGACCTCTCTGTCTCTGTGTGTTCCTGGATGACCGTGAAAAGGGGGTCGACTGTACGACTTCTTGACTACATTTTTCTTGGCAGGACTTGTTTTTAAAGAGGTTGTCTTTAAAAAAAGGAAAATCCAGAAACTTGGCCAAAACCAACATATCCCGAGAAAAAAGCAAATAACTGTTCCTTTCTGTAAATGTAAGCTTGAGGGATATTTCCCTCCCGTGGTACAAATAAGATTAATTGCTTAATTAGCTGTTTATATTTTGACATGTCAGAAATTATCTTTTCCATTCTGCAAACTGGCACAGTTTGTTGAAGGGTAGTTTTGTATGTGTGTGTTTGATTTCTTGCCCAAGTGCTTGAGAAATGCTTTAAGAGTAATTATACCTATAGGTCATGTATCATATGCTCCATGAGGTCTTAATGCAGGTTTGAGTCTTTTTTTATATATCATCTTTTCAAAAGCTGCTTTCACATGCCGTGTTTGTACGCAACTAAATGGTAAGAATACTCTGATAGATCAATTTGCACAGGGTAATGCATTGATAGATGTATACTCTACATACGCTTAGGGGTCACAGGAGTACCTACATTAAGCCCTAAGCCTAAGGGTCGTGGTGAGTATGTTTTCACTCCAGTAGTTGGCCTACAACCCTGCCTTCCCCTCCCCTCAAAATTATCTGCCACAGCCCTCATCTCTGTCCCCTCTCGTCGGAGCCAGCTGACACAAGCTAACACCACTGACGCTGTGTTCTCTCACTGCAAACTTTCAATTATTTTTTTTTAAAGAATTGACATTTCTTGGTTTGAAATCAGGGAAATCCTCTTACCTCCGGTGCTGCTTCATGAATCTTTGCGATGTGTCGTAACACTTTAAAAAGGGGCACAAAATAACAAAAGCAATGCCTGATATTCATTTTAAGTTGCAATATCGCTCCATCACCCACCCCCCGTTGTAAAGTGTTACCATCACATTAAAAACACGTTTTGAAGTTAACCCTTTGCAGTATTTCGGGTGAGATGTTAAGGTTTTACTGCGTAAGGCAGAAATAAGAATAATATTGTGTCTAACCTGAATCTCACTGCAAATATATTTCTGTGACTTTTTATGGAAGATGGTGGTTCTCACTCGCTGAGTCCAAACCTCAGTTTATGTTTCTGGCTGAAGGTGTGATGTAGTTTAAACAGGACTTTTGGCAAATGTCTTTGAATACTAGCCGGTGAAAATCTCTTGTGTTGGGTTTTTTTTTTTTTTTTTTTTTTTTTTATTTATTCCTTTAATTCGCTCTGAAAGTGTATTTGCTGTCATCGCTCTGTGCAGGTCTGTGGCTCCTAACTCTCTGTTTGTTTTTCTCTCACTGCAGGTGATGAGCTGGCAAAACCCAGAGTGCCAACCTCATACGAGTACGTATGAAAGTGTGCATGACTGCCGCTAGTTTTTGTAATGAACTCGTATGTGTTTATGCATATTTTTTTTTACCCTGAAGCTAATTGCGCCGTGTTTTGCATGAAATGTAATCAAGTTTAACTCTTTCTTCGGCAGCCTGTCCAACAATGACCTTCTGTCTCTGGACCCATTCAGTCCGACTCTCGGCTCCTCTTTCTCATCATCAACAACAGGTAACCCCTAAAGCCTAGCCGATTCACGTGCACATGTATTTCTCCACAACTCAACAAATAAGAGGTGTACTGTAATTTCTTAAAAATCCCTAAAATTTCAGTCTTGTTTGATTTGGCGACACCGACGGTTACTGGTGCTAACACTCAATGAGGCTTTAAACTGCAGCAAACACTTTTTGAGCAGGCACAACTGGTGTATCTGTTTATAGTGCAGCTAAACAAACTCCCATTGTTTTGATGAGAAATAGTTAAATAAGTGAAAGCATGATCTGAATTCATGCCGCATATTTGTGAGCAGGACACAATAAAAAGAAACTGGTTAGTGTGCTGACATGTTGAAAGATTGCAGACTGTTGCCTGCAACCTTTCATCTAACAGCTCACTTTGGTTCCTCCTCCTTCTTCTTCTTCTTCTTCCATTGATCGTTTGCAAAAACTGAAAACGATCCAGTGATGGAAAAATGCAGAAATGTCAGCTGTCTTGCTTTGTAAATGCTTGTTTTGATGATCGATCCCAGTGGTGACAAATTCACCACGCCTATGACTGCTTCATTGTTTCGCCAGTCCAGCGTTTGCATTAGCAGTAACTTAACATGATTTAAAGAGAGTAAACAGTGAGGCGGATATCAATAAAATAAAGCTGAGCTGGATTATATGTATTCATTGTTTCCTGTGTATTTATGAATACATTTAATGGCAATTGCAGAACAAATGCAGACTGTAGATAATATTAAACATGGAGTTTGATTTCAAGGATTATGACTTTAAGGAGCAACCACACTAGAAGTGTTCTGGTTTTTCACTGACACGGCTGAGCCAGTGATCCGATCCTTTCTGCTTCCTTGATGTCACCATCTCTCTACACGATATGGAGTTCCTCCTCTTCCCTCTCTTTCCATTTCGGAGCTGCTCAGTTGGATGTCTTTCCTCTCAGGGCAGTCCCACATGGAGGAAATGACCCCTGAGTTCAACAGAATATTTGACTTCGGGGAATTAAATTGGCAGACTTTGTCTATCCCAGTTTGCCTTTTCAATCATTTTCCAATTTTGTCCCGCTCAGCACCGTCTAGCCATTTCTCTCTGCTTAAATAGGATCTGCATATTTTCAAATATTTGTTCTATATAACTTATGTGAGCTATAAATGCCTTACTTTTTCTTTCATGTAAATCTTGTTGAAGTCTTTACAGTTCTCTGAGAGACACTGAAGTGTTTGTTTTACTTTCAGGGTCTTTGAAACGCACGGCGTTGGTAGTTCTCATGGCTTTACTTGCATGACACCAGTGTTTAAACAGAGTGACATTAGCGCTGACCCATTGCCTAGGTTAAGCGTAATCCACAGTTAATTGGCACCTAGTTGAGGTCAAAGGGTCGGCTATAAAGCCCACTGGCACGTATGTTGTCAAACAGAGTCTCATTACTGTCAAAGGTCTCGGCTTTAAAGTCAAAAGAGCAGCGCAGCGTGTGTTCTTTTACCAGTTTGTTTGTACATTTTCATCAGTTTTACATATTGTTTGTTTTACTTTTGTTCCATTACAATGTCATTGTGTGAGTGTAACATGACGTGATGTTTTATTGGTTTGATTTATTTGTTTGAACTTCTCTTGTTAGACCTTGCCTCTATCTTCCTTTCAATCCCTCCATCTCCATCTTTTCTGACGAATGACTCAGACGTCTTTCTGCCCGAGGCATCAGGTAAAATGCGTGTGCCCCGTTTATCAGACAGTGGTTGAAGGGAAAAACCTGTTTGAGGAACTTGAAGCATTCATCAGCTACTGTTTCATGTGGTATTTAAGTTCAATTTTTGTTTCTCTTCATATTAACCTGTAAAATCAGAGTCAGGATATCTTTTAGTTTCAAACATGAATGGGATTTCTGTAAACTTACAGAGTTAACAGTTGTTATAAGCTCATTTTAAGCTGCAGTAGATATACATGCTCTACCAGTAGAAAGTAACAGTCACTAACCTAAGATTTAATAATATGTATAAAGGTTTAACTGCTGCTTCTGTAGCCTAAGGTGTGTGACTATAAAACATAACCCATCTGTCTATGCTGTGTGTGAAACAATTAACATACAGAGAAGACAAAAACACAATATTAACAGCATCACAGAGGTGCTTCATATTCGGTTGAATGCCAGCAGTTTTTGGCAGCTATAAAAGGAAATCAACAATGCAAGGAGACAACAAGAGAGATCCAAACAGGCCAAATCATCAGAGTTCAAACTGGTGCTTCATTGGCAAAAAAAAAAAACAACTAAACAAACACGGGAAGAAAAGAAAGGAAAAAAGAAAATCCACTTCAGAAATCAGAAATCAAATTCAGCCCTCAGCTGCAATCGGTACATCTCCAGTTCATATAAATTTAACTATATAGATAAATTTGATGAATTGGCATGAAACCTTATATAACCCACCTTTGTACCACTGCCTGCCTTGATGGATTAGTAAGTTAAAGTTTTTCTTTCCTGAAGCTTTTGTTTAATTTTGCATTTGGCTCCATGTACCAACCAAGCCAAAGTCACCATAGAGCCTCATTCACCTTCTTCCTTATATAACACAGTGTGTGAAAGCACTTTATAACCCAGTGACACATTACTATCATTATCACTGAGTGATGTGAGCAGTAGGTTAAGTTATATAAGGATAAGACAAAGATTGCTAATGCCAGCTTCTGTCTTATGAGTCAGGTACATTTTTAGATTTTGGGACACATGCTATACTGCAGCCAGCGTATGAGAATGATCAGCTGCTGCTAACTGTCGAGGCGTCTTTCTTGTGTTACTAAATTCTGATCGGTTTACTTTCTGTACTCTGCATTTGTCACGTTTATCGCCTCTGTCAATCACATCGCCCCCTTCAGCTGAGACGGTGCCACAACGGGAGCGCTCTCCTCCGCTGGCAGAGAGCCAGCTATCCAAAGATGTCTCCTCTTTCTCCTCATCTACATCCTCCCCGTGGGACTCACCAGAAAACCCTTTCCAAGCACTCAAGCCCGTACCAGCGAGGGCCCAAAGCGCCCCCATCACCCTGCCGACTGAGCCAGTTGACCCCATCAAAAGCTCGCCTGCCTCCAGCCCTCCAAAGAGCGTCGACGCCTTCTCCTCCGTGTCCTGGTCCCAGAGTCAGTGGATTGCCTTCAGTGATAATTTCGTTCCACCTCGCCGTCAGGGCTCAGGGACCGGGTCTGCGAAGGAGCTCCAGAGGCCTCAGTCTGGCTCTGGCAGGTCAAGCCGCTTCCTCTCCGATGACTCTGCCGACGCCTACTGCAAAGCGGCGGGCAGCAGAGAGGACACCAGTCCCTGTGTGTCTGATGTCTTCTCTGGGATTACAGATAGGGCGATGGCAGCAGCTCCATCAAGCAAAATATTCAATGGTAACATCATTACAGATGCTAGAGACATGTCTGCCTGAGGTTTGGAGTTTATTTTTCAAATATTTTGTTTTATTTTATGTTCATATTGTGCATTTGTTTCGAATTTGAAGTTGACAGTTTTATATTTTTGAATGTTTTTTGTTGTTTTTTCATGATTGATTTTTGATTTCACAGATGCTTATCTAACTCACCGCCTGGTTTGCAACATTTTCGTCTTTGAGTTTCTTTTTGTGAAAGTTCATTTTGGAATGTGTTTGTATTGATTTTCCTGACTGTAAACGTGGTTTGCTTTTCTGTTTGTTTTTTCCTACTAGATGACTTGATGCATGATGTTTTTGCAAATATTTGAATGAAGCACTGTTGCGCCACATGTATAAATGTTTGGACCTGATTCCCCGACACTTTAGCTGTCACTAACCAGTAAAACTTACATGTGCTTCTCTATGTAGTGCCAGTACCAAACCGACCCACGACCCCGCTGACGGCTGGAGCCCTGGTGCCCCCACCACGACCCTCCTCCAGGCCTAAACTCCCCGCTGGAAAACTCACAGGAATCAATGAGATTGTGAGTAATATGTGCGACACAACATTGACTGCTGTGAAAATTACACTCTGACATTGTAATACATCCTATTTGATTCGACTCCCTTCACTCAGGTACGGCCGTTCAGCCCGCCCAAGACATCTAACGCCAGCCCCCCTCCTACTGCACCACTTGCCCGGGCTGAGAGCTCCTCCTCCTTGTCCTCAAATGCCTCACTCAGCGCTGCCAACACCCCTACTGTTGGTGAGCTTCCTCAGCCTCTTCCACGTGGAGAGAATCTCCCCTTTTCTTTGACTATTTGTTCTCCTTTTTCTTCAGCTCTTCACCAACCTGCCACATACCCTTTGTCTCTGCAACACAATGTGCTGTTTTCCTCTTCTCTCACTCCTCTTCCCTTCCTTCCTTCCTTCCTTCCTTCCTTCCTTCCTTCCTTGACTGCTCTCCTTACAGGAACCGAGCACACCTTTGCTCCCTCCCTCTCCTCCCCAGAGCCAGAGCTGCTCTCCCTCTCTCCTTTCTTTCTACTAAGCCAAAGTGAGTCTGCCTTTCCAAACTTGTTTCCCACACTCCATTGCGTGGTGCTTACAGTCAATCATCTCTACTCTGTATACATTTCACCGATGTTCTGAATGTCATCGCTAGGACCAGTTAGCTCTTAAATTCATCTCTTAGAGCTCGCCTCCCTCCATCACACATTTAGGAACTGTGCTTACAACTGTGCTCAGCATCACCTCTCCTCACATTTGTGCCCTCTGGGTTTGTTTTCTCCTCCTTGTTTTTCTTTATGCCTTTTTATATTGGCATAAAGAGGATGATGTGTTCATAGCGAAGCTGCCTACCTTTGAGAAGAGGTGTGAAACACCAGCAGGTACGGTTTTAAAGTTCATACAAGAGGACTCTCCTCCGTGTTTAACTAAAACTAACACCGGCCTGCTGGACAGGCCGGATGAAGAACTGGATATGTTGCTTTGCAGTGATTGCATTTGCGTTCTCTCCATGTTCACCTTCTCTCACATCTGTCGTACTGTCAACAGCATCAGCTCCTGACATGATGAAGATGTGAAGTAATGAACGATCTGACTTTTGTTGACTTTGGTTTTAATAATCTGCCTGTCTAATAGTTCTTAATTTAAACTAAAGCAGCTGTAGCACGATCTGCTTTAAAAACGTATTTCTGTTTATTTGAAAAATAACAGAATGTACTGACCTGCGATGTATGAATGACTGACTTTATGAAATGCAATAATAGAAATATTCCAAATGATGCATCTTTGCATGATCATACCTCCCTGATTCCGATGTGAGCTTTGGACCTCCGCTGTTACAGAAAGTCTGATCCACAGCTGAGTCAACAGACCTCAAACTCTGCGCCTTTCTCATTCTCAGGGACGTCTCGCGGCCCCAGCCCTGTGACCCTGGCATCCCAAGATGCTTTGCCCATTGCAGTGGCCTTCACAGAGTCGGTTAATGCTTACTTCAAAGGAGCTGATCCCACTAAGTGAGTCTCACATGACCTCTTGCTGCTCAAAGGCCCCGACATGGACCTGCACGCATACACATTTTTGTCCATATTTGAACTACAACACATATGAGCTGCACAGTACATGGTGTTGTACTGTGTCGTCCCTAGCTCAATGTGAACTACGCTTAGCAGACCTTTTGTGCATTTTGCAGAGTGTATCTCCGTCTCACTCCGCGTGTGTGGAATGTTTTGCGTTAGTCTGACACCATTCTTTCAGAGTGGATAACCTACATGGGGCAGATTATAGTCTGGGGCAGAGAAAACATACAGCCTTTTATTGGTTAACTGCTTCAAAATTGCTGCTGTGCAAAAGGCTTATTTTTGCAGGGATTAGCAAATGGAACATTTCATAAGTAATGCAGGTTGAGACCCGCTGTGGGCCGTTACCAGCACAGCATAGGGCAACCGCAACCGAGCGAAGACTCTTCTCGCCTCAGAACTTGTTCAGAAACTGTATCTATATTAGGCTATAGAAGGATACAGATGTATATTAAGAAACGCGGTGATGGAGATGTCTTACGCTGGGGACGTAAAGCCGGTGTCTTCAGTATCTAAAAGGGCCTCGGGTTATATAAAAAGTGGATTAGTGGGCTAAAGTACAATCCATAATTAGACCAGATATGTTCAATGTGGCTTTGTACTCTGTTATAGTGGTAACAAGATTAGTTAAGCAAAAAAGATTGAATAATAATTTAGATTTTTCAGAGTAGAGTTGATACTCTGTTGGTTTCTATAGTGTTTAATGAATAAAATAGGATATCTTTGGCTTTTGCCAACAGATGCTCCCTAAGACATACATTTTACTCATGTGGCTACATCCCACAGGTGCATTGTGAAGATCACAGGAGACATGACCTTTTCGTTCCCGATGGGCATCATCAAGGTGTTCACCACCAACCCCTCCCCGGCCGTGCTCACCTTCAAACTGAAGAACACCAGCAGGCTGGAGCAGATCCTACCCAACCAACAGCTACTATACAGGTGAGGCGTGCTCACAAATCAGCTGAAATACAAACAGCCTGCCGAGCAGTTGCAAGTGAAGAACCGTACAGGGATGATGAGTTGATAACTTGTCAGAGTTGTGGTTAGGGCGAAAGAGGGATTTGGACTCGATGATACGAGCGAGGATCGAGGAAATGTAGTCTGCGTCAGTGAGAGGAAATTCAATTAGTAATCTGACATAAACCTATCATTAAGCTGTCAGGGAAGTATTTTCCACCAGACTTTAACAGCCAGGTTCTCAACAGCCCATGTCTCTTCTGAAACACTTAACGCCCTAAAATAGCAAAGAACAGCAAACTTCATACAACAGCTGCTTCATTTAACACACGTTATTTTATCTCTCACCTCTTCAGTCTCGGTCAGACGTGTTGAATGTATATTTTACCTCACATGCAGTGCGACTTCCAACATGCCAAAATTTGTTGGTTCTATTTTAAAAATAGCAACTTTTTAAGACAAATTTTGTGCGGCCAGTTCGAATCCGTAAAGTAAAGAAAAATTACATCTTTTTCTGTTTTTATTTTGTTTTTTTTCCCCCACTTTTTTTATGTCTTGCTCTGGTTCCCCAACTCAGTTATCCCAATACCACATGGCTGTACTAATTGAATCAAATGGAATTCATGATTTAGTAGCTGGTTGGATATAACAGGCTCAATTTTTCCAAGCTATTGGAGCTTTAAACACAAAGCCAAGAAGAGTGATGAATAATTGAGCCTCTGATTACTCCTTGTGTGTGCGTGTGTGTGTCTGTCTGTGTCTGACTGTTTTTTTTTTGTTTTGTTTTTCATCCAGTGATCCTTCCCAAAGTGACTCTAATTCCAAGGACTTCTGGTTCAACATGCAAGCACTGACGTCCTACCTCAGAAAAGCCTCAGAGCAGAATCCTTCAGCTTCCTACTATAATGTGGACATCCTAAAATACCAGGTCAGTCAGCCAACGTCGAGTCAAGAACCTAATCCAGATAAAATAACTGTAAAAAATGCTTTCCAACATCATATTTCCCTAAGTGCTTTACCCTCCAGACAAGTCTGAGGAAAGAGTAGAAAAGAACACGAGTGTCCGCCAGTGAGCAGGATGGAAAGATAAAAGCAGAATGTATTTTATAATTATTACTTTTGATAGCCGTGGTCCAAAATTAAAGAGAAATACTATCATGGTGATTTCGTAGTGCTGTTTGTCAGAAGTCTGTTTGATCTTTTGGTCTTAAGCGGCCTTAGTTGCTGCAGTTACAGTCAAATATCAAGTGTAGGGAGGTGTAGAGAGTCTATAATCATCATCATAACTGTACAAAAGTGTACGAAGAACGGTTACACTGAGTGTGAACCATAAAGTGAAAACTCAAAGACACAAAAATGAGATAAGAAGTGCTTTATCATGTGTGTACTTTTAACACAATGTCAGTATTTTATTTTTTAAATATCATGGTTATGGCTTACAGCTTTAATTAGGAATTGAATGAATTTCTCGTCATCTTTATAATTGATTTTACAACTCTAAAACTTTGCATCCTTGTCTGGTTTAAACCTTAATTACAGCTACTAACATCCTGTAGCCTCACTCGTCAAATGACACTCAATGTCATCTCCAAAACAAACTAAAAACCTTGTTTTACAGATTAAAACCAGCTTATTAGCATTATTATATTAGTTTATATTTTATGTCCTCATCCGTACAGAACTGTATTGTGAAAGCTTGACCCATAAAATCCAAGCTGTCAGCACCGTACATACACTCTATGTATGGATGGCTACGGGCTCTCATTCAACCTGTCAATCAGACTACACCAGCAAACACTGTTTTGTTTGAAGTATTGTTACTATTAGACTTTTTTTTTCCATTTCTAGATTGACTGTAGGTTATATTGTGTAATATGGCACTAATTTATAAGATTTTATCCAGAGTCCCTAGAGGGCTCTATTGTAAACCTGTTGTCTGTAATACTTCAATTTACTACATAGGTTTACAGTCGGAAGAGCTCGGCTCTTATCATGTGTTCTCTGATTGGCAGGAAGAAGAAGTAGTTTTTCTTTTCTGGCCCTCTAACATTCAAACGTGGTGTCACAGGAATACTGGCAACTTCATTCATTTAATTGTACCGCTGTGTTCAGGTGCTGTCTGATGGGATCCATTCCACTCCACTCAACCTGACTGTGTACTGGAAGTGTACACCGAGTACATCAGACCTGCGGGTAGACTACCGATACAACCCGGAGTCCATGGCCTCCCCTGGTTCGCTCACCAATGTGCAAATCTTAGTGCCCGTTGACGGAGGAGTCACCGGCATGCAGTCTCTGCCCAACTCCATCTGGTGAGATGACCTGCTCAAAATATTTCTTAATATATTTTTTTTAATTAAACAGAATCAGCTTAAGGTTTCATTTCCTTCTCTTATTTTAGGAATTCAGAGCAGAATAAATGTCTTTGGAAGCTGAATGACATCTCAGAAAAGTCTGAAAATGAAGGTACATCATCTTTTTCTTCTTGGTTCTAAATCCTGCTTGTAGAGAGCTGGATCAGATGCTTACAAGTGAGTGTTATTTGTTTGTGTTTGACCTCAGGCGCCGGGTCCCTGAGGGCCAAGTTTGAACTGTCAAACGGACCCTCGAATCCGTCAACTCTGGCGGTGCAGTTTATGAGCGAGGGGAGCACCCTGTCAGGAGTGGACATGGAGCTGCAGGGGACTGGATACAGACTTTCTCTCAACAAGAAGCGATTTGCCACAGGTAAGACGTGCATGCAGATTGTTCTGAAGTGAGGTTGTATGAGGTACTTGAAAAATGAGTGTGCAGTTCGTACAGTAGACAGCAGTCTGCATGCACCCAGTTTGGAGAAGCAGACAGGAGGATCAGCTATCAGACGGCCCTGATAAATATCAAGTGTATGGTACTTTTTTACTGTTTTACCTTGCTGTCAGACAGCCCTTTCTAACAGGAAACTAAAGTGTTTACATTGCTCTCTGCAAAGCCATGAGACTCCTTTGACAAAAACAGATGGACCAGCACCTCCTGTGTTCTGTGAGGTGAAATGAATGTTTTTTCAAAGGAGTCCTGCTGCTTTGAAGAGAGCATAGATTGATATAAACACTTTGGTTTCCTGTCAGAAATGGCTGTCTGGCAACTTAAAACACCGAAAATAATCTAAATATGACATGACAGGTAATGCGCTGAGTGTTAACCCTTTAATGCAGCAACAGCTCAAACTTCACGCCTTTTGTTCTTTTCTTTAGGACGTTATATGGCGGATTGCTGAGGTGACCCACCACTCTGGTTCTCAATAAAAATTCAAAAATCTCGCTCGACACAAAAGTTGACAACTTTGCGAGGCTTCCTGAACTCCTGGATCCATCTGAGCACAGTCAGGCTTTTTCCCCCACCGGGGAGGCGAGAATCTCACTACAATAAAACAGCACTGAGTATTGAACACTGTTTAAAAAAAAGAAAAGAAAAGAAAAAGAAGATGAGCTTTCAGGAAATGTGTAGATATGAAGTTTAATAATGCTTTCTGATCAATTCACTTTTGTATAGTCAGAAACAATTTATGGATTAGATATAAATCTATATTGTATTTTAAATCATAAAAAAGAGAAAAAAAAAGTGCACTAACAATCTTTCAGATGCTTTTTCCTCTTATATTCATTTCTCAAGAGCCTATATGGAATATAAAAAAGAAAATCATTTCTACACGGAAGAGATGATTTCTCTCTCCAGACTGTAAATATTAACTGCTCGACCAGCTCTGACTCAACTCTCAAACCAGTTCTGTTTACTGATTATTTTCCTCTCCTCCTCACCATTTGTCTTTTTTTCCTTTTTGATCATGTGCAATGAAGCAATGAAGGTAGAATCTGTCTTAAACAGTACTCACACACTTGTGGCACAAGCTTGACCATTGAAGTGCTTTCAAACAGATGCAAAAAAAAAGAATAAATAAACCCGACCTCAGTGCCTCCTCTTATACTGTGGATCAATGGGCAACCGACGCAAATTTCCAGACCTAAGCTACGTTTCTCTGTGATTAAACGCAGAGTTTTTCCTTAAACAATCGCCCATAATGGGGTCTGTGATCAGATCTGAAAGGGGGAATTTTTCCTTGTAAATTCCCCCTTTCAGCCATTTTTTTTAAAGGACCAGTGTGTATGATTTAGTGGCATCTAACCGTGAAATTGCAGACTGCAAGCAACTGAATGCCCCGTGAAAAACATTTGAGGTCCTATATAGAGCCGGTGTTTGGTTTGTCTGTTCTGGGCTACTGTAGAAACATGGTGGACTCTATAAGAGCGCCCCTGCTCCTTCTGTAAGTAAAAAGGGCCTGATTATTGTACGCTCATGAAAACATACTTGCATCCAGTTTCTGCCAATAAATCCCCCTAAATCTTACACACTGGACCTTTAAGGTTTTAATTTTTATTTTTCAGCTGTAAAACGTGTCAAATATTAGATGCTTTTTTAAAAAAATCAAGGGACATTAGCCCAAATTTAACCTGCAGCCTTTTTTAAAAACTGGCATTTTTAAGCACACTTTTGTGCCCTATTGGAGAAACGTGCCTGATTCTTAACTTTTCTCTAATCTTTTTTTTTTTTTTTGTATACTACAGCACAATTTAATGAGGATAGCACCAACAATGTGCCAGTTTTTTTTTTTTTTTTTTTTACTCCTTTATTTGGATGTTGAAGGGAAAATGTTTTTACAACCCAACTGTCTTCCAGCAATGAATGAATCACGACTGCCTTCTGTGATTTTTGTGAGTTTTATCATTGAACTCTTTTATATCTCGTCTTTTTTCTATTTCCACGCTCGTCTGTTGTCCTTCACACCTCTCGTACGCTCGCCGTGCGGTAGACGACGCGGGTGAGCGGGTAGCACAATGAGGCCAAATTTAATGATGGGAATGCCTTATCAACAACTACTCAGCACTGAGTAATCCAGTGTTCTTGACTGCGGTTAGATATTGTGACACAGTACTGCCATTGCCCTGTGATAGATTACTGACCTGCCCTGCCCTCTCACCCAGTGCATGCTGGCATACGCTTCAGCCTCTTGCAACTATAAGCACAAGTAGGTACTGAAAACGGACGGGCGGATGGGAAAATTGCCATGTTTGACTCTTGGTGCTTCATTCTTGTCTTTTACTAATGAAGGTTGCTGCTGTAGAGGCTGTACTACTTCTTGATGGAGTATTTTTATGTTGTGTAGGACATTTTTCATTGACCTCAACCATGTAATGGTCTTTAAATTGGTTAGTGTGTCGGTGTGTGACATATCTGGAGACGCGCGATTAGTTGCCTGGAAGCTGTGATTGAAAATTGATGAAACTTTCTTATGGCAGAGTTTCGTACACTGTGCATCACATGGCCAAATGACCTCTCCGATAAGATTTTGGGAAATAACTTTTTCACATCAGGCTTATTTTTTACTGTCGCTGTGCTATAAAACATGGCTCATTGTAGTTTTTAACTGAGCAGTTTGCAGGTGGTTTAAACTCTTACTTGATTCATCTGGTGTCTCTCTTGGAAACTAATCATTTATTTGATTTCATTCATCATATCTGGGCAGGGTGATTATATGTAATGACCAGTTTTTAATGTTTTGTATGATTTGTACAGTAGTACAGTACCTGGTTTAAGACTCAAGCCTTTGATCATAATTTAGAGGCAGATGTTAATCTTAAATGTCCATTTAAGATTTGTCTGTTTGAATTTAAAATTTGACATCTCGTTCTGAACTTTGAATCAGCCAAATGTTTGAAGGAGTTTACATAAAATCCCCAAATTGTAGCACCAGACATTTGTACAGTGTTTTCTCTTTAATTAATTGTATCAGTGGGTTGTTTTTGGGCCGGATGCATAAAAAAAAGAGACTCTGTACTCAGATTCTGTAATTGTATTCTGTATTAGCAAGCTGGTTCTTGCTGTCCCCACAAAACTCTCAAAATAAATGTACAAGGCTCCTTTTTCAGTCACTTTCACATTCTTTCTTTCTTTATGTGTTGTATTAAACAGAGTTTAAAGAGAGCAAAATTGTGTAAATGATTCTCATAAATTGTACATTTTTACCAATATCTCAGCCACTTTTTGTCTCTACTTTATGATTTCTCATTGTGCCTGTATTAAATGTGTAATATATGAATATATACAAATATATTAAAATGACTAAGCGTGTTTTGTCTGATTTTATTTATTTATTTATTTTTATTTTAGCTTCATCATTGAAGATATAGTTGTTGGGTTTTTTTTTTTTGCCACACTACTGTTTTGTTGGTCCACTACTTTGTTCCTGATGGAAACATCTCAGTATCTAGTTTGATGAACACCACCATCATGCCAAAAATGTTAGTTTATTAACAAATACCTGCAACACGAATCACATTCCTATCACTCATCAGTTGTACCTCGTCTTTGGCACTAATTAGCAAATGTTAGCATGCTAAATGAAAATGGTGAACGTGCCCAGTGTGCTTGTATAAGAGTGGTTTCCCTCAAACAACAGGCAGGTGAAGGTGCTTTTACAGAGGCCATATGTCCACCTGAATAGCTCCACTGCGTTGTCGGGTAATCCTGGGAAGCACAATAAATCCAATCAATAAGTCATGATGGCATGTTGACAGGTTGTTTCATTCTTTGAGGGACTTTATGAACTACAGAGGTAATTCTACAGTTCATCACAAGGCAACAAAAAATACCTTTGAAAGACTCAACGGCAACATCACTTTCAGGAAAAAAAAAAAAAAAAATGACCACGCTCTAATCAACAAAGCTTGTGTGAACACTTTGCTCCTTTTGTGCGCAGACAGATGGTGGGTGTGCTTTGGCAGAAAATTGCGCTCGGTGGAAACGTTGAAACAATCAAAAATCACAGCGAAATGACCTGAATTGACAGATACACCACCCTCAGGGACAGAGAAAAAAAAAATACCATCTTGTGGTGAACTGGCCCTTTAAAGCCCTCTAAATCCCGTCATAATATACAGATTTTACTGATGAAATGTTGTAGACTGAAAAGTCATAAGTCGCAATAAGACAGTAAATCTATTGTCAGTTTTTTTACGACCGTAATCCATGTCTAAAGGTTTTTATTAAACCCTCTATTGACATGCAGGATGATACAGCATGAAAACAAAGCATGAAGACACCACCGCACCATGTGTTACTAATGTAATGTTTGCACTGCGAGAACCTCATGCGGTGCTCTGGTTAGGAGGATGTATGCATGACTGTGCGTATACGCTCAGCACTACATCAACACCTTGTGCATATTTACACACTCACTCATGCCTTGTGTCTCTCTGCCCGAAGACTTCCTCCTTGCTGTTTCAAACACAAAGTCTGAGCTGCCTATTCACAGCCACATGTGTGAGCCATCAGTGTTGACTCTACTTTTCCCTGTCCGCCTCACTCAGACGGAGAGGAAGAGATCTTAGGGTCTCTTGTGTATGATGTTATTCTCTGAAAGGCCAAAGTGAGATATGTGAGCTGATGTCATAGCCCAAAACCATGTTGGTCCATATGTAGAACTCTTGCGTGTGGCCAGACATTTTCTACAACTTGAGGGGGATCAGTGAATTTGAGTGTGTGGGCTGTACAGGTAGCAGGCTAATAAAGAGAAATTTGACTGAGAGAGTTCATAGGAATACTTTTACTTTTTGGGAACTATGCTATTTGAGTTTAGTTAAATGAGTTAAATCATATTTGTATGCTAAATATTAATCTACAGCCGGTTAGCTTAGCTTAGCACGAAGACTGGAAACAAGGAAACAGCTCAGTTTGAAGCTTATAAAATACACCTACCAGCCCTTCTAAAGCACACCGGTAAACATGTTATATATTGTTAAAATAAATAGTTAAAAATAGTTAAACTTTTCGGGAAATGCGCTTATTTGCCTTCCAGTCGAGGGTAAAGATGAACAGACTGATATTTCTCTTATATTTTTACGGTACAGTCAGCAGCTGGTTAGCTTAGCTTAGCATAAGGAATGGAAACAGGGGGAAACAACTAGCCTGGCTCTGTCTAAAGGTAAGAAAATCTGCCCAAAAGCACAGTTAAAGTCCACTAATTCACACGTTTTATCTTCTTTGTACAAAATCCAAAACGAGTTACGGTTTTACGGGGGGTTATGTTATGTGTGGGACTACTTTTTGACTGTCCAAGAAATAGTCCTATCTAAAACTCAGCCCAGATTTTCCTTAAAATGTAGGCCTACATGTTCGGGAGTTAGTTTAGAGGATTGAAAACACTTTTACGTTTGTATGCTCAATAAGAAGCAACAGTCAGCAGCCAGTAAGCTTAGCTTAGCATAAAGACTAAAGGAAAAAGCTCTCTAAAGCTCACTAATATATGCATTGAAGAAGAAAAAGAAGATATAACATGTTTTAATGTAATTAATGAGCTTTAGAAGTGCTGATTTTGTTTCCTTCAAACAGGATGTTCAGCTGTTTCTACTCTTTACACTCGGCTAAGCTAACCAGCTGCTGTTACCATCTCATATAACTTTTGGCAACAAAGAAAATAAATATGTTTTCCAAAATGTTTAACCTTTCCTTAAAAAGTGGAGGAATTCTGCGTTCTGAGGTGGTCAGGCTGCCTGTGTCTGGTGTTGATTGAGAGAGTCTGAATGTCAGAATCAGCTCCGTGAAACAGTTGGAGCAGAGGGAGCATTTAGTCTTTGTTGTCCGCCATCACAGTTATGTTTGTCCAAAGGCCCACTGGAGCCATAGAGTTGAGTTATTCTACAATCCAGAGAGCAAGCCCCACATCAGTAACATTTATGGACAATTTATAATTGATGTGCCCATTTGATCTCCCTCTTCACCATGAGAAAAACCATCTGAACAAACACGGATGGTGTAAGTTTATTGCATTAATATGGATTCTTCTCCTCTGCTCCTCCTGTTCACTCCAAAACCCAGAAGACCTCTTTAGAATAACTCAAACCCCGAACATGTCAGACTCAAATCCAAAGGCATCTGTCACATTTTCCACTCAGCAAGCAGAACTCGATTGTTTCCCCCCTGGCAATACAAATATGAACACAATTCAAAGCTAACAAAACTGACAGGGAATTTATCACTGTAAAAAGACTTAGACAGATAGCTTTTATTTGGCAGATCACCGGTTTTACAATCAATCAATCAATCATAAGTGTGTGTGTGTTTTTAGAGATATTTTGGGGAGATAGTTGCCTTTATTTGATATGACTGTGCTGCAGTGACATGATATGCATCTTAAATAGTCGGCCGCCATGCCCCAGATACGTTTCTACTGTCTCACGGTTCCATTAAATGTATTTAAAATCTCACCCCAGCTCGCACATGATCATGCATGTACCATTCACAGCCTGGTTTCTGTCTTGGCAGGTTTACTGCATTGTTCCTGCACTGAAGTAAAATTGTGAAAAAGAACATGAACTACCAGCTGATGTTGTAAGAACAATTCAAATTGTTCTCTAGCTCTGACCCACTGACCAGCGTATCGACAGGTCAGTGTTACAGTCATTAGATTCACAAACTGGGACTTATTATTTATTTATTTTTTTTTAAAAATGGAAGTTTTGTGTATTTTGCAGATATGTTGGAAAGGGAGACTTCATGGCTTCAAACTGAGAATGTCCCGGTCAAACATCTGGTTACCTTACCTAAAATCCAGGCAAAGGACCAGAGGAGCTGATGGCTGTCTCATTAGGTTTTTTTTTTTTTTTTGTTTCAGGTTTTAAGTAAGTCATCGCAGGCCTTGAGCTTATGAGGCAGACACAAGTCCATAAATTCTTTGCAGCTGTAGCAATAATCTGCTCAAAAAGAAAAAAAATAAAATACTTGCACGGTGTTATCTCGTTCCCAAATGTTCATTTATTCTGCACGGAGATGATAATGTATGTTACACATCACAGATGATGTAACGCGTGGACCATTTGTGGTCGAAACCTCAGTGTATGCTGTCTGTTAAATTAAATTTCCACTCACCTACTGTATTTATTTATTGATAAACCAGAGAGTAGCACATCATAGTAATTTAGATTATTTGTGTAGAAAGAGTCTTTCAGTGTCCCTTGAGAGAGAACAACTTGCAATGAAATTTTTAGGGATTCTGTTATTCCTATCTTCCTTTTGTTCTGCAACACAACCATTCATTTTTATTGCATAAACACGGTATCCGGACGTCATTTGTTAAATGAAATCATGGATTCTGGTTGTCTGGTTTTGCACAGCAACCAGTTATATATCCATTCACCCTTTGCTTCTTTTACATGTTCAAGTGAGGTGACGTGAGCATAATCAACTGCAGTAGTTGTATTGCTGTTACGCAGCGACTGCAAGCAGAAACAGAAATGCTGCTGCTGTGTTATCATTGTCGTTTTTCCCCTGACTGCTACTAGAAAGGTGACGTGATTCAGTGGAAGCAAAATCCAGATCCAGATCCCGTGAGGAGACACTCGGAGTCTCTCACAATGGCAGACTGCACTGCTTTATCATCGGCCCTGGGGAGAGGGAGTGGACCCTTTCGTGCCATGTTCACAGAGGCACGTCACAGGCTATTTGTCATAGTAAGCATGTATGTGTGTGTGTGTGTGAGAGAGAGAGAGTGTGTTTGGGGGAGGGGATGACTGAGAAATGGTCACATCTTAATTCCTTCGGTGATCCTTTGGCCCTTCTTTATTGGCCCAACAGAAGTAATCGTATTAGCAAATATGATAGAGGAGAACACAAGCCCCTTATAATATGAGCATGACAGACTACATACCTTTATTGTAATCTTGACTCTTGTCATATATCAATTTTATTTATACAGCCCAATATCAGAAATTACATGTATTTGCTTTGCAATCTGTACAGCACATGATATCTCTGATTTAGATAGGAAAGAACTCCCAAAATAACCTCTAATGGAGCAAAAAGGGACAGAGAGGAGGGGCCCCTTCCTTCAGATGGACTGATATGCAATAGATAACAACAGTAAAGTTACAGTGCGGAAAATCAGAATTATTATATTAGGTTAATTGCAAACATATATCAAGAATATGGATCCCACTGAGCAGCTTCCAGGTGGAAAACAGGTGGGACCAGAGCCGGAAAAACCTCCTCTCCAACACGGAGACGCTATCAAGAGCTGAAACCCAAGGACAACATTCACACAGACAGAGACGAGACATTCACAAACACGGAGAAGAGATGATGACACCATTCGCACCGATGAAAAAAGAAGCAAGGACAGCACTCACACAGACGGAAAGAGGCAAGGACGCTATTTAGAAAGAGGGGGAAAAGAGACGAGGACACACCGCTCACGCAGGAGGAGAAGAGACAAAAGTTGAGGCTTGGTCACTTTGCTACACCACAAAGCTTTAGACTCCACCTGGTGAAGATAGGGGTGAATCCGGGGTCAGCTTTGATGCTTTGGTGCATGAAGGAAATGAAGAGACGTGGATTCAAATCACTTTGCATCTTATCCTTTAAAGGACGTCGTCTGTGAAGTGGCATCATTGTTTCACTCTAAATAGTGATCCCCAAACCTCTTTTACTGGATGAAGTAGCTATTTTGTGACTAGTTTAAAAAAAAAACTATAGATGTTGGACAGATGTGCTTTTTAAAGGATGGTGGCAGAGCTCAAGTGAAATGAAGCATAAGCCCAGGGGATCAATACACCCCAGTGTGAGTCAACAGGAGACACACACACACAGAGCTCTCCTTCCTTCCAGAGAGGAAATGTTCAGTCCATAAATATTTGGAGTTTGCTAATTGAAAGAATCTGTGCAGCTTCGATTCTGGGAGGTTCTTTAAACACTGAAGTCATATGGATTCTTTGTATAGTTATCTGTCCCTTTGTTCATTAGTGCCAAGTGAAATGAGCTGAGGCTATGGTAAACACGGAGACAGGCAGACACACACATTCAAGGACGCAGACACACACAGGTTAGGTTTGATCTGCCACGGGGCATTGTGTGTTTGATAGTCGGTTGTTTCCCCCCCTCTGAAGACCTTTTGTTTTTTGCTCTGCCATGATCCTGCTTTCTGATTGGCAGGCTTTGTTACATGCAACACAAGCGCGGGATATGCTTTTATGTAAGCAAATGAAAGCAGCCCGCTGGGAGAAGAGCAGACTGATATGAAATTCAACTGAAAAACATGTTTGCATGTCACCGTGTTTGCATTCGGAATTAAGAATTCATGAACATAGGTGTTTTTTTTGTTTTTTTTACTGTAGCGCACACACACACACACACACACACACACGTCTAACAGTGTTGCAGACAGCTCTTCTGCAGCCTATGGAGGAGACACACTCATTACAACTAAATGAGACTGCAGCGGAGAAACAAGCCTAAAAGAAATTCTGCTTTGTCACATCACCATAAAAGGAGAATTAAAGTAATAGAAAGTAAGGCATGCCACACATTGAGAGCTTCAGCAGACACGCTCGCTGAAGTGTTGAGGCTCCCTGAGTGTTACGTGTGTGTTTCACTTTGTGTGCAGCTCATTTAGCCTCTGACTGTAACACGTATAGCGTGATGTGTTTTTAAGCCCTTTCACTTAACATGCTAGGCTGATTGTTCAACTATTGCGGCATAAGTTATGCATAGAAGCGCAGATGGGAAATGTGTCTGTGTGAAATGACAGCTGACATGGTGGATTTTGGATCACGTTCTGTTCTGTGCGTGCATGAATCTCCCTTTCTTCTTGTCTTTCCGCCTCTCAGACGGACCTTAAACACACCAGCTCTTCTCTCATGATCTTAATACATCACGTTATGCTCTCTGGGGACTGGTGACATGTCTCATACTTGACTAAAATATTAACTATATAGGGTTCATCGTAAATATAGTTTGATTATTTGACTGCATGCATGTTTCTTACAGTAAAATTGTTCTATAATCTGCCCTTATTCACCAACCCAGCACTACTTTGTGCAGAACGAACCGGTACACTATGTTCTCATGGTAAACAGAGTTCAGGTGCAGGTTAACCTGTAACTCCTCTTGGGTGGTTACTCAGTGTTCATTCAGTTTCACTTGATGTTCACCACTCAGTTTGAGTGTCTACACACAGAGGACTCATGGACCAACTAGGACCCCAAGGTTTATGGACTAACACTGTGGTGCAAAGGCCTGTAATGGAGACCAACAATCTTAGATATCCTGCAGCAGCCGTCAGCGTGCAACCTGATGACCTGAGTCCGAGGTTTACACCTTCTCCACACCATCGTTCACCAGATGTCGGTGTGCTGGATGGTGAGAAGACTGGAACCACCCTGCTGTTCACTGGAGTGGTCCTAGCCATTGTGGGTGTTATTTTCACCACTATGGGCTGGCATAACTACCTATCCAACCCCACCTTTGAGTGGACCCAACTCCTGGGCCCCATCCTGATCTCTGTCGGCGGCACTTTTGTGCTTACAAGTGTCTGCAAGTTTGGGATCATCTCCTGTTGGCCCTGCAGAAAGCCGGATGATGAAGCGATTGTAATGCCTGTGATGGAGCAAAACTCAACGCGGCATTCTTTTACATTAAATGGCATAAATCGACCAATCATGTTACATAATAGCACAGCAATGCTTTGTCTTCCACCTGTGTACGACTTTATAAGCCGGCAGGCTGGAACTCAATGGCCTGGTGGGTCTGTGAATGACATCCGTGTAGGCATTCCTCCACATGTGTACTGTGTGGATAATGCAGCTTTCACAGCAGCAGCAGAAGAAGAAGACAGCTCAGCTCACAGCACAGACACATACTGCAGAAGAAGCAGGTAAGAAACAGCAGTGGAAAGTAACTAAGTACATTTACTCAAGTACTTAGAGGTACTTTGCTTGAGTTTTCCTTCCTCCGTCAACATCAACATTTTTTTTTTGCCTTTGATATTAATTCCATAGACTTCCATGGTACTGAGCTTCGTTACATTGCCTGCTGCTTGCCCAGCTCCTGTTCTGGCACGACACTGGCTCTGCTCTCTGTCACTAAGGAGGAAAACCTCCTTTTCCTGTTGGTCCTAAATGCCTGTGGTACAAATACCAACACTCCCCTGGTGCTTTAAGCTCACAGTCCGGGCAGTAAGGGTAACAAACTGAGCTACCATTAGCTAACAGCAGCTGTAGTTTGCAGTACTTTACTGTCATAATCTGATTATATAATATATATTCTTTTATGAAATTAGACATTCTGCATGCTTTAAGTATATTCTAATACTTAAATAAGATTTTGAATGCAGTTAGTTTTACACAAGTAAAAGATCTGAGTACTTGTTCCATCACTTACATGACAGACAAACTGTTGAGGAAGCACAAACCTCTAAGATCCATTACACATCCACAGTTGATCCCAGTGAGGCCGAGCCTTGCTTTTTACCCAGCATGCAACATGTTGACACTAAAACCGTCAGAGGTAGATAGTTAATCTTAAATCAGATTTGAGCGTGTTAAAACCTCACAGCTTCTCACAGCTGCTCATTAAAACAGACACAGTGTGCCAGAGTTCATTTCTCATTAACCACAAGATGACTTTCCCCTCGGCCCAAAGTGTTTTCTGGCCGTCAGTACGTTCTCAGGCAGTTATGGTGCAATTAATCTACGAGTGTCTACTCTATGATAGTCAACACACTGATATTGATCCACATATGTTACTATACTCGGAGCAATGTGTCACATAATACATTCTGGTTGTTGTCACTCTGAAAAAGAAACAAAATGAAGCTGGATTTTCTAGTTAAGAGGGGATTTTCTTCGTCTTTTCATAAAATTAAATAAGCCTTGTGTCAATGAAATGGGGACAATTAAGACCAAAATAGTTCCACATCTTCTCCTTTAATCACACTTTGCTGTGTTGACATTCACAGCAGCCTTTCTAGCTCAGCCGTATCATCAAAATGTGGCAGGCGCTGTGCAGAATCAACCGTATAACGTCATATCAAAGAAATTTCAGCGTATGCGAATGTGCTTTGTAAAAAGGAAAAGCAAATTGTGGCGTGAGATTATAGCCCATCATATTTTCCCACCTGTTCCCAAAACCAAGTGCAGAAGGAAACATAACATTATGTATTGTCATAAAAAAAAAGTTTCTTTCCACTAATTGCAGGATCCCATTTATTTGAAATCCAATCAAAGATCCTTGGACAGACGTCCTGCTAAATACGAAGCTGCCTTCCATTAGTGGAAAGTTACAAGTTTTCACTTTCTTTTATTGTTTTTAGACGATTACTCCCAGCAGGTTTCCAGGAAAGTAATTCACTTTAATAAAAACAGACAGCAGGAATAATATAGTTAACCTAGGATAACTATAAACTGCTGTCCTGATCATATGAACACATGCTCTGCTCACCAGCTCTCACTTATGTTGTCACAACTTCTGACCTGTTTCAGTATGTTTCCAGTGGTTAATGCCAAATAGAGGAATGATCAAGGGAGAAATTGCTCAACCTCAGTGTTTTCTTTTAAAGGGCAATCGGCTTCCTAACGTTTGCTTTAAGCATAACCAATTGTGCCTGTAAACATTTGGATATTAGCCAGCTCTTCTCTTAAATCCAGCGTGCCTGTTGTTTAATTCCTCGCAGGACCGAGAAGACGGAGGATGGAAGAGGACGTGATGATGACAGCAGCTCTACCTGTTCGCGTCCACCTGCATACGAGGACATCTACCCTTCCTTCACAAAACCAAATCTGACATAAACAACTTCCTGGAAATCCTGGAATTCCATGTCTTCCTAAGCACTTCCTCTTACTTGTTGATAGGTTCAAGGATGTCAAAGCGATCTGATGAGGTGTCAAACAAGCATCAAACTTGACATGTATTTCAAGTAAGGTATTTTCACTCCACGCAACACAAAAGCAACTTAGCTTAGGTTTTACTTTTTCCTCTCGCAGCTGTTATCATGTAGTTACCACAATAATTATGTATGAAGTCATAAAATCCACTAAGATGAGGCTCCCTGGAAGAAAACCTCATTAAAATGGAGATTTATGGACAAACTCAGCTCTATCTGAGAACTCTAAGGTTTTGGAAACTTAGAGATACTAAATTTATATTCAGCATAAAAACACACACATTTATCCAGCGCTTGTTGTCTCTCAATAGCTGCACAAACCACTGTACATACCCATTAAATGTTGGCAGAGGAGATGTAGACAGCCGCTATTGCCTGAAAGAAACATGGGGACAATTTAGCAGAGATACTTTGAAAAAAAACAAACAAGAAAAAAAAAAAGGATTTTTGTTTATGCTGGGAGAAAATGAACATCAAAAGAGGAAAAAAGTCATAATGGCCATTTAACATTTAGTTGTAATTGTTCACATATTGGTAACATTTCTCATATTTGTGTGTGGTGTTTAAAGAGGCTGCGGAAATCAAAGGATGATCACCTCAACATGACAAAACCTCATGAACATACTATACTATAGGACCAGTGATGGAAAGTAACTAAGTACTCAAGTACTGTACTGAAGTAGCCTATATTTTCTGGTACAAGTAATCAAGTATTTCCCTTTTCTGCTACTTTATACCATTACTCCAATTCAGAAGCAAAAGTTTTACATTTATTTCACAACTTATGTTTAGTTACTTTTTAACAACATAAAATATAGTCAACAAATTAAATGTGATGTATTTGCCTGTAATAAGGTAAGATCAGACTTTATTAATCCACGCAGCTGCAACATTAAAGTGATTTATACATGTGTCAATTATCATAATCCAATCATTTTGGATTATTCTGAAATTAGCCACTCCAGTATACTTTCAATTTTGGCACTTAGTAGTATATTTGAATTGATTTTTAACTCAAGTAAAAGTTTCAGTGTCTGACTTTTACTCTGCGTTTTTCTGCAGGATCATTCAACCGAACGTGATTTACTGAGGAGTTGAATGTTTGCAGGGTAAACTCAAGAGTCAGTGCACCACACGGGGGCAGAAACACTGAGGGAATCAATACACCTTCACTCACTGGGTCAGGTCAGGTGGTTTAACGGGACAGTATGCAATAATAATAATAATAATAATAATAATAATAATAATAATAATAATAGTTGATGGCTGACGTTTAGACTAAGGTGGGACTTTTCATTCATATCTTGTGCCGCAATGCAGCTATAACTTTTATTCTCCTGTTTTATTCAACGTTTTCTTTTTAAAAATATATATATTTATGTTTAAATCATATTTATATGTGTATTTTGTCCTTTTCGTGTCTTGTCGTTTAAAGTTGACACACAAATAAAGTCGCCTAAAACAATCTTTATTAATAGTGAACTAACTGCTGTCGTCATTTCGCAGTTTGTTTGGTGTTATGATGACAGTCTTTAATTGAACACGTCACTGAAATATGAGCAGTGACAGATTGAAATAAATGAATAACTGGTTGGAGCGCAGGAACGCGTCTGTGTGTGTCAGCGTGTTACAAACCGTATCAGCCAACATATGAACAAAAAATAACAACCAGTCACTCTCTGTGTTCGCGAACCTATCGATCAATAATTTGCAAATGATTTATTAATTTAATTGTGGCTGAATTAGGAGCATCTGGGGGTAAAATGAAACTTTATTTATTTATTTATTTGGTTCAAACTTTTCTCCAGTGAAACCTGTTCCTGTTAAAACTCTTTGAGTAGATTAAAAATCAAATATTCACAATAGAAACAAACATATCTTTAAAATCTGGGACTATATTTTGTATAAAGAGCTTGTTGGCGTGTTTTGAGTTATTAATGGCGCTTCACGAGTCACACACTGAATCCAAGCTTCAGGAAAAAAAAAAAAAAAAAACTCTTGAAGTGAATCTCCTTTTTGTTTGGATGAGAGCTGACATGTCGCTCAGTAAATATTGACTCGATAACTAAAAATATCTTATTTTTTTCCTCCCCCAACACTTGCTCAAATCCTCTTAAATTAACAACCAATCTGTGCTCCAAAAAAGCACGCGCGCTCCAAAACAAGTTTCCAAAAATTAAAAAAAAAAAAAAAAAAAAAAATCATAGCAATTTAGAAAACATCTCAGGACCTCCTTCAAACTTGTGCCGTTTGCCTGTGCAGATTTGAAACCGCAGCGCAATATGACTTTCATTATTTTTACAGCACAGTAAAATGCGGGTGGCCGACAAGGCCCATTATTTCACCATTTTAGAGCATTGGAGACGATTTATGAAAGTATTACGGAACATGCTGAACGATAACAACTCCGAAATAAAAGAGAGACAGAGAGAGAGAGTGGGAAAAAAAAGTCGCCCACAAAATCCCACGAGAGCGTGAGTCCTGATATGAGTTTTAAGGTTATGAATAGATTATTATCAGTAATTTTGTGGTTAATAATAAGGGAAACCGCTTTATTATTTCCAGCTGGAGGTCCTTTAAAGAAAAACAGGAACAACACTCAATTATTTACAATTACATCCCCAGAAAAATCGGTGCTTGTTGAAATGATTTGGCCTGTTAGATTATGTCCTGATGATTTCTATAACGACGCAGATAAATTCAAAATGAGTTCATGGCTTTATAGTCTATAACATTAAAGTGAAGGCAACAGGTGTTTTTCTTTATTTTTATTCATCTCTGTTGGACTGGACCAACTCTTACTCACAGTCTGTGTTTTTTTGTCACGTGTTTTCCAGGATGAGCGGGTGTATTGTTGAGGCCACTAAAGTGGTTTGATTGTGCAGGAGGCCTGAGCTGGAGGCCCACTCACTAAACCACATGTGCTCCCAGCTAAACATTTGTGGATGGATTTGGAAACTACATTTTTTTTCTTCTTCTTCTTTTGAAATCAAAAATACCAAAAGGGTCAGATAATCCCCGGCAATCAGAGTAATTAGCAGTGACCTTGCACTGCATGCTGGCAAAGTGAGCGGACCAAAAGCCATTGTGTGTTTTTGCATTGTTACACCACTAAACTCCCATATGGTGCATGCTAATAAGACTGAGAGACTCACAAACAGTTGTAGCTGATGTCTGGGCTGTAACTTGAGCTCATTGTGTGAGGATGTAACACTTGGTGAGGAGCTTTGTTTTGTTTTGACTGACAAAAAGCTACAACTCACGTGTCAGACAGGGGTAGAAAAACTTTGGAAAGTTTAGAGTCAGCTTTGTCTCAGCAGTTGTGACACACAGTTTTCTTCCACCGCCACGCTGTCTGACTGTTTTAGAATCAGTGGTACCCGGAGAAGTGGGCATAGACTTAATTTATGTTTTTAAAATGACCGGTCCAGTGTTAAAAACAGTGATGTAAGACTACTGTTGCATATATAGCATTTACACATTGTCACTCAACTTCTGCTGCTTCGCGTCAGGGGGTAAGAATCAGTATGAAATCAACTTAAACTGCAGAACAGGAGCAGATTTCGCAATATATACTGACCCCATAGATGGGTGAGACAATTGTGGATTTTGTGTGAAGTATTCCTTCTTACTTATTTAATCACTGTGTCATGCCTTCACCCCTGTAGAAAAAGGAAAAACTCAGGGGATTTAGAAGTGGGTCTATACTGGAGGCTGAAAAATAAGTGGATATACGCTGCATACCTGTGAATAGCGTGCACTACAACACTGTTCACGTTATACTGTTCTGTATCATCTTGTTCTAACTACACTGAGTGAAATATTCTAGATGTCTTGCACATTTTTTCCCCATTCACACCATATTTTCTATGTTTGGAAACTTTCTTAGTGAGAATTTAAAGTAAAGCTTTAATGACTGGTCCACTAAGCTTCTGTCTGTTAAGGTTTTATTTCTTAACTGAACCTAACGACATGTTAAGTGAATTATAAGCAGTGAGCAAATATTACATTTAAAAGTATTTTTTTTTACGTGTGCAGACATTTTTTTTTTTAAACGTAACTGAGCCTCCATTAAAGAGCTCGTTTACTGAAATTACAGAAATAAATGTTTTCCCTTACCTTGACTCACTCCCTGCTCACTCAGTGATTCACGACCTGTTTTAACACAAAGCACCTGTGACCTCTTACTACAGACCGCATTTACGTACAGTACATTGTGAGCAGGTCTGTGATTATCTTGCATCAGATTCCTTCAGAGGCCTGAAGAGGTGAAACAAAAAGAAGCAAAGATTGGAGAAAAGTCTGAAAAATACAACTAATTATTTATTTTTTTTTTTTCTCAGGCTAGAGACACTTTCTGGAAAATTATGTTGCTATTAAATTTCTTTAAATGTATTTTTTCATTAATTTGAGCACCACAAACAAAGCTCCATTTACTTCTAGTGTATAACTCTAAAAAACAAACTATCTTCATGACCTGAAGTTAAAAAAAAAACCTTTCTTGTATTTGAGTGGACCAACCCTTTAAATGCCCCGTGCACATATGGAGCTGGCTGTACTTGAGGAAAACTTTTCACTCCAATGACATTAAAGGACACAAGCTTCTGTCAGGACATTTATTTTGACGGGGAGAGGCAGATCTGGTGAGCCTCATTCACATTTTCGTCTCCGCGTCCCTCGAGATTATTTTTAGCAGCTGAAAGTGGCTGTTTTCAAAATAAGTTCCTGACTGTATATCAAAAGATCCCAGTGCCATAGTGGTGGGCTTGCTCTGTGTGCCTGCTTTCATTTCCCTGTGTGTGTGTGTGTGTGTTGCTACGTAAGAGCCTGTTGCAACTACAGGGCATGAAGAAGGGGGACAAATGGATTCCATGTTTGCAGGAAAACACGCTGGAGGCACAGGAAAACTTTGTTGTTTATGAAAAACACGTGAAACCAATCAAATCTGAATTATCTTCCTGTTGTTCCAGCTTTTGTCGTTTGCAGTTTTCAGTTCGCTCGCCAGCAGTGTCACCACCCAGCGAGCAGGTCTGTGTCTGTGCATGGAAGGTAGAGAGACACACATGCAGTGAACTCACATGCACCCGGAGACTCACGCTGCACACATGCAGCCAGTGTTCTCACTGTTTGCTGTGCAGTCACTCTGAAATTGATTCGACTCTCAGATTAAAGCCCTCGCACTTTTTTTTTTTTTTTTTTTAATTTTTTATTACTATGCCTCCTCTGGTGGGGATGGTGGTGAAAAATGCAAATTATCTGCTTTTTTTTTTAATCCTTAAGATGCAGGAAAAACAAACTCATTACACTTTTTTTTTTTTTTTTGGACTCTCCTCTTATATTTTTTCTCACACACACAAACACAAGCAGACAAGTCTGCGAGAGGAGCGTCTAAACCTCAAGGGGATCTGATAAATAGTCAACCCACAGGAAATGATTTGCAGACCTCCTCAGCATAATAACCCATTTACATACTCATCCTCTTTTGGAGCACACACACACACACACACACATGGAAAAACACAATTCCTCTAACAAACACCACATGTACAGACAAGCTTACAGGTACGTGCAGCTACTTGGAGACACGCTTACATATGCAAATACCTGCTAACACACACCCACACTCTTTTTTTTTTTTTTTTTTTTTTTTTTTTTAGATGATTGCCCCTTTCCAGAGCTAACGTGGCAAAACAATCAGCTATAACCAAGTTAAAGCCCTGACTATATGTAGCCATGATAAAGTCATCTCCCTCTCTCTGCCTCCCCCCTTCTCTCTCTCTCTCTCTCTCTCTCTTTCTAATAACTTTCCCCTCACAATTTTTTATGGCCAAACTTCCTCTTCGGCTCACCTCAGAGAGCAGGTGTTCAGCTCATTCAGCCGGTTCAGCTTCATCTGCTGCGTTATTGGAAATAACCATATACGTGTTATGGGGGCAACCACAAGTGGATTTGAGTGCTATTACATGTGTCGTCTGTAAGGGTCAGTGCTTTGTCACGCCGCAGGAGGACGTGTCATGTGGAAAAAGAGTTCAGAGACGATGATATTAACTGTGAGGACAGCATTTAATTCTGTATATGATAACTGGCTTCAGTCCTCATGGGAATCGTGTATGACTTTAACAAGTATGAGGCTTTAAATGTGGGATGTTATATGGTAGATTTCACTGACAAATGCAGGCAAAGTTCCCATGTGACAAATATGTCTGTATCTCACAGTGACCTTTCAGGGCTGTAACTGAACACAACATTTAAACTAAACTTTCTCATTCCAGTTTTACACTTTCTATTAAGTTTTTTTTTTTTTTTTTGAAATACTAATACTGTGTCTCGCAGTGTTCGTTACTGGATGGAGTTTGCTCTTTTCTTAACGAGTGAAGCTTCAGAAAACGCTGGTATGTGCAACTCGAGTTAAGATTATTGTGTTGAGAAAATCTTTATGGATTGGTACAGTCCAAGCCACAAAACCAACAAAAGCAAATGGAAAAAAAAGGGATCTTTGACAAGCTAAAGGATACCGTGCTTCCAAGTGTCTGGCTCCTAAATGATCTAATCCTAATATCTAATCTCTCTTGGCCCAACTATTCAGACTTCAGACTCTATTTATGTGGTTTGACACTTGAGATTGTTCAGACGCCTGTTGTCTATTTTTTTCCGTCATTTTAACACACTTTATGACACTCTGCTCATGAAGGTGTTATGATAGATAAATAAACTTACTGACTTACATTTTCATTCATATTAGTAGTGATGACACTAAATCACGGTGGGGACTGGAGCTAAACTGTTGGCATTAATAATATAAACAGGGTAAATGAGTATAATACAGATGTTGTTTATTAAAGAATTCAGTTCATCTGGGAACATTGTGTCTCTTAGATTGATACGTCAGGGACTGAATCAACCAATCAGAAGTCAAATGATTATGATTATGGGACTAACAGTACAAGAATTAGTAACATATTTATACACTATTATACTATTGTATTATATCAGTACTACTTGTCTTTTTATGTATGTATAATATGTGCTATATATACTGTATTACATATATTAGAATATACTTAAGTATATGAGTGTGTATTGTAGTAATTATTATAATTACTGTAAGTTGTACGATTGACCTTAAACAACTCACTTATGTGGTCAAATGTATAGTAATATATATACCATCATATATATATATGTCATCTCTTTTTTATTTTGAATTTTTTTAAATTATATTTTAGTTAGATTTTCCAAGAGGGATCAATAAAGTTTTGTCTTGTCTTGTCTGGCATGTGGAATATAGTGTAAAAACATCATATCATAAATGATAATAAATATGAATGTGATGAATTCAGTTTATCATCTTCAGTATTTTCAGTCAAAGATAAAAAAGTTTTTATATTAAAAACAAATCTGCTGCATTAAATGTAACGTGACATTAAACATGCTGACGATTTATAAAAATAAGTCCTCACAACGTCACTCTCACATGGACCTTGTGCTCCTGCTGCTCTGAACCTTTGTGCTCCACCAACAGCCTGAAACGCTGCAGAGAGCATTTTAATAATCGTAATAATAATCATGTGTTACTGAATATATTTTAGGGGCAATCATATGTCATTATGATTTGGTGCAGCGGGGAAAGGAACTGCAACACAAAACAAACAGTAAGTAATTATTAATGGTTAGTTTATTTACAGTTTGAGCGGTGATTCATCGATGATTTACTCAGACTCCCCTGATGGTGAAAGGAGCTTTCCTGGTCACATGAAGTGAAAGTGAGAGGACAGAGACTCACTTATTTGGCTGAGCGATGCCCCATAACCATTACTCTCCTGGCTCCCAGGTTTCCATACCTCCCCTGTCAGTGAATACAACAGTAAGTATAACATTTCACACTAACAGAAATTAGGAGCAAGGAGAAAAGTAAACATGGGAGAATTTGGGAGCTGGCGTATTTTGGAAAAGAAATCCTGTGTTTGCATTAATATTTCACCTCTGGGAAAACTTCTGTCACTGACAATTTAAAGGGCACGCAGCCAACATTATGTCAATTTGCTGTTACGGTGGTATTTATGACTTTATTGAATTAGGGGGCAGAAAGTCTGTGGTGGGTCGAAATGTTCGGGGGCGGGAGGAGAAGGTGAAGAAGGAGAAAAAAAACAAAAGAGTGAGGACGGAAAAATCAGGACTTATTTTTGTTTCAAATGTGTTTCCGTCCACATATGGTCCTTGTTTTGGCCTATATACCAAGAATCTCAGAGGTGACCCGTGACCCAGCTCCTCAGACTAACATGATTTTGGCTGTCTCACTTTGAGTTCAATTTGACCCGGTGTCCCCGAAGTTCAAGGGTCACCTCCAGGGAGCAGCAAATTAACCCAATGTGTCAAACCTGGCATGACACCATGTTCAGCCGAGCTCTGTTGTTTAAATATTCTCGTTTCCACTTGCGTTCATTTGATGTTCGGCCGTCTCTTGTCCAGTCTTCTTTTTTTTTTTGTGGGTTATTTTAAATTCTACCTCTCTTCAAAGTTTATGGTGTGTGACTAATTTTCCCCCTTTTAACCTCCCTCATCCTTTTCTGCTGTAATCCCACCCCTCTACACGGCAATCACCTCTCCCCTATTCTCCCCTGCCTCTTTTTCTTCTCTGACATCTTCTTCCTTTTCTTCTGGGCAGGATCTCTCCTTCTGATCTTCCCTCTCTCACTCTCTCTCTCTCTCTCTCTCACCATTTCTCTCTCAGCCCAAAAAATCCTTCTCTCTCTGTGTCTGTCCCTGCGGTTAAAGACGTTTCAGTTCAGCTGTCACAAATTATGTTCGCCTGCCCAGCTGTCAAAACAGGGGGGTGTCCCTTTCATTCCACCTCACATACTACGAAAGGAGATGGGAGGGAGGAGGGCTTTAACGCTCGTGTTTGGACACAAGCAATTATCTCTAATTATTGTTTTTCTTTTCAGTTTCCCTGTCCCGATGGAGGTCTGACGAGACGAACATGCAATAATCCGCTCCAGTCGTCCAGAATCAGCGGGCCTTCGGAGTCCAGGCTCGGTCTTGGGACTCTGTGGCTTTCATCTCAATGTGAGTCAGGAGTTGATTCAAACATGGAGTGATGGGAGAATTAACCCCTGGGACCCAGCTTTCAATGGGCTCAGCTAAGAGATTATATGTGTTGATGGCAGGCTTTTATATGCAGTGGGCTTTCAAAACTTCAGCTGTTAAATCAAGGCACAGGATCTTCACCTATAGGTCTTCAGTACATCTCCCTCCTGGCACCTCATGTTACATCTTTGTATCCTGAAACTGTGCGTGAGTAACATTTCCTCTGAAGTGCCAATGACACGGCCTGCAGCTTCACAAATTATACCGTGCATGTTCAGGGCCGAAGGACTCTCATCAGACTGCCACTGGGAGTTTACATTCAACGTGCAGCTTCAGATTCCCATGACCGTCACTGAGCCTTTGGGATTCAAGCTCCTTTTAGTGCATGAGAAGATATGTGAAATAGTCCTTGAAAGTAAATGCACACAAACACGAATAGGGGAACAGAAACATACAGTCGATGTCAGACGTACTGGATCATCCTCGAGATTGTAATTAATTCGAGTTTGAAGCTGACATCTTTGGTGGTCCTCGCGCGGCTTCTAAAGCACGGCGAGGGGGAGAGAGAAAAAAAAAAAAGAAAAATCCTGTCCGTCAGACTTGTACAACATGTTGCATGCATCCTTTGGTTTCAGCGTGCATGCCAAACCCAAAGGATGTTTTGGCAAAACAAAAAGCCACACGTCTCAAATATGACTGACACAAAGGATGTCAAGGGGAGGAAGAAAACAAAAGAGGAGACAACAAACGAGTTAAACGGACTGATCAGTGTAGATAACACGGAACAGAATACAAATTCAAAAACAGCTGTTTGGATTTCTCCCCTTTGTTTCATAATAATGTGGCGTCTGGTTTAGCCTCCATTAGCCTGACCTCTGTCACATGTTGCCCCTCCACGTTGAGAAGCTTCATGCCTCTTTAAGGCGCAATCACACCAGCAAAGTAAATCCATGCAAATGTTATGGATCCTGTGTTGAACTTTAAGGGAACAGATAACTGGAGGCCAAATGTGGGAACAAACTGTAGCTTATTAGTAGTGCTGCAGGTTCATTTTTATTTAAGCTTCCCTTCCCCTGTCAGAGTATTAACTACAGTAAAAAAGAGACATGGTTACATCATCTACAACATCTTTTTGTCCCACTAAGAGTGAGCTAACTAGCTTGCTAAGTGACAATTAGCAGGTTTGCTAGCTGAGAGGGCTTTTATCCCCCCTCATCATTGTTGCAAACCCCTAACCCCAAACCTAAGCCTGAGCCTAAGCCTAACCCCAGAGGGGAGTAACTGGCACACAGAAACTAAAAAGGCAGCTATAAGTGACATAGCTATAAGTGTTTCTGTCTTGCTTGGGTGTTAGCTGTCACATGTTTTTTAATGAACCAGCTACAGTGGTTCATTAAAAATATTAGTCCCTATATCACCAAGCCTCTAGCAGCCTATTCACTGTAACAATCCAATTTCTGTGACTAGCCTCTGAAAACAAAAACATTTTTTGATGTCACTTATTATGGCAAATGTGTGCAAAATCACATCAAATACTGAAATCACGTATCCGCGTTCCCGTTAGGCATTGCACAAAACCACAGGACTCTTTATACTGTGTATGTGTAAGAACTTTACCAACAAATTTTGTCAGTATTTAATTGCAGCTTGCTCCAGATTATTAATCTGGAGCACAGAACCTCGTGAAAGGATTACAGGATACATTTATAACCACCCAGGATGCCCTTTCCTATCTCGGAAAGACAACGTGGAAGTTAGCTCATATATGCGACATAAGCTGATCCTCATGACAAACCCAAACCTCATACTGTATTTGGTCATATAATATGAGTCTCTAAATGTAATGTGCATTACATGGACCACCGAGGTTAAGTATATATATAGTACATTCACACATGTAAGAGTGTGTGCTTCTTTTTGTGTGGAATAATTTTGCCTCTGTAAAAGTCATCTGTGTCACTGAAAACCACCGAGGCGAGCTCTGCCTCATTGAGTTATGAGCTTTCCATGTGCCTGATGGATTGAGACCTCAATCTTCCCCTCGGGTCTTCCTTACAGAGCCAAAATGACATTCATGAGGCAAGTGGTTGATAAACACTTAAAGCAACAGATTATTTAGTGAAAAACGTGAAAATTCCTTTATTGAATTCTGATAAGTTTCCTTCGATTAAGTTTCAACACGGATTAACGGATTTTCCGGGCAGCTGGGAGCAGCAAAAAAAGGCAATATTCACCCATCTATGAAGGTCTGTTTCATGTCTGTAACAACATCTGAGGAAAGTGTACAGCTTTTTTTGCTACTCCCTTAATTTCACCAGCTAGTTGCTAACTTTGTTTGTCTCCCTTTTGCTGCTGCACAGTCTGTAGGGCTGCATGACGCCCCGCAGTTGGGTCAGGTGATCCTCAGGTTCGTCATTGCAGTCACGTGACGCATTTGCTAATAAAATATTGATCACAGCCGAATTAAAGCTCGAAACTAAAATAAACCGAGCGTTCTTATCTCATTTCAGCCACCCCGCACACATGGTCATTCTCTGAGGTCATAGCTGACCCATGTGATGCCAAAGCTTTGTGCTGTCCCCTTGCCCCACCCCCTCCACCCCCTCCCCATCTTCGCATTGTCCCAAAGGTGGTACCTCTTGGCCGATGTCACATCCATCCCCCCTCCTCCTCCTCCTCCTGCCATCCCCTCCTCTAATTCCTCTCCCCTACGGTCTGATCCACCCTTTTTTTGTGTCCTGAGTCTATAGTGGAGACATTACATGGCAAATCTCCATTGTCCAGCCTCAGGCTCTGCGTGTAATCTCTCTTGTCAAAGGGAATATTCAGCGATTAGCCCCCTGCAAATTACAAGGGGTGATCAGTGTGTCTGTTCAGCCCTCATTAACTGCTAACAGGGCTTCATCAGAACCACCCACACTACTGGGACCTTCAACCTCTCACCCCTGACACCTGGAACTTTCTCACGTCGGCTCCCCGAGCGCAGATTTCTTTCTGAATCAGACGTACTCTTCTTTTTGTGTCTTCCTGAGGCATCTGCGGTAAGACGGGGTGATTAAAGAGTTGCAGCGGTAGTTTGAAAGAAGATAAAAGATTCTTCCAGCGGCTGGCATCAAAGTGGCATCATGCGGTAATGAGTAGGTTGTCATCGCCTGCCTGACACGGGTAGCCTCCCATGTTTAAGACTGTCGGGATGGTGAGGAGGAGAACATAAGGAAAGGTGCCATTCAGTGACACGATAGGCCGTATTATCACAAGACCACCCATCTGTTACATATGTTGGACAAACAGAAGAGTTTCTAGGTGTAATATCTAGCAGATGGAGGTCGGCTGACGGAGAGGGCACATCAGAATGAGGTCGTCTATGATGCTGGTCAACTGGTCATTTCTCTCTGCCCATTAACCACCTGGGATCGGTATGTTTTGTCAGCTTTTCCCGAGTTTTAGGTTTCATTTGCAGTGCTTTGAAATCAAACACGCCCCACCACACACACACACACACACACACACACACACACACACACACACCCAGAAACAGGGCTTTCTCTGACAAACGCACATAAACACATATGCGTGTGTATGCACAGTGACGTCTGCCTCACACACATGCACACACATTTGCACAGTACACGTGCTGTTGGACAATGGCACTGCTGGTCAGTCCACCACTTTGGTCCAGACTGAAATATCCCAACAACTACCAGATCGACTGTGATAAACTTTTGAGCAGAAATTCAAAGGATGAATTGAAATGACAGACGATCCAATGATTTTCCAGTGTATTCGGATCCTTTACTTCAGCAGAAATAGCAACACCATACTGTGAAAATACCTCTAAAACTTTAATTAAGCAGTTACAAGTTCTTTCAGTTGCAACTTTCAACTTGTATTGATTCTAGTTGCCCCTGTGGACAAAAGCAGTAGTATTTCCACCTTTTATTCCAAGAAGAATCCAACCAAATCCGGTCTGGCGACTATCTAGAAATAGCCGGCCTTCTCACTGATGGCCTTATTTGTTTATATATGTCATATAGAGGCATCAGTATTAATCAGACTGTTTCATAACTGCAAATGTTGCATTTTCCTGCTGTAAATGTTTAACTAACTACTTTATATACTTTTGGGTAGTTCAATCTACAGCGTGATAGCGGCAGCTTTGCTATCCTGTGAAAAAAATTCAGCTTTTCATGAGCTCACAAAAAACTCCTCTTTCAGCTTTGTGACAATGCATTTTCCAGCTAAACCAAGGCAACTTTTAAATAGTTTATTTACCTCAAGAAATAGGAGAACTTTCTCAACCCAGATAGGAAAACTTTCAAAATCACTAAATCTGAAGATGTGTGGTTTTCACTGAACAGGAAAGGATAGAAATCTGCAATCTGTAATATGAAAAATAACAAGGAGAAGCATAAAGTTGCATAAAATAGCAAAATAGTACCTTGAATTTTGTAGTTCGGTACTTTAGTAAATGTATCTCATCACATATTACATGTAGCACGCTGACTTTATTTAGCTCAAAGCACTGCGGTGACAAAGTACAGCTACAGAGAGCTGCGAGCACAGCTGTAGACATTAGTCTTGTTAAGTACAAACTTAGCAAACATTTTCTGGTACATTCTAATTGTTGACCAACACTGTAAAAATAAGAATGCATGAAATCATTCCCTCGGTGTACGGTAAGCATCGTATGCAAAGAAGTTTTGCAGAGAGCAGGCACAGAATATGCGAGGCATGAAACGCAAAGGAAAATGTGGAAAATCAAGAGTTCACGGGGTTAACTTGCACTGTGATAGACTCTGATCATGTTATAAGCCCACATACTCTAAACCCACATCTGAAGATCTTTTGTGCTTTTGCCAGTGTATTAAAGACTGTGGACAGATTTAAGTGATAAGTGCAGAAATCTTGCAGGATGAAAGTGCCACTTTCCCTTCCAAAAGCTGCATCAGCTGCAACATCTTAGGATTCACCTTTCAGCCTGTCGTAGAAATCACTGCTGAGAGTTCAAGTATGATAAGACGTGAAAAATACAAAGGAAACTGATACTCTTCTCATGGTGTCCAGACTGCAAAAGGGAAATGGATTGTTATATCCCCAAATGCTGAATACCAATTTTGGAAAAAAAAAGAAAAGAAATGATGATCATTATCAGATGTAGAAGAGACAGTCTGTTAAGTTTGAACACATTGTCAACCAAACACTTCAGTTTCTCACGACCTTTTTTAAAAGATTATGCTCAGTTTGGGGTGATTTTGCAAGAAAGGTGTCATTTTGGAACCAGAATTCAGCACGCAAATGTTACTACGACAAAATGACTCTAGGAGTCTGCGTTTTATTGCACTGTACTGCACATGCACTGTTGATGAGTTGACTGAAATGGAGGCAGGGAAATTTAATCCAAGCAGTATTGTTTACAAGTAAATCTGCCACTAACAATGCCAACATTTCATCTTTCATGGTTGAAGATATTTATTAGGCTGTCAGCGCGCGTGAGGCCTTCTTTTCCCTGCTGTTTTATTATTTAATCATTTAAGAAGCCCCCTCAGCATCTCCCTTTAATTATGGTTTTCTTTGTAGTGATGTGTTCAAAGTTACAGTAGAGATGGAGCTGTAGGAGGAAGAAGAAATATTGTTTGTATTGTAACAGGAAAACCATTAATAAAATCTGCTGATTTATTTCAGGCTGTTTGGGATTTAGACATATTGTTAAAGTGGTTGATTCACTCTGTGCATGTGGGGTGGGAGTTTTTTTTTCAACATTTTTTATTATATGAAACAATAATTACATCCTCTATGTTGCAGGCCTAACTGAGCTCCAAGGTTTTGCCTCTTTAAAACAAAGTCGGTATTTTGACCAGATAACAAAAATGAACCTCTCATTGCCAGACTTCACTGAACGATTCAAATTAACGTGCATCTGATCTGCATCAACATGCATCTCATATTGTCTTGTATGACTGTGATTATTGCTGCTATTTACGATTATCTGTGTCTCCACATGACGAGCAGAATTAATATGTGTGCTGATTTAACACACGTGGTGATGCTTTCACTGTCCTCGTGGGGACACATGTAGCCCTGTTGTGTTGCTCGACAACACGTGTCTCTTGTTTCCGTTGGTTGACAAAAATTCTGGATGGTCCAGCTTGGATTTTTTTTTTTTTTTTTGCACAATAGAAGTTGAATTAAAATATATTAAAATATTTTTTATGGTCAGTATTGTAGGCCCTGGATTCAGTGAATGCAAGCCATCTTTTTAGGTCTCCATGGCCTTAATCACTAGACTCATCTTGTTGCAACTTATTGCCTCATTTCCATCAGATACATTCGAGGTGGGGGTTCAGTCATCCTACCAACCCTCTTCTTTGGAAAGCTTACAATGCTGATTATGAACAGTGTCATCTTTTGGCTCTGAAACGTGTTCCCCAACGCTAGCTGTCGGGGCGCAGAATGAATGATATCACTTTCTGCCTGGTGAATCTTCTGGAGCTCATTGTTGAGCATGTCTCTCAGAAACATGTTGTGCATAAAACATTTGAAAAACAGCTTCTGAAGTAGAAGAATCTATAACGCCACCCATCCGCTTTCATGCACTCAATGGGAAAACACTTGGCTATATTACAGTTGCATCTGGATTTTCTCAATTTTATTTTTCTTTTGCATTCACTGAGCATCACCCTCTTTGCCATAGATATAGATCATCTTCCCCCATGGGAGAATGTCATTCTGAGTGTTTAGGCACCTACTTGATGGGAATTTGACCTACATTTAACCCACTACAAACCAATCAATAACATATTTATACGTAACCCACCTCCATGAACTTAGAAGCAACAGAAGCAGCACTTTAAATAAAATTTCAGTAAAAGTGCAGCATGGTTGTAGCCTGTAAAAAAATCAGCACAGATGCAGGTATTTTTAAGCTTTACATACAGGTTCATAAAAACAATATTAAAATATTACCAGAAATGGGTCAAACTATCCTCCAACAATACAGAACTGCAACGCTGAAGACAAAATGTCACCTGTGCAGTCACTCACCATCATCATAAGCTCCATTTTTCTTTTTTACAATAGAAAACGATTAGTGATATTCATCTTCACGTGTGTGGCTCGGTTAAAAGATGATTGCAACATACTGGCTTCTCCGCTCATGAGAACTTGCACGGTCTCACAGTCTGTAGTGCACAGAGGACCACACTTGAAGCCCCAACCAAAATCTCTGCTCTGCTCCATATCGATTATTTCCATAAAATGTTATTATGAAGCTAATTGTGCTCCTGTACTTCAGATCACATTGCCAGTGTATGAAAGTCAATAAAATGTGGTATTTGTGGGCTCAAGGATAAATCCACTTCAACATAAATGATTTAACAGCGCCTGTACTTATTAACTAGACTGTATGACGTTCACAGTTGAAATTTGCAGCGTGATTTGTGTGAACATTGCAAAACCTTCTGGCTGAGAAATGATCGATTTTACCCCCATACCAAGGGCGTGTGAGAGTCTCTTTAAGCCAAATGTGCGCAGAGTAATGGTTATGGTGCAGCACAAGTAGTTAATGCTCACTTAACTGAGCGTGATAAAAGTAGATAAAAGTGTCGATTACTAGAAGCATTATTGGAAAGGCAGCATGCAGGCGTAAGTGGATAAAAAGATAAAAGTTATAGTCACTAAGAACCATTATCTATCCGATTCATGCTAAAAGTCCTTCACAAACTCATAGAAGAATTTTACAACATCCTTTAGTGAAGAAAAGTTAGTGTTGGTGTATGGGAAGCCAGCTGTGCAGCGTGTCGCTCTGATGAAGATATTGCTCGGTAAACAGTTCCAGCCTCCTCCTGGAGCTCGAGATTGTTGCAGTAAAATGGCACAGAGAATGCGAGCTGTGCGCGCCCCAGCTGAGAGCCACTGCTATCAGATGTAGGGCGCAAACCGCAAGAGTGTGGGACCATGTGGGGCAGACCACCCATGAGTGTGCCTCCCCCATTTTCCCCCGGCTGCAGCTGGAAGAGACACAATGCTGGAGAGCATGGGAACCGAGCGCCAGCCATCAGCCGTGGAGCTGGTCCTTAAACTGGGGGATATTTTTGGTTTTAGCAAATGAGGATGGTCTCACTCGATTTTCAGCGCAAGGCACAGGTTTTTCAGGCTTCCCTCCTCTCTAAAGCTTCTCCCAGCCTTTATTTGTTTAAGAAACGTCCTCTGAGAATTTCAGACATGTGTGGTTGAAACTGATGCAGCCTGGGAGTCAGATGGGAGATGTATTTTTAGAGTTTTGTCTGGAGGCAAGGATCAATGCCCGAGCTAAAGAGGAGAATTGGGTTTCAGTTGTTTCACAATTTTAAAAAGTAGAATTTTATTCTCAACGTTTGACATTCAAATAAACAGGTTATAAAAACTAAATCCGAAGCCCTGGTGTCAAATCTGCTTGTGATCTTGATCATCTTGATTGAGTAGCCGAGTTCTTCAATATGTCATCCGCCAGTCACATTCCCACTTGACAACCATAACTGTTTGTCAGTGCGGATCATAAACTCCATCATCCTCACCCTCTGTCTCTTTCAACAGTGTTAAAAAAAAAAAAAAAAAATGCTGAAACCCAAAGCCGAAGTATTCATCTGTGATGTTTAGGTTAAGTAACCCCCTGGGTTAATAAACTAAACAAAGGTAAACCATGCAAAATGGCCGCAATGAAAGCCAGGCTAAGTAAACGAAGCAGAGTTTACAAGATACAAGGGGTTGGGGCTGCATGCGTGAAACTTTAATGTGAAACAGGTGATGAATGTGTTTTTACTCTAATAAAGAGGCTCCGAGGGAGAATCCTGGTGAAAGAAAGATTATTGAAAATCACATTACAAACCCGTACGTAGAGACGTTTAATGCACTTGCCCATCAGTATGTCCCGTCGTGACTGATATTACAGCAATAGCCTGTAGATGTTATCAACACCGTATCATTTGATCAAACATCATGGCTTTGGTGTAAGTCTGGGCTCACTTTTGTGGATATGTTAGGTCACTAAATTGCTCGCTAAGTCTCAGCCGGGTATTTAAAGCGTGAAGTTAAACTGACTAAACACGAATTCTGGCAACCACCCTCCATAAAAGCCCGCAGCTCACGGTTTTCACCCTGCTTGATTTATATCTTATCTGAGAGATTATCCGTGGAGTCTTCTGAGAGTTTGTCTTCACTTTAGGTGAGTTATTGCGTTCAGGTTTTACCCTTTTCATTTTCAGTCAGGGGAACAAACACTGCGCGTGGAGCAACTCCAGAGAAAATATGAACCCCAAGAACAACAAAAGGGTTCTTTTTAACTTCTTCAAACCACATCTCCCAATAAAAGCTGAACAAACATACCCTGCCACTTGCGAGCGGCTGCTGTCCAGCGAGTTTCACAGAAAAAGGGCTCGCTTTCAAAAGGGGGGGCTTATGGGACTAATGAAAACTTCACCTTAACTGAAATAATAAAAAGCACACCACCCAAAACACTGGCGATTTGTTCCTCTCTGTAGTGTTTTCTCTGGGCCTCGGCTCGTCATTCTAGCTGCTTTGAGCACATTTAAAGCTTTTCATTTTTAGCTTGTGTTTTGTGGCCTGTTGACTCTTTTTAGGGGAATAATGTGACGCAGATTTAAAAGATGTCAAACGTGCTACGAACTGCAGTAAAAACCGCATTGTTGTTGGACGCCTACAACAAGACCTGCGAGGCTGCGAGAGGAACAGACTGAAGACCCGTGACCAAACCGGGGACATCTATCCCTTGAGCTCCTCCTGGGGAAGACAAAGCGGGTTTAGCGGTGGTATGAAAAAGAGTGGCCTGTGAATGGTTACTGTTCAATTTGTATTTGGTTCCCCGCTGGTCGCAGAGCTGAGATCAGAGCCGAAAGTGAAAACACATGGCGAGGGTCAGCAGGATCAGAGGACCACCACACACACGGCAGAGAGAAGGAAAAAGGCAATGGGAACTTGTGTGAAGAAATGGATTGAATAAACAGAGTCTGCAATCGCCTGCACCCTATTATCCTATAATTTACACTGCATGGGAGCTTGGAAACGCAGGCTGTTAAAGGCGACCATTGGTTTCCACTGAAAAGTGGCATTCCACGCCTCATGCCAATCAAAAGGCTGGGCATTATAGTCCGAGACAAGTTTTGAATTCTTTCAGGCCTAATGTGTTTATTTTAAATATCCCAGGGAAATTATTACATCAGCGGAAAGCAATGTCTTCAGAAAGTGCCGGCACCTTTGAAGTTTCCAGCAGCAAAGCATACATTTAATTACATAATAACTTTGAAAATTGTATTTGTACAATCAATAGCGAGGATTAAATGTGGAAGTATGAGATTGGGCTAAAAAAAATTGGCCGTACCATGACAAAACAAACTTCAGAGGGAGGAAAGGCCAAGAAAACAACTAAAGATGAAGAATTAGAGCGTTGGTTTGGCGCAGAGCTCAGCATCAGCTTTCCCCTCCTCGGTCCTGATGAATGTCAGCTCACTTCTTCCACCTCTCTTTAATTATTGCTCCGTCCCTCCAACCAGCCCTCCACCCCACCCACCGAATCTAGCACGGAGCAAGCGCCAGTAAGTTCAACAGTAGTGAAAACATTTCTCGGATCTCTTGAAAGATGTCCTATATATTTCCAGAGGGATCCTGCTGCCAATTATTCCTGCAGATCAAAGCTTTTATACGCTCGAAATGTGAGCGAGGGTGCAGTCGCTCATCTGCTAACCAACAGCCGGCCCCGGCGGAGAGCGTGTTATCACAGTGCAGTATGCTCCATAATGCGAGCTGAATAGTATGGATGTGACATCAGTGTTTGTTAAGAAAACAGCTGATCCGTTTTGATTAACTGCTGCGGTTTAATTAGATGGAGTGTTAGAGTGCCGTGCATTACACGGCCAAACATTGTCATTAAGTATTATGAGGTTCCTGAGTGAAAACGGAAGGAATGTTCTGTGCTTTTAAAGGAGGAGAGAAAAAAAAAGTTTATTTCTGTCACTTGTCTTTTGAATGCATTCAGTAAAATGTATGGAAGCTCGCTGCTTTTCTTTTTCTTTTCTTTTCAGCTCTCCACCCACTTCCCCCTGTGGATCTGGGACTGAAGGCTAATTGGAGTCAGTGTTGTCCCATTTGAGAATGGAGCCGATTACTTCGGTCTCTCATCTGTTTGGTTTGATGGGCATTGGCGGAGGTTATCCAGCCTTTGAATCTCTCTGCTTATTTATCCAACAGCTGGGCAAATACCCACAGCCCTTCTGCATTAGGGCTCATTTTTAAACATTTAGAAAAGACAGGGCCCAGTGTTTATGCCTCCATCTTCCTTCACATCTGCACTTAATATTATTTTGCAGACTTTACGCAGAACAAGGGCTCGATCCTTTGTTATGACAGGAAGATATTTTGAACTTTTTGAGGATTAATACTGTTTGCTTTCCTGCTCACTCCCCTGAAAACAGCTCCAGGGATCCAATAGGTTAAAGCTGAAATCCGTAACTGAATTTGGCAAGCCTGGTGGATAGGATATTGTTTTCAATTCATCTGCCACTTACATTACTCAGCTGGGATACATTGTCTCTTTTATCAATCCCTCTTTTCCTCTCCATCGCAGTTTTTTTCCCCCACCTCCATCACAGTTTTATTTTCCAGTTCATGTTCAGTGGAAATATGCATTGTTCTTAGTATGAGCACATGAAGTCTAATGAAATCTGCTTAGTCTCATAATCGGATCAATTTGTTGTTATAGTAAGATTCCTGCAAAGTTTTCAATATTTCATAGTAAGACTCTTGGATGTTTATCTTTTCCTACAAGCAAATCTAGTTTGCAGTTTCTGGGCTCAATGAAAAAGCAATTTTTACAAATGTGATGTGAAACTTTGTGTCTGAATTACTTGCTAGATTTTGCCAGAAAAATACCTCATTAAACTGTAAATGATATGTAATCAGTGGTGCACCAAGCAGTAAACAAACGGGCTGCCTGTTTGATCCCTCATACCTGTAGGTTGGTGCACATCGTCCCTGCTAAGTTCCACTGAGCAAGGCATATCTGTATGATCAGGAAGTAAAACACAAAGTTTTGAACTTCCTGCTCACTGTAACAAATGTTGGCCATAAGTGCATGCATGTACCAAACATATTTCATTCTGCCGCTGGTGGAATATCAGCTGAACTTTTAATGAAACAATCTTTTTCTGTGAGAAATTGAATTTTGTCCAGAACAAGTAAATGAGCAAAGAGAGCAGAGCAACAAATCATTAATCCATCAGTAACTAAAGTATGAATCAGCGAGGGCCAAATTAAATTCCACTCAATGACCAGTGTGAACGGCTCTAATCAATATTTTTAGAATAACAATGGATCAGATAACACATGTGTGACGTGAAAGGGGTTTCCACACTCTGCTGTTCCCTTCAGCTCTACAGACTCTTTTAGCGTCTTCATACTCACTGTTTTGGCTTTAAGGCAACTTGAATGTTTTGGAAACTGTTTGGAAGTGAAAACTACTCTGCACTTCCGATGTAACTGATGCTAGCAGCATTAGCAGCCGCCATTGTTGTTTTTAGGCAGTCACTTCTCATACATGTTGTTACACACACACACACCTAGCGTTAAACCATAGCACCCTGATAAGTCCAAACCACTGTGGTCCGGCGAGTAGCTCAAAACGATCTGGTGATTACGTGATTTCACAAGTCCAGCTGTCTCACAAGGTTACTCATCAGTGTTGTGTTAGTGAAAGAACTCTAAAAACCGACTGTATGCTACCAGCCAGCACTTAATGGCAGACTGACAAAGTTAGCTCACAGCAAAACAAAGTTAAAACAGAAGAGTTCATGCCGGACTTGCATGACTCCAAATTAATCCTAATGTTGCTCAATGTCTGCTTAAAATACAAAAGTCTTCAGTTTCTTCCAACTATTGTACAATGAATAAAAAATAAATGAAATATCAATGAGGAGGTCATCCCAGCTTTTAATATTTGACTTTAGTATTAGCGATATTACATTCATGCACGTATTATTCACTTATTTTCACACTTTGCCTCATCAAAAAGCCACATTTCCAAAAGGGAAATTGTGTCTTCATCCCAGTTCAGTACCAGATCAACCAAACCAACCATTTTATTACTTGATCATGAGGCGCTGCAGCAGTGGTTTGGAGTAAATTCCCCATCTCAAGTTCAGTTTGCAGACTTGCAGTGCATTAGATATACTGTAGAATTTTATACAGTTTTTGAGGTTTACATTACATTCTAGTTTGTTACTGTAACCTCAGGCATTGGGTGCTGTGAGGCTGTTTTTTTCTTACATTAGGAATGACTTGTCTGCAGTCAGTGGATATGTTGGCGTGTCTGTCTGCAAGGCACTAGGCAGAAACACCAACAAGCCCAAAATGATTGGCAACAGACAAAGTTGCCCCTAGTGGGAGATGTAAAAGTCTTGATGTAACCTAGAAGATTCAAAGATGTCTGTTTTTTTCTGGGTCACTTTTCTCGATGCGGTGTTTCAACACATGGCGACGCAGATTTACATCCCCACATTGGTCTGTGGCAGCGGTGGACTTTGACTCTTTCAACGGGAACCAATCAAACAGATTCTTGAGGACATATTCTGCTTGATATGATGGATTCAAAACATTGTTTAGCAGGAAAATGGAACCAAACAATTATCAGTTTTTCCTGAACTTTTATTCTTTCGTTTAAATGAGAAGGGCTGGCTCCCATTTTGAGGTCACACATGCTTAACACAAAAATTTTGAATTATTCGGTGGGGAAGAGAGAATCTTTTTCTGGGAAGAAGAACAGTGAAGCCAGCTAAAGCTCTTGGCTGGAAGAATCATGGAAGCTGCAATGATAACTCTGCTCAATATATGTCTTTTACAGATAAAACTAGACTGATTTAAGATTGTGTTTTGGCAGTTCCAGGCACTAGACCAATGCAATAAACATTGGTGTGTAAATTTCCTTAATCTGAATAGAAAGCAACACAAATGGAACAAAAAAAAAAACAAAAAAAAACAAGCGATTACTTAACGGTCAAGTGGCAATAAAAAAGACATTTACTTTAAACATGCAAACTGGCTGAAATAACTGCTGCATCTGGGACTACTGAGGGGGAAATTACATAGCTGAGCAGTGGAATAAGAGACCCAGAATACGTCTTCTCTCTATTCTTGTACTCAAAAGTTCAGTTGGCAATCTTCTGTTAAAGATAAAAGAGTCATATATGCAGACAAAGAAAACAGAATTATAAACTAGATTATGATGTTTGGATGCTGATTTGATGATCTTAAATATGCAGACCCAAATTATAAGTTTCACCTACAAGATGATTCATATGTTGCATTTATATAATATATATTTTTTTAAGTTACAGTGGGTACATAACACTCTGATAACACTGATGTACACTGCCTACTCAGGACCAAACAACAGACAAACTCATCGACTAACTGAGAATTTAGCTGCTAAAAAGCCCAATATTTCTCTCAGGGGTTGGTGGAGACCAAAACAGAGGTAAAAGGGGAGTAAATATTTTGACTTACCTTCAAAAAGTATCCAGAAACACAACTCCAGATAAATGCTAATGTTGCTTCTATCTGTCGATGTCTGAGTTACCAAAAAAAACCCCAAAAAACATTATTGCAGGTTCGAGTACAAATATGAAGATTGTATTTTTCAATGGAGTGAAATGATCGAAACCATCAACACATTAACACTAACTTTCAGCGCTTTCTAACTTTCCTGTTTTCGTGACTCGTCTGTGTCACTCAGTCCCAAGCCCATTGGCTCCCATTGAAGCTGTAAATCTTTGAAAAATAGGTCATGAACATTCCTTCAATTTTGTAAAAGGTTTATTAATTTCCTAAAACAGCCGAGTGCTGTAATTTTTTAGCAAATGATACTCAAACAGGGGTAAGTAGTGTATCCGTTGGAGACTATTTTGAGCTGCGGATTTGGTGTGTTAGTGAGTATTTACACTCAAAATAAAGTTGTTCATCATTATGAAGGAACATGTCAACCAGTGTGATGGTGTAGCTTATTGATGTGTTTTTAATAGTTGGACAACAACATAATATACAGAATATAAAGCTTTGGCTTCACAGACAATCCTTGTTATGACTTCTTTGTTGGTTTGGCTTTTCATGAGATTTATTGACTATAAGAAACTTATTCTTTCACTAAAGGATCTCAGTCTTTGTTTACAGGGTATTTGAATGCCATGTAGAGATAAATTACAGGGTGCATTTTAAATTCATGGTGATAGAAATGTGCTTTTCGTTTCATAACAGTGAAACACAGATGTCAGCTTTATATATGATGTAAAGACAGTTTAAGTTGTGACTGTGTGTGTGTGCATAATCACTTTTATGACGCTAATCACGCAGAAAAAAAAAAAAGAGACAACAATGCTGTCCCCTGACGTCTACAGTCAGTTTATCTACTTGAATACTTGAGTGATGGTGTCTCATGTTGGCCACTGCGTGTGCATGTGTGTGGTTTTTATATGTGTGTTTATGTGTGTGTTTGTGCAAGAGCAGACACAGAGTGAGCAGGACAGACACGCAGCGAGGGAAGTGTACTGTAAACTTGCCACAAGTGATTTAGAAAGTCGTATTTTTCTTGCCATTGACCAGCAACATGTGGTGTTCATAGACAGCACATGAGGCAGGACATAATGGATGCTTTTAGGATAGCTTTGTCGAGAGTGGTTCTTTCTGTCCTTTTAAAAGTTAAAAACACACACATGCACAAAACATTTCCCTAACCATAATTCAGACGGACCACCAGCTAAGTCGAATGAGAGTGTAGGCTATGCTTGGTATTTAATGTGCACCAATCTTCCGCTCGCATTATGAATTATAGCATCTGTCAAAAAGTGAAGGATAGGAATAGAGAAAGCTTCTCCACCCATCGTAATGAGCATCATCCCCCCGCTTTTTCTAACCATAATTGGATGGGACTGTAAGACGAGCATGTGCAGAAAATGACAGATCGATCATATTTAACATTTTGCTGGTGAGCTGTGTGTGAGGAAGAAAGAGTAAAAATGATTCATTATATTTTCTAACAACAAAACACTCCAAACATTTGATGTCGGTTTATTGTCAGCTAGTAGGACTGAGCATCCATCCTGTGACGTTGATTCATTTTCTGTTTGTGACAGTGTCCTGTTCACTGCTACGAAGCTGCGTTCGATTACTTTTGATCGTGTTTTATACTATCTTCTTGTTGCACTTGATTAAATTTGACCAATTTTGTATTTGTACCAACATGTGAGGCAAACACCCGGCAGCTGATAAACATTACTGTTGGTTAACTCTGTACTCCACAACATTCATTTCCTATTGGTTTTCATACTTCTAGTCATGACATTGAACCATTAAGCGTCATAAAATATAGATCTAAAAGCAAATCCAACTTCAGTGCAATTTACTCATTATGTGTGTAGGAAGTGCATGCAAGCCAATGGGTGTGTGTGTGTGTGTGCTATTTCTTAGTGGTTTCTGCTTGTGTGTGCATGTGTGTGTGTGTGTGTGCAGTCCAATCATGCTCACACAGTCTCAGGTACACTAGATTGCTTGACCAACAGATTCCTAAATCTCTTGTAGATCTGATTAGTGAGCCAAATGCTAAAACCGGCACGCTAACATGCTCACAATGACAATACTAACATGCCGGTGTTAAGCAGGTATAATGTTTACCGTGTTAATCATCTTAGCTTGTCATGTTAGCATGCTAACATTTGCTGAATAGCTCCAAACACAAGTACAAGTACAGCTGCTGGCTGATGGGGACCGTCATTAGTTTTGCAGACATTTGGTCATAAACCAAAAAAATGTCACCTGATGATGGCATTAGATTAAAGTCTAGAGGATCGCCGCAGTTACTACAATTCATCCTGAGGGGAACATGAATGTCTGTAAAAGATTTCATGGCGAACCATTCAGTAGTTCAGCACTCAAAACCACAAATGTCGACCTCATGGTCGCATGTGACGAAAAGTCAGGGGATCACCAAAGTCATTAGGCTTTATCCTTTTGGGGTCCATGAATGTCTGTGCAAGATTTCATGGCAATCCATCAAATAGTTATTGAAAAAATTTCAATCAGGACCAAAGTGGTGCACTGAACTAACCACCATGCTGCTCGAACAGTTAAAAACCTGAATAAATGAGAGGAGAAACAGATTTCTTCATATACTGTGTGGCCCAAAGAGTCACTGACTGATCTCATCTGAGTATGAAAAGGATGTGAATCATACAGTATGCTGTTACCCGATCTCATCAGTTAAACCCCTATGGGACATTTTGGAGCAACATATTAGACAGTGCTCTCCACCACCGCCATCAAAATGATCAAATGAGGCAATAGGTTTTGGAAGAATGGTGTTTTTCTGTGGGACCAAGAAGCAGTGAGGCTCTATCCGGAGGTTCATGTTGGCCCAGCACTGTTCTGAGACTCTTCATGGTTGTTTTGACTTTGTCTCGCATCTGTATATCACAAAATCGCATTTAAACTGCAACGCAAAACACATTTGTGAACCAGAAAATGTAAATTCTTTTCAGTTTTCAGCTGCAATTTGCTTTTTATTCAATTGCACAAAAGCGTTTTAGATGTTTTCACTGAATTATTTCCTCCCTTGAAGACAGTCAACATGTCAGCACGTGAATGAAACATGTTGTTCGGTCATTCTCGCACAACAGCTCTTGTAGCCTTGAGATGTTCGCACAAATAATCCGTCATCCTACCAGCATGTGAGCCCCCAAATAGCGCAAGAGCAATTAATTAATCACACATATTGTTGTGAATCCAGGTTCAAAAACCTGCTAACAATAAATCAGTCAGGCTATAGATTATATACTGTAAAGGCATGGGAAAACTGCAGCGCTGTTGGTGGGGTCTCTGAGTTAGCCACATCCCTGCCAAATTTGCTGCCGTGCATACTATTAATATCATGCAGGTTTCATGCTGCTAAATGCTCTTGCCATGCACATGCTCTATGTAATGGGAAAAACCACAACTTAAGACCACTAACAGTGGGGTATAATTTTTCTAAATTGTTCTAAAAGCCACACAATGTTAAATGCTTGTATAAATCCAACCCGAACCAGACTCTGAGGGTATTTTAGCACAGCCCTGGGCCTAATTATTATCTATCATCCAGCGAGTGGGAAACCCCTGTGCCACCACCCGCATTGAATACAGCAAGAGTCATTTGCACAGAAACAGGTTGTCTCGTCCTAATGAGAGGTGGGTGGATGGAGGGTGACAGACTTGCTTGGCCTATGTGTACGCGGCCCACTGCACCCAAACTAAAGAGGGGATGGTGGTCTCCTCCATCAGCAGACATTAGGCTCCGGTGGGGAGAATAAGCTGGCTGTGTCAGGTGTCAGCGGACACTCAGCGACCGTGGAGGTCAGTCCACAGACAACCAGCGCTGGTTAGATCCCTACTTATCAGAGGGCAAGGCCTCCATGGTCAGTGAATCAGCCCAAAGAGCTGCCCTAATCCAATTAGAGATGATTTTGTTTGCATTTGTGTGTGTATGTGTGCATCTGTCTATTTATTTTTGTAAGCTGTAATTGTCTACGGGGGATTTTTTACTTTTAAAATCATCAAAGGGGTATAAACTGTTCTTGTCCTTGTTTCAGCTTATGCTACAAGATGCAACAGAGGAATTTTTCACAGTTAAACAGGAAAATAACAAAAGCACTTGTGTATACCGATCTGATTGAGCTCCGTGGGGTCCGAGACACATTTATTTCTCAAACCGTCCCTCTGTCAACATAGAGTCGGTCACACAGTAAGCAAAAAGGTCTGCCAGATTTCCTTGTGTGTTCCTCTCATCAGATAACCACCTCAGTACCCCGAATGTTCCTGAATTGAAGGCCCAGATGTGCGCCATATGCAGATTTGTAGTCGCGGAGGGTGGGAAACATATTGAAGTGAATGACTGGTGAGGGAAATTCACATACACGGAAACACAGCTTTTCTGGCGTGGTGATTCTTGAAATGGCTAATTAGGCTAAGAGCAGCTGGCAAAGGAGAAACCTGGCAGCCGGGGTGGCCGTACATAGTCTAGCGGTTCAGTCAGTTTTAGGGAATCGCCTTGGTTTCGGTTTCTGCGGGTTGAACGAGCCAGCCTGGAGAAAAATCACTTGTTGGTGTTTGAGGTGCAAGACATCAACATGCGAAGGATGCTAAAAGAAGAGCTTGTTTGTTTCCTGTGTGTGTAATAAACAGTCTGTAACACATTGTTAATCTCTGCCTGTTGTGTTTCCTGTTTTATTTTTGTATACTAACATATCCTGTTATTTCAGTTCCTGCCCTTGCGTGTCTCCCTCCCCCTTGATTATCCACACCTGCTCCCATTACCCACCTGCCCCTGGTCCTGCCATCACCCAACCCCATTTATACACATGTTTATATAACCCTGTTCCCTTGCCAGATAGTCTTTGTTCTTCCTCGTGTGTTGATGGCTTTCCAGTTTTTGTTTGACTGATCACATGTGTATGACTGCCTGGTTTTCTCAGTAAACACTTGGATCTCTCTCTGTGCCCCAGAGAAATGCCAAAAAAATGTTAGACAGTCATAAATCATGTTAAAATCTATCTGTTTACTTTAGTTTTATTGGCAAATATTAATCAATCAAACATATTTCACACGTAAAAACAGAATGATAGTTACCTACAATTCTACAATACAAGCCCTGCTCCGTCTTTCAGAAGACTTCAAATGCCGACAAGCAGGAACACTGTGAGTAATCCATGTTCCCTTTTTTAAATTTTGCCTCGTTATCTTTATCTCTGATTTTATTCTTTATATTTTATTCTTTCAACATTTGCACATTCCTTAGTCAATATTTGGACTTGGACATTCCTCTATGTTACAAACACTGTACAGCTCTTTTCATTTAAAAACATATTTGACATATTTTTCACATTTATTTATACATTTTTTTTCCATTTAATATTCCTGATCTGATTTTTTCAGGACTTGTCAATCTGCTATTTTTTTTTATCATTTTGCAAATTCCTTGTGCATGAAAACCTATTTAACAATGAACCAGTGACTTCAAAAACAGCTACAAAAATGATCTTTTTGACCTTTTCCATCCACTATAGTTTGATTTAGACACATGCACCACTGGGAAGTTGAAGTTGTACAGCTTTTGAAATCCATCCACCCTGTGACGCTTTTATTATATATATATATATATTTTCACCTTCTGCTTTCACCTTTATCCCTGACAGAGAATCTTCATACTTCACTCAGCCGCTAGGGGTCCTTATCAGGTAAATGTAACAGAATTTGTCGGACAGATGTTTTCAAGCTGGCCTACAAGAAAATATTCTTTTATTTTTTTTATATATATATTTGCCATAGAGTGACACTCAAGCTTGTCATTCAAGACATTTCTGTGCCTCACCCCAGCCTTGCACCTCCTTATCCTGTTCAACAAAGCCACACAACACAGCCGAGCCCATTTTCTGTAGAACTCCCTATTGTAATTTGAAACATACTTGAGAAACCCCTCTACAACCCCATGGCTTCCCTCCACACCCATTGTCAAACGCAGTGAGACAATTAAGACCACATTAGATCTTTTCAAGTACTTGTAATTTCATAAGAGAGGGCTTTTTTTCCCCTCTTCTCTCCCTTTTTGAAAATGAAATGGGGGAAACCCACAGTTCCTCAAGAGCCACTTGGAAAAGATGGGAAACAGATATTAACCCTGCGAGTGATGGTTCTCCAAGAGGCCTCCTCGCTCAAAAGCCCCCACATACCGCCAGCACCTCCGCTGTAGGACCACACACACACAGACACCTGCACCCTCTGAGACGTACACACAAACACACATACTCGAATGGAGAACCCTGTATTCAAAGAAGAGTGACACACACTCCCCGCTCGGTTGTCTATTTAAAGAAGAAACTGCAACAGATCTTGACTGATTTCCTGTCTTGTATTACTCAAGATGTAAGCTACAACTATAATTACATCCATTAATGAAAAATGGTCATGTTTTTGTTAAAATAATTGAACATACTCTGTGTATTTCATGTATTTGATTCATTTTCCTTGGCTCCCCGTGAGCTCTGACTTACCCCATGTTGAGTAACCTGGGCCTCTCCATTTGGCCCCATTCCACCATGTGAAATGTAAATGATGTATTGTCCTAATTAGATGAAAAAATATGAGTAATCCTCCCAGCATGCACCACTTCTGAGGGGGTTTATTATTCTAGCCAAAGGTGCTACTCTGTTTTATTTACTTTGATCCTGCATATTTCTGACTCTTTGGTAATCAGAGGTAAAAAGTCATTACGTTGTTATCACAACTGCAGCCGTGGCGGCCAAAGCTTGACACAAGACGTTAACTCGTCTGTAATGGAGAGGCCTTCGCTTGCTCAGCGGCTTGGCCCACACGGCCCGCCGCCTCGGAGAAACATACATCAGAGGGCGAGGACTTCATTACGACCCGCCCCTGAAATGAGACCAGCATCAGCAGAGGTGTGGAGAGCGCGGCTGCGGGGGACCCGAGGGGAAAGGGGGAGCAGGCTGGCCGGCCTTTGAGGCCTGAGCCCTGAAAATCAAAAGAAGAATGAGTGATGGGTGTGATTTGAAACCCACTCCTCCTCCCGCAGCCTTCGCAGTAATCACCACTTTAAATCAATGTGTTTAAAAGAAATATGCCCAGGGATTCGTGAGCTACAGATTTCATTAGGAGCCCTCCTAAATGAATGGAAAGTCGCTCAGCTTTGTTTGTTTTTCTCGGTGCATTCTGTCACTCCGCGTTTCCTTCCCCTCCTCCCCTCCTCCCCTCTTTAAGAGTGGCATTGCGTGAGTGGCAGCCATTTCACCTTGACCTGCCTGATTGACCGTGGAGATGGCGGTGAAAAAAAAAAAAAAACCCTCATGAGTGTGAAACGTTGCCATGGTTTTGGGCTGAGCAGAGACCCCTGGTTGCGGGTAACAGGGACTGTTTTTACACCCCCTCCCCTCTGCCTGCACCGTTCCTCTCTTCCGTGGCTCCATGCCACAGCCATGTGGGGCTGCATCATGTCTGCCGGCCTTCTCACACGATCCCAGCACTATTGCGTGCAGAGGCTGCACTGAGAGCATAGCATTTTCACCCCACTACCTTACGCATGAGTAGGCTTGGGAGGGGCTGAGTGATGGAGGGAGGGGAGAGGAGCAGAGGGGTTAGGAGGGATGATGATGTAGATTGATGGTGGAGGATGAGACAGGGAACAAAGGTTGTGTAAGTAGGTGAATATTAGAAAAACAAGGGAACGACTGAGAGATTGGAGGTTAAGAAGAGTGAAGGAGACAGGGATAAGAAATGAGATAAGAGGGAGAGAGAGGAGGGGAATCTCCTGATACATTATTCAGTTCATACACAGACAGCCGGTCGAGCACTCTCTGAGGTATTAAGATGACAGACACACACACACACACACACACACACATACACACACCAACTTCCACGCAGACAGAATGAGAGAATAGTCTGGGCACTCAAACCACAGACAAAACATTGAAAGCGTACACACATGCTTCCTCTCTTTCTCTCTCTCTCTCTCTCTCTCTCTCACACACACACACACACACACACACAAAGGTACACTCACTCACCCACCCACACAAACACACAAAGCGAAACACAGTGATTATTTACTCGTTTGATTTGATGGGAAGCATGAACTAACAGCAGATGTACGCACTTATCACGATTTCCAGATTTCATGTTTCTAATTTTGCATTCTCCTGCAATCTTCACTAACCTACTCAAACTAATTATCCTAATACACATCACGTCTTCAGATACAGTCATAAAGATCTATCTTTTGATCAGGAGCATAGCCTCTTCAATAATATCGTAAACCTTGGAGAGGAGATCCTAAAGTGGAGTCACTATAAGAAAGGTTGCAGGAAATGAATTAATCAATAAATAAAACATTAATATAAACTGGTTTAAAGTACATAATTTCAGTGTTTATAATGCACATCTGCTTAAAACTGGATCTACTTGCAGTCTATATTTTCCTATTGTACTTTATAATCTAAATGTATCTGTCAGATGTGTAAGATACATGCAGACTTCAGTATGTAATGCTTACACGATGCTAAAAGACTGAGGCTAAATGTACCAGATAAACAGTCAGCATCCTCACCAGCTGATGATCCAATAAAGTAAGCCATATAATTAGTATTTACAGTTCAGTAGGATTGTTTTATTAGAACATAATCCCTGTTTGGATGTTCTGCTTACTATAGAAAAAACCTTAAAAGGTTACATGTATGCTTAATTGTTTAGATTTTTACTTTTACAGGAGAAAATCCTTTGAGAATGAAGACTAACGGTGGCAAATGTAACACTATTTTCAGTCATGGTAAAACATTGGGGCTGCTTGAGTGTAATTTCCCCCAAGTCCTGTATAGAGCTGGGAAAAAAAGCTGCTAATAACGCACTGCTTGGTTTTGAAAGGCATTCAGCCAGTTAGCCAGATATGCTAACATTTGCAGCTTACGTCAGAGCGCAGCGTTTAGTCCATTCCTCACAAGTTTGCTGGAGTGTTTTTGGTTTTGAAAGGCAGTAGACAAATAAACAACAGCGCATATTGAAATTAAAGTGAGTGCATGTGATACACTTAAGTAGCAGCTACCAAACATGACTTCTAAGTTTAGCCGAAAGGACTGTTCTCTGCACAGCATTTCTCTGTCTGTTCGAGGCAATTACTTGTTACAGTAATCTACTTTTAAAAACGTCCATTTGTGTGTAAAGCGGGGAGTGTTTTGCGCCTGTGCTCACAGTGACCCTTCAAAACATCTAAATAAAGTCTTTCTTTTCTCGAGCCGCTAATGTTCAGCGCCACATGGCCTCTGTGTGTTCGAGAACGGGTGTTACTTACGTTGCTTTAATTGTCAGAGTAAATGAAACCCCATGATAGATGAGTAATTTGGCAGGAAGTTACTGTGTGGTTTCTTACATGTCCTACCTTCTATTTTTTTCTTCTTCTTCTTCTTCTTAAGTGTTTTTTTCCACTATTTGTACCACTTTCACCCCTTTAGAATAACATTATTATCACAAGCATGAAGAGCACCACAATTATTCACAGCCCGCTCTTTCTCAAGTTGGGAAATCGCCTTGAAAATTGGGCAGGCCTGCAGAGTGTTTGCCACTTAAGTCCCCAGTCCTGTGCTTTTGAGATATGTGTGTGTGTGTGTGTGTGTGTGTGTGTGTATGGAAACTCCACACCATGCATGCTGTCAGATCTAAGACCGTAACGTAAACCAATTTTCAACAGTGTTTCTCCTTTAATCGCGTTAAGTAAGAATAACAAAAAATATTTGTATAAAAAAGGATTCATAATTTCAGGTCCAAATGAGGTAAAGATCCAGCTGGCATACATTTTTTTTTGGAACAATGTTAAGAAAGAATGACTGTGTACAACGTTGGAACACGTTTAAAGATGGATGAAGTCCTATTTGGAATTGTTGGTTATAATTTTATGATTGATTTTAAGATGATGCTCCTTCTAAAGAACCCATGAATGGACCGCATCACTGCAGCCTCAGGCAAAATGGACCATATAAATAAAAGTCCAGAGGTGATTTGACCTTCACTTTCTGGGCCTTTGGTCTATGCCTGAGAGTCATAGGGCAACTGTTTGATTCTGGTTGGACTCTGTTGTCTTGCTTGTCAAACTCTGTATTATATACTACATCATATTATATTGTTTGTTCTGCTTTACTCTGATCTTCTTTGTTCTGTTCTACTGTATTTGAATCTACACCACTCTGCTGTACTTTCTCTACTCTTTCTGGTATAGATTTTTTGCAATACCACTTTTCAACACATTTACTGGTGGATTAGTTGCAGTAATTACTGAAATCCTGTTTGTTTTGTATTATGCTCTGCTCTAATGAACTCTAATTGACTAATACTGTGTTGCCCTCTATAGATTTCCACCCAGCTGCCTCTTCTTTTTGAGCATAGGCCCGGAGGGAGAAGATAAATTATGGACAACTTTGTTTCAAATTTGAGAAGCAGAAGAGATGCATGTTCCCTGAGGCTATTTTAGCCCTGGAGACAAACACGCAGCTTTAAGGTGTTTCTTTGTATAGATGGAGTGGATTTCTATCCCTACGTTCAAGATTTCATGATACAAACACAATAATCTTTCTGCACATGTTCCTCGAGTCTGTCCTTTGATGCTGTCCTTTAAATAATATTGTGATGCTCTCTTACAGACCTATCAATTACCACTATACAGGATTTCCAGAGGAGATACCATCAAGCGCCTGCTGGCTTTATTCTACCACCAATGTTTAGACTCCGGGGGGATCCTGTCCTCTCTCCTATCGCTACATCAGCTCCATAAAGGTGCACAATGATCATACTCGTGGAGTCTAATCACCCAAGTCTTTTTCTCCTGCTTATCTCATGTAATATTTTTTATACACTCTCAATTGTTCTCTTCTTATTGAAATCTTCTGTTCGCACTATGAGCTCATAAAGGGAAGCTCCTAACAACTTTTGTCATAACGGCAGTAAAGTTCACTCGGCTTTGGTCGACTTTTGATCAGCTCTACTGAACTCTAACATTCCCTACACACTTTACTCTACTCTACTCTAAGATAAATCAAACAAAACTGTGATGAGTTCAAGCTGGATTTTGAACCAGTATAATCTCCTTCGCACTTACAAACGTAATGTTTCTGCGCTGACTTCACTCAACACATGCTGACAAATCAAAGATGCCGTAAGACGACTTCATAGAAAAACTCAACGCGTGACAATGGAACGATTGACATTACATGACATTAATCTAAAACGTAGCAATGACCATTGTGCTTTTTTTTTAATATAAATACTGACAATATAGGACTGGAGGAATAATTTCCATGCTCTTGACTGATGAAGCTTTAAGCGTTTTAGTCTAAAAGCAATAAATCATGGTCAATACCTCTTGCTGTCTCTGCTCTCTTTGGCGACATTTCATAACTTAATGCATTTCTGCAAAACCACACCACTCACCCATGCAATAAACACATTCAAGATTTGGTCTTTTTGGTTTTGACTTTCTATACACACAACAACAAAAAAAGAGCCTTTTCCCCACCTATAACATGCCCACAGTCTCTGCTAATAGCAGGTTGGCCTCTCATTGTTTACAGCAGGGAGTAAAGTTGTATCCCTTAACTTCTGGCACAGTATCGCTTTACTTTGGATTCAAAGCAGAAATTGCCTTACAATAGGGAAATGATGTCATGCCGCACAGAGAAAGGGGGTCAACTCAAAAGCAGGGGCCACTCCGAACAAGTTATTTGTTGACAAACCATAAAACAGAGGAAAAAACGCAGAAATGTGTTACCCCCCAAAAAACAATGAAGCACAGTTAATGAGTCACAGCGGTGTGTGAGCATACAGAACCCAGATGACTCTGTTTCTCTTCCATGTTTAAGCCCTTTCACTCTGCATTTATTTCTCCGCAGCATCTGGTGCGCCAAAGTTTAATCAAAAGTATTCATCCAGGGTACAGACAGTTAGACCAACATTATTCTGCAGGGATCATTTTTCATTTTTTGTCCGTGCTTAGCCTTATATAGTTTAAAGAAGCGGTGTCATTCAGTTACTCGAGTTTGTATTTGCATTCCAAACACTCATAAAAGTACAAATAAAAAGAAAAAGGATGTTGTGCATCATCCAAGCACATATTCAATGTTCTGTGTGACATTGTTGTCGGAAAAAATGTTTTAAAAAATTAGACTTGACATGAGGAGTAACTGTTACAGATTTGTGGAGCTTATGTAAGACTGTAAGAAATATTTAACAAGACTAAGAGTTTACAGGCGGTACTCAGGCACAGCAGCGCTTTGAGCTAAATGCTAACACGCTCACACTGACAAGGCTTACATGTGGAAATTTAGGAGGTAATGTCATGTTCACCATCATAATAGCATACAAAGACGATTAGCACTGATCACAAAATAGACCTGAGCCTGATGGGAATGTTGGCAAAGTGTTGGACCAAGCAGAAAAAGCTCAGCTTTTCCTGTTCCCCAGAGGATGAACCATAACATACATACAACTCGACGATCCCCTGACTGTTTTTCCTCTCGCACCACTATGACGTTCACATTTGTGGATTTGATATTTATTTATCTGCATCATTGCACGACTTCCCAAAATCAAGACATGTGTATATCAGGCATGAGAGATGTAACATGACAAGTATGACGTCACAAGATGAAACAAAACAGCGGGAGTCGACTCCTTCTTTGAAGTTTCAGTTAGCTTTGCACAGAAACAGCTGGTAGAAATGTTCTTCAGGGAAACCGAGAGAGTACTTTTAAACTTTGAGTACATTTTACATCCTGTACTTTTTTTACTTTTACTTGAATAAAGTCTTTTCAGTCTTTCTTACAGACATATCCATACTTGAGTAAAGAATGTGTGGAGTTTTGTTAGCTCTGGGTGTAAGAAGGCTAACTGTCACAAATTGCCAGAAAGTGTCACATTTTTAAGAGGTGACCAGGTGTTTGTTTCTTTTATAGTTGAAATGTATTTTTGTTGCCGTCAGCTGTTGGTTGTTTAAACATTAATAAAATGTTTAACACAAAAACCTGAATGGACAATTGTTTGACTCAATCTGATTAATGTTCAAATTCGTCAGCAAGTCAGCACTTTAAAGTGCACTGCAAACATTTAGCCTCTTTAAAAAGCGAAGCACTTTTTTTTTTTTCACTTCTTCTTTGTTATTAGCAGCAGTTTGGCGTGTTCTCGCTAAAGTTTTTGTGCATCAAAGACATGAAACGCTTCTCATCTTTGAACTGCGACCAGATGAGACAAGAGCTGAAATGATTATGTGAAGCAATGAAATCATTAATGTGGCGAATGGACGTTCTCCTGCTGTGTCAATGATTTTAGAGTAATTCACACACACACACACACACACTCCCTCACACACACACACACAGATACACATTTGTAACCCTTTGTAAAGGGAATTGAGGCTTTTTATGAAAAAAAGGAGAGACCGATGAACAGCTACAGACACTGACAGACACACACAAATGTTTATACACACACACATGCACACACTCTCTTTCGCTCTCTCTCTCTCTCTCTCTCACACACACACACACACTTAAACACACATTGTTCCTTTGGGATCTGAGCTTATTCATGAGTCTTATTATGCCATGGTTTTCAGGTTTTTTCCTTTTGATGTGTCATTGTGTTTCTCAAGCCTTTTAGGTGGTTTTCTTCTTTTCTGAGTAACGTTTCATGAACACCCCCCTCCCTCCTCTCTCTCTCTCCCCTATAACAGACACACAACTTCCCCTACCTCCACCACCTCCTCCTCCTCCTCCTCCTCCTCCTCCTCCTCCTCCTCCTCCTCTCCTGCTCCTCCAACACCCACTTCACCTCCAGCATCCCTTTGGCACTAATGATGCCATGTTGTGCATTTGTCTAATTTCTGTGAAACACCTTTGCCCCTGACTCGAGCAGGTTCTGTACGTTACGTCCGAGCTGACTGGTTCCAGATTTTCTGGAGACGAATCACGATAGGTTTTGCCGGAGAAGAGCCAGCCGTTTGTTCATTTGTTTCGAGGTTTGTTTGTCTTACTCATCCAGTGTGCACTTGTGTGTGAGGCAGCAGCAGAATCCGAACAGTATGTGTATATTGTATGAAATCCCCTGTTAATATTGGAGGATAAACACGTTTTTGATTTTTTTACACATCAAGTTTGACCCTTACATTGATTTTACATCCGCTTTCCTCTCCTCTTGTGGATCAGGCAAAAGTTATTGATTGGAAAGTACTGCATCAAAAATGTTGTAGTCCAATATTTTTGCTTCAAATTCTAATTCTTATTTCTTCTGTTTCATCCAGTTGGTGTTTAATTTGCATTTCCACCTCTTTTAATACTTGAATTCAATTGTCTCTTCTCCACCACTGCCACTAACAAGAACCTATAACCCACAATAGTTCAACTGGTGTAACCATTTGAATCCAAACATGATCTTCAAATGTACCTTCAGTCCATTGATTCGCATGTTGCAGCCACAAGACTCAACTGAGCTTTTGAATCCCACTATGGCGTCCTCCTGATCTCCATGCAAGATTTATTATGCAGATTGCACATGAGTCTGAAAATAAAGGCACTTGTGGTGAAGGGTCTGAAAAGTCTCCTGAAGTGGTAGACTCTGGGCGCCCAATTAACATGCCATAGGTGTTAATTGGCAGCTGGCAGCAGTCAAAGCAGTAGCAGGTGAGCACCAGTGCTTGTTGAACTTAGATGCACTGAATAGCACGAGAGTCACTGAGGTTTACGCAGCCATTTGCAAATCAATGCTCACGCTGGAGGGTTAATTTTGGATGTAGAAGTCTGGACATCATGTTTCAACCTCATTCAGAGGTTAAAGCAGCATTCTTCTTCTTTCTTTTTTTTTTTGGTTTTGTGCTCAGAGAATTTGATGGCAACATTTTAATCTGGATCATTTTACTGCAGTAATGTGAGAGTTCAGACTATATAATTAAATCTGACTGTATAATTTGAAACCATTGTGTGATCTACCTTTCTGGTGTGGAATGGCTGCGAATTATATCGTAGCGAAATAAATCAGTTATTCTGAAGCAAATTACCAATAATAAACTTCTGATTTTTTCATCTACCTGCTAACATTTAAAAGCAATAGCACTCGAGTGAAAGGTGTGAGTGCTCTGTTCTTCCCATCATATACTGACTGTGCAGTGAAGGGAATGCAGAGATTAGCAAACCCCCATTAATAATAATGGCAGGTAATAAGAAATGCATGGATTAATGTAAATGCAATTTCACTTAGATACACATCCGTCTGTTATTAAATCCGGCATGTCAATATTGCAGTACACACAAGCGGAAACTGTAGCTCCAATATCTTGAATTTATTAATTTGTATAGATTCATGTTAAGTTTAAAATTAAGTCTTAAAATCATCAACGGATTTAAGAGAATTAAAAATATTTTATTGATTTATCCTAGAACAGAGAAGATGCTTTAAAATAATCTCACTTGTACAAATCAAGAAAAAATCCAGCATTAAAGATGAATTAAACGTGCTGCGGAGGCAAAAGTTAGAGATTTTAAGGTTATGACATATTTATAATCATGCAGTTATACATGCAGCCTCCTCCCCCCTGACCTCGAGCGTGTCGTTGCTGTCGTATTCTAACACGTGTCCTGGGTCTTTATTTAACTGTGAAGAAGCTCAAAGTTCCAGTTTTCTCGGTGGGGAGCAGACATCTTCAGCTCAGCCTCTCGGCTCCTTCCTCTCCTTCCTCTCCTCTCCCTCACTCCCTCCCCCCTCTGCCTCCTTCGGGGGGAGTTGTGGCCCACATTCGCAGCCTCCCTGCGGACACTGGAGCTGTGAACCTGACCAGTCAATTAGGGAGAGAAAACAAAAAACTAGCTGCAACCAAACACAACCATCGTGTGCAGCCTCAGCTTTGAGCCAATAAACATCTCCATCAAAAGTGTGACACATAGCCCCGCACCCGGGATTACTTTGATTACTCGTTACTTCAGACTTAGCCTTTTTTTCCGGTTTACATTTCACTATCGACATTATTATTGTTATTATTTACATTTTTTATCTTAATTAGCCTGCCACCTCGTATTACTGGCACATATGAAAACACAAGACTCAGCAAAGTCTGCGTTACTTTTTGGTTGACTTTCCACTCATCAAATCAACGCAGATCTTAAGACATATAAAGAAACTCTGCTTTGAGTGATTTGTGTCTGTACATGAGGAAGAAGTACTGATGCAGTTATTATAACAGTGCTAAACTCTACAAGACATGAAAATAATATGATAAATGCCCATGATAAAATTATTCGATTTATAATTATTGATGCATTAATGTTTTTCCCAGGATTAATAAAGACTAATAATAATAATGTACTGATGAACTAAAGTTAGAAATAAATAAAATAGTGGAGTAAAAATACAGCATTTCACTTGAATTGTTGTAGAGTAGATGTATAAAGTACCAGAAAAAATAAGTACAAGTACTTCAAAATAGTACTTGGGTACAATACTTAGTTACTTTTCTTCTGAGGGGAAAGAGTTCAGTTTAACATTTTAAAATTCATTTTTTCTCTTTTAAAATATCTGAATATTCAAAATATTTTTCACTTCAAAAAGTTTGACACTCAGAGGAGGTCCGTCTCTCAGTGTTTGCGCACTTGAGGTTTCAGCCTACACACATTGGTCTCTTGTGTCATCGCGTGAACTCGACCACGACCGGCTTTCCAAACCAGATGACGTCACAAAATCATCTCGTCTGTACACGCGTTAAAGAGAAACTTTCCCCGTTCAATGTGTGGGGAAAAGTGTCCAACATCGTCCTCCAGGCGAATTAACAAACTTCAGCAAAGATATTTTTGACGGCACAGGGACCGTTTCTATAAGTTCATACGACAAACGTATACAAAGTGATTTCCTAAGTCTTATTATTATATTATTATTATTATTATTATTATTATTTGTACATATCCTAAAATAAAATCATTTGTTCCCTTCACCTGATGCTCAAATATGACTTAGCTTGTTCTTTTAATATCAAATAAATAAACCTTCCACTTCAGGGGATATTAGTTTTTAAAATTATTATTTATTATTATTATCATTATTATTATTATTATTGGGATGCTGAATGCTTATTATTGAGGAATAAGAACTATAGACTGCATCATCAGTCAGCCTTTATTAGATTTATTCTTGTCAGCTGCGTCTCTTAAACAAGAGATCAGGTCAGATAATCTGATTAAATAAAGTTTGAATTACAAAAATAATTCCAACCACTAGTGGGACCAGTAGACCTCCTTAAAGCGGAGTTATTGTCTGAATTTCTGCCATGCAGGAGGCCTGATGTATGCAAAACTATCCCAAACAAGACAAGAACACCTGATTTCACAGTGCAGTCAAACAAAAACATGAATAAATATGATTTAGGCAATAACTTTCCTATAAAAAAAACTCATATCAAAGTGACTCTGATAAAAAATATGAGGCCCCAAACTTGTCTAATTTCTGTTTCCTTCAGCTCTGTACATTGGGGTTTGTTCTCAAGCCTTTTGTGAGGCTTTGATCTGATACAAAAAAAATGTGAGTCGCACATCGTGTGTTTGGCGGTGAGGGGAAGGGGAACAGCTTCCTTTTAGCTTTGGGGCAAAACACACTCGTCTCTTTCATCAATTAGCCAACCTCCCACCAAGACTCAGTCCCACATGGAGCCCCCTACCACCACCACCACCACCGCCACCACCACTCCATAACCCAGCCCTCCAAAACATATTTACTCAGTTCATGGGAAAACAAAACATCCATTTTTAAACAGATTTTTCATCAACGTGACTGTTCGGCATTAATATTTCACTGCTCATGGTAACGCCAAGCAACACAGTTTAGACCAATGAGTCAGATCTGTTTGCTTGTGAGCGTATGAGCCTGAATAAATGCGTTCAGTCACTCGAGTTGGCGACTTTCGTCAATTTATTAAATTGCAACATTTTGCCAATCCTCTTGCACGGAAAGCATTGTTTCCTTTTTTTTTTCCTCCACAGGGCATTACGAATAATTAGAGGCCAAACACACAATCCTGCTTAAGGGACACCAGGAAAGACCTGTTCTGCGCTGAGGCGCTTGTGCCTAATGCCAAACTATAAACCATAAGCAGCTGTGAGCAATCAATAATTAATACGCACGCGCATGGGTGACGTTAAGATTGACTTATTTTGACTATATGATTCGTAAAAGTGACACATGCCACGCTTTAAAAAATAGTCCTGCACTGAAAAAAATGATCAACAAAGTGTGCTTAAAGTATCATAAATACACACTAATAACCCCTGTGAGTGACATACTGTTGTATATTATGATATTATTATTATTGCTTCCTGCAGCATTTAACTGTGGCAGGTGGAGCTATTCTTCATCACTTTGCATTAAAGCATCATATTCTCATAATATATATACATGTGTGAATGTTACAGTGAGTGACTACAGCTAAATGTAATGCAGAAAAACTGCAGTGGAGCAGTAGAAAGTATGAGACAGTATGAGTACTTAAACACAGCAAATGTACTCAGTACTCACTACACTCCACCTCTTATTATAAGAGGTAAAATATGCATATATAATTAATTTATATACGCATAAACGCATACATTAATTGACAGAGTACGAATAGCAGCAGGGTATGAGAGTCTGATTTCAAAATAAAACACAGTAGATGTCACTGAAACGAGTTAATGTGCATTAAAAATGTGATTAGAGTGTTTGGAGGACATAAAAATAAAAATCATCGGAGGTTAAGGTGCAGTGCATGAGAGATGCTCTATCTGAGCTTCCTCTTAATCTGCTGCCTTCACTTCAAATTTAGACTTGCTCACAAATAAAGTGCAAAGTGCAAAATAAAAAATAAAGGCTTCATCCTCAATTCAGGAACAAGTCCAGGAAAAGGCATCACAACTCGTTTGGCTCCACTCACTTAAGAACTGCTAAACTCTTCGTCTTAATCAGGCCAGTTTGCAGAGTTTGAACTTGAAACGCTCCAGTCAGCAGGTTTACCTCAGTTGAACTAAAAGAGCTTGTGAGTCCAGCACTGTGACTCTGGACATTATTCAATATTCTCAAGTAATCTTAACAAAACTACACATGCAAACAAAGGACCACAAGTAAACTTCTGGTTTCTGGTGTTGGTGCAAAATGAAAAAAAAAAAAAAAAGAAAGTTGCACAAACTATGATTCAAATGTTGCTATACACTCTATATATTATGATGAATTCAAATTAAGATTGAAGCTGTTATATTTAGAATAAAACGCACGTTTTCTTTCACATGTTTAACTGATTTTGTGTTTTTGATTGAGGTTAAAGTTTAAATATAATAATTTAATCGCACGGTGGGTGATTTGGAAAAACACTGTTCTACTTTTAAGAGTTTTCACCAGGTGTTTGTTGACGGAAGCCAGTGAAGTGTCTGTTTTTCTCTCATTTGTCAGACACTTGTTTCTAATTTCTGAAACACATAAAATGACATCAGTAACGATAAACATGCCGGATTTTTTTCTTCTTCTTCTTTGTCTTAAAAAAAGAGTTTTGGTGAGAGGTTTTGTGAGCGTTTTTTTTTTTTTTTTTTTTTTTTTTTGCTGCTCTGTGGATGGATTTTTTTTTCTTTTATTACAGCTCCGTGCATGGTGATGTTGAAGGCTGTGACAAAGCATGAAGGAAATTCCATCTTCCCCTGTGGGAGCCCATGAGTGCCCGCTCACAGAAGCGATCTGCTGTAAGTTTGCGAGAAGAAACGTTCCCAAGATTTTTATCGGTGAAATGATGCAGTCGGTACAGTCCTGGTTAACAGATGACTTCAGGCTATCTGATACGTTTCTGCAGCCAAATAGCATCGTTGCCGGCTACTCCACTGAAAAGATAAGGTGCGTTTGGGAAATGTTTGTTTCTGTGTTTAGTCAGATTTAATGACAACATAAACTTATCTTGAAAACCATAATGAATGGCCATTAGGACTACAAAGCTTTCCAAATGGTGCGCGTTCAAGGGAATATTTTAGTGTCATATCAAAATTACAACTCGAGTAAACCAATTTTCTCCACACAGGAATAAACACAGACTCAAGTGAACCGCAAAGATCAAGCTCAGGGAATATCACAAAGTGTTTTCCAAACTGCAGCAGACTTCTTGTGCAATTAAGAGCGTTTGGCTTTGAATGGTAAAGGAAATAGCTTTCCTTGCTGTTAAATGTCACCAGAAACGCGCCTCGGGCATAAAGTGACCACTTTGTTTTTGTTTTGTGTGCTTAAATCCCTCTCAGTTACAGAGACTGTGATATCACAGGAGAGCACGGGCGTTTAGGTCACACCAAAGCCTCTACACTGTAAAAAAAAGTTGGCTTTTTTTCAGCTTTTAACCAAATAAACTGAATTAATAATAAATAGCGCAAACATATTATATATTTATTTTTAACTTCTGGCATCCTGTTTGTCTCCAATATTTCAGTTTTATGACAACAGATGTCTCTTTTTTTTTCTTTCTTTGCTTGCACAATGAAATGATTTGAACTTTGACCCAAATGTTCTCTTTGCTTTAGTCCCATGTGTATGAAATTATGACGATTCTAACAAAATGTCATGAGAAACCACGAGATTTGAGACAATAATGCAACAAGTTGGGGAGCTTCATTAGGAAGATTTAATTTGTGAAAACTTGGGTCACGAGTCTAAAGAGTGGGTGTCTGCAGGAATTCCCTCAGGTCAGAGAGAAAGCTGTGTTTTGAGGACCTTCTTAGCAGCCTTTGCCTCACTGGCCTTTGACCCCGGCCAGCCCTCTTTAGTGAAGGAGCATAATCTACCTAACATGGATTTAAACAAACAGTGTAATCCATAACACTCAGCCGTTGCACACCATCTCGTTCAGGTTATGAGCCCTGCTGCTGTTATGACTGCGATGCTTTGAGTGGGTGATTTGTCCCACGGACTTCATTGTCCTTTGGCAGCAGGAGCGAGCTCTCGCTGTAATTTCATGCATAATTCCCCGAGCGAGTGATATGTATCTGCGAAGGTGTGTTCACACCTTTATTACAGCTTCAACGATGGGAAATATGGGATTGTGAAACATGGTGGTTCATGTTTTCCCAGTGCACAGCCTCCAGTACAGCTGTGTTTGTGGCCCTTGCACCTCTGCCCTCGCCTGCCTCCCCGCCGCTTCAAGCCTCACTGATTCAACCCCCCCTCCTTCCTTAAAAAAGTTCATCAATATTTTGGTTGACCTTTGACTTGACCCGCACAATTAAACAATGGGATTTCGGGTACACTAAATGGCCTGGCTTTGCTACAGAGGGCAGACTAATGAGAGGATGTCGTCTTTAGTTTATAGTTCAGTCCAGAAAGCAGTGGAGCGGAAAAACAACCCGACGTTCCGTTAAGCTGCCTCACGCAAACTTTCAAAGCAGGGGCATTTGGAATCAGACTGGGCTTTCCAATGTCATCCACCTTCACTCATATAACCCCCGACCGTCCAGCTTCACCCCCTCCTCCAGGATGATCTTACTCTTCTTTCTCTCTCTCTCTCTTTTTTTTTCTTCCTTAAATCTAGGTGTCTCCTAGTTGCATTTCCTCTTCCAATCCACCCCTGTGCGTAACAAGAGAAACAAACATTTTGCAGGTTTACATGAACAGATGTAGAACAGTGCTGACAGTACTGTGCATGTGCTGTCATACTCAGTTTGTGTGTGTGTGAGAGAGAGAGAGAGACAAAGGCTGTTTTTGTATGTTTAGCTGTGTTGTTGATGTACTTTTCCCTTGGTCTTACCAGTGTTGCTTTTTCAGTCTCCCAGCTGGAGTAACAACTGACTGCTGAGACGCTGTTTTTTTTATTGAAAAGTCTGACAGTGGCTCTTCTTGAAGTACATTTACCGAGTACTGCACTTGAGTACATTTAGAGGTACTTTTACCATTTTATGCCACTTTATGCTCTACAAAATGTCAATGTCTAATACGTTTATTTGACCACTCCAGTTACTAATAAAGTTCGCAGATTAAGATTTTACATATAAAAGCAGCGATAATCTAAAATACAGTGTAGTGTTGTAGATTAAACCTCAAGGTTCTCAGCCTGTTTGGGTTGTGGATCACTGAAATGAAGCAGTGCCTTCTTTGTCCACTGGATTAAACTACCACACAGTATATAAAGTAGATCAAGCTCCTACTACACATCAAAATACTGCGTATGCATGAGTGCATCATAATATATAATATTCTAACAAACAGGGGCCATCCTGCGTAATGAATACTTTAATTTGGGCGCTTTGAGTCTAGGTGATGTTATGCCATTGGGTATTTTTTCTAAATGTTTGCGGGAAGGTTACAGTGTGCAAACAAACAAACAGATTTAAAGATCCCCTCCAGACATATTAAACTCAGAAACTTTCCTCCTCCAGCAGATGAATGGGAAAACAGCCTTCTGGTGTCAAACTCTGCACGTCATTCCGCACAGTGAAGCTCAAACATCCAAGTAACAATAAGAAAACCACATTTTGGAGTGGAAGGGGGCGTCTTTAAATTTCACTAATTTGTGGTGAGCGGAAAATTTCTAACTATGGGTGAATATTTCTTTACCCCAATTGTTTTCATTTAGACCTTCGTGTTTGAATAAAATGTATAAAACACATGCTGAAAAGTTAACTCAATAAAATAATTTAATTAATAATTCATTTTTGATTTTTTAGGGGATTAAGACACATGACCTCTGTATATTTTTTACTGTTAATCTCATGACATGAATGACATTCATTCATAAGCTGTTTCAGTTCCTGCGTGAAGGCCTATATTCATTCATGTAATACGCAGTGACATTATTTTTGTGCCAAAGTTGAATCTTGAATGTTTTAAAAAGTTAAAAACCGAGTGATGAAACTAAAAATCTGCACGCTTACGGTTTCCAGGGATGAAGCTGAGCAGGCGCTGCTCTGCTCTTCAATGATTTATTAGCGCATCGAGTGTATGTTTATGTAGTATAATGGCACTGAATCTATCACTGCCATAATATTGTCACAATGGAAACATGTGTGTTGTTACTGTTATATATCTGAACGCCAGTAATACTATTACTAGAGCCCCTCCCCCTTCCCCTTCCCTATATAAATGCACACATGCATACACACACACACGTCAGCCCTATGGTGCACATACACATACTGGCTCCATCTACATTCATTGGTTCAATCTTTCGAGGAACCTCCTCCCTGAGCGGCAGACTCGATATCTCTCGCTCCAATAATCTCTCACAAACGCTGCGTGTGGCTTTAGTGTCCCGAGTGGTGTACGCACGAGATGGCTCATATAGGACTCCCCCGTTTGACCACACAGACAAATAAACATACTGTACACACACACATAAACAGCACACCTCGGCTGCAGTATTCCTCCTCCACAGCAGCGCCATATGTTTTAACACCACCATCTTGGCAGCTTAGCATTAGCCGTACCGTTTTGCCCTTCGCATCTTGTAAAACAGGGCTTGAAGGGACTTTCCTTTGTTTACATCATGATAAAACTCCTGAAATATCACCTGATGTGTTGGATGAGGGGGCAGCATGAGAAATAGCAGTGACAAAGGATTGAGATGAATGGATTTGGGAGAGGAGGACCCGCTGTCTCGAAAGCAGTGGGAGGAGGGCTGTGTCATGCACGGATATGTGTGTGTGTGTGTGTGTGAGTCTTTGAGATGGAAATAGACAAGCAGACACATTATGGGATTACGGATGTGATTTTGGGGCTAAGGGGAGGTTAGAAGACCTGGCTGTCTTGGGAGTGGGAGGAAAGGGGGGAGCGATGACTCGCGAGTCCTCAATCCAACCCTGGAGGAGTTTCACACCAGGACAACAACAACGCTCAGAGGGGAGCAGTGGATGTCCAACAACACAGTAAACAGAGTCAACAGACTCCTGCAGACATGAACAACAGGAAGACGAAATGTTTGACAGAATAAGGAAATGTGTCTTTTTTTGGCCCATTCTGACGACAGTTTAGGAGCGGATGATTTGCTGGTGGCTCTGTGCTCCCTGGCACTTTGCCCAAGCAGCGAGTTCATTACCACCGAGTCAGTTACAGCAGACTGACACCCAGACTTTAACCCATACACCTCACAGCTCTGGTGAGACCGCCCTCCCCTCTCTTCTGTGCCAAGATGGTTTGAGACCTCCTCTTTGATGCAAGCAGCTTACAGTCCTGTGACCTCTGAAGCAAGAAAAACACACCTAAAAGTGCTCTGGGGTTGTTGTTTTTTTTTTTTTGCTTTATCCACCCTGGGGAGCACTTTTAATCCCCACTTGGTTGCACTATTTTTGTAGGCCAGTGTTATTTATCTGCTCATTTTGTTAAAGAAAAAGACATTTTGGAACATTTTTCTCTAACCCTTGCTCCTATTTTTGCAACAACTGAATAGCCTTGGTCAGTTTTAGGGGGAATTTCACATTGTCTTCTTACCCAGAGTACATGCACTTTACTGTAAGGGTTTAGATTAGCTTTGTTTGTGGATATCTATGAGATCGAGAGGAAGTTCTCATTAAGTAAGAAAATGCATCATTAAACTTCTCCAAAATGTAACGGCTGCTATCTAAATTTCATGTACAGAGGAAATAAAAAAGGTCCAATTAGCACTGGTGAACAGCCAAATCGAATGAATAAAATGCACATTTCTGTGTGTGTGAGCGAGAGAGAGAGATCTTTCTGGAAATTGAGGTTTTCTCTGAAACAAGTTATGAATCAATTTCTTGCATATTACGATATATTTGATTTCCAAATGGAGCCGCTGTTTTTATTGGTTGCCAAGTTGGCAAAAAGTCGTGGATCTTAAACTAATAGTCAGTAGACATTTTGAGAAATAAGGTTATTACATTTCTTGCCAGGCATTAGATGAGACTGATATGTTCATGTTTGTATCTAGAAAAAGCAATGTGTGAAAACTTGTCATTTACAGGAGGTTGTGCAGTAGAATATTTCTTGGCTGGGACCTGTAGCTTCCTGGAGTCTCCCCTGGTTGGCTGGCAAGAAAAAGCCCGGCACATAACCCCTCATAAAATGGCATATTGGCATTTACTTCGCTTTTTGTATGAAATAAACAAATGAGATATAACATGGTAATCAGTTCCTGGAAGGCAGATTTTGTTATCTTTGGACAGAGCCAGGCTAGCTGTTTCCAGTCTTCGTGTTAAGCAGTGTTGTAATGCTGCCCGGAGAAGTGGGTATACTCAGATTTATTTTTTTTTAAAGCAGTCCATCCAGAAATGGATAAACGCCCTGTGTTATGCTTTTGCATATTAACTCACCCAAAAATGTCTGCAGTATTTACACATTGTCACTTAACTTCTGCTGCTTGACTTCAGGGAGTAAGGATGATTAAGAAGGCAACGTTAGCCACATAAGAGGTGCAGATTTTGCAGCCAATACTGGCCTACAGATGGGTGAGACAACTACATAAGTACACAGTTTGAGTGAAGTACTCCTTATTTCTTACTTCATCCACTCATGTAAATTGGATAAAGCAGAATGCTACTGAATGATGCATATCAGAGGGGATTTAGAAGATCATATAACCAATGCTGACTGAAATAAGTAGGTATACTCCATATACCTGCATATACTCTGTAGCACTGATGCTAAAACTCAGCAGCTGCTGGTTGTAGCTTCATATTTTTCCATACAGATATGCAAATAAGCATATTTCCACATTAGCATACTATTCCTTTAAGATGCACGTCGTACGGATGGGCCAGAAAATGTGCAAAATTTACTTTACAGCAACTGGACATCAGCAGAATCTACCTCAATATAATAATATAATGTCTCATAAACGAAAACATGTGCAGCCGGCTCTTTAGAGGGAAAAATGATTGAGAGCCGCAATTGAAAGAGGAAGTAAAGAAGGTCAAAAAGTGATCTTTATTTTCTTAAGCATCCCTACCTCTGCTATTAGCCAGTGGTAGTTTCTTAACCTTTCTGGTCTTGAATCAAGGGCCTGCTCAGTCGAGTCCCCCCCCTCCAAATGGAATTAGACTAAAATTACAGCATGAGGTCATGGCTCCCTGGCAATGAACTCAACAACTGAGAAAGAAGGGGTTAGCAAAAAAGATTTAAAACCTTTGAAGAGCGTGGCTTGGTATAGAAATAATCATAAAAAATAAAGTAAATTATATTTACTGAAGTATGTCAGAGCACCAAAAACCTCAAAGTGGGAGGACTATAAGCAGGAGTTTTATGGAAGTGGCCAGTTTCAGCATTCTTGTGATATTCCCAAGGAACTAAAGATAGCAAGGCTGTAAAGTATGAATAAATGCTTGTGTGCAACAAAGACATGCATACATAGCGCCTTATGAGTTTGTTCAGATAGGTACCTAAAATATCAGATCTGTTACATTGTTTTTACAATCACGGCTGCTCGCCTTCTAATTATGTGATCCTGCAAAACGGTTGCGGTATTGCATGGAGTGGATGTTGTGAGGTCGGCAGCGAGTAGAACAACACCAAAGAGGAGGAAAAACAAAATCATCGCCGTCCTCAAATTGTTGTAAGAAGCTGAAACATTCCAGACTTTATGCTAGTTATGATAGCTGCGTATGATGTTTTCTCATCTGGTTTTTAACATCTTTAAAGTACAGGTTCCTTTGCTTTGCTTGTGGTTTGACTTTGTCCAACAGCTTCACTTATGGGTCTTTTAAAACAAACGTCCTTGGGCATCATTTTAACCACAGTACCTTATATGAAGCAGACTCTCTTTACACACAGTCCTTCGCTGCTCTTTAAGAGCTAATGTTGGTTGCTACACGAGGAAACAGCTGTATATGTTTACCTAACAGACAAATAATGGTAATTTGTGCGTCACCTAATACTGTATCCTCTCAGCGGTAGTCTTGCCTCATCTGTGAGGAAGATTGTGACTCATCAGTTGTGTGACATGATGTCTCCCACAGAGCTGACCTCCTGCTGGGTGGTAAATTTGGAAGAAGGGTTTTTTTTAATGTGGCGGTAACAACATGGCAACACGCCTACAACAACAACAAATACTACTACTACTGCGAAACAATATATCATTATCATAATATTAATCCGATGGAGGAAGCATTCAAAACCTTATTTAAGTTAAAGTATCATCAGCAAAATGTTCACATTTTCTCAACCCACAAAGGAAAGTCTCCTTTGTATTTAAATTTAGTTGGTGAGACGATTAGGAGACCTTAGTCAGGTGACCACAGACAAAATGTACTCTGGGACTTGGCTGAGTAATAGTAATTAAAATAATTTAGAAATTGATTTTAATGCTAAGTGGGAGCCAGTGTAATGAGAGCAGACTGAGTAATGTGAGCAGGCTGTTTTGGTGTTTGTTAGATGTATGTTGTTCATGAGGAACAATGATCTGCAGCACACACACACACACACACACACACACACACACACACACACAACAGGACAAACAACCTCCAACAGAGATGAACCCAACAAAACAATATATCCTTTCAACACAATAACGCGCTGTAATTGGCCCACAGGTTTACAGCCAATAACTGGCATGAGCTTGACTGGAAATGACAAATCAGCAACTTCAGGCTATTTACAGTTTTTCAGCTGAAGTAGAAATGTTTTAATTGGTTTGTGTTTACTCTGTGTATGTGTGTGTGTGTGTTAGACAGCAGTGATCTTGTCTGGTCCTACTGTACACACCCATTAGTTAGACAATGGTGTGTGAGATTTTTCTTTTCGTGTTTATTACCTCGGGACATCAGAGCCTGAAATCTCTGTCTCTGTTTGTCGGCTCCAGGGCGATGACATCAGCCATGTCTGGGTCATCGACGACTTTAGTCAAATGGTGTTAAGAGGACTATCTTCAATTAAACATATCTAAAACCAAAGACATGATAATTGATTTTTTTTCAAGACATTCCCAACATATGAAGTCATATCCATCAAGGGTCAGACAGTGGAATGTGTGCAATCTTCTATCTCGGGACAATTATTGACTTAAAACTGAAGTGTGAAGGTGCAAAATGGATTTCTACCTTATTTATTTATTCTCATGAATGACTTTTATTTTATTTTAAGAACCATGAGCACTTTTATCATGATTCACAATAAAGTGTGCTGTGTGGTGGCTAGGGAAGTGAATATTTTCCATCATTGACTGAAAACTTTAAGCACTGATGGAAAAATGACGCTGACGGCGATGTACTGTAATGTTAGTAATTCACATGTAACGTTGTCAATAACCACATGTAGATCACCTGTAGTACACCCCCCTGTCTAGTTGGTGGCATATTAATTAGCTATTGTCTAGTAATCTTTGATTATACATGCATGACTTCATTGTCTGCTGGGTTTAGCAATCACATTGGGAGGTTATATCCCTACATAGCGTTTTGCAAAATATGAGCAGCCGAGTGTCGGAAGTGACTACAGACAATAAAGGGCAAAAGTAAAGGCGATAAATGAGGTGAACAGAGATGGATTGATGTGGTGGAGGATGAATAACAAACAAGTAATACTGAGAGTGTTTGGCAGCCAGCGACATGTTGCAAGGCTCAAAGTCGATTTCACAAAAATTCAAATCAACTAGTTCATTTTTTCTGTTTTCTTTTTTTTTTTTCCAGATACTTTACCAAATACTGATAGTTTGACTTTTGACTTTGAAACTTTGCAGCTGTTGGCTTGTGGTCTTACCCAATGATTTCCTGTGATATTAATGAGACAGCTTACCACGTTTTCTTTTCCTTGATAGCTCAGTCAGAAAATATGTCTTATTATCATTAATATTATCCAAAAAATGATGGATAACAATAGATCGTGACAGAATATTTAGGACCTTGTCTGTCGAAATGATGAACAGCAAGAATGCAAACTCCAGTGGTGGCTAATGTAGCCTTTAGCTGCTAGCCTAAAACCAGAGATGAGATGAACACTTCATCAGACTTTGCACACCTCCCTCTGGAGCTCCCAAAAGCTTTATCCATTCTTTATTATATTGCTCAAGACCTGTTATCAGACTCTGATAGGAATCTCAGCGTACTTCCCCTTTAATATGACACCATGGGAACCTTTAAAAGATGATACCAAATGTCTTGCAGTGTGCTTACACCACCCATGAAAACAGGATGATCTATAACAGGGGGTATATCCATAGATATTAAATTCTGGTCAGTCAGCCTGACGGTGTGTGTCTACAAAGGTGGACGGCTTAAGCTTAAATTCTGCCAAAACACACAAACAGGCTAAATAAAGAAGTCAGAGAGAGTATGCGAAACATAATGAACTGGAAAACATGTCAAGTGATGGCGCTGGTAGTACTCCAGGATTAGCTAAACATTAAATCACCTGCACTGGTGTATATCACAGCTGATGTAAGAGACATTCATTGCGATGAAAGTGTTAGAAAGCGTGGGTGGTCGGTCTGTACGCCACAAGCTCTCAGTCACACTCCCATCCACGTAGCACACATCCTTTGAACAGAAGATGGGACAAAGCTTGCTAAATGTATGCAAGCAATCACACACATGCTGTAGATTACTCCCAACATGCTGCAGACTGCTCGTGCACTTGCAGGACATGTCATGAGTTTGCAGATTCTTTCCTATGGATCCACCTAAAAAAGGCCATCGCCAAGCTCGTTCTGCTTTTTGTCTAATCCTGCACGTACAACTTTAATGACCTCAGCTGTAAAAACAAAGCGTGTACGCATCTCCTCCTCCTCCGCGCCCTGTCCTGCGGCAGGTCCCTGGAGGCCGGTGTTGGCGAGAGGGGGGGGGGGCGGGATCGCAGGAGTTGGGTTTGGGGGGATCCAGATGCTTGGTTTGAAGGAAGCTAAATAACTTCAAGGTTCACTTGGTTAAGCGCCGTAAGACATATTTCAACACTTCTTTCACTCTCTCCCTTTCACTCTTGGTGGGTGCGCCTCAACTGTATGTTTGTCTAAGGCAGTGTGAGAGAGTGAAAGTTTGTGTTATTCTTCGGCGCATATCAATCCTTCTGCATTTATGCAGACAAAAGGGTGTCTTGTTGAAAGAAAGACCATCAGAAATCAAGTGCGTTATAACGCCATTTTCGAGCAATGAGAAGAAAAACAAACAAGTAGTAAAGAGGTGAATGGAAATGTTATTGTGAGTAAGTGTGAATAAAGTAGTTAAACGCTTCCATTGCCTCTCCCTTTCTCTCTCCTTCTGCCCCTCAGGCTCCATAAAATGGCAGTGGATAGCAGGCCGTCCCTGCGGAGCATCACTAGGATAAACACACACTCATGAATGGCCTGCATTGAGCCGGGGCTGGAAGGGGATGCAGGGGAATACAGGGGTCACCAGTGGACCCCTCCTACCGGGGAGAGGTCACCACACTGACCGCCCTCGTGGCAGCCAAAGACAAGGAGGATAAATTCTTTGGTAAACCCTGTCTCCACTCCTCCACTACCATCAGCCCTTGTTCCCTCCATCTCTCCCTTCTACGCCCCTAAAGAGTGAATTGATAGCCCCATGAATCCCACTGCTCTGCTACTGAGAGACTGATTATTTGTTTAGGCTGGGAAAGTCATTAAGTATTAACGAGATAGTATGAATCTGTCAGGCTGTTTAACTGTCAGCTTGAGGTACTCTGAACTGGAAATCAGGTAACAACAGTGGAAAGCACTTTTATAGGTATATCTTGAGTGAAAGAAAGTAAACTGAATTCTTTCGAAACAACATTTGGATACTTCCTTGATCGTCTTTCCCAGAGGCCAAAAAGCAAAAGCAAACCACTTTAATGTGGTCAAATGGTTCTCTCTATATAGGACAACTCTTTCTTACTTTCTGATTTTGCATGGATGGAACAGTTGGTCAAGTTTGTCTGCTACTTGATCCTTTCAAAATGGTGATACTAACAGGAAGGAATATTTTGACATTTTTGGGAAGTACGCTTTCTTGCTGAGAGTTAGAAAAAATGATTGATACCAAAATACTGAGCTACTGTGTTAATTAGTGAGCTTTAGAGGTGATTTCGACAGAGATAGCTTCCAGTCATAGCATTCGATAAACCAAAACCAATGATCTTTCAAAAACCAAGAAGGTCTTGTGATAATTTAAGATGTTCTGAAGGTATTTCTAGAAACCTTAAAAGCAAACCATCCTAACCATTGTCCACTGCATAGTTAAAAATCGTAAAAATTTTACAAAATGATCGAAGTCTTTTCTGGCTAGGTTAGGAAGTACAGACGTGACTCGAGAAACATTATACCTATTTTTTTTTTTTTTGAAAACAGAATATCCGTCAACCCGATGGTCCCGAAGAGTCTTTGAGGATTCTGGAAATACCTCCAAAACAAGGGTAAGTGTTGTTATAAAATATCGCCAGCTACTTAATTTTCATGCTATCGGATGTGTAGTATTGCGACTCAAACGTGATAATAATACACGAGAACCACAAACTGAGGTTAAGCTAAGGTAACCGCCTGCTGACCCCAGCTACATATTTATCGGACAGACACGAGAGAGTCAATCTCCTCGTGCAACTCCTGGCATGAAAGTAAATTGGCTACAACTTTTGGCACCGAGGCAACCAATAAAACAGTGGTTCCATTTGGAAATGAAGTATATTTCAAGTCACAACAAACTGATTTTTAATCTGTTACAGGCAAACTCTTTTCAGAGAAATGCTGTGCGTGCTAACTGGGCCTTTAGATGTTTAATGGCGCATTTCCTTATTAATAGAACTGCCTCTTACTCCCATAGAAATCCACAGTACATTTACTCAAGTTTTTGCTTGAGTACTGCATGTCAGTGGGAAATATTGTACTTCTTACACCATTGTGTTTATTTGGTAACTTTAGTTATTTACTTGAGAGTTTAAGATTATTAATTCAAATTAAATAAACTAATGAATGGCGATGTATTATTAGATTACTGTAAGATATCAGTAATCAGTTGCAGCACCAGCTGCAAGAGTGATGCTTACACACAATGCATCACATCATATATATGATTCTGATATGGGCCAGTCTACATTATGAGTAATATTACTTATTGGTTACGCTTTTCTACATTTATTTAAGTAACATTTTAATGCAGGACTTTTCTTGTAACCAAATATTATTACACTATGGTATTGCTGTTTTTACTTATAAGTAAACGATCTGAGTATTTCTTCCACTGCTGGATATCATAGTATGTTTCAAAGTTAATATCAACTTTTATTATACTTTACTGTTAGAAACATAGACATGGTTGATGATTGATTAATGTGCCTGACTCTGGGTAAAAGGAAAAGATTGTAAAATTCCTCCTAAAACTGCTTTAGTTTATTCAACAGTTGCAAAAGCAGGAGGAGGGTTGGAGTATGAAGTACATTGGGGAGGAAAAGTTCCACAGCTAACAAATGACCAGCAGTCAGATGCACAGATTTATGTGTTCGCTCTGTGACATCCTAGCACCATCCAACCAGCACTGCGTTTCACCCCCTTTCCTCATCGGCACATGGTAACCCTATCCCCTCACGGTGACGGGCAGAGAAATGGAAACACACTGATCTGTGCAGCATATGTGCTCATGCTGGACTGAGACCAACGTCCTGGACCCCCCAACCACGCCGTTCCACCTGAGTGCAAAGTGACGGGAGAGGATGGAGAGATCAAGATGAGGAGACCAGTGCGACCAGTGAATCAATTAAGCTACTGTAAAAACAACGAGCCGCACAGGCAGGGCAGAGGAGTCGCAGCTGTCGGAGTTGCTGCTACCGCCTGCATCCTGTCTGCTGCACGCCGTTCATTTGGCTTATGGGTTTGTTGTTAGGTTTGTTTTGTGAGTTTAGTTAAACGTCTCATTCCTTTCAACTCACAGCAGAGCAGCATCTCTCATTAATGAACACATGGTGGGTTCCTTTTGATGACTTTCAGGAGGCAATTTTCCTTTAAGCGGTCTCACTTATTGTCAGAATTCTCAACTATGTTTATCTGGCACCTAATATCTTTGCTTTTAAAACAAGAGCTCACTCTGTAATCCAGTTTTGTTGAAAGTTTCCAAATGTATTATTCTGTCATGTTTGAGTTGGCTGCACGGGACGCCGTGCTGTACATGAATCAGTAAAGAATAAACAGCCACTGAAGACCATCCAGGGCATCGTTTGAGAAACTTCCACGGCTAAAGAAACAAATACAGACTTTAAAAAAATGCAGATATTGTTATCTTAGGCTTCACATACAGCAGACCACAATTAGCAAAGCACTATGGTCAGCATAACAATGTTGTTAGAGGAAGATGAGAACATGTCACAATGTTTTAAATGCCATATGTATTTAAGGTTCAAGCTGTTGTCATTCATTTGGCTTTTTTTTGTTTTGTTTGTTGGTTGTTTAATTGAAAAGAAACAAAGAAAATACAGTGAAGAGGTGCACAGGAAACACCTGACCAAACACTGCATATAAAACACCAGACTTCGGGACTTCTGGACTTCATTATCTTTCATTTCACTTATGTATACCAGCAGCTTTGTCGCTGATTGAGGGTCATGGTCATGTTTTTAGAAATAAAAGTCACAAATCCTTCAAATTCATCCCTGTGCCAACCCACACACAAAGAAATTTCTGACTAGCCACCGAAAGATTTTCTGATTATTTTCGGATTTTGCTTCAATTATAATAATTTATTTAATTTGATATTTTAGTCTAAATGCTCTTTTGAAACCTCTGCACTGCGATCCCGGGAGGAGCAATATGAGAAAAAAACACGTGAGAAACCATTTCGGTGGGAAATCTAAGACATCACATGTGATTTTCACATAACATCTCATATGGAAAACACAGAATTCACATGAAGATGAATGATTTTTGGATATTTTACGAACGTCATGAGGTAATACGCAGTACATATCACTAGAAACTATGCAAATGAAAGATACATAGTACAAAAATACTTGCGTTTTCCTCCTCAGGTTGCCAGAACTCCTAAATTGTTCACAGAATTGATTAACCTGTAATGTCAACACTGTAAATATGAAATGAAATTTAAAAAATGATATAGTTGGCTGCAGCTTTAACCATAGAGTCAGAGTAACAGCACTGATTCCTGGTAAAACAGATATTTTGCTGTTTTGGAGAACTCCGCTTGCATAATGATCACGCTGAATTACCACTATTGGATGGTGGTAATTAGTCTTGGTGTTCACGTTTAAGAGTGTGTGTGCACTGAGGGTATGTGGGTGTGTAAAAGCCACTTTTCCAGCTTTGCCGTGTACAAGAGGGCAAAATGGAAGCATAAGTGAGCCACTCTGAGCATTGGAGATAAAACATGTGAACCCCCTCCTCTAACCAGAGTGATTGCAGATTCAGCTGGGATCCATGAAGTGAGTTCAGATTATAGTAACTTCAGTAAACACACAAGATGGACCTCTTTACCACTCTGTGAACTGTTGCAATTTGTGTGAGTTGAGTAGGAGTGCAGCTTTTCGGTCGTGATCGGGTATATTTAGCTTATGTTAGCGGGAGAGTTGCATTAAAATTCAGGCTGTAAATTTAGCCTGTGCTAACACTGGAGTTGGGCTACATTTCAGCAGGTCTGCTGCACCCTGCTGTGCTCTGAATATGTATCCAGTTACCTGCCAGTGGAGCCACTTCACGTATCCAACAGAGATCCGCTCAGAATTGGCGGGCTCGGCCACCCTGAAGCACAGGGGCCGTTGGACACCCCCTGTGCCGAAGTTATACTTTGATAGAGGCCCCTGAAAATGTTGTGACGGGGAACAGGAAGTGCCTACTGCCTTGGGAGGAAGTATCAAATAGAACAGCATCTTTTTTCAAACCTGGGTGAGATCTTGCCAGTTAGATGTTTTCTATAGTGAGTTTTACCACTGGCACTCCGGACAAAAGGAGGCTTTCAGCAGGACCTCGCTAGGATATACAGTGTTTTTACAGTTTCTTTCCTCCCTTTGAGAGAGTCAACATTGTTGTTGCACACTAGGTGTGTGTTTTCTTTTGTTATTTTATCAAACCTGTGGAGCAAAAAGAGGGGAATGGAGGGTATGGTGGAAAAAAAAACTTGTGTCAATCTCCCAGAAAGTGCCTCTAAGATGAGACCTAAGATTGACTGCAAGCCACAGTGCGCACATACAGTAGATGTGGGGAAATGAACACTCAAATACTCACATATAGTGTATTTCCGTTGTTCATTTTCCAAGCATTACCAAGTCATGACTCAGAGGGCAGTTGACAATTTAAGAACGTGTCTTTCTAAGGGATTTTCCTCACCTCGACAATGTCATACATAACCATGCAGCGTGTGATCGGGAAATCAAAGCTCAGATCCTTAATATGTTGCAGAGGGTCATGGTTATGCCTTTTATGTGGCTCTCACATTTTGGCAAAGGCTATATGCAAGAGTCGAAAATCTAAAATCTCTGGATCTAATTGTGGGTCGATCTGTTGCTGTGTGAGAAGAAACACGTATGTCAAATATCGAGACAGAAAAGCCCCACGAGAAGACACATCGACACACACAGAAAGAGGTGGGGTGGCTCGATCCGAACCACTTAAATGCTCAGCTCCAGCGTCTCCCCGTTCCTTTCAGAGATCCGAGTCATCTGCCATAGACACTTTGTGGTCGAGTCAATGAGGCGGAGAGCTGGAGAAAAAGGAGGATGGAGGGAAAGAAATATACAAACAGAAGGGAATGTTCGGGGGAGGAGAGGGGAAGAATATTTAGGGAAGGAAAAGTGAGGAGTGAATGGGCCTACATGGGTGGCTTCCAGTGTTGGTGTTTTCTTTTTTTTCCCTCCTTCTCCTTTTGAGTGACAAGGCCATCGCCATTGAGAAATCGATGACATAACGCAGGGGATGGAGACTGAAATTTCAAACTTGGAAGCTGCCCGAGGAAGCCAGAGTTTGAAGTACCCTCCATCTCACCCCTCCACCCGTCCACACACACACACACACACACACACATGCACACATTGACATCCTCTACATATGGCTACACACAGGCAAGAGCATCTCATCTATCTGGTTTACTGGTATATTTACCGTGAGTGCAGCGCTCTGTGTTTGCTGTATAGATTGCTGGCGGTCTGTGTTTAGAAGCAGGTCAGAGGAAATGTTTGGGTTCTGCCTTGTGTCAGCTGCAGCCGTTGGTGTGGATTACCTGTGGGTGTCACGATGATGAACGGGCTGCTGGGCCTCGATGAAGTGTTTATGACCGAAAGGCGTTGTTGCATGTAACTAATCAAGCCTGAAGCTGGTAGTCAGAAGCAGTGCTTCCTTGGCAGACCCCTCTGAACGGTAATGCGATGATGCTTAATGGTGTGTAGGACGCAAACGGTCAGCGGATGTTGTGGTGACATCACACAGCTGCTGGACTCAGAAGTCTTCGGTGTAACCAGGATTTGGGACTTTCCGACCGGCTTAGATGCTGTGGTTGTGTGCAGCCAATTTTTTTTTTTTTTTTTGTTCTATTTATTGTTGTAACCTAAGTAGGAGATGTCTAGGTAACCTCTGTACTTTGTTTCAAGTGGACAGAATAATAAATTCTGCTGTAACAAATGGTTTGTTTCAAGCCGCCTGTTATTTTATCATCACATTCTGCACAAGCGTGATGGATAAGCTACGGGCCCCAGTTGTTTGTATGAGCGGATAGCATGCCAAAGCAAACACGTGCAGGGCTAAAAAAGTGAAAAATGCAGTGAGAGGCAGCAACATAATTCTGCAGCAGATCCCGGATCTGCGGGTTCACACTGAGGTGAGACAGGCAAGATGTAGAACAAATAAAAACACCCCAGAAAGTCTTCAGCTAAATAAATTATGTGCAAGGACGCGTAAGCTTGCACTTCATGAAGTGGTGAAAGCTCAGTGTTTCTCCCTGGCCTGTCTGGAGCGAGGTGGCATGGAGCCAGGAGTCTTTAATTCCTCTGTCAAACACCACTTCACGCATCTGTACAGCTGTTACTGTAACTGTAAGTCTCATCATGTGTACTCATCACCGCTTAGATGCTATAGGCACTCCACTTTCACCATCGCTCTGTCTCTGTAGGGGTGGATGAAAAGTGCTAAAAAACGAGGAAAGCTTTGTTCTCCTTTTTGTTAGCGAGCTCTGATGAGAGGACACAAAGAAAGAAAGAAAGAAAGAAAGAAAGAAAGAAAGAAAGAAAGAAAGAAAGAAAGAAAGAAAGAAAGAAGATGTAATGGGTCAGAAAAAGAAAGAGCAAAATGATGGCAACACAAAGGGGGAAAAGCAGAATCTATCCCAAAGCCACTCTTGTGTAGCAGGTCCTTGCAATTCTGAGCAGCCTCTAATTAGGGTAGTATTCAGGGGTGGCATTAGTTCCCAAACTTTTTAATGGGGTGGAAAGCGGAGCTCCTTTTAGAGAGAGGGGATAAGTGTAGCGACTGTTCCATACACTGAATAGCAGATGGAGAGATTCTGCACCTCCCTGGGAGGTATTTACTCTTTTTACTCCTTTAAAAAAAAAAAAAAAAATCATTTCTTGTACTTTTCCAATTGCTCTCCTTTTTTTTTTTTTTTTTTTTAATGTATCATCTGGTTTCTATACATTTCACATCAGCACATGCTCGAAGACTGAGACATATTATTGTTGCTTCTAATTTAAACAAACTTATACAATACAGTTGAAATTCTGGCTAACACTGGCACATTTACGGTGTTGTTGAACACGATGTATTATCCCTGTATTAAATAAATAAAGTTAATTAACTAACAGTTGCTGAAGATTGACATAAAACTCTTTTTTAAATTTTTTTATTTTTTTGGTCCTTAAGGATGAAGGGTTAAAAATACATTCCTGACCATTTGGACATATTCTAACACACATATACAAAATATAGTTAAAACTTGTGTTGATATGTACAGATGCACAGAAACTTATTATTTGTAACATGTTTATATTTAGCATTTTTCATGTATCTTTCTTTTAAGTTATTGCTCTTTTCTTATTTATTCATTTTGGGTTTTTATTGGTGTTTGAATTTTAAAAGTTGAAAGTAAAGTGAATATTTACTTTTCATTTTTTTATGAGGTAAAAACATATCAAATTAGTTTGTATGAGCTGAGCTATAAATACAGATTATTATGATGTTCATAGTGATTGTTATTATTTCCATTTATTATTATAGAGGACAATAAAAAAGACCTCACCGAGGACTTGTGGTTTCATTTCATGCACCTGGGGTTATAAATAACTGAGCATTTTATGGAGGCATTATGAGGCCAGAAACATAACATTTTTACTGGTACTCTGTTTCGTAAACTGTTTCGGCTTCAGTGATTGCACAGGTCACCTTGCATTTATTATTTATTAGTCAAGGGTTATAAAAGTGTGGTTCTTCTATGTTTTTATATCGCAAAATTACATTTTACCACATGAGGTCTTAAATGAGTTGAAGCACCCATGCTGTGTTGATGCTAATCAAAACAACAGGCTGATGGATATGAACGTATATAATAAAACAAACAAAATATACTTATTTTTGTCATTTTTTAGTAAACATTTGTGCATTGTTTGTCTGTTTTGTCCATAGTTGAGCAGATCTTAAGCCGGGAAACATTTATAAATCTTATTTTCCACATATTATTTTTAATAGTTTGAAACCAAGTCCAACCGGTATAACTATGAAACTTATTCCCAGTACTTGCTGCCAGTTTTCTGTCTTTACAACACACTTGAGCTGCTTTGTCAAGTGATGCAAAGCTGATGAGGTCAGCATGAGATGTATTTATTCAGTAGATGTCCAAAGGTGGCCCAAATGACCTGTTTACTGGCCCCGAGTTTAAAACTAAAGTAGCCAAAGTCTTTACGACTTCCTTTGAAATATAGATTACTCTCACAGCCCTGAATGTCCCAACACATTTACCCAAAGCCCAGTGTCTTTTATGGGCAGAGTGTTGTGCTTTATCCCCTCTCCTCATGACCTGTGACCCAGCAGGATAAACTGCTAACTGAGCTTCAGTCATGCTCAAGGAGGCTGATGCCCACATGATCCATGACATTTCATGAAAAGAGCCTTTTTTGTTTTGTTTTTAACTGCAGGGCTACCTGCCTTATATACTGCCGGTGTTAATACTCGATCATAACAAACATTTCAATCTTTAATTCATAACAGTGTTTCATAATTGTGTCATGATTGTGTAATAAGTGTCATAATAGTGCTTTTTCCTGGTAAAATTCAACTAAATCCAATCCAATTAAAATACATTTAAATGTGGCCTGCTCCACTTTCTCCGTTCTTGAGTTTTAGAACTTTGTTTAATTGTGTATTTTTCTATTTTCTAATATTATAGTATATTATATCATAATAATAATGTATTAAACTTTGTTTTGTTTAATTCAGAAATAATTACGTACAGGCTGAATGAAAATCTGAGAACCTCGATGGTGAGACGGCTCTGTGATAGATAGATAGATAGATAGATAGATAGATAGATAGATAGATAGATAGATAGATAGATAGATAGATAGATAGATAGATAGATAGATATGCTCGCACATATTTTGTTTGCGTCTTACTTTAAGGAAGTCTCTGGAGATAGAGCTACATTATTGATTTAACTGGTCCAGATTTACCACGTTCACGTATAGCCCAATAACACACAGGCCTAACGACCTGAGAGGCATAAAGAAGAGAGTCTGACTATTTAAAAACACGTCCATTGCCCCATGAAACGTGTTGGCCTGGTATGAAGGCAATGTCTGCAAATGAAGTTTGTAAATTATTCAAAGCTCAGGATACGCATGGATACATGCATATAGCCTAGATATTAACACTAACAACGTCCGACTATAGTCTGCAATCGCAACTAATGTTTGGCAAAATAAAGAAATTACGATTAAGAGACAATAAACAGGTAGATGAAGTCTAAGTCGAGTTAATGATGTCCTCACGGAATATCACAGGGCCGTAAACACACAGAGAGACGACCATAGCGTGAGAGAGGGTCACAATATTCACTGCTGAATATAATAAGTAATACACACTACTGGTGTATCAAACTGCATGGGATCAGCAGATATTATATGTAGACTGATGCCATAAAAATACCATAAAATACAATCCACTGCTGGCCGTCGTATTGTGATAGTACAGCCATTACGCGCGACTACATGACTTTTTATTAATTGCTGCATGAGTTATTATATTCCCATATTTAAGCTCCTCTATTTGTAAACAACTTCACTACACTGACCTCCTTCCCAACTGCTCTCTATCTCTCTCTCCGGTGTGTGCGTGTGCCTGCCTGTCTCTCATTGCGTGTTACATCATCACGCAATAGCTGTCCTCTCGTGGCCTAGTGAACTGGCTCTAAGCGCTGCACCAATTTAGCCATCTACTACACACACACACACACACACACATTGCTTTGAATCTGGGGAGGCAGACACATGCGGTCGACCGGGAGCACACATCCAGTCACGGAAGCAGCGGGGATGTACAGTAAAGGGCTACATATACACGCATGAAAAATTTAAAAGGAAGGGGTCTGACACACGCAGCATCACAGGTGCTGCACTCCTGAGATTTTGCACCTGCTTGTGATTGAAATTAACGACAGCAAATCAATAGTTTAATCCACTTAGAGGTCTTTCTTTAGCTCCTCACGGCGTTTAATTATCTGCAAATCTCTCTGTGCTCACGCGTAAAAGCAGCACGTTTGGCTTTTTGTGCCATCGGCTACTTACATATTACAAATGTCATGTTTTTTTTCCTATGAGGGGCCAAAATAAAAGGTGAGTACACACTATAAATGGTGAGATGATGAAGGTGGTCCATGAGCCCTGCTGGCCCCGTGGCACACACACACACACACACACACCAGAACGAGCCATCAGGAGGCAACATTTCATTTTCTCTGGAGGGGGAAAAACTGTGACAAATAAGAGCGGATAATGAAATACTGGACGAGGAGTGTTTTCTCAAGAGCTGACCAGCTGTCGACATCAGCACCGGTGTAATCACCGACCTGAAGCAGGCAAAAATACAGCCCCTGTCTCACCCCGCTGACACCTTCCTGTCCGCTCACCGTAATTACGAGGATGAGTGTGAGAGAGGTCAGGTGGACACGCAGGCCTCCTGTGCGCATGTTCCAAACGTGTACAGCGCCGGTACCAGAAGTGTGTGCAACATCTGAACAAACTGATCACAAAATGCATTTCATCTGAGGCTGCGCACACACACACACACACACACACACACACACACACACACACACACACTTTGCACCCCCACCCCCATCCAAAGCCATACAGTCATTAACCTATAATCTGTTACTGTATCAGCTGATTAATTTGCACAATCCCAAAACACTACCAACTTTAAGTTACTGGCAACATTATCCAGCCTAATTCCCTCCTCGGTGTTAACCCTGGGGTGGCAGCATGTAGGCCCCAGGAGGCTCAACGTTATTTAAGAAATTTATGTCCAAAAAAAAACTTTTTTTTTTTTTTTTTTTGCAAAACGAAATTTATTCTTGTTGAAAAAACAAACTGTGTAAAAATATCACACTTCAATTACACAATACTTGCCAAAAATGTACAATGTTTTATTACTGAAATAAACACACACTGCATATTATTATAAACGTATGACTTTTGCTCTCTGTGTTTTTTTTTTCTTTTAATACAAAGTTCAAATCAAAACTGTAAGAAAAAAATGTTTTGATTTGTCAAACTAATAAAAAAAAAAACATGGATGTGTTTGACACAAATACATTATCAGCCTATTTTCTTTCTTTTTATTAAAACATGTGATCACTTATAACCTGTCCATTATATCCTGAGACGTCCTAAACAGTGACTGAAACGAATCACTTGATGGAAAAATACAAGAAAAGGTCGTGGTTAAAAAATCTGATTCACACCGAAAAAAATGAACATAAATATATTTTCTTCTTCTTCTTCTTTTGTTTTGTTTAAACAGCATGAATACAGGCACAGATAGTGTAGTTCATGTCCATCATTCAGCTGCGTGCTATCAAACAAACATACAAAAATAATCCTACCTTCAAAGAGGGGCGTTTTTTTGTTTTTGCTGCTGTTTCTTTTTTTTTTTTTTTTTTAATTTTTTAGTTTCTTGAAAAAAAAAAAAGTTTGTTCTTAAGACATTTAACAGCCGCTAGAGCCGCTCACAACTCTGTTCGGAAAGTTTTCAACCGGGTGTAAAACAGCTCCGGGGTGGACGGTCTGCGGCTGGCTGGCTGCTGCAGGCCCCAAAGAGGTGGGTAAGACCGGGACAACAACCGGGGAAGTCCTGGAAGGGCTCAGTGACCCTCCGATGATACTCTCTATGGAGAAGGGAGACCGCTGCACCGGAGAGCTGGACTTCTGCACCGGGGCTGCAGCCTGCACGCTGGCTGAGCCCAGGCTGGAGCTGAGCTGAGGATAAAACCTACTCCTGGCTAAGTCCGTGGTGGTGGCCATCAAAGACGGCGCAGGGATAATGGTTCCCGTGTGTGAGTGTGAATGCCTGGAGTGCTGCTGTTGCTGCTGCTGCTGTTGAAAAGCAAAAAGTGCAGAGTGTGTGTGATACGACTGGAGCTGGATGCCGTATCCTCCGCAACCGTACGGTCCGTATCCGTACGCAGCGGCGGCGGGGATAAAGCTGTTGTGTTCCCGGAGCAGGTCCTGCGCCTGCTGCCGCTTGAAGCGTTTCCTCCGCCTCAGAAAGCTCCCGTTATCAAACATATCAGCCGACTCCGGGTCCAAGGTCCAGTAGTTACCCTTCCCAGGGTTCCCGGGCTCCCTCGGTATCTTCACGAAGCAGTCATTGAGGGATAAGTTGTGTCTGATGGAGTTCTGCCAGGCCGGGAACTTCTCCCTGTAGTACGGGAAGCGGTTGCTGATGAAGTCGCAGATCTCGCTGAGAGTGAGCCTCTTTTTCGGACTCTGCAGGATGGCCATGGTGATCAGAGCGATGTAGGAGTAAGGGGGCTTCACCAGGGTGTTCTTGCCCGCCGGCTTGTAGGCATCCCTTGAGGAGGTGGAGCTGTCCAGGCACGGAGGAGGAGAGCCGTCCAGGAGGATGCCGTCGTGCATCTGTGCCACCTCGTCCACGTAGGAGCGCGTCTGGTTGTCCCCATCCTCCCCTTCTCCGACCACGTCTATGTCTGTCTCTTCCGAAAGGATGGAGGCATCCGACATCTCGGAGCTCAGAGTCATGGCTCACACACACGGCTGTGCCCTCCGACGCCAGATGAGGAAGACGATGAGATGCACAAGCTGCCCTGCCCTCCCTCTTCAAAAACTCATATGAGGAGGGGGAGAGGAGAGGAGCACGTGTCGCCGTCTTTGAGAGATACCCCCCTGTTTTCCTCCTGTTTCCATACGTTTTCAGGGGAAACTAGTTTTTATTAAATCTTGATCGCCGAGTAACGAACGACCCCGGTCGGTGCCAGGCTGAGAAATGTGCCGGGAAACCTGCAAAAAAGGTCTAAACCCTGAATCACAGAGGGGGCGGATCTTCTCTCGTTATTTATACCGCCGCCCTGATCACATGGGCAAGAAACGTCACAGAGGCAAATGAAAAGAGAGAGAAAAAATTAAATAACAACAAAAAAAAAAGGTCTTTGAAAATTAACTGTGAGTGGTTTAAAAAAAAAAAAAAAAGTTTGGTGTGGCCTACATCCTTTTTAGTGGTCATCCATGGTGGCCTTGTAGTCCACACTAATCTGAAGCTTTTATTCCACCCCAGTGTTTTGCGCAAAAATAGATTTTGGAAGATAAAAAAAACATCCTTAAGAAAGTCTAATTGCTGGTATGGTCATTGCTGAGATCGAAGTGGATACTCTGACAACCGTTTTATTTATTTAGGCTTACTACTGTGTGATACATTAAAGGAGCTCGTGCACTTTTTTTTATTTCAATATCCCCTTTTTAACTAATCCTAAAATAATTCGGATTTTAAAAAATAGGTTGCTGCAAAAATCTAAATAATAATATTCAATATGAATGCCTTCTGCAATAGTGGCGGAGCCTGGTGCACCGTATCCAGGCAGCTCAGTTTGCGTGATCCGGTAGTTATCTAGATTATCCGCGAGCCATTTGTAATGGAAAAGAGTCAGCTGTTAACTCGAATCAGTCACGGGTCACGCAGAGCATGCAAGCCCCACATATAAGGCCTCTGCCGTGCGTCTGGAACATGGTGCTCAGTGTGTGTGTGTGTGTGTGTGTGTGAGTGTGTGTAAGGGTGTGTGTGTGAGTGTGTGTGTGTGTGTGTGTGTGTGTTTCTATTTCTATTTATTTTATTTCGTCAAGCTGGAGGATGAGTTCATATTATAAATAGTTGCATCTGTTTTTATAAAAGCCAAAATAAATAAATAAAATAAAAAATCTCAATAGGTTTTCAGGACAGAATAAAAAAATAGTTGTGTCAAAATAAAATTACACAATGTGTGTAAGTCTATGGAAAAGCATGGTGATTATTAATATATCTACCATAATTATGTAGACATATCTAGAAATAAAACATTCAGTGATTTCACAGTTAATATTACAGGCGGTTCAGGATTTATGAGAAGTTAGAATATGGTGATAAAGCATGAATATAGATGATGCTGTATTGTGCTTTTATTCTGAACGACCATCTCTCGGCCGTTCAGCTTCAGATGTGTCTGATGTGTTTTATGATTTTTGGTGTTTGTCAGGGAGCAGAGATGATCTGAACATCTGAGCAAAAACAAATCAAACAAAGCAAGTACATTTACAAAAATGTCACACCAATACGAGTTTAACAGAGACATTAAAGAAAAAAAAAACTTTCACAAACTTATGAGCATTTTACTTTTTGTTTTTTATCTTCTAAAAATAAAAACTATGTCCAGTTTTCAGAGATGCAGTTGGTTTAAAACACATTTAGATGTCTTTTATTAATAAATAAATAAATTAAATAATCTACACAGTCTATTATGACTTTATTTAAAGCTGAGAGATGCCTTCAGGTACTGTGTGGCCCATCAGGAACTTTTCAGAGCTTCCCATTTAACCATTTGTCCAGCGCCATCTAGCGGTGAACTTGTGCCATAATTAAAACACTTCGGGCCCACAACAGATAAAAACTCTGAAGTCTATAACAACCAGGAATAACTAACTTCTCTTAAACGAACTGTTTTTGTGTAATGTTTGGTGTAAAGTGCAAAGTTTATCTGACATTAAAGCTCTACTGGCCTAAAACATTTATAAATACTAAAGATAATAATTCATTTCTAGACACAATAAACGTCACAAACGTCAATTTTAAATTAATTAGGAGAAAAAATACAAATATTTTGTGTAATTTCTGCTCACACTGATAGTTATTCTGTTTGATTTAAACCGATTGAAGGCTTTATTTCATTTATTACTCATCACTTCTACAACTTCACACTAAAATGGCAGACTATCACCATCTAATACACTTTATATATTTTATATTGATTATTGATTTTTAATTTTCAAAAAACAAACAACAAATATACAATAAATATAAATAATATAGAAAATATAATCTGATTTAAAAAAAACTCGACAGAGGAAGTCACCCTTTATTTTAATGAAATGCTTTCTGATTATAATAATTCATAACTTGAGTGAGTCAGTATAATTCAGAAATGTAGACAAGACTCGTTCATGTAAAGTCTGATGTTGTTTTAATAAGCCATTGATCTCACTTATATTAACTCAAATAATCAATAATCAGCTCGTGTGATGATTTAAGATGCGTTTTAAGGACTCGTGCGTGAATTTATCAAACAAAACTTCACAGAAACGAAGTTGATGTGTCTCTTTTCAAAAATTAAATTTAAAAAAAAAGTCAACTTTAAAGATTTATTTATATTCATACTTAGTACTTTACTCATCCACATTGTTCTGTGTACGTTTTTGACATTGTTACGCCTTGAGTAATTACACAGTTACAGGATCTGTTCCAAATTAAAAACATAATAAAATGGAGTTTGCAGAGCCAAAAAGATAAAAATTTAAGAACTCCTCAAACTTATGTCAGAAAAAAAAAAAAAAAAAAAAAAACATTAAGTGAATAAAGACCAGGCGATTTTTTTTCTTTTTTCTTGAGCCGACACTTAGAACAGCAGCACCCGCATGTGTGGTAAACCACCTCTAAAGTGTTTCTAAATTCCACCCTCTGCGATCTGAGGGTGTTTCCGTGCCACGGGGTACCGAGAAAGCACTTAGCAGTTTAAACGCAATCCCTGCCTGTCTGCCTGCCTCTTGCTATGACAAAACCCCTGAGTGTCACCAAAACGCTCCGCCTGAGAGAGAGAGAGAGAGAGAGAGGGAGAGAGAGAGGGAGAGAGAGAGGGGTCTGTGGGGCATGTGATTAATGTGTATCACATGCAGAAAAGGCGAGACAAAGTACCAACAAACATACTGTGCGTGAAGTGGACTGGAGAGAAGAAAAAAATATCCATATATCTATATATTAAGAGTTTAAATAAAATACCTTCATCAATACGGGTTTCCTACTGTACTAAATCTCCATTTCAATACTAAGAGATCTACATAAAACGGTCAAAACATGTTGTATGTTTTTATTATTGCACACATTCACATACACATGAAATACAAGTAACTGTAATACTGTGTTCACAATTAGTGAATCAAACTCTGAATTGATCCATAAGGAATTTGTCCCTTGAATATATATATTTAACTGTAGTAATCCGACGTAGTGATACTTCCCAAGCGGTTTTAATCACTTTGAGGTAGGGAACTATTTTAGGAACATTCATTAATTTAACTATAATTTCACACAATTATTGGACACTTACTTTGAGCCCAAGACAAAACAAAGACACAGATTTATTGTGCATGCATGTAACCTACTAGAAAATGTGCTTATTTATTATGTTTATTTATTAATTCATAGTTATTTTTCAGTTTCTACTGAGGCTTTAAGGGTATTATGGGCTGCAAATATCTGTTTCATATGCAAGTTTGTGATAAATATTGATACTAAATCCCATACAAAGAAAATCTGATCATACCACGATCATTATTATTCATTAATATGGTGTTTAAGGGAAATGGTGTAGTAATTAATGTTATTTATTTTGTAGTTTGTTTGGTTTTACAGAACATGTTAAGGAAAATAACCCAGGGTGCAACAAACAGAAAATGCTTCTTTCTAGATTTACTGTTTAGTGTTCAACATCATACAGAAAGAAATCTTCAGATACTCGTCAGTCTCTTAACTAACAACACCCACAGACCAGAATGCAATGCTGACTTGTTGTGTTTGGAGTAGAGGGCCTTAAAAGTCTTACCTTTCCCCAAGTCACTCACTTCTGTTTCACTTGGAAAAGTTCAGTATCTGAAAGACAAACAGACAAAGCTGGCTGCGATGAAATGTTCACTCTCTCACACACAGCACATGATCTCAAAATAACTCTTGGAGTGCACTGAAACTTCACAGAAGGCTGATTTTCCGGGTTTCAGGAGATTGAGGTGAATTGCACAAAGTGATATCATAGCATCCTGTCAGACCCAGCACACACTTACTCTTACTACTTTTCTTTACACAGCTTTCACCACAGCAAACAGTTGAGCTCAGACTGAATGATAACAAAGGAGAGAGGGGAGCAGCGCCATGCAAATTGGAATATTGTGGTCATAATTTGTCTTTATGTGCTTCTACGGTTTATGGAGAACAGAGTAAAAAGATCGTTTCAGGGTCTGGAGTCATTTGTCACCATGAAACATCATATAGGTGTGAAGGTGTGTAATGAAATATTCCAAACAACAAATTAAAGGGCAAAACAGATGTATGTTTTCATTTTTAAACATAAATCTGATGTAGCTGTAAAATATAATCCATTTGTCAAATAATATTGATATATTACAACAATTGCATGATGAAGTATGTTTTCATCCAGTCCACTAGTTAAAGGTTTTACAGTGAGAAGTAATCACACCAATACAACTGCTGTTCATTATAAAAACAATTGTCTCTGCAAAAACAGGAAACATGCCAACACCGCAGTGTAAAATGCTAATTTACCCTCATCAGCACACTCAGTAGGGCATCAGTACGTAATGAAACGCCTTGTTCTCTCTCCACAGGTGCCTAACGTGTCCATGTCATGTGGCCACTTAACTGGTGACTGTTACAAACCTATAGATCAATCTAAAGGAAACGCTGTCAGCTGCAGCCTGAGCCTCTTGTGCTAACAAGACAAACAAGGCAGTGGAAAGATTTCTTAGTGGTGGTTTGATTTTTGAATTGTCCTCCCATGAGGCAAGAGCTTATTCCAGAACCAACCAGGGCAACTTCCCAAACTAAGACATAACATTGCAAAGTGGTTATGTCAAATTTTAACATCACCCTCAGAGTAGAAAATATTCTGGATAAATCTAGCCGAGTTACTTTCAGGTATTTTTCCTTCAAGGACCTATTAGTAATTATACAGATTGGAAATGATCTTGTTGTCCTGAGTAGGGACTGAATCACAATCCCTCATCCATGTCCGACTTACTTCAAGACTTACTTGACTTGATTTACAACAACAAGCCATCAGTTAACTCTTCAGGCTATGTCAAACATCTCTGCACACGGTGCACCTGCTTGCACTTCACGGTAAAACTTTCCACCGTTGGAAAAGGGGGCATCACTGTGTAAAGCAGTCTGCCCGTCCTGGAAGAGGGATCCCTCCTTTGTGGCTCTTCCTGAGGATTCTTCCACCTTTTTCCCCTGTTAAAAGGGTTTTTTTGTGGGCAAGTTTTTCCTCACTCGAACCAAGGGTCTAAGGACAGAGGGTGTCACTCCTTGTACAGATTGTAAAGCCCTCTGAGGCAAATGTACTTTGTGACTTTGGGCTATACAAATAAAATCTGATTTGATTTGGATGAAGACAACATTAACAGACGTTAAGTTTGAGACAGCTTGGCACAATGTGATTGATCAGATTAATACATTAAAATGATGCATGGTGGCTCTGTGGTACCCAAAACCCAAACCTAACCTGAAGTAATGAAGAGGAGGGTAAGTTTTCAATCACTTATTGATGCAGTTGATTTGAAAATAGATATACAAACTCTTTCAAACACTTTCTAACTCATTCTTTGGGCCTTCATTTCATTGACAAAACTGTTTTTAAGAAGGGTGAACGCCTGCGAAGCCAAACTCAGGGCAAGCAACACCCACCTCTGATTTGCGCTTTTTGCCGCACGTCACTTCCGCCCTCCTCCCTCTCTCGCTTCCATCTTGCTCCCCGCATGTGTCTGCTGTTAGTTTACAGGTCAGTGAGGAGCTTTAAATACCTTCTTCCCTGCACTGTTTCCCCCCGATACGACGGCAAGAGGTAAACGAAAGCCTTTTCTGACATCTGCCGGGGTTTGGCGCTAACGTTACTGACGGTTATGTGTGGCTGTGTGAGTGACAGGCGGGCCGTCCACTCCGCTGCCTCTCCATGTTAAGCTAAGAAGCTAGCTGAAGTTAGCCTACAAGTTGTTGGACAAAAGCTTGAACCACACCTTGTTTCCGGACAACGGTTGGCTGAATTAGTCAGGAAATGTTCGCTTAAACCTACCTGAAGTCACCTGTGGTGCTTTCTTTTGTGTGTGTGGGCCTTATTTTGTTTGTTGGGCCCGTCACAGCCTTTTGTTGTGTTTGTGTGCTATCTTCGCGTGTTGTCCACAGTACAGATAACACAAACTGCTCAGCTCTCGGTAGATAGTAACTCGTAACTTAGCGCAGTTGACTGCGGCACTGACAACTCCTTACTAGGCTTTTCAAAGTCTGACTTATCGCTTTGAAAAAAACGGACTTACCGCCGGCCACCACACCCACACCCACACCCAACGCCTCTGCTCCCCTCGTGTGTGTGTGTGTGTGTGTGTGTGTGTGTGTGTGTGTGTCGCTGAAGTAGGATTTCCGTTAACACCTGATCACATGTTTACACCTTGTTTGGCATCAGGCTTCGTTGCTGCCAGCTTCGGAGGGTCATAGTAAGATTTTGTGACATATTAGACAAGTTAGCCATAGTTTTTTTTCTCACTCTGACTGGCACATGTGCCTGAAAGTAGTAACATTTCTTTGTGATGATGGATCTCCTGTTGGTTGTTATTTATTGCAGCGCCGGCGGCTGCAGAGAGACACTGATCATAAATAAATAATTGTAAATATGCCACATTTCATCTACACTTTGTGTGTCAGTGTTGTGTGAAGGGTGGGAGCAGACAGGCAGCTATTTAGTCTTGATAAAGACCTCAATAAAAAGTCACTCATTCACCTGATCATCTGTCACCACACTGTTTATTGTCCGTTTTCTCTTTCCATTATCCTTTACACCAGGAGTGTCCAAAGTCCGGCCCCCGGGGGCCAATCATGGCCTGCAATTAGATTTCAATGCGGCCGCAGCTTTGTGTATTATTTATGGCTTCATGTTAGGATTGTCAGATACTGAGGCGGATTTGGCTTTTTTGGTTGATGTACAAAGCATCTGAATGCACTACTGCTGGTGTATATGTACCTGTAGATGTGACACAAAATATTATGAAAGAAAAGAGCGATAAGTTTAGTATGAAGCTTGGACACCCCTGCTTTTGTGTTTCCGACACCATAGATTGTGTTTGCAGCGTTCATCAAGCCTCGAGTAGGCAAGGAGACAGTTTGGAGGCTAGTGAAGGAAACATTTGTGTTCAGCTGCACACACTGCAGCTCTGCACTGTCTTGTTAGACTGTGATTTTAGCACATAAAGGTTCACCCAGAGTGTCAAGACAAAGTAATGCACCACAGCAGCTTCTAATTTATTAATACTGTGATGTTGTTGAGCTTTGAATGACTAAAATAAATGTAGCTTCATTCACTGTAATGTTTGATTATCTGATGTGAGACAAAGATTTTTCAGTGCGTCGCAGTTCTTTGGTTGTATGGTGTGTTTTCAGCAACCTGCTGCAACGTTTAATTTTGTGAATAACATGTTTTTCTGTCTTGACTGTGTTTCAATTCATGTTATCACGAGTTTGTAATGTTTGTCCGACATATAATCTGTGTGAACTATAATTGCTAAGATGTTTTTAAAAGTTTTTTTGTTTTAATTTAGATGAGCTGTGTTGGGGACACAAACATAATCTTATGTCCTGTGTTTATTTATTTATTTTTTCAGATGAAAGAAGCAATTATGAATCAAGAAAAACTCGCTAAACTACAGGCACAAGTCCGCATCGGCGGAAAGGTAACTGACAAAACAAATGCATCATCACAGGTTACACGAAATGTTTGATTCTAGCCTTCTCTGCTTTCTCCTATTGCGTTACTCCATGCTTAGTGTTCCGGGCTTAGCACCAGGTCATCAACTTCCCTGGAAAAGGAAGTGAAACCAGTCGCTACACCACAACACTAAAAAAAAAGTGATCTGACTTAATAGAGATTACTTGACTTATTGCATGCTAAGGTGGTTTCAATGATAATAAGCAAGTTCATCTATAGTTTTTGTTGGATAGCAGCATTAATTGCTTGTTGTGTCTATAGGGTAGTGCTCGCAGAAAGAAGAAGGTTGTACACAGAACAGCAACAGCAGATGATAAGAAGCTCCAGTTCTCCTTAAAGAAACTCGGTGTCAACAATATCTCCGGTATTGAAGAGGTAGGTGCAAACTTAGATCTCAATTTTGTCTCATTGTGATTTAAGGTCAATCTGCGTCAGTCCCGCCTGTTGTTTTGTTGTGTAAAGTGTGAAATCTTGGTCTGTTACAGGTTAACATGTTTACAAATCAAGGAACAGTCATCCACTTCAACAATCCCAAAGTTCAGGCGTCCCTCGCTGCCAACACCTTCACCATCACTGGCCACGCCGAGACCAAGCAGCTCACCGAAATGCTGCCAGGTATCCTGAACCAGCTGGGAGCCGACAGTCTGACGAGCCTCAGGAGACTTGCAGAGGCCCTCCCCAAACAGGGTGAGTAACCTGTAATGCTCAGACATGTTTAATGAAGTCATAATGTAGCATTTAGTCACACTATGGGTTCATAGCTGTATTTTTCTAGATGGTGAGGATTTGGCCTTCTAAATTTCTCTTCAAGCGTCTCACAGATCTTTTTTTTTGTTGTTCTTACAGCTGCAGATGGAAAAGCGCCGATTGCAACAGTAGAAGAAGAAGATGACGATGTTCCAGGTGAGCGCAATAATGTCCCATTTTGCATTACACTCAGCCGTCCATGCAAAGCAGTCTATTCCACCATGCAGAACATGAGATTACTTCAACGTATCTCGAGTAAAGTGTGGTCATCTTGGATCGAGCTTCTCTGCAGTCTTATTTGGAAATACTGCTTCACACTTGTCCATTATCGGGCCATTATTTTTTTTATTATTTTTTTTTTTGGTCTTTCCTCTCTGTTAAATAGTCATGGCAGGTTTGTTTTCTTTTGGCTTGTGAAAGGGTTCATATGTAGGGGATTCATCAATGACTGTACGTGATGGTGCATTGCAGGTTTAGTGCTTGAATCTCATGTTCATTGTTTATAAGATCTTAAGATCCAGTTTGCTTTTCTTTGTGAGCAAAATGGGCCAAACACATGAGGTTACCATTACAATAATCTGAGCTTTTCCCAGGACTCCTCTCCCCCGTAGCCTTAGCTCTCACTAATGTAACAAACGATTACACATGTATTCAGCAATAGGAGGAGTTGAGGCCTGATGGCACAGGGTTAACAGCCACTGCCATCATGTTGTTATTGGAGTTAAGTTTCCTTTTTGTTCTCCCACTGAAGGAACATGTTTACTCAGACCTTTTGGATTGTTTCCAGTTTAACCCTCGACCCATCGAGCCAAAACGTGGAAAGGCAGATTTCTCACATTTCATGGAGTAATTGAAGCCAACTTTTTGATGCTTTACGCCATAATTTTTACAGCTGCCTTCGGTAGTTATGACGGCCTCATATGTCGAGCACATTGGAGCCGGGAAAGATGAGCAAAGAATTGGAATCACGTTACACCTATTATCATGTTTCAGATAAACATGCTTTTCCTGAATTGTGGTCTGGCACCTCTGAGAGTCATTTGGTGGACGGACATGCCTTTCACCCCGACTCAATCAATTTACCACTGAATCTTTTGTTGTTCCAGATCTGGTGGAGAATTTTGATGAAGCATCCAAGGATGAGGCTAACTAGAGGAAAAGGGACTCAAATCTTGATAGGACCATGTGGGGCACAAGATGTTTCTCTGTCTATTTTGAGAGGTGGAAAGTTAATCGTTTAAGTACCCAAGAAGACGGATAATGTGTCAACTTTTGACTGTGAGCATTCTGTAATATGTGCAACACCTGAACAAAGTACTTGCATACTCTGTGAATTATTTTTGAGTATTTTTTTTAGAATAGTACTCTAAAGTATTAAAAAGCAGGGGGTAGCAGTATTTTAGTGTATGGTATTTTAGTACTCATTCCACCTTCTCTTTTCCACATGCTTGTTGTGCTCTGTATGTGCAGCTAGAGTGAGAGATTGTGTGTACAATGTGGTGTTTAAGGCTCTTGCTGTACATCTGTTTCCTCCATGTTACTGAACCTTAATTCTCTGTGGCCTCGCTCAAACCACCATATCTGGAATAAACCTTTGCTACTGTCAATAAATAGTCACAATTTCTGTTTTTCTTTTTCCCCCTCAAGTACTGTTTCCACAGCTGAAATACTCCAGTTGCCCTCCTTTGAATCGGCCAGCATGCTCAAGTGTGCCGGCTGATCTTTGACCAGATTGTTTACATTGTTGCGCAGCTCTGTTAAAGGAGCACTTCACTGGAAAACCTCAAGTAGATTTGAAATAAAGACATTTTGTTCTCACTGCTGCATCACCAGGTGTAGAATTTCACACCATGTATAGATCTTACCTGTATGATCAAAGTGTTTTGGGTGTAGTACAAATGCAGATGAGATATTATGACCATCGTATGAATAAAGACAGACAAAAAATATAACCACAAGTTTGTGAAATATTCTTTTGCTCGCAGCATGTGGGGATAGCAATGTTGGTCAGTCACCACTTTGATCCAGACTGAAATATTTTGTTATCAGGTGGATTGTCCTTTGAGAAAGAGACATTTATGGTCCCCAGAGGATGAATCCTGCTTACTTTAAACATCTAGTGTTGCTGTGGACTCTTAGTCTTATTAAAACAAATGCTTTTTCCCACTGCTAGTTAATTGGAGGTAATTTGTTTATATAAATGTATTTTTTTCCCCAATGATCCATCCTGATGTCTCATTTAGTGATGCCAATTTTCATCAAGACAGTCGAGACAAACGGCAGACTGAACACTTCTGATCTCCCTATAGATAAAGTTCTTTGGTGCACATCTGTCAACAGACAAACAGCATTTTCCACTGTTGTTGTTTAAGAGTGTATCTTTACACTAAGTGATGCAGACGTCTCTCACAGCTACTAAATAAGCGACTCTGTTAAATGCAGTTTAAAAAGCTCTTTTAATTAAATAACAGCTTCAATTCCATGACTATAAACAGTGGTTTGACCTTTGTGACTTGCAGTCAGATAAATATCTGTACAGAATGAAGTCTGACACTTCAGTCAATACAAGTTATTTTTTTGATAAACCACTTATGGTATGGTATAAAACACGAGCACCCTCATACAGTGGCATACAGCGCCCCCAGTAACCTTGTGGGACATTTCAATGAGGTGTAAGGTCACAAAACATCAGTGGACATTAATATCACAATACAGAGGAACAAAAACGGACTTACATCGATATGAGAATTTCATCACATTACAACACAATGTCCAAATTAATCAAATAAATAAACTCAGTACAACCAACGCAAAGATCTCCGTCTGTACCGTGTGCATTCCAGTCTGTAACAACAAATTTTCAATCCACCTCCTGTAGTCCTCAGAAGAGCCTCAGAAACGTGCTCGCTTTGAGGACCAGGCAGTGTGAACGTGAGGCAGTTTAACATATTACATTAAAATTCTTGTTGTCAATAAGTTAGTTTAAAAAACACATGATGGGAGGAGGATGGAACAGCCAGCGATGGCACGTAATGCAATATACAATATTAAAAGATTCAAAACCAAACTTCCACAGTTAGAGCAAAATCAATTCTACACTACACTGCACGTCTGGCAGCATATTAAATTTGCTGTGTATGCTGAGTGGAAGTGACAAACTCAACTTTATATTTCTGTTCTTTGAGATTTTGTCAGTGTATCTAGATCAACGTTGCAGCTCCACATTCAGCGTGAAGGTGCAGGATAAAAACGGGTCGAAAGGGGGTTAAAAAAGAAAATTCACACTGCACAAACCATCAGGTGCATCATGCCAACAACATTATGTTGATGTGATGCAACGCTGTTGAAATGTCACCTAATGAAACAAAATATTCCTACTGGCCGACAGCCTGGGCGTGCTACATGATTGTCCAGAGCCCGGCGTTGTGCCTTGGTATTTGTTTTCCTCAAGTGTCACAGTTCATTCTCGGATTCCCATCAGTAACTTCAGTAAGTGTGCCTCCATCACCTGTTGGACTGAAGAGAGAAACATGCAGAATTTTATTGAACATAGCTGTGAAAATAAAATATATTTCTGCTGAACAAGTGTGTCTATGATACTCTCTATACGTTTCACCACTCTGCATCTGCTGCCTGTGGTGAGTAGATATGGCTTTGTTTCAAGGGATCATGAAACAGTTAGACGTAAGACAAACATCCGTTTCTCAGCCTGTGTGTAAGTGTTGCACATGTTTTAAATGTGGACTCTGACTGTGTGTTTAATTTACACGTACCATTCCGGTGGCCCATAGCCACAGCCATGTCCATTGCATTGAATCCAGAATCTGACTCAATGGTAGGATCAGCACCACTCTCTGAAAGACATACAAACATACCAAACCTAATTATTGACAACACAACACATTTCCTGAACAGTTCATATGTTTATCTTTTAGGAAATATGAATACAGATGAGTATTTCTGATCCCAGGGGTTACTTTCAGTCAAAGATTTGTCCTCACCTAACAATATTTCAACACAGCGCACATGGTTTCCATGGACAGCGTACAACAGAGGAGCACCTCCATTCTGAAACCAACAAAAGGAACATCACAAACACAAACACGGCTTTATTTGAGAGCAAGGACAACATTAAACAAACACACAATCTCTCTTATCTTATTGTTCCAGAGATATAGATTTAATATTCTTACCCAGTCATATTCATTGACATCAACCCCGCAGTCAATGAGCATCTTCACAATATCAGTGTATCCCTTACTGCAGGCCAAAGACAATGCACTTTCCCTCCCTTTGGCGAGGAGGTTGGGGTCAGCACCCTACAGCAAAGAATGATCATAGGTAAATAAAGAGGACATGCTCTAATATAATTATCTGAATGATATTTTTTCCGTACATTCTGGAGAAGAAACTCAACAACAGCGATTTGTCCGTGTGCAGCTGCCCACATCAGGGGAGTAAAGCCTTCTTCATCTTGGAGATTGATCACAGTTTCTGTTAAAATGATACATAAAAGAATAAAATGAACATCACTGCATATATTTATATCACAGTCTTTCATCTATAACCACTTATCCTTTGCAGGATCGCTGGACAAGACTCAGTAATAATGATAATATTTAAAATGTAATGAAGACACTGCTATTCTTGATATTTATTACTCTGTCTTAAAGATATTTAATGTTTGTGTTTCATTAGTTATTAGACAGTATAACTTTTATAGAATTTGCATTTGTAACATTGCACTTTGGGAAATTGTGGTGGCTATTTTTCACTATTTTTTTATGTTTTATGGCTGTAGAAAATAGGGAGATTAATCTATAACGAAAACAAGCGTTAGTTGCAGCCCTTAACATTACTATAGGCTTATTACACCTTCTTGATGACCCTGATGGGCCGCATACCTTGTTCAATCCTGCTTGCCAGAAACACCATTTCGCCTTGGGCTGCAAGCTGATGGATGGACAAAGCTGAGAAGAAAAAAAAACAAACATTTCTGATTTGATCCCTGCTATAAACACTTTAATAAATAAAGTTCAAACAACAGCGGTACTTACAATGCACCAAAAGAGGTGTGGAAGAAACTTCATTGCCTCTGTGTTTATTGGTGAGCGTGGTGGACTGTTTGATGGGGGAGAAATGCTTGGTGGTGGATGGCGTGTAAACATGGCGCACTTGTATACCCGGGGAAGGTGAGGTCTGGATATTGCACTCGGCTGAAAGAGAAGGAAAATATTATTGAAGTATATGAGTACGCTTATGTTAATTACAGCCAAATAAGGGCTGTAAGTGTCATGTTACAGCACCTTTAGAGACATTACCTTTAAATAAAACAGAAGCCACCTCAAGATCAGAGTTGACCTGGTCCTGGATGTTCTTGCTGTCCTCTTCGTTGAGCGACTTCACAAATCTGGAGCAGACATTCATGTCAAAGCGGTTGGGCAGGATGAACTTGATGCCCATGGCCACATTTTGGGTCGCTGGGTCATCTGTCGACTGCTCAGTCTTGATGGCACTCAAATCCGGCATTACACAGATCCCATCCATGTCCTCAGACACCAGGGGACACTCTGCTGTCCCGTCCGGGGCTGACATGGTAACGCTGTCCATCCTCTGCGCGCACGCACACACACACACACACACTCGTCTGTCACACCGAGGTCAAACTGAGGCCACCGCACGCCTGAAATGCGGAGACAGGTCAACTTTAAGTCACAAATCAGCACTGGGTTTCGTTCACATCACAACGTAGCGTTGACGTTACCCGAGTCGACGTTGCTAATCTAAACACAGCCGCTCCTGATGTTAAATGTCCGTCCGTTAGCTACCAGTTAGCATGCTAGCCATTGTTATCGTAACCTTCCGTTGGTCACATTCGCTAACTGTTGCTAATACATTAAAACACTGAATTGAATTTAAACATGCACATTAAATGAACATATAGGTAAAGAACTGAAGACGTTTCTTACTTTTAGAGGCATTGTTTCACTGAAATACCCTCATGCGGTTATCCTTCCTTACGGTGTTTTGGTAGTTGTACGCATGCGCAATGCGTTCACAACGGGTTGCATACACTATTAAGGTCCCTACATTTAGTTCCGGGACCTCTACATCGTATTTCTAGTACGTGTGTACTTATTTCAATAATTTTGATGAAATACCTAAAAAAAAACACTTGTGAAATGTGTAATATTGATGTTCCATTCATTTATTTTTGATTTATGAGAAGCTTAGTGTGTGTATATTTTATATTATGTGTGACAACATGTCCTAGTGTCTAAATGTGATCAAATATGAGAATTGTATTATTATTAATTCAAGGGCACCGTGTGAAGTTCCTCTAGTGTTAAACTTCAGCATGCACCTGTGTGTCTGCATTATAGGTGCTTGCACGCATTGTGACTTCCTTTGTTCATTCTTCGCTGGCTTTAAAGACTCAGCGCTTCATCTTTAACATCCTTATTAGTTTCACATTTGACACAGTTGTAATTTTAATTGACTGCTTTCAACTCTCTGCCTTAATATCTGTGTCTTATTTGCTTCTTTCTTTTCGATTGCTGCTGAGATCAGTTAAATCACCCAATGTAATTGTACTGTCAATGCTGATGAGCCCAAATTTTGGGCTTTATTGCCTTTATGTGAGCTTAATACAGTATTAGAAGTCAGAAAAATTAAATATGGACTGTGTAGATGGTTAATATCAGCTGTGTGTCAAAATGTTAAGAATAATGGCCAATGTCAAAAATAGTTTTTGGTCTGTGATTGCATGTACTCTGCATGTATGTATAGTCTCTGTTAAAATTTAATGCTTGGCACATTAGACAAGGTGCAATTGTGACTCCTGAAACTGATTAAATATTTCATATTTCAAGAAACCTCATGTTAACAACATCAGCAAGGGTAAAGGATTTCAAAGAACACCATATTGTTATAGTTGAGTGTTGTTTTTTTACTTAATTCCACACAAAACCCAACAAGTTATAAAACAATTGGGCCAAAATTTAATTAGAATCAAATCGTCTAAAAAAATAGATGAAACACATTGAGGCATGGCGATGGTGACCGCTTCAGTGTGTTGTGAGAAGACGGTGCTGAAGGTGGTTCAGTGTTGGTTTGTCTGACTTCTTCACTCAGCTGCACAGGAATGCCAAAGACACAGGAAGAGTCCTGCCCTGTCATATCAAAAAGACACGTTAAGAATGTGGACACAGTCCTGTTTGGGAACACTTTGTTTTGATGGACATGAGTCAGAAGCTCATACTCATCTTTGAGTCCACAGCAGCTCAGTAGGTGCAGTGAGAAAGAAAACAATAAATAATGGTTAGTAAGACAAATTATCTTTGAGTTATTGAATAAGTAAAAAATGGATGAACATGTTTACACACTAAAATGAATAACTATCTATGGTGTGTCTTCATATTCTATTCTAAGTCACTTTCTTTCAAAATTAGAAGCTTGTACTTACTTTTTTTCGTCCAAAGCTCCGGTGGTGGCGTGAGGAGAAAAGAAAGAATTATGATTAGTAAGACAGACAAATAGTATTTGAATTAGAATATTGGTGATATTAGTGATATAAGTTAGAAGCTCATACTTACTTTTTTCATCCATCCTGACCTGGAATAGAAAATGGTTAGTAAGATTGTCTTGAATGATTGAATAAATGATATTACTTTTCAAGTAATTTGCTTACAACTCAGAAAATCATACTTATCTTTCTATCTGTGAAGCTGATGGCACCAACCTGTCGAAGATGTCTACTGTTGAGGGAGAGATGAGGGTTTTGTGTTTTTTAGATTCTCTGAGCTGAATGAACAGCACCAAACTCAAAACTGTTCCTGTGGAACAGCCCTTGGGGAGAGTTCTTGGTGGAGAGAGTGCTTTGTTTCAGAACAGTTGCTACAAAACACCACTGAAGTTCATAGTTCCTGTCCTGCCTTGTGCACGAGGGGTCGACCACGCTGCCAGTCACAAGGGCTACCTGGGGCATCACCAACCCCGCCAGACGCGAAGGATGGTCCTCAGGATGGTCCTCAGGATGAAAAAAACCCCGCCAGACGCGAAGGATGGTCCTCAGGACGGTCCCCAGGATGAAAGAAACCCCGCCAGACGAGAAGGATGGTCCTCAGGACGGTCCCCAGGATGAAAGAAACCCCAAACCCGCCAGACGCGAAGGATGGTCCTCAGGACGGTCCCCAGGATGAAAGAAACCCCACCCCGCCAGACGCGAAGGACGGTCCTCAGGACGGTCCTCAGGACGGTCCTCAGGACGGTCCTCAGGATGAAAAAAACCCCGCCAGACGCGAAGGATGGTCCACAGGACGGTCCTCAGGATGAAAAAAACCCCGCCAGACGCGAAGGATGGTCCTCAGGACGGTCCCCAGGATGAAAGAAACCCCGCCAGACGCGAAGGATGGTCCACAGGACGGTCCTCAGGATGAAAAAAACCCCGCCAGACGCGAAGGATGGTCCTCAGGACGGTCCTCAGGACGGTCCTCAGGATGAAAGAAACCCCGCCAGACGCGAAGGATAGTCCTCAGGAGGATGGTCCTCAGGATGGTCCCCAGGATGGTCCTTGGGATGATCCTCAGGATGGTCCCCGGGATGCTCCTCAGGACGGTCCTCAGGAGGATGGTCCTCAGGATGGTCCCCGGGATGCTCCTCAGAAAGGTCGATTCAGCCATAGTGCAAAAGCGAGGAGGTAGGACAAAAGACATCCCGGTGCAAGACGCTACCTGAGTGAGAATCAAAGAAAGAATAAATAAACAAATATTGTCCATGGGATGTGAAAAGTTCACAGAATTAAGTTTAAAGAATATTTGACATGTAGACGGAGGCCAAGAGATGTGCGTTAATGTACCTGAGATGTCCTCAGCCCTGGCAGACACTAAGGCTGGTCTTCAAGGTTAAAAAGGCAACATGCAGAAATCATGGCTCCAGTGCAAGACGCTAACTGAATCAGAATCAGAATGGAAGAAACCAAAGATTAAATATAAAAATATGAAGTATAAAGAATATTTTAAACTTAAAAGATGTACAAGATGTGCGTTAATGTACCTGTGTTTTAGCAGTCTGAGTCGCTGTCACTGTCATCAGAGAGCCGTGGCCGCTTAGCAGCAACCTCCTCCCCGTCACTCTCAACCTCCCTGGGTCTCCGGGGAGAGGAGCCCAGGGCAGAAGTTGAGGGAACTGTTGGGGAGGGTGGTGTACCGCTAACGTCCGTACTGACATTGAGGACGTCAATGTCCTCGTCAGTTTCCTCATTGCCAGACCTGTCCTCACCCACCTCAGGAGGCGGCCGATGCCGGTAAGAGGCAATCAGCGCATCAATAGCCTGTTCGAGGGTAGGGTGAGGATCAGCTGCGGGAAGAGCAGCAGGAAGAGCTGCGGGAAGAGCAGCAGGAGGAGCAGGAGGAGCAGCAGGGGGAGGAGCAGGAGGAGCAGCAGGGGGAGGAGCAGGGTGAGCAGCAGGGGGAGCAGCAGGAGGAGCAGCAGGGGGAGGAGCAGGAGGAGCAGCAGGGGGAGGAGCAGGGTGAGCAGCAGGGGGAGGAGCAGGAGGAAAAGCGGCAGGAAAAGCGGCAGGAAAAGCAGGAACGGCAGGAGGAAAAGCGGCAGGAAGAAAAGCAGGAGCAGCAGGAAGAAAAGCAGGAAAAGCGAAGGGAGGAGCGTAAGCAAAGAGAGCAGGGTGGGGAAAAGCAAGAGGAGCAGGGAAGAAAGCAGGCATGGAAAAAGGGTTCAGGACTGGCAGAGGAAGACGACGTGGCCGCTGCCGTGGCATCTCCTCTGGCAGTCGTGGGGCTGGCTGGACGGGAGGGAAGGGAGGTCCGGCACGGTCCCCCCTTTCACCTCCGTCAGCTGGCACCACACGACGCATGGGAAGGACCCGCTGCACAGGACGTGTGTGAGGACGGGCATCCAGCACAACACGTCGCAGTGCGTTGGGACGCTGGACTGGAGGAGTGTGAGGTCTGGCGGGCAGAGCCTCAGCACCCTGTAGTCCAGCATCCAACCCAGCGCCAGGGAGAACTGGGGCAATGGGAGGGCCTGAAGAAGACAAGAAGGATAAAAACAGGGTTACTATATTACTGTATGACTATTTGTATGTATTTGTACTTTTGCATCAACAGGTATGAGCTATCAGGATTTACATGTTTGTATTAATTGTTTTCTTTAGAAGGAGACTGTTTCTTTCACCCATAAAACCTGACTCTACACTAGACGGAAAATCAAAGTCTGATAATATTGGATTTGCCATTTGCGTACAGTGGTTCTGCAAGTTCTAGTGTTTGCTCCTAAAAGTTTGGTTGTCTCTAAGGTGCACATGAAAAATATGATGTCTGGCATTTCCTCCCTCTTACCTCCCACAACCTCAGCCTCCACTTCCTCGTAGTCAGGGAGAACTGGGTCGCCAAGAGGTGGAAAACGTCCACCTGAAGAAGACAGTAAAAGGATAAAAAACAGGGTTAAACAGGAGGCCGATTAAATTTATTTAAAGTCTAACACCACAATGACATAAATGCTGGCAGGTGCACATGAAACACATGACATATGGCAGTATCCTCTGTCTTACCTCTCACGACCTCAGCCCGCAAGGGAAGGTCCTGCTGGACTGGAGGAGTGTGAGGCCTGACAGGCAGAACCTCAGCACCCTGCAGTCCAGTAGGAAAGCTGCCGCCTGAAGAAGACAAGAAGGATAAATAAAAAAAAAAAACAGCGTTAAACGGGAGGCTGATTATTCATTTCTCACCATGTAAATCAGGTATAACCATATGTATCTAAAAAGAAGGGTTTCATCATGAAGGATACACGAGCATCGATTTGATTACAAGACAGACACCAGTTGCACACTTTTATGCACAGCTCTGCTCAGATAAGCTGCACTTAGATTCAGAGTCTAACACCCAGAGCCATGCCTCTAAGTCTTTTAAGACATGAACACTAGCACAGGGAAAACTGGGCATCCACAATGCAATGGGAGACCATAAAAAGGTGGGACACAGGATAATAATAATAATAATTGTGTGAGCTGATTACATTCATTTAAAGTCTAAGACCACAATGACATAATGGCGTTGGCACAATGCAAAGGAAGAACACAAAAAGGTCGGATACAGGATTCTTGTAATGGATCATATTATTATATTATAATTATAATAATTATATATATAAATTTGTGAACATGCACTGGGCAAAGTTTTTTCTTTTGCATAACAGGTATGAGACATGAGGATTTAAATGTCTATATTCATTATTTTCCTCAGGAGGAGACTGTTTATTTCACCCCACAGAATTTGTCCCTAAGCTAGATGAAAGTGACCTTAAATTAACTTAAACGGAATAACTTTGTAATAAACTTTGACATCGGAGTTTGATAATATTAAATATATCAATGGTGCACAGTGAAAAATAAATATTTAGCGTGTACACATGACAACAATCACAACATTCTAATTTAATTTCTAATGCACCAGGACGTTCTGACGTCCTGACGTCGTCTCCATGGTGCACGAGAATAACATGTTATTGTGATTATATTCGAAAAATGTCCCAGTCGCCACTTTTTTTCTCAAATTTATACTCAAATTTGTTAAATATGATATCCTTAAATTAAAATAACAAAATATATCATGCACATTTTTATATTTATACACAAGTATTCACATATTCATCACATTTAATTATCATTTTACACTAAAAAAATGATCGACTATCACCAAACACTGTGTTTTCTTAACAGGCCAAGTACAATTACATTAATTACTTATCGCTATATTCAACGACTTACATTAATTAAATACAAATTTTGACAAGAATAATTAAAATTAAGATTTCGATCAATTAAAAATTTTGGATTAAAAGATGTCTTACTGTCAGAGCCAGGGACTCTGGCCACAGGTGGAGCCATGCCTTTCAGCAGGTGGATGTTGCTGTAGCTTTCTCTCAGTGGTTTTAATTCAGCTCAGGATCAGGATCAGTTTGTGTTTGCTGTAGGATGTAGTTTGTGGTTCTCCGGATGATAAAGCAGTCAAAATGTTAGCTTGCCAACAGGAGGTATTTTCACCAGGTGTCAACTCACGTCAAGACCAAGTTCAAATGGGAAGTTCTACAGGTCAGCAGGTCATACGTCACCTGGGAGAACGTCACGTGCATGCGTGATTGACGTACGTGCGTGCGTGTGCGTGAGCGTAATATTAATATCATTTCAGATTCATATGAAATGACTTCTGTGTGTACAGATTAGTGATGTGTGTCATCTTCACCTGCAGCACCTGATGCATCAGCCAGGCCTCTGCAGCTCACTGTGTGTGTGTTCACTTAACAAAATAAAAGCAACTGCATTTGTTTATTTATTTATTTTTTATTTAATCTCTCTCTCTTTTTTTTTTTTTTTTTTTTTACATCATTCTGTTCTCATTTCAATGTGCATATGGACTTTCATTGTCCAACACTGTGTTGTAAAATAAATAAATCTTGGTACTTTGAACTTCACATAACCTTCACTGAGTGCACTTTTTTTTTCAAATACAAAAAAGTCCTAATGTCCCAACCGATGAATTTACAGGCCTTTATGACTTTATAATATCAATAAATTACTAAGCAGCCAAATAACCAAGTGCCATTGAAGCGTATGAAAGAATCTGAAATGGTGACCAGGTAAGGAGTTTCTGGCTTTTTTATTGTAACTGAATTGTTCTAAACATTTATCTGTTTGTAGGGACTGAACCGTTATTTGCTTTGTACTGTTCAGCCCTCTACATTCATGTTTAGACATTCAGAGATGTAGTCAATTTTATTTATATCGCAAACTTCATACCGACATTACCTAACTGGTGTGTAAAAGATCAGATTAGTCAGGTTTTGTGTTAGAAGTCACCTGCAGCCAACACGCATGTTGAACATGAAATTGCACTTATTGCTTCAAGATGGCAATTATTAAACAGACACAAATGAAAAGGAACGGATATATTAACAAAATAAAGCTTCGGTCCGAAGCAATTTGGAAATGTCAACAAATATTGCATGAATTCACTTATTTATCATTATATGACTTCATCGTCGGCCCTGCTCCAGTATTTTTGAGTCTTATCTGGCATGTCCTGGTGCCATTTATGTCTTTTATTCCAATGGCTGTGTTAAAATAATTACTAACCTGAGATCACTGATGGTCAGATGTTCCAAATAATAATCAGGTAATGACGCCTTATCATTTAGAAGGGGCTTACATAAGAAAAAGTTTCACAAAGGAGAGAGATTTTGAGCTTGTTTAATATTCTTTTAGATCAGTTTACCGCATTAATTACAGGGAATTGTTCCAGCAGTGGTCATTATCTTTGCTCAAAGTTCCAACATCTTAATCTGATTTATAGGTTACAGCAGGTATTTTTCTCAGGATCTGTCGAATCCTTCCAAAGAAAAGCATAAACACAGCTTTAAACTTCTTTCTTCATTGTTGTGAAATCAGCAGCAAGGAAATGAGTGTTTCACCATCTATGTAAAGTCCCTTTCGTGTTGCTATGTCAAGTTTCTTTTGACTCTTTTAGTTTGTTTTATATGACCGTGTAGGGCCCAAGAAGCTGCCAGGAAGTGATTTTCTAATGGTGTGATTAGGCTTTGCAGGATCAACAGTGTTTAAGCCCCTTGGAATATTTACACAATTTATTAGTCCTAAATAAAATGTTTCATTGATTTTTTTTTTTTTGGTGTAGCCTCTCTGTATGTTTACCTGGTAAATATGCCATTTGTCCAGTGTGATGCTTTATTGAAATCATTCTCTGGTGAGCAGTATCGTATTTCTTCTTTCCTCACTCGACGTTATAAATCTGTAATCTTTAGACTCACTAACCTGCCACCATGCAAGGCTGGCACTTATTAACACTTATAAAAGACACACCAACACAAAAGAATGGGCATTTTGTGTGACGAAAACCTTCCTTTAATGCAGAACAAAGAAAGAATTAAAAACATTGCTTCAGCTGAGTGGTGTGCGTGTGTGTGTGTGTGTGTGTGTGTGTTGCAAAATTCAAATCCCTCAATCTCAACTTAAGGGCTGAATATTTATGATTAGAGTGTTTGAGAGGTCAAGGGGAGCTTTCAAGGCTCAGTTTGTTCAAGGAAAAATTACCACACAGTGATTGGTAAGCTGTTATTCTTGGACCGTGTGTGTGGAATGTATTTTCAGCAGAAAGGGCCGATTGAAACAGCCCGATAAAAAGCCTGGAAAAAGAGACAAGTGTGTTTGTCCTGAGAACTCTATGTGTGCATTTGTTATTGCTGCTTACTTGATTGTTTTCTGAGTCTCTAATTAGGAGGTTAAAGGTCATGGCCCATCCACACCACTTGTGGTGACACCAGGGGGACTTGGGAATTACAAAAGCTTCAGCTGCGTTGAGGGAGTTGCCTCATTCTCTGGTGAGCAGTATCATACACTGGTCTCTGCTGTGACAGGATGTGAGTCCTGTTATGTGTAATGAATTATACAGTATGCTGCTGTTGCCATCTACAGGACACCTGGATCACATGCACCGAAAAAAAGGTTTCATTTATAATACAAACAATTTACATGTATAGAACATGTACCAACGAGAGTACATAAAAGAAGGATACACGATCATCACTTTGATTACAAGGTGCTGGCCACCACCATAAAATAAGAAAAACATATATACAATAAAATAAAAATAAAAATGTCTTGACAATAATAAATAAATGAACAATAACATTCATTAAACAGTCACTCTTTGCACCGTCCTCCAAGAGACCGAGTAATACAATCCTCCAAATTCACAATCTGGCAATGTACAACATCTAGTTTCTGGAAACTGCAATTCACATCAGTGTCACTCAATAAATTATGAAAGTTCACCTTGTTTTACCTTGGATCTGGTGAGTATGAGATTAAAGTTAGTACATGCAGAATGTTATCTGACAACCCTCCACATGATGGCAGTAAGTTTACTTCAACGTTTACTTACTGGTCTACTTTTGCCAACAGGTGGCACCACAGTTTAACAAGCTATAAATTGCAGCACTCCAACTAGGATGGCCTTTGTTGTGGTGCCTAATGATCTATAATCCTCTCATCTCCCCAATTAGAGAGAGAGAACACTGTCCGGGAGAAACTTTAAATTAACGTAGCCTGCTGACTGCGTTAAAAGTAAGACTGTATTGTTGCAGACTGTCAGCTGTGGCCTCATTTAAGACAGTTAATCTGTTGCTCATTATCACACAGTGGGATAAGTCTGGGAGCAGGAAGGGTGGGAAAGTCTTCTTCTCGCTTCCTGTTACTGTCATACGTCTGCATGAATGTCTGAGTTGTATATTTATGGTTACAATCCAACTCAAACATGAAAGATGTTTATCTGACAGAAGAGAATGAGGAAGTCTTGGAAACAAACTGTACACATATATGAAACCATGCTACGTCATTTTACCCTCATTGTACTGTTGGGAGTTAATGACTCACTGTCATGATATTAGATATGATAACAAAATGTTCGTACTCCTATAATTAGAGCTTAAACCACAATCAAATCTATGAAGAAGCAGCAACACCTCGGCCCTGTGTGCACTCAATCTGTGAAAGAAAATTTAACATCTCATTTGGAAGGGACATTTTTTCATTCAAGTTTTATTTGTGTGTCTTTTTTTAGTATTAAAAGTCAATAGATTAGATATTTGATAGCAAAATCAGCCTGTATTACCACATGCACTCTGCACCCATTTGGTGTTGGATCATTTCACACTGCTACTGACCTCTAGCTTCAACCTTAAAAGGGCACTTGGCCAATTTTACACATGCGGTTTGGTTAATTAGTCACAAGAAGTCCTGTTCAACCAGCCGTGAATACAGTTTAGTGTCTTCTCTGGCTCTGAAAGAGCTTTATAAAATAAACCTTGACTATGTCATCAGGGTCATAGGTTAAAGAGACAAACTGGACGTGTGGCATTTAGACTAATGAAAGACATTATTAAGTTTATTATTTACCTCTTAAAAAAAAGAGTTGCCAAAATGTAGGCAGGTGTATATTAAATCGCTGGACTATCCCTTTAATAAACACCTGACAGAAGCATATCTTATTGCCTCATAGCCTAGTAAGCACAGACACTGTTTTCTGTGACAAATACCGAGACAGCATAAATACACATAGGAGATTATAATAACACCTACACATGCTAAAACAATACATGCCGCAGAATCGTATGAAGCATGCTTCTGAGTTATGTTTCATACTATTATTATTATCACTGAGTCACACATTTCCTGAGTCAGAAACACCAAAAAATGCTGTGGTGGGAGAGGTGAAAGTAGTTTATAGTGTCACAGGTTAAGTACAATACGCTTTTACTTCTATTTAAGTAAAAGTACAGAAGTATTATTAGCAAAATGTACTTAAAGCAAAAGATTTATTAAGCTGAATAGGTCAGAGTTCAGAACATTTTATTATATACAGCAGAAAAATTTGACTATATATAGTCTATTTCTGGACTATATAGACCATCAATAGTCTATTTCTGGCTTATTATTATTTATGTATTGATGTGTAAGCAGCACTTAAATGCAGGTAGTTGAAGTGGAGCTAATTTCAGCTGCTTTACCGACACTGTATGATGCTGGTCGTTGTCACTTTTTATATGTACTGTATATCCATACATCATTGTATATGTACACATACTTGGCCAATAAAGTTAATTATGATTTGTTAATCTCATGTTTTGTGTGTAAAGTGGTGACCAGAACTGTATAATTAATATAGTGGAATAAAAAAAAGTGAAAATGCATTAAATAGCATGAAATGGAAATATTCAAGTAAAGTACAAGTACCTCAAATTTGTACTTAAGTGCAGTACTACTTGAGTAAATCTAGCTTTCTTAGTTACTTCTTTGTCTGCAAGCTGAGTACAACTGAGCATAAGTAGAAATGACATCACTCTAACTTGTCTCTGATTGGAGGAAATTGAAATTACAACTGCCCGTCATGTATACAACACCACAAAGTAAATACAGTAACTACAGCGCATGGAAACAGCATTTAAAGCATGAGACGTCACTATAAACCGCAGACACTGAGCGTATAGGTGGAATATAAACACATATCACGTTATGGGAATGCTCGTGGCTCCCTGAGAGGCTTCAGTCCCGCAGCCCGGTGTGCGTGAGGGGGGCTGGACCAGAGAGGAGCAGACAGGCTACACACAGCACAGAGAGCAGCAGAGAAACAACTCCGGCGACACCTGCAAACAAACTCCCGACCGACTCTGTCCAGGAGCGAAGAGACGGATGAAGCTGAGGCTGAAGAATGCGGAATAAACACGTGAAAAGTGTTATGATGTATTAAGCGGGAAAGAAGAAGAGAGAGTTTGTTCGTTTTATAGATAACAAGTCGATTTGTGTTGACGAGCCGAGGGGCTGCGAGCTGAGAGAGGGAGAGAGAGAGACGACAGCAGGTAATGGCAACTGATTCATCTGCAGCTGGAAAGCCTTCAAATAGATTTTTAATAAATGAAAGCTTGAAGAAAACAACACTATGCAGTGAGTTTAACTCGATGGCTTTCACTTGTACTTTTTTACCTGTGGTTTTATTGATCTGTAGACGATGAAATGCTGCTGAGTTCACAGGTGAAACGTAAAAAAAAAAAAAACAACAACAACAAAAAAAAACTGTTATGGTCTGTTTTCCCTGATGCATTCACGGACTGCAGTAAAGTTTCACTTCCCGGTGAAAGCAGTAGAGGTCATTTATTGTTTCTGAATGATGTGTTTGTGTGCTGATCATTTTCTAAAGCTTGTTTTCATTTCTTTGTGTCAGAGTCTGGCTCAGCAGCGAGGTTATTTTCCATTATGTCTTGTTATAAGGGTATAAAGATGTGATTGTAGGTATCCTGAACCTTATTTCTATATCAATCTCTATCAAATTTACCTTCCTCCATGTGCCAAATGATAATGTGTAATGGCTGCACCTTTTTATTCAGCCCAAAACTGATTGCAGCTTGTCATGTGAGAGGAATTACATTATTCAATCATGCATCGCCTGAAAAAATGTTGAGGGACATGTCTGGAAATATTTGCATCACATATAGAGATGTCAAAACAAGCTTCACAAATGCTTTTCGACAGCGTGTGCTCTCCTGTTATGTGTAATCTCTTTTCTCACGCTCTTTTGTGGAGTCCGTGGCCACCAGCCAGGTCAGGTTTCTTATTCACATTGAACATGTCAGAGGCTGCTGAAGTCAGGGTGAGGACAATGACTGACACGAATTCTTGTGCAGACCGGAAAAACTGGACTCTGCAATTAAGAGTCATTCTTCTAAGCACTGTGTCTAAAGTCGTTATAGTTATCCTTGCTCGTGGATGATTCAGAAAAGTTGTTTTTGACCTTTGAACTCAAGAAGTTCAAAATGAACTCCAAACGGATCCTGATCCTCCTGTGTGTGTGTTCAGATTATGTCTTTAAACCTTGCATAAACAAAAGCATACCACAATATTCACTTTTGTTGATGTAATAGGGTGCAACCTGCCAACCTAGGACACAGTTTACTCTATGGTACAACATGTTAACCTTCTCTAATTCCACTTGACAATAAAAACAGAAATGGACGCCCAGGCCTGTGGCACTGAATTCTCCTATTGATGAGATGTCCTTTGGACACAATATTAGAGCACGCAAACGTGATAGTGATATTATTGTTAAGTAAACCCAAAGGACATCAGTTTGTGTATTACAGTGTAATGTGACTGGAGCTGCTGTAATGACACACACTGTTTTTGGTGTCTTAGCTTGATTTTCATAAAATAATGTAAAGTAATCTTGGGTTTAACCCAGATAATGATAAAGCCTCTACTTTTATTGACTGTCAGCATGAAATATTGCTACATTTGGTCTGTAACTGGTTCCGCTTGTTTATAGATTAACTGATTAGTTGGCGGCTATGTTGATAATCAGTTAATCTCTGTGAGTCATTCTTAAGAAAGAAATGTCCAAATTATCTGATTTCAGCTTTGCAAATGTTTGTTTTCAGACCTCTGCTTTGGACTTTGGGAAAGAGTGATCAACAGTTTTCACCATTTTCTGGACAAACAACTAATCTATGAATCGAGGAACTGCCCAGAAGATTAATTGATAATGAAAAAAAGAAATTGCAATCTTATTGGGATTAGAGCTGAACAATTAGTTGATTCATTACCAATTCATCAACAGAAAATTAGATATATTTGGGGTTGTTGCTTGTTGGTCAGTCAAAACATTTCAAGACCATTTGGGCTATGAGAATATATGATGGACACCAAATTATTAATCTATCAATCGAGGAAGCTATTATCAATGCATAAAATATTATCTTAATAGGGACCTGAAAAGAGGGGAGAAAATTTGGCTGAAGCTCTCTTGTCTGCAGTGGCACCAGCTCATGCAAATGAGTGTCTAGACAAAGTGCAGAGCCTGCAGAGCCGACACCGCTGTGCAGCTTTGAAGTCATGCACTATTCACAGCTGAGAGTGAAGTCACAGCGGATCAGGTGTGTGCTGATGATACAGTTACCCTTTGCTCCACTACTGCATCCTGCCTGAAGAGACGGACACTGTGCTGTAGTTGTTGCAGCTTCATTCATACAGGTGTTTATCTCAGTCGCCTAAAGGCTGTAAGCAGAGCATCATGTACACGAGTGTTTTCGTCTCATATTTCCCCAGAAGGTGACCACCATTTTGTTGTGTTTGTTCTTTTAAAATCGCTGCAGTGCGTGTTTTTTTTCTCCCAACAATTTTAAAATGTACAGTGCAATGAATCATAAAGAGGGTTTGATACTGTATTGTTTTCTTGTAAGATGTTGTTATAGATCAGACCAGAGGTTTGTGGGCCTCCCATCATCAGACAGTGCATGGAAAAAGATGCCGCTTCACCTGTTTACGTGCATAGTTTCACTCAATTCCTAATTCCCCATCACTAAACTAAAACTGTCTTTAACCTAATCACAAACATTTCAGCTATTCCATGTGATCTCCTTTTGATAACTAATGCATATTATTATTATAAAAATATTTTTTATTTCCGCTCCATTTTTTGAGCCTCCCTTGAAACTCTTCTGACCCCCCTAGGGAGGCCCGCCTCCCACTTTGAAAACCTCTGGATTAGACTACACAACAGGAGACAACCTTATAAAAAAAAACAAGTATAAGGCCGAAAGGTTTCGGTTGATATTATCTTGATGTTGTGGTAACATGACTGTTTCCTCTCCAGGCATCTGGTGGATGGAGAGAAAATGGAGCTGGACAGAAGAGAGGTGCCTCTGTATGTAAGTGTTTTTCTACAGTCTGCGAATGTTTTTGTGGATATGTTTTTTAGGTGAACATTTCATCCCATTTTTTAAAGAACCCAGTTCTGTGTTTGTGCTCTAGTCTTTCCCTCCAGCCATCCCTTTGCTTTCTCTCAGTCCTGACTCTCCCTCTGTGCACTGGTTGACTGGTAAGCCTTGTGCCACAGGTGAAACCCAAGCCAGAAGGGTTTCAGTCCCTGGGGAAGCCAGGCCTTAAACAGCCTGCTCACCAAATGACAAGGCCCTCTGAAGCACAAGAGAACATGGAAGCCAGAATGAGAGAAAATACTCTTTCTTGGTACTGTAAGGAGTACACCAGTGTATGAGTTGAATAAGTACACGTTTTTCTTTTGGGAGCATGTTAGAGTGCAGGGTATGGTAAAATCATTGTTCCTTCAAACCTCCATATCCACCATCTCTCTCTCTTTCTGTCTCTCTCTCACCCCTATTCTCCCGTGTGTGTGGAAGCTTGGGTGGGCCAGTCACTGAAGCGTTGCCAGATTTCTGGTAAGCAGAGTGTCTGCTTGTTTTGCTGTGTCACCAGTTTCAAACTGGTGGTGGTGGGGGCGGGGGTGGGGGCTCCGAAATCTTTGCCTCCACTTGCTCATAGAGGCTGATTGAGGACTGGTCTCAAACTCAGGCATGTGAATCATTACTGGCTCTACCACTTACACATACACCTCTCCATTAGGAGGAAGTGGCGTCTCCGCCCCTCTAAGGTCACAGCTAAACAGGAGCAACTCTCACTGCTGAATGAGATCCAGATTTCAATGCCGGGCTTTGTGTGGGCAAGCCACGGCACACTGCTGTCATATAAAGGCTGTTATTGTAACGCCTTTAGTAAAGTGTTATGGTGCACCTCCACACATACAACATAGTGTCAGGCCCATAGCAGATACTGTTAGGCCAGATCAATGGATAAATGGTTGCATTGAATTGCAGGAAGAAAGTGTGGGAGCTCCTGTGTTTGAAGGAGGTTTTATTGAGTTCCAGTGCAGGACTTCATGTCAAAGTGATTTTGTTCATCCAGGTGCGCATATGTGAGTAAAACTGATCCCCCTGCAAGAACACTATGTGCTCATGTTGGTGAGCTGAAATGTGAGAAGTCCCAATCTGTTGTGAGAGAGGAAAGTACAAAAAAACTCATTTCAAATAATCTTTAGCCATCCCTAGCAGCTTTAGGGATGGGAATGTTGGCCTGTAGGCCTATCGGTCATACTGCAGTATCTCAGCAACTATCAGTTGATTTGCCAGAGAACTTTGTACAAACATTCATGGTACCCAGAGGATGAAACCTGCAGCCTTTAGTCAGTCTTACGGAGAAAACATAGCTCATTTCTTTATGGCAGCTATTACCTCAACACAGAACAACACTGTGTTCACAGATGGAGATAGATTAGCCATATCCTTGCAGTGCAATGTTTGTTCGTTTGCTAGTATGGTGGGATAGTGACAGTTATCACGGTGCTCTTTGAACTATCTCTATGTTATGTTTATGTTTTTTTTTCCCTTTAAGTGCTGGTGATTATGTTTGCCCTGCTTTTCACACGCCTAACTGACAGAAAACCTCACCCTGCCAGTTTTATATTGACGTTTGATAAGCCAAGTCACATGCTCTTACAGAGGCTTTTTCAAATATTGCAGACCCCATATACTCTCATATTAATATTTTAGGTCTGCAGTATATATATATATATATATATATTTTTTTTTTTTGGTTTTATTACATAACAGTGGGTCCAAACTTGGCAGCCACTAACGTATAAAATGAATTGTTTGGCACCAGTTCTACTGACAATATTCTATGACATGTAAAGTTATTAGTATCTCATTTGTACAGCAGATTAAATCAGAGGTATGTGTCTCAGCCGGGTATGAGAAAAGGCCTGGCTGTCATAGCTGTCACCCCTCAGGCAATGAGATTCTGGTTCGCTGAGTTTCTCTTACCTCCAATATACAGTATGTACCCTGTGTGTAGCAGTACGTACCCTGTGGTACTGTTTGACTTGGAAGTATTTACACTCAACATTCTTTCAAGTTTGAATATGTTTCTTGATGTATTAGCATGTCTGAATGTTGATGAAATTAAGTGAGCCTGTGGGAGGTTGTAGAATGATCCAAGGATATGCCCTTTCCCAGCCCTCCAAACATTGATTGATAGTGATTATAGAGAGGATTAAAGCACACTTCATTGTTATAGACAATATGCCATTTGGTTTCTCAACTTGTCAGTATTTAATACAAAAAGCATGCCGTCCCTGCTGACGTCAGGCTGTCTTCTCACTCAGGGAACTGACTGTTATTGGAGCTGTTTTTGTTGTTGAAGTAGCAGCGATCTTGCTCCCCTGACGTCACCTATGTGTTGCACTCAGGAGATCATGGCAAAGAGCTCTAAAGCTGATGACTGCTGGTTTCCTGGAGACCACAGGCAGCAGATCTGAGTGTTGTTTTTCCCCACTCAATGGACAACAACATGGGGCGATTATAAAATCATGTCACTCTTGTATCCTTGGATTGGTGTTCTCATGAAAATAAATAATAATACTCACTGTTTATTTCCTCATAATAGGGTTATCTACATAACACAACTGCCTTTTAGATTTGTATTAAGCTCTTATTGCATATGCGATAAACCTCCTCATGTTTATGTTCCATAATAAACACTTTATGACTGACCTGAAACCTGTCCATATGGGAGGCATGAGACAAAACCACCAACACAAGGTGTTGAATATTTCATTGTTACTGGATCAGGTTGGGTCATGATAAAGCCCTGGAGAAAAGGCCATAGATCACATCAGTCTGATGTCTTACCGCCAGCCAGCCATTCTCGTTCCCCTTCCCCAAGGCACAGGAGATACAGTTAGGATCAAGCAAATTCTGTCTGATCAAATTGTAGCTGTGTAAACCAATATTATCCGAGGTTCGGGCAATTAACTAGAAACTGCAGCCTCCTTGGAGAAAACAAAATCAAAGGATATTAAAAATTAGTTTTCACATATGTTTCTGTATCTTTGGAAGACATGAGCTGAAGTACAGTTTCAAAAGAAAAAACACCAAAGACAGAGAACAGATAAGGCTCTTTGATCCTGCTATGATATATCAGAATATGACTTGTCAAGTAGAATTAAATTGGAAGAATCTTTGTGAGAATGCGCATGATCTTTGTCCAAAACTTAGCAGAGATAAGTCAACATTAACATTTCATGGATAAAGATATTCTCGTTTGAATATTATGAATGAAATTATAAGTGCCCTGTGTCTAACCAGCCCTGTAAGAAACCAGGAAGGCTGCACAAACCACGTGCTAACATCTTATCTTTTTGTTAGGTGGAAAAACAATCAGCGATAACATTAATGGTGCTAAGTGTGCACTAAGTGGTACTGCAGCCAACCACTTAGTGCTCACAGCAAGCTGTGAAACTGCAGTCTGAGTCAGACTTCCATTATCAGTCCTAACTGACAGCCTACTAGCACAAGAGGTCACTTGCATTTCTACCTTTAAACTAGCACCGGAGTAGTGGACTCAAATAACTCTTGAAAGCTCCAGAAGTCTCAGGGCAAAGCAGATAAAAGGGAGGCTGATATTAGTTTGAAAGCTCAGTCAGAATTGGAGACTTTATGGTTACCCTGTTATTGATTGGTTAGCCAAAGGGGCCAGATGGCCTTTCCTTATGAGGTTGTAGAGAAATCTTTCACCTGAAATTACATTAAAAAGATACATTGTGAAAAGAACATCATGTAGCTCTTATCTGTGTCCTTTCTCGGGCAGCTTACTATCTCATTGTATTATTGAATGTACTTCAAGGGCCAAGCCTAGAAGCGTAGAGCAAGAATTTATTCATATTTGCATTCAACAAGCCTTTATTGACCAGACTACAGATGTCATTCTTGGTTTGTCCGCCTCATTCATGGTCCCCAGATGATATGCCAACTTTGGTATCACATAAAAGTTTGTTCAGATATCCATGGTTCCCAGATGATGTATCATAATGACTTTATCTAGTGTCTCCATGAGGTTGAGACTTGTGCTTTAGAGTGAAATGTGAGTAAAATGTTAAATATCAGATGGATGGTCTTGAAATTTGGTACAGATATTCATGCCCCTCTCAGAAGAGGACCAATACATTGGCCAGAACAATATATTGGCCAATATTAGCTTTGGTGTTTGGCTTAGCTCAAAGCATGCTGTGCCTAGGCGCAGCCTCACAGCTTCTAGTGTTGATGTAGACTCATAGCCTTGTTTAGAGATAATGATGTAGATTGCACTTAATCCATGCACAATCTAAACTGTAATTATCAACTGTGTATGCTTCAGTCCCTTATGTTTAGCCGTTCCCTGAAATGTTACACTAGTTTAGACTCAGTAGTGCATTGAGAAGCCCCAAAACGCGAGAGGAAATGGTTCCATTCTTGAAATGTAAAGTTAAATTGGTGTATGAGCCCCCCAGAAATACATTTTAACATGATGGATATGTAAAGGATAAATTAAGGATGACCCCATAAATCACAAGATAAAACCCTAAGCTGAGCACAAGAAAACAGAAGATAAGGATATTGCACAAGCATGGAACTCCAAGTATGCGATCCCTCTTGAATTTGATAGATACGGTCTATGTTAACCCTCTTGTAAAGGTCAATTTGTGGATGGAAATAATACTGGGTAGGGGAAGTAAATCTTGTGGTTTGCATGTTTTGTAATCTATAATGATATTGAGAAAAAAAATATTTACTTTGTTTTGTCAGTGACAAAGAGGCACTACTTTCATTCCACCATGTTGAATAAGGAGGCCTTGACGTCCCTGCATCAGAGGTTATATTCTGCACAGACATATCAGATGTACTGAATTTCAGTTTGGGTTTGTGAACATACAACATGAACTTCTGTTTTCACCTTTCGTGTCTTCAGTGGATTGCAGACTCTCATGTGAGTTCTGGGTGTCTTTTGGGTTGATGCAGAAGAAATCAGAGTTTAGACGAGGTCAATGAAGAACAGGGTCAGTGATGTAACAGAAATAATGAATCTCATTATGAAGGTGGATCATGGAGTAGATGCTCAGTAGGGTGCAGCTCACTCCCATTGTGAGGAAAGAACTGGTGTCTTTCTTCTTTTAACCCTGCTGCCACATTTCTTCTCCTTCAGTCCAGCACAATGAACTTGACCTGAAGTGTCAGAGAGAATACTGTATTTTCAAGGCCTTGTACTAATTTTCACTTTAAATTGGAGCTAATACGATACATTGTGTTGTTGTGTTTATAAATGAAATTAAATTGACTGATTTGCTTTTTCTCATTTCAGGGACTAGTGGAGGCCCATGTGAGGTTACAAGCCAACGCTCCTGAAGATGCCGAGTTTTATGTTGTCGTACAAGGCTCTAGACTTACACATGTGACTGCAGCAAAAAGAGGAGATGATGGGCTCACCCTCTGCTTCACAGTTCCTGGTATGTTGACCTTAAAAAAACACTCAGATTTCTCTCTTTGCATGTCATTACCTCATTATATCCAATCATGATTTTCTCTATTTCCCATAGGCCATGCCATTGTGGAAGTTGTCTCCGTCACATCCTATTTCTACACAGAGGACCAAGTCAAGCCATGCGAGGGTGAAGCATCTCTTGAATATCTCAGGGACGTTGCTCAGGAGGTTGCAGAGTACCTGAGCGCAAACAGGGACCAGCTCAGTCCCCAGAGCTACCTAGAAGTCCTGAAGAGGTTTTCCACGTGGGCGGAGGCATCTGACAAGGACTGCAATGAGGAGGACGTGCGTCTCAGACAAAGTTCGGGTGATGAAGGTGGTCTCAGGCAGCTGGATGAGAAGATCGCACAGGCTATGGCCAACATGGATTACCCACAGCAGTGGAAAAACACAGCGAGCCAGCCTAGAGAAGGTAATAAAGTAGGAGGTGAGAGTTGAACTCACAAGCTGCGGTCTTGTGTGTAGGTTTTTATTTGTCTGAGATAATTCCACTCCAGTCCTTGCCTGTTATTGATGCTTTCTGACAAAGCACACTGCGCAAACTAGTTTGTCCTCCAGTGCTTCCTGGAACAAAGAAAACCCATGGAGGTCAAATATCAGGGATTCCCCTCTGCTCAGCAGATATGAGGAAAACTCTTGCCAAAAAGTCTGTAACTCTTGAACTTCCAAGGGATTTTTTATGTTTTGTTTTTTTTTCTTTTACATTTTTTGCTGTTGTTGCTGTTATGTACATCCTGGAGATGTTCCTAGTGCCCAGTTCACCAAAGTTCAAGAACACATTTAACAAGAACACATTTATCTAGTCACAGTTGTGGTTTCAGCTCAGGTTTTGAGATATCTGTCCTGTTTACATCTGTCAACCCCCGATATCTCAAAACTAAGACAAATTAAAACTACAACCATCATAGTAACCTTTTGAATTTATGTGAACTGATCCTTTAACAAACAAACAATATTAGTCCTTCAGGTTAATGTCATTGCAGTGGTGTTCTGGTATTGAGTAGGGTTCAACCCCGACATGAAATCTGACTGCACGGCCCAACTCTTCCATCACATGATGTGGACCGGGACTAGCCAGCCAGCCGGGCAGAGGCCAGTGTGCTCCAAAGAATGAGCAATTACTACCATTATTCCTCCACAGTCAGATTAGAGTTGTCTTGTAGACCTCTGTGTCTATTAAATCAACTCCCCCAATCCTCCTCTGTGTTGCACTCCACACTCCTTCACACCACAGCTGTGTCAGAGTTGTTTTTGGTATTTGGTCTCAGATTTTTCATTATTTATGATGTTTCATTATGAAATGATTTTATCTTATTATTAAGGAATGAGGTTGAAACACACACACATAGCGTTCCTAGGCATGAGTATGTATTGAACACAGGTGCATTTTTAATGAGATTTTAAGATGTTTGAAGGATCACACACTCAAAAATGGAAAACTATACTGGGCTGATAGAGTGCAGATAGTTTATTGCCTCCTTACAATTCCAGATAGTTTTTTTTATTAGATATGGAAAGAACAAAGAAAGATGTGTACCAGATACCACATATTTGACACATAGATGTGTCAAATATGTGTACATGGCTTATATTGAAAAAGCAAATGTCCATGCAAAACGTGGTCGAAGTGCAAATGCAAAGTAGCTGTTGGCCCCTAGTCCCTCACTGCACTATTTATTGGTCTATCTGACAATGACATTCTTGTTTGTTGAACTTTGCTTGAAGAGCATGTTCAGCATTCACTCCTCTCAGTCAGTTGAAACAGGGTCACAATTAACGGCACCATTGTGGAGGTGACGGGGCGTTTCAGTTCAGATCCAGCAGCAAATTGGAGGGAAAAGAGAAGATAAAAGTAGCTGGAATTCTTCTTCACATTGTTTCTGGGTTTGAAAGATGGCACCATGGCAACCTTCGGCTCTCACCCACAATTACAGGAGAAGGCCCAACGATAAAGTACCTCTGGTCCTCCCTGAAACAGTCTTTCATCCTGTGCTTACAAAACAACAAGGGTGTATATGGAGGGCTTGTGCCACCCTGTGCTGCTGCATGATATCAGCCTAGAGAGAGAGCATGTTAAAGCATCATTCAGACTCCGGGGTTGTTTATACTCGCTGTTTATGCTCCCTTATACTCCACTGCACACGAGCAGCAGCAGGTGTTTGCTTAGTGAAACATCCAGTTTTTCTAGGTAATGATATTATTGATATACTGCAGAGCTTATGTAACAAGGAGACCTTCATTCCTTCGTTTCTCTACTGTCTTACATTCCATACATATGCGGCAGATTATCTGTGCTGCGCAGAGCTGAGAAAGCACGCGTAGAATACCTCGCGGTGATCAGTTTGAAGGTTTACTTCACACGAGTGAATGTAGTATAGAATGAATCATTTTTATTTGGAGTTTCAGATCACAATATGTCAGCCTGTAGCATCTTGCATAAACATATAACACAAACACTCTTGATATGGATCACTTAGATTTATTTTTGTAAGAATTATGACCATGATAGATACTAAGTGGGCAATTTTACAATTGGAAAATCAGTTTGTGTATCTGGAGGACAAACCACATAATAAGGACATTGTTTGTTAATTAGCTCAAAATATATCTCATATTTTTGCGCAGACTAATTGCCTGATTTCCACGCCGGCATTATTATGTTTGTCATTTTCAGCATCAAATGATTAATCTTTGCAAATGTTTAGAGTCTGTCTCCCCGAGTTGTGCAATTAAGTTACCAAGCGACTGGTTTACAAGCTGTGAAATGGTGACACTGTTTCTTAATTAGCTCAAACTTAGTTTGGTATTTCTGAACTCTTTGGTCTCAGACAGAAAAATATACACATAAACATGTTGACAAGTTAAAAACAGAGAGAAACATTAACAGAGCAAAGATCTCTCAGTCGTACAGTCAGTGCATTCATACCCTTGGTGTACAGCCTCCACTCTCATATTGAAGTCTACTGTAGTTTGTTGACCACATTAATTGCACTAAGGGGTGTGTTTTGTTGGTCTAGCTCTCAAGTACAGTTTTGAAGACTTACAGTATCAGCGAGTATAATTCTAGTGTGGACTTTTCCACATGGCAAAATGATCACACATGAGCTGATCTACTATTGTAGACTATAAAATGCTATTAAATGTGATTAAACCCTGCATGTTCATCAATTTTAATGAATGAAATCCTCACATAACTGTTAAAAAAGTAATCCCTTCATCAACTTTAGGTCAAACTGCCTCTGCCTGCGTATCATTCCCTTTATTCTTTGTCTCTCCCCTTCTAGCTCCTGATCTTCAGCCCAAAGAAACCCTCCTTCACCTCGCAGTGCGTTTGGGTTTGGTCCATCTCTCTCGCTTCTTGATTCACCAACCGAGAGGTCAAAGGGCACTGACCTTACCCAATCAGGAGGGAGACACGCCCCTTCAGCTTGCTCAGAGGGACGGACAGCATGCCATGTTCAGGACGCTGGCAGCGTAAGGCCATTTTATGTTATCTCTCTTATTTGTGACAGTGCTACTATAATGCATAATTCCATTTAGCACAGAATGCATAAATACATTTAGTTGCAGGGATTTCTTGAACTAGTTAAGGAGTTTAAAGGCTTTCTGGAAGCTTTTTTAATCATGGGAAGCTCTTGCCATTAGCTCCTCGTTATATTAATAAGCTGCTAGAAACAACAAACGTTCCAAGACCATGTTACTACAATATTATTAGCAGCCCACCACTTCTTCAGAAGACCACACATACACACACTGTTTTCCATGGGTAAAATAACGCACATGCTACAAAGATCCACTCAACAAGCAGAGAAAAACATTAGACTCACAGCTAAAACCATCTTTGCTTTATGCACAAGTACAGAAATCTCTTCAAGCTGCAAAAGGGAATGGGACTCTGTACACACAGAGGAGTTGCTTCATGTGTGATAAGTCATATTTCATTACGTGACAGGTGACATTCAAAGGGAACACGTGGAATTTTAATAAGAACTGAAATCTAAAATCTGTTTGATGTTTAATAAGTCTTGCTCAACACTGAGAGTACATGATGACAAACAAAGACTTGTGATAAGGCTGATTCATAGGGGAGGCTCCTTCCTCATTAAATTCACTTTATTTTAACCTCACCTCCTGCAATCTCTATTCTATTTGTGATTGCGTTTTTTTTCTTTTCCCTCTCCTCATCAGTCCTGCAGTCGGCCCTGTTCCAGGTGTGCGGTGCGTGTGGTCCGACAGCTCCTGCATGCTGCGCTTTTGTCCCGGGCCGGACTCCCTGACCCTGACCATGTGGCAGACGCCCGGCAGCTGCCCTGAGGATGGCATCATGATCCTCCGAGACAGACTGGGAGACCACAGCATCCTCAAACTGGTGAGAGCGAAGCACCTTTATTTAAAATCCTTTTTGTTATCACATCGACTGTACGGTGTAGGACACAAATGGCTGATAAATATTCCCATGCGTCTTTGTACATGATGTAATGTGTGTTGCTGTCGAGATACGGCCGTTTGCACAGGTTTTGTTCAAGCTTGTGTAAACAATGAACGCTTGACTCTCACACCCTTTAACATGCAATCAGACATTTTGATAAGAGTTGGGCAAGTAACAGTAAGCAAAACACTGCAGCTATTGCAGCAGCTTGTAAATCAGAGGGCATGACGGGGTTGAATGAAAAGGACAGACAGGTGTAGTTTTTAAATGTCACATATGCTCACATTATTTACCCTGCAGGGTTTTGCTTTAGCAACATGAAATCATCACCATAGAATCAAAGCCGTTAGCTGTTATTTGGTGACTTCTTTATATAACGTACAGTGCAACTGTCTTAACATGAGCTCTGTCTTTGTTCCAGATCAATGCGCTCAAAGCGAATAGTGAGACAGACAACAGAGGCAAAGATGAATTTGTTCCTAGTGGTGAAGGTAAGCTGACGTATTACATTCAATTCCTGTTTACAGTGGCCATTTCAGTTATTTTGAGCCATCAGCAGTGTTTCAGTGACTTTTTTTCTTTAAGAATATTCCCTGTGACTACTAAGACTAAGACTACTTTTACTACCTTTTACTCCTAAGACTACTTTTGTATGTTTAGTTCATAGTCAGTAGTCAGTCGTATCTGCACATTGTCACTTGCTGCTTCACGTGAGTGAGGACAATTACGAAGCTAATATTAACCACAGATGGGTGAGACAACTACATAATTATGCATTTTGAGTTAAGTATACCTTGTTCCTTATTCCATCCACTCATTAAAATTGGACATCTACGTCATGCCTTTGTTATCCTCAGAGATTCATTATAGAACGATGTGCATACTGTTAGGAGGGGTTTTAGAAGTGGGTGTACACAATACAAACTGAAAAATGAGCAGTTCTACTTTGTATACTTACGTATACCCTGCACTAACTCAATGGTTATCAGCATCTGCAAGAGAAAGTTGTCGTGTAATGCAAGAATCTCTGAATAGGATTACTGATTTTGGGTACTTGAAACAGAAGTCAATTACACTAATTACAAGTAAGTACTTCAGCATCAGCTGTTATCAAGCGCGTCTACCCATGACACTCCTTCATGAGGCATTACCCGTGTCCTCCCTCGCAGTGTGTACCACACCATTAGCTGTCACATGGATGTACCAGCTGTGTAACATGAGCTGCCAAAAACAAGCGTCACGCACGCGGTGCCAGACGCACGCATGCATAGACACTGACATAGGCATATAATGACTTCCAGATGTAGTTGTGCCTTGTGTCAAAATGATTAGTCGATTAGGTGATTGACAGGATTAGCAACAATTAAAGATGAGAGTTATAAATGAATATTTAAATTAATTAATGAAGCAGCTCGTTAATGCTCATTTTCTCTCTTTTTATGTTGCTCTTAATTGAATGTATATGTTTTATGGAGTGTTGTTTTCTTGGTCGGAAAGAGCAATTTGTAGAAGTTGCCTCTGGCTTTCTTACGTTTAATGATCAACACATTACTCACCAATGAGAAAATCATTTGTTTCCGCCCCAATATTGCCATCACAGTGGCCTCTGCGTGCACAAACAGCCCTTATTTGCTTTCTGTCTGTGTGTGGTGGTATGTGAGTTCATGTCTTTACTGAAGAGCGTTGGAAAACCACCACAGATCCACTTGTGCAAACATTTGTATGGTTAGACATCCATCACTTACAACCTAAAGAGACTAAGAAAACACTTCCAGCAGACACCATAAAAGGCACACTCTCCTGTACTCGTGTGTTTCGTCGTCCTCAGAGAGTACGGAGAAAACCTAAAGGGGCGGCAGATTGTGTGTTTTTTTTTCCTGGGGTGACTTAAGGCTGGCATGCAACCACACAGAGAGAGAGATCCTTCAATGTCGCCGCTGCCTCTTTTATTTTTCTGTCTTGTCTCTCTCTCTCTCTCACACGCACGCACACACACATTTGGTTGCTCTCTCTTAACCTGTGGCAACTGTTTTTGGTAACCAAAGAGATAGCAGGTGGCAGTATCGACTCATAAAGGGAAGCAGGAAGTGTACCTCAGTATTGACCTTAACCCTGTCCCGACTTCAGCAGCCGTCCATTAATCCTCTCAAAATAACAACCGCACAGTAGGGAGTATGTGCTCTTCCTCTGGACCTGCTGCTTTGCACGAGCACAACATCTCATTGGCCAGTTTTCCATTCCTGGATAGTAGAGTCATATCCAGAGGACCTGACTCTTCTTGGGAGGAGGAAGAGGAGGAGGAGGAGGAGAGTATGACATGCATCAACTTCTGGTTAAATATTTTTATTTTGCACAGGCATTAGAAAGGAGCTGCAAGTGGAAGATCCGGTGCTAGTGGACAATGTGAGTACGCACACGGATATATGTGTTTGTCTGCGGCACAGAGCGTCTGTAAATGTTTATAGATCTGCCTTTTAAGTTCGTTGCTGGTTCTTTGCGTGCAACTGTGCGTGCATCTGCGTTGTTTTAAAGTAAACAACTCTTGATTCGTCCTAAGAGAGATGCTTCGTCTCTGTGCTCTTTTTTTTTTGTTTTGTTTGTTTGTTTGAAGGTTTTTGAAGAACAGCTTGTTCTGTCTTTGGACGATGACGATGATGTAGAAGAGTACCCATCCTTATTATCTGGTAAGTCTTCTCTTCCCTTCTCTCTCTTAATCTATCAAGGTCACTCTGTTTATCTGTCTATTTACTTGCTCGGCGAACACAATAGGAACTCATCCAGACCAAAAACTGTTTCCTTTTTTAATACTAGGGCAATAATACTTTGGCATCTGGTTTCCATTGCTGGATAATAGAGTCATATCCAGGGGACCTGATGTCGTGCTGTCTTCTTGGTCGAAGGACAGGGGTGGTTTTTATGTCACGCATCAACTTCTTGTTAAGTATTTTTATTTTACATAGGCATTAACAAGTAGTTCCATGTGGCTTAAATGATGAACCCGGTAATTCATAAAAAAAACTCAACAACATATTTGTGGCTGTACTAAACAGCAGGGTGTGGGAACAATGCATAATAAGCTGGTTGAGAAGCCCAGACTGGAATCCTTATTCTTGTGGCGCTGGCACAATGTGCAGAGCTCTGTTTTGAATCACATCATAGGAAATCAATACACTTACTGCCTGACATACACAGACAGGGATTCACATCAGCCTGAGGCTCATGAGTAGTTTTCTTTGATTAAATAGACGTATTATCCTCCTGGAGTCTCCCTTCAGGCGGTGCAGGTTGGGGACTTTACCCGTTGGCTTTCACTATGACGGTGTGAGAGTCCAGGAATCTGCCCTGTCACTGGGACAAAGACAGGAATGGGGTCAGGCTTGTCCCACTCAAACTCTGTCTGAGCTGGGAGATGATTCCCCCCCCCCCTTGCCTTTGGCCTGTTGCCTTGCCATCCCCTCCCCCGACTCCCCCTGGACAGTGGAGCTCTGTGCTTGATTTGAGAGGAGGGGGTGTTAACAAGCTCAAATGTCATAGGTTTACAAAAGCTGACATTTTAGGCGTGCCACATCCATTAACCTTGAATTCTCTTTAACCACACGCGTGCACATGGGCTCGCATTAGCTCGGCTAGCACAAACACTCGCCGGCTAGTAAAAACTTTGAGGAGGATGCTCAGATGTTTCAGGTGTTGCCACGGTTACTGTGAATGCTAATTTCCTGTGTGTTGTTGTGGAAGAATGAGGAGTTGTGTTGTAAACTCAAGAGGCACTCTGGTGCTGCTAAGCGGAGCCCATAAAGTTTGTGACCATGAACTGAAGTGTGGGGCATTGATCCAGACGTTGCGGACTGCAGAATCTTCTGTATTGCTCAAGTCATCAAATTCAGTGTTGAGCTGAATAATGTTGTTGTGATGGGAGCGCCTCGTGCCCACTGTGGTACAAAGTTGTCATCCAGAGTTATTGTTTTTTCCAGATCTGTTGAAATGATCATATGAGTTTCTCTGGTTTCACCGACATAACTCAGCATGTGTCAGTTGTTGTTGGAGCTAGCCGGTGTGACAATTAGTCTACCAGCTGAGACTGGTGCTGCGTCTGTCACCATCCTTTAAATTAAACGGAGAGCAGACTTTTGTATCTGTGTGTAAAGCTGCATGCACGCTGACAGTTTGATTGGAGCAAACAGAATGAAAACAGGCAGGCCGAGACATATAGAGAAGATAAGATAAATACGATGAATGGATAAAAAAAAAAAAGAGTCTGCCTCGCATGTTTGAGCTCTATTCTAATGGCTTCGCTGTGTGAGAGCAGCAGAGAGGAAATGCCTCTGTGATGCCCAGGATTTCCTTTACATTAGCGCAGGGATGGCTGGTCCAGACATCAAAGTCTGGGCGGAAAGTGCACGGAGAGAGAGAGCTATGAAAATGGCTTCTCATCAAGAGAGGTAATTTTCCACAGTGTTATAGCAGAAATACCGTCCACCACCCTTGTAGATATGCAATTACTTACAGTACTGTACACATTCACAATACTTTACTCAGGTTCTCACTGAAGTGCTCTCTTGAGGTGCTTCCTAAACATGCTGCGTCGTACCTCTACTTTACTACATTTCAGCGTGGGTGGGTTAAAATACCCAGCAGTAAATAAATAAGTTCAAATTAGCTCCACTTTGACCATGTACATCATTAATATACTGTTAACCTGTTGATGCTTACCATTTTCACCTTACTTTAGCATTGTAGCATGCTAGCATTAGCCTAGTTATTAGTCAGGCCTAATGAGGAATGTCATCGTTTTGCACTTATTAGTTATATACCGAAGTATGACCTGATGATGGAGCTAGCGTTAGCGCTAATGCTAGTGTTGCTAAAAACAGAGACAGAGGAGATTTCAGTGATAATGATAAACACTTGTTCGAACCTAAAACAGGTGTTAAAATGATGATATTTTATTCTGTGCCTGTATATCATAAAGCGAGGGTGTACATGTTGATAAGAAATTAAAACAGAACAAGACTCAAGTCAATAATTTCATTTTTTCCAGCTGCTAATGTGGAGGTCTCTCTCAAAACAAACCTTTAAAGGTCAAACAGGGAGTAGTATGCAGTGTCTCATCACATTTTCCTTTCTTTACTCTAAGCCTTGACATTTAAGTGATGAATTATGGCACAACGATCCTGAATTACTAGAACAAAGTCACTTTGAAAGCAGTGCGGTATTATGACGTGTGTGGTGATCTATTTCATTTTTGTTTTTCATATATGAAGCTTTCATTGATAAATGGTTGTTGATGTGTTTTTGTTGTCAGGTGCACATATTTGGTTACCTCATGCTACTCTCAGGTCTTCTCTCTGTACTCCACGAGGCATTTAAGTAGCCTATCTGGCCGATGTTATGAATAATGGTAATGAAAAGTGGCTTCTTACCGTGTTCTGTGACAGTAAATCATTCAGCCGGATAAAAACAAATTCCTGGTAGACATATTGTACAGTACAGCACCGTAGAGTTGATCTTAACTGGAAAAAGGGAGGGGAGACAAAGAGAAGTAGTGCGTTTGAATTATTATAAACTACACTGAAGCTATCCTGAGATTTTACCGTGTGTTTATCACAGTAAATGGGCATCCCGTGCAGTCCAGTGGAGTCCAGAGCCAGTTCACCCAGAGTGCTACAGACCCTCTGCTCTCCATGACCAACAGCAGCGATCAGACCATCACACAGCAGACACAGGTCATAAATCAACCTGTCTTTAAACCAACACATCATTTGATCTTTTCTTTTTTGCTCCTTTTCTGAAATGCTTCGCTCTTGTCTTCACTTTAGGGGGAAGATACCGACATCCAGTACCACGTCAGTGGAGTGACCAGGGACAGCACAGGGACGGACAGTGGGTTATGGGACACAGCAGACTCAGAGGATCTTCTGCCGGCCACTGACACTCCTCCAGAAGATTTCTACCTTCCCTCTGAACCCTCCTCTACCCCGCTCTCACCAGCTGACCAGGCCCTCGCCAGGCTCAACCTTTCCACCTCGTCAGAGCTGACCAATCAGAGAGAAAATCCACCCATGGACACCTGCGACCTCAGGTATTGAAAATCTTTACATTTTCTTGTAAATCAGTGCCGTGTGTGTGTGTGTGTTCATCATGGTCATTTGTGTCTCCAGTCCCAGTCTCGTGGCTCTGGAAGTGGACAGTGAAGAGGACAGCACTGAGCCAAGGTCTCCGCTTTCCCCGCTCTTGTCTGATGTCGAGAAAAGTGACGACAAAAGGGAAACCTTTCGTCCCTCCCCTGACCTTACTTGCACTCGCAGCCAATCTGCCTCCTCAGCATGTGAACCCACCACAAAAGTAAAAACACCATCTCAGGCTCTGATACAATTACAACACTTCTCCTTATATCATGAAAAGTGTCTGATGTCTTGTGCTCATTTTTTACCCTCCAGGAACTGGGTGACCAGGGGATTCGACTGCGTTCGTATTCCTACTCTTCCCCCAAAATCAGTCTGCGTCCTGCTCGTTTTGCACGGGACAACAACACTTCAGATATCAACCCTGGTCAGTAAAACTGGGACTGTTTACACCCTCACATAGTTTAATTTACTCACACACATTACTAACAACGAACTAACTGAACTTGTTTGGTGTGTCTCTAATTGGGCACTTCCACGACATCGGTTGGGGCAAGAGCTGTTTTTTTACATTCTGTTCTGTACTAACATACAGTACGGTCAACTCCCAGTAAATGTATGTGCTTAAAGTGGTAGCTCCTCATTTTGGGAAAAATTAGTATTTGCTTTCTTGCCAAGAGTTAGATGAGAAGATAAGCACCTTTGTTTTCTGTTAAATATGAAGCTACATTGAGAAGATGTTTGAGGCCGTATTCAGACCAAATTAGCTGCCTCAGTGACTAGTGCAGAGTTGTGGCCATGTTTATTTGTTCTGTAGAACGTAAGTGCTATGAAGCAATTAGAAAATAACATTTTATCTCTCTGATTCATGCCACCGCTCCTTCTCCTTATTCCATCTTGAGCTCATTCAGACCTCAAAGCTGGGCACATGAAATAAACCAAGTGGGAGAGTATCATAGTTTGATACATAATCTCTTCTTGGATTGTGTCTGTGATCAGTGATATTTCAGGCTGACTGTGAGGTAGTTTACCAGTCTGATCGCCAGATTGGCCACCACGGCGTGACGTCGGGTTGTGATTCTCCGAAAGTTCAGTCTGTTTGAACACCGTGAGGTTGTCACAGAACCCAGATTATCTCCCAAAATGTTCACTCTGATTTTAATAGATTCACAATGAGCTCTCAGCCTGGAGTTGACTGTACGTGGTGATAGTTTACACCCTCTTGTAGTTGATGTGTGAGCAGCCCTCTGTCCACTGTTCCCCGTAGATGCCGTGCTCCACAGTGTCAACCACAGCCGATCTCTCCTTCAGGCCCTCTCTCTGTCTAAATCTCTGTCTCTGCTCCACCCTGGTAGTAAGTACTGGACACCTGCAGCCGTCACGTCGAGGCCCTGCATAGCCAGCATGCCGCTGTCAGTGTCAGTGCTTATATGTGTGTGTGCGGGGGAGTCAAGGTTATTATTGTAAAGTGATTCGACACCTGAAAATGAAAATTTGAAAACGTCTGACTTGATCCAAAGAAAAACAGTTTAAAGCTAACCCAAGGAGAATTAATGCCTGACGCTGCAGTTACCCTTGTAGCATGTTTTAGCTCTTTGTTTTGGTTTTACACCTCTCATATTTAATGTTTTGGTTCATTCTCAAAGCTCTCAGCAGTGTCTTTTCGAGGCGCAGCCAGATGTTTTCACTGAAAAAGCTCCACCACCAAACAGCTGACACACAAAGATAGCAACTAGCTGGTGAACATAGTGGAACATGTAGAAGAACATGCAAAAGGCCAGAGAGGATGTTCAGGGGTTGGTGGAGACCAAAAACAAAGTTAAAATGAGAGTAAAGTGGCCAGAAAAACGATTTCAATGAATGCTAACGTTTCTCCATAACTGCTGAATGTTGCCAAGTTCAAATACCATTTTTATCCCTGAGAGCACTTTCTACCACGACTGCAAGTTCTTTTTCCAATTTTGGTGGCATTTATCCAACATTATTTGAAAACGCAAACTATGTTTCCTCCTGAACATGAAATCAAATTTCCAAACCACCTGTTGATTTTTCATTTACTTAAATATTTTAAATCAGAGTCACAAAACTGTAATAACCTTGGCGCATGTCTGTGTATGGCTTGAAGGAATCAATGATATGAAAATATCTGATCTGAGGTGTCTCTGAAGGGGGTCAGCGCTTTGTTTCTGCCTGTGCTACAGCTTTCATGTGTTTTGTTCTGTCTCAGTTACCTGCGGATCACCTCTGTCACTTTGCATAGCTGTTGAGGTGCTTTCATATGAACCTGATCTGACGGCAGACAGTTTCTCTGGCATGTAAATGAGACCTGCCATCATTTTGTCCTCCACTCTTATTTTTTTTTTATGGCTATCTGGTGCAACATGTACTTTTCCTGTCAAAAGTTTGTCAGTTTCTTGAACATTTTCTCCTCATTCGTCTTCACAGAACAAAGAACCTCCAGTATATCAGAGCAGTCGCATGAAAAAAGGTATTTATGCTTCACTTTTAATTTATTTGGATTACACTGGGTCTTTCTCTGCCTTTTGGAGTTTCACTGTTTCTCTGTCCTCATACTAAATGACTCAGCCTTTCTCAGTGGCCTCCCTCATTGGAGCTTTTGCTCTTAATTAAAATGACAATATGTTTCATTAGATATGTAATCTCAGTGCCTGGGGAAACATATGTGGGTAACCATAACGATGACAGGTTGCTTGGTGACAGCGGGTACTCTGAAGTTTGCTGCCCTCTTTTATGAAGCTCTTTTGTCCTCGTGAAGCAGAGCTGGTTTTATGTGCGTTACTAGTGTTTTGATCCTCTCCAGGGTTTTTTTCTAGTGACAACAAAGCTTGTGACGTACAGATATCAGTGTGACCCTGACCTACTTTCAGCCCTGTATTTGTAATGAACAATGCCTTTTCTCTATTTTTCATCTATGCCTGAGGAGTGTCATTTTGCCCCGGCAAAGCGTATTTTCAGATATGACCAGCTGTGTCATGGTTACATGACACAACACATAATACCACACTGTGTGTTATGAAGCAGAAATGATGGATTATGATTTGAAAGACTGAAATAATCTAGTATAAAATGATCACGCAAAGTGACAGTGTTGCTTTACATGGCCTCTGTCTGCTCTAAGAGGGGTGGCGCTGATTTAAAAAAAGAACATGCTTTCCTTTTCCTGTTCCAATCAGACTTTTTTCACTTCTGAAAAATGCCAAGTGATACCGACTTTCCTCCGCTACTTCATGTATGAATACCCTAATTTAATGGCCACACTGTAGTAGCTCCCTCTAGTGGATGATACCAAACAGGAGCTAAAAAATAGTCCATTATTTCTTAATTTGTTTTTTTATTATTCCTATTCAGTTGCACCTTGGGCCTGTTTCGTACAGCCGCATGTCTCCTTGGCCTCTGTGGCTTCTCATCAGCATTAAAACGTCAGCTTGTTTCCGTGTGTTTGCGCTGTTCTTTACAGGGAGATTAGGTTCCGTAAGCGAGCCCAATCTGCTGATGATGAGGGCAGCATGGAGCTGGCAGAGTCCCTCCAACATCTCACCCTGTCTGAGTTCCTCAAAGAGTATGTGTGTGTGTGTGGGGGGGGGGGAGTCTAGACCCTTATCATCTTCAAACAAACTAACCCTAACCAAAAACTTACAGCACTTTTACCTCCTATCAACTCTCTTCATTATTTGTTGTTTTGCATGTACTCAACTTCTAACAATTCCACTAATTTTAACTTACTTTTACAGAGTTGCAGACAATCAACACCATTTTCTTGCCACATTTTAGTGACTAACAAAGGAGTTTCTGTCATCAGAACTTCATTTCTGTTGCTTTCCTTAACATTTATTTTAGCAGAAGCTACACACTTTTGGATGAACTGTTGCAGTTTGAACTAACCACAATCCAGGTCATGAACCAGAAATATGCTTGTATGTACTATAAGCATATAAAAATACTGGACTTGCTACTTGCTTGTGCTTTCAAAGAAGAAGAAGAAGCAGGATGGTGTGACTATACCAACTAACACGTCTGCAAACTCATGAATTATTTGTTCCTCTGAGTTGTAACGACTGACTTCATTATCATTTCTCTTCAGAATCGAAGAGGAGGAGTTAGATAAATACAACATCCCAACAAAGGTGGAGTCAGAGAAGTACAAAGTCATTCGCACTTTCAGTTTTCTCAAGAGCAGGATGTCCAGTACACGCAACAAGACCAAGGTAAACCACCTACAGTCCACGCCTCTGCTGAAACGCTCTGAACCCTCCGAAACCCTCTGAATGAAACGTATAATAGAAATAACAAAGCAAAACCTTGACAGTTGTGTAGGTGTGTATTGACAAATTAATTTGACTTTTCATGCTTATAAAAGTGTTTATAGTTTTGTTTATTTGAACACTTTGCTGTCATGAGGCCGTTAACTGAGGTCTAAATTCAGGTATGGAACATGTGACTCTGTCTTTCTGCTCTCTGAGGGACACAACCAGGAAATAACTCAAGGTCAGAGTGCCAGACCAAACATGGTGTCCAGCCTCTTTCCTTTTAATGATTAAGCCTCTGTTGTTAAGTCAGCACAGAGACTGGCTGACCTGCATCTGGTGTTTATGCGAAACTCCATTTCCTTGTCAGTGGACTTGGGGTTTGAAAATAGGCAGGGATTCCATGCAGGATTATATATTTACTCACACGTGGGAGAGTTTGCTCTGCACAGTGACAAAGATCTTCACCCTGCTTTACAGAGATATATGACTTAAGGCCTGCGTTGTTCCGAGTTCGTTGGCTGTAGTTGTCATGTTTTGTCTCTATGGCCTCTGCGTTTATGCATGTGTCTCTGGCATGGTTTTCCAAGGGGAAGGGGAAGGACAGAGAGGCCAAGGATAGGCAGCTGAATGGACACCGGTTTAACACGGGCGCGTGTCTAGGGCCCACCGTGTGCGTGGTGTGTGAAAAACCAGTATCTGGAAAGGACCTGCTGCATTGCTCCAGTAAGTAAAAGTGAAATTACATTTACTAAAGCGACGCATTAGAGGTATGTAGTATTATTTTCACATTTTCAACTCAATTCTGTTAATTTATTGTTAGCAATTTTGAGGTTCGGACTGTTGATTGAACAACAGAGGTCAAAGTGACGCCATTGTGAAGGCGTCACTTTGACCTCTGGGTAATTCTGATGGCATTTGTCACTATTTTTAGAACTTTTTCAAACCAAACAATCAATCGATTAAAGGAGAAAACAACGTGCAGATGAATCCATAATGAAACTAATCATTCGTTATCGTCCTATACAAAATAGTGAAAGAGTACCATTAACATCTAATGCTATAATAATATATGATAGTATAACAGGCACTATAACAGGAGTACTTTTGTACTTCACTAGTGTGGTATTGGTACTTTTACTTATGTAAAGGATCTAAATACTTACTCTCCTCTTCAGGTTGCACTACTATAGTTCATAAAGGCTGTAAGGAATCTGTCCCCCCATGTTTGAAGGTGAGTTTTGTCCTGAAATACTGGAATAAAAAAAAAAAAATTGAACTACTCATCTCTACTCGAGCTTGACCTTGTATCAGTTGTTTATATGCTGTAACCAGCCTCGCTCATTTGTATTACTTAGAAACTTCAGGATAAGTACTTGGTTACCATGGTGAAGAACAGGACAGCATCCCTCCCACAGAGTGAGTGTGTAACAGAAGGGTCAACGGCCTGCAGCAATTTGTTTTCTGTTATGTTGTGGTTGCATTGCTGATGATTTTTTTGTCCCACAGATTTCACAGTCAGAGACAGTCCTCCTCAGTGTGTCATCCCCATCTCTACATCTCTACCTGTCATGACCAACAAGGAGAGGAAAGACACTGCGTCCCAGTCATCTCCTCTCTCTGGGATTTTCCCAATCAGTGACAGGTTATTTCAGATTTTATAAATTATATGATATGATGAGGGGATATTGGTAAATTGTGTATAACAATGACCTTGTCCATAATTTGGCTGTGTTCTGCTGTGTAACAGTCGGCTCAGTGAGGGTTCAGAGACGGAGTCTGACCCCTCGAGGGTGACCAGCCGATCAGAAGAACTCCTGCCGACTCCAGTGTCCTCCACCTCCACTGACTCATCCATCGCAGAAGGTTAGCATCAAATATTTCCACAGAAAAATACCAAAAAAGGAGCAGATCAGTTCCCAATTTTTACATCAAACTTATGGCTTCACGTACCTAAACATCGATGTGTTTCCTACTGTCAGAAGATGCTGACTGATGTGAGTTTACAAGCCGTGTCGGAAATATTGTTATGTTATTTTAAAAAGCCATTTTCACACAGGTTATATTCTAGTTTTTTTTTAAATCACCAAAATATGATATTCTAAATGAAATTGTGAAAATCTGTTGATTTATTTAGTTAAAAATTATAACCACAATACAGTGGTGGAAAAAATAGGCATCTGAGTTTTCCACCAGTACTTAAATGCAACATAAATTCACAAATTTATCCCAGCCCACACACGCCAGGTGCTGACAGCAGATGCAAATTTATATGGACAGGAAGCTCAAAAAGGAAATGTTATTAGATTCAGCTTGAATCACTTCAAGTTTGCTTGTATTTATATACATATTTATGTATGTATTTATATTTGGTTTGTATTTGAAATAAGTACTAAGACTAATTTCTCTCCATGTAATCAGCTTCAGGGATAAAGAAGTAAACTGAGATCTGATGTGTCAGTAAATGTTGTGAACAGTGATTAATGAAACTGAATCCTGAATTCCCTCCCTCCCCCTCTCTCTCTCTCTCTCTCTCTCTCCCTCTCTCCCTTCCTCTCTCTCCGCAGACTGCGTCGATGCGTATATCCATAGCGACATGTCGGCTGATGCTGCGGATTACGAGGCTGAGTCATGGAGTCTGACAGTAGAGCACAAGTTCTGCAAGAAGCAAGAGAAACGAGCTGTCAAGAGGCAGGATGTTATCTATGGTAAGCAGATGTCAGAGTTGTGAAAGACGACCGCTGGAATGTGTCATTTTCTGCCAGTGTCAGTATTTCATATGTAAAATTGCTGTAATCACATATAATTGTCATAAATTGCTATGGTTGAGTAACAGATCAGCTTTCTGGCGTGATATAACCCATGTTTTTATGTGACACACACGTTGAACGTCAACACGTTTGTCCCTGTGATGCAGAACTGATGCAGACTGAGCTCCACCACCTACAGACGTTACATATCATGGCTGAGGTTTTCCGGAGAGGTATGAGGGAGGAAGTGCAGCTGGACACAGAAGCGGTGGAGCGGGTCTTCCCCTGTCTCGACCAGCTGCTCCTCTTCCACCATGCCTTCTTTGCTGCCATGAAGGAGCGGCGCCACAGCTCAGCCCGGCCGCAGGGACACCGGAACTACCTCATCCAGAGAATAGGAGACGTCTTGCTCCAGCAGGTTAGCTGGTCTTCTGGGACCGCTTTCTGTAATGAGCGGGTTGTGAGTTGTAATGGATGGAAACCAGTGAAGGTGTAAATCACTGGTGTGCGTGTTCTTCTGCAGTTTTCAGATGAGAATAGCGATAAAATGAAGCAGGTGTATGGAGAATTCTGCAGTCGTCACAACGAAGCGGTCAGCTTCTTCAAAGAGCTCCAGCAGCATAACAAAAGATTTCAGAACTTCATTAAGGTATTGAACCTTTTAGGAATCTATCAACCAAACTAAAATAAAAGCACGTCTGCTCAGGGAGATGTAGCTTAACTGTTGGTGTTATTTTTTCAAGCAACAAGGTAATAATTCATTGGTGAAACGGAGGGAGATCCCAGAATGCATCTTGCTGGTAACCCAAAGGATTACAAAGTACCCAGTGCTGCTGGAGAGGATCCTACAATATACTCAAGGTCAGTCCTCTGCTGCCCTCTGCTGGTCATGTGGTCACATGGTCATAACAGCATGCTCTCCAATGAAAATATTCCAGTCCAACGAGATAGATTTCAGCCTGTGTGTCTGTCTCCTTCAGAGGAAACAGAAGAGCACGCCGACCTCTCGAAAGCGCTGGCTCAGATTCGAGAGGTGATCGCAGCTGTGGACCTGAGCGTCAGTGAATATGAGCGGCATCAGAGGTTACAGGAAGTGTGGAACCGCATGGAGAATCGCAGCTCAGCCAAACTGAAAAACGGCCACACCTTTCGCAAGCAGGACATGATGGGCCCGGGGCAGACGCTCAAACACCAGGGCGTGCTCCTGTGGAAGACTGCCACCGGTCGCCTCAAAGGTGACACCAGTGGATTCTTTGTTTTTTGATTAATATGACATTGTTTTATTATTTTAACACATTTTCCTTCTTATCTTCACTTCTATAGATGTGCTGGCACTCCTTCTCACAGATACACTCATCTTCCTGCAAGAAAAAGACCAGAAATACACGTTTGCCACAGTGGTACGCAAACATTAATTATGTCAGGTTGAGACAAACGTGCAGCTTTAACAGCAATCAGCTGTGTCTCTGTTACCATGTTACACCCTATTGTTCTTTTATCTTTGGCTGTCATCACATCTCATGATGTATTATTCCCCCTCACTTTTTCTTCAGGATCAGAAGCCTCCAGTCATCGCCCTGCAGAAGTTAATAGTGCGAGAAGTAGCAAATGAAGAGAGAGGGATGTTTTTGATCAGTGCATCAGCCGCCGGGCCAGAAATGTACGAGGTCCACACATCATCCAAAGAGGAACGAAACACTTGGATGAGGCTCATTAGAGAGGCCGTAGAGAGGTGTGTGTATGAGTGTATAAAGGAATGAGATATTGAGAATTCAGATTTCGTAATCTGTGTACAGTGTAAGCTTCAGTTACTCTTTTCTCTGCTCAGCTGTCCAGAGGAAGAAGAGGAATACACGAGTGAGTCTGAAGAGGAGAAACGAGCTGCAGAGGCTCGTATTCAGAAGATAAATAAGTTCCACGGTATTCATCACATTATTTATTTGTTAACTTTTCTTCACACTCCTGAATACTTTTCATCCTTGAGTCTGACAGCCCTGTGAACTTGTGTATCAGAGATTCTGATGAGCCGAGACCAGCAGATCTGCTCCAGCCTGGAGGAAAAGCTACAGGTCTACGCAGAGCTCTCCGCTCTGAGTGGGAGGACGGAGGCTTCGCTGGTCGAACCTCACCTGCTTGTCCAGCCGCTGTCAGAGGAGCTGCCCCAGGCTTCCGTGTTGCTGGCTGCAGCTCTGCAAGAAGGTGAGACATTTTACATATAGTGCCGGAGCAAACACAGACATACAGTAGATTTTACAGAGTGAGAGTGAGTATTGGCAAGGTTAGCAATGGTCAGTTTCTCCATGCAGTTTGTGAAAATACTGCATAATGTCTTACTGAACAGATTCAGAACAAGGTCATATTTATTGGTTTTAAATGATTTAGTACATGCACACTTAGCTTTACACATTTTTTTTTTTACTTTGTGTGTTTGATTTTCAGCTGAGAACCTGAAAGCCACACTGACATCCAAGGCCTGCTTTCCATCCAGTCCCAGCCCGGACTCGGACACAGACTCTGTGTTTCCTCCCAGCCCTGCTGCACTTGTGCAACCCCCCTCAGACTCTGAGGCCTCACCTGAAAGCCCTGAGGCCGGTGAAGGGAGCTGGACTGAGGCGCCGGTGCTTCAATCCTCACCTCCTGTGCAAAAAATGGACACGAACGACATCGACTCCAAGGTACCGAACGGTTTCTGGTATATGAAATGTATTTAGCTTATAGCGATTCTTGTATGACACCACGACATAAATAAAGATTGAGAATTAAATGGGTGTTTTTGAGTTAAATATTGATGCAGCAATATGATGTAATGTCTTTCTCATTACTTTAGTTGTGATGGCGGAGGTACTGTGTTATTGCAGAGGTCATTATAGCCTCATACAGCCTGCACCTCTTTCCATTTCTTCACAGATGTGTGACTGAAGATTGCCAACAGTTGTTTTAATAATTCAGCACAGCCTATTAGAATTACATTTCAGTCTTAATGTGATGAATCATTGATAAGCTCATAATAAAGGAAGAGGTCCATTTAGTTCCCAATGGTATTGCGCCATTAAAAATGGATATGGAGACTTATTCCAATTACCATGCCACAGTTTTGCTACCGTGTGCAGCTTTTTGTGACCTGTGAGGTAAATGACTCCGATAAGAGAATAATTTTCTCATCAACTGCAATGTGATAATTTAACCCTAAAGAGTGTGGCAGCACACCGTGTGACCTCAAGGGGGCGCAAATGTTGCATGAATGCACCTTCGAGTGTTGACTCTGCATTAGTTTGTCATGAGAGAATAGAAATATTTTGACCTCCCTGTGAGTAGATTGTCACGGTTACATGAAACATTTACATGAAATTCTCAATATGATGCACGAAAAGCACAACGGGCGTGTTAATCTGCATGTTGTGTGTGGTTTCTGTCCATTAACAGGTTGCCCAAAGTGTCCAGAGCCTGACCCAGTTACTCTACAGTCTGCAGGTGAGCCACTTTTTTATTATTAACCAGTTACCAAGACAGCAAACAAACACTTCTGTTCTCACATATACATACTATGTTAGAGTCACACCCAGTCAAGATAAAGGCTTTTATATACCCGCACACTCCTCGATAAAGAACCAACTCTGCACACGGCTGTTTGAAGCCAAAGGTATCGAGCTACAGGAGCGAGAATCCTACTGATCTGTTTTCTGCTGAGAGACATACAAGGGTATTTTGTTTCCCTATTCAGACAGACGCACACTGTGCTTTAGTATCAAATGTAAATTTGTGTAGACAGAACATGTGCGTGTATTTGCATAAGGGTATGTGTGCGCGCTCCTTTGCCTGTGTGAGTTTGGTGCCTCAATCACAATGATATTTTCATATTCAAAGCTCTACTTGCATATGAACCTGAAAACCGCAGTGCTACCAGTGCCGGCGAGGTCATTTTAACCTTACAAAGAGAGGCTTTTGCCCTGACACATAAAAAGTGGGGACACCAGTAGAGCCTGATCATGATTTCCGTCATATTTTGCTATTCAAATCATCTCTAGACATGGTTAATAGGGTGGTTGAGCATTTTCATGAACCCCCCATGTCTCTGCCTGTCCCTTTCTGTGCCAGGCTACAGTGACCATCCAGGACAGCTGCTTTGAGGTCCAGAAACTCCTCCTCCAAGAGACCGGGCGCCCGTCCCCCCGTGCCCAGCGACCGCACCTTTCAAGCATGCGGGGTAACACCCTACAAGAACAGGAGAAGCAGCGGAACCTGGAGAAGCGTAAGGAAGAGGTGGTGGCGGCTCAGCGGCTCCAGGACCGATTGCGCCAAGAAAAGGAGCGCTGGCAGAGGGAGTGCCAGGCCAGGGAGAGCCAGCAGGGGGAGCAGGAGAGCAGGCTGGAGGAGAGGGAGAGGCAGTGCCACCTGGAGGCGGAGAGGCTGAGGCGCGAGAGGGAAGAGTTGGATGAGCAGTTGGAGGAGTACCAACAGAGCCTGGAGCGGCTCAGGGAAGGCCAGAGGAATGTGGAGAGGGAGCGCGAGCGGTTGGAGAACCAGCAAAAGCTGCTCCAGACCTGGAAGCACAGCCAGCAGAGGAGTCTGCCTGCTGTGCTTCCTCACATGGTCATCCCTCTAGATGGACAGCAGGTAGGGCGGGGTGCACACAACTCACAACTGTTTCTTCTGTTGAATTGATTTTGAAATAACTTTTTAATCTGAGACATTATTCGAGGGCTCGGTAATGCTCCCGACAGAAGCTCTTGACCCTGACATGAGTGTAGAAGAAGATATGGAGTGTTTATGGAGTATTTCTCAGCTCAATTCATTAATGAGAAGCTTTTCTCCGACAGCTATCAGCCTGAGTTACGCTGGTTCGCTCATTTACACAGAGCAGCTCAATCCCCTCTTGATATACGACCTGCGATAATGAGAGCAATTTCAGCATCATTTGTCTTAGTGCTCCAGCAGCTCCACTCACCAATAAACATCTTAATGATTGATGATAATTAAACCGTTGCAAATAAAAGCTCCGACAAAATAATTAAAACCAGAGGCACGCAGCCCAAGAAACCAATCAATCGTGTCCGAAAGGACTTAAATTATTGAAGCTGTGTTTGAAAAGCACTACAGTGAAATGTCCCCCCGCAGCTGGAAGGCACGGAGGATAAAGAGTGCACTGTTCTCCATGCCCTTTAAGCCTCAATGTACCTCACATGCGCAAGCAGCAGCGGTGAAACTAATATAGTGCATACATCTATGTGAGCCGCTGCTGGGTACAGCTTTGTGCCGCTCAGTTCAGCAGGTGCGACTGTTCAAAAGACGCACACGGAGAGCACTCAAACAGACAGATAAATGAGCGTGCTCACGTTACAATATTCCCTCTCTCCCTCATTAATTTACACAACACCTTGGGCTTTTACAGGCTAGACGTGATGAGACTGTCCTGGCTGCGCGCAGACTTATTTATTTCCATTCATCTATTTCGGTCGGCGTCGAGGCTGCATTAACAGCAGTGGTCTGACAAAAGGCGTGCAGAGGCAGTGGAGGTCCTAATGTTCCCATGCTAATGTTTTACCCAGAGGCAGCAGTTCACAGGGTCAGAGACAGATCGAATGACGTACACACACACACACACACCGGCTCTCAGGTCGTTTCTAATTAGCTGTGTTGCCTCTGCTCAGCAGAGGAAAGGAGGCCATGTTGATGGGACACAAGAGAGAGGGTGTTAGGAGAGGACAGGAGGAGCCTTAAGCAAGCGGTGACACCTTTCGTCTTAAATTAAAGGGTCAGGTCTCCCAAATGACTAAACATTTTTTACACTTAGCTCTTAGTTGCATCTGGACGTGCAGTTTTAGTTTGTCCAGGGATGAAGATATCCATCTCTGAGAGTTTTACCTTTACAGCAGTACAATGAAGATTTGTTTGTGCACTGAAAAATGACTGTTCAGGACTAGACTGTCTCATTACTCAGGACAATGCACAGAAAACACTTTTCATGGGAACTACTCTCCACTGCAGAAATAGCCCCTATAAAAGAGAGGCGGACAAATAAAACTCATATTATCTATATATCTACTACCTACAGTATCTGTTATACTAGACTCCACCAGAAGTAAGTTACATTTTGTGCATTTTATCTGTTAAATTCTAAATACATTTCCTGCTCTGTCATGCAAATGCATCATTCAAAGGTGTACTGTTGACTGGTTTCACGATTAAATCACGTCCATTCTTCATTCATCTGTCCGGTCACAGTGTTTTCATCTTTCTGTTGCTGAATTTGACCGTGACATTTGTTCTCTCTCTCCCTCAGGACTCATCAGACCACGCCGGTAACGGCTCCGTCTTTGTGAATGAGGCTGCGTTCGCCGGCACCAGCGTCAACAACCGTCACGTCCACCACAAAAGAAACGACCCCAGCGCGCACAATTGCCTCAACACCCTGCTGGCAAGATCCAACAGCAGACAGACCCCCAGAGCTAAGACACCGCACAATCCACAGTCAGACTCCCAGGGATGGGTGATGGGAACAGGATACCTCTATAGCCCTGCAGGAAGGCTGGGGCTGCAGCACACGCCCAGTGGTGAGAATAAAGTTCATGTTTTATCATCTGTTACAGAGGGGATGTTTAAAGCAGTGGGGGCTCATGAGGACTCACGTTTAATATATGCTGGTCTGTCCAGCGTGTAGATGACGGCTCAACATTTCATATTAGTTAATCTGCTGATTATTTTCTTGATTCACTTCCCTAAAGCCTGAGCTCCAAATGTTCTGTCCAAAACCCAAAGATATTCAGTCCATCATGTAAGAGAGCTTCTTCCGACCTTTTTTAGCTTCTAAACAACACAGGTGTCAAAAGTCGATAAATGACAAATTCTGACCCCTACATCTCTCAGATTGTGTCATTTGACTGCATTTTTTAGGTGCAAAGAGACAGAGATCCCAAAGAGACTGAAAATAAGAATTCAAACAAGTGCAGCAGAAACTATTTTCTTCTCTTGGCCTCTTCCATTAAGTGTGATCCTGTTAGATTTAACCTGTGACCGGCTCTCGTCCCCAAGGTTGGAAAACAAAAGTAGTTTGGTGTTTGAGATGACTAAGAGGCCTGACTCGAAAATGACTTCAAAATGTTATTCTGTCAATGGACTCATCAATTAATTGACTAATTGCAGCTCTACTTTAGACATTTTTTGTGAAGACTTTTAGAGGAGTAAAGGTAGAAACCACAGCTCCAGCAAATCAGTGGAAACTTAACTACACTCATTTGCATACTAATCAGGAAAAACAGATTTTTTCAAGCTGTTATTTTTTTTTTTTTTTCGCTATCAGATACCATCTGTGGATGGGAAGTAAGCTGGCATCAAGTTATATCTGGTTATGTTTAATATCCTGTATCTTAGTGCTAATGGCTTAATATTACACAGCTGAAGTGGCTCTCGTATCAGACAGCGGTGCGCTGTGGTCATACTCTCTCTGCTGCTCGACTTAAATGAGAAATCTGCTACCTGTGAGAATGTAAACAAACCCTCCGCCTGCGCTGGTTTCACCCATGTATGTGAGAGCGTACTGTACACACACACACACACACTCTCATGCTTTCAAGGCTGTATCCCTGGTGAGGCCTTGCCTGTCCTTCCTCTCAGTTAATCAGTGTCTCCTGACAAAGAAACCCCCTCCTCCTCCTCCTCCTCCTCCTCCCCACCACCACCACCACCTCCACCTGCTCCCGCTACCAGCCGGGGCCCTCGCCTGCCAAAGGCAAAGAAAATCAATGGTTCCTCTATCTATCGACTGGCAGGGCAGACAACGGCATGTGAATCACAGTTCACAGGCGATGGCTGACTGATTGGAACATCGATCTGAAAAAATCTTTATAAAACTCATTACAGCATGACTTGTCATCACATCAAGCGAAGGGGTTGGGGAGGGGGGCGGTGAAAGATGCAAACACGCATTCATCTGCGTTTCCCTATCAAGGTGTCAGCTACATTCTTATGTTCTCCCGCGCCCATTCCTAATCCATTCATGCGCCAGCTCATTCTCATACTCACAGGCAGGCGGGGGGGAGAAAATTACAGGTTCCACGTGTCTCGTCCCTCAACCCTGAACCGTGGCTGATGTGGAGGTTCTGGTGTTGTTTACCAGCACATTCTCTTCCTCATTGATCAGCTTATTAACCTTTCCTTGTTATTGAACACACACACGAGCCCCGGTGAAACCCGAGTCACTTGTTAACAAGCCCGGGGTGTATACTTGGCTGCAATCTACTTCAACGCAGGGCGCGTTCCAACTGACATCTACCCACAATGCACTCATCAGCAAATCCCGAGAGGGCCTGCGATGACTGCGAATAATGTTCCTCAATCACATGATTTCTCATTAGATTTAAACTCTAGATGGCACTTGAGTATTTTATATGCAGTCTCAGATTTAAGAACTCCTTTTTACGACCTCATACTGGATCACATGCTTCCTGGTATGCAGAGGAACCTGGTATCTCTTTATTTCGTGTGAAAAGAAAGGAAGGAATCCCTTTCAAATGCAAATGCTCCATTGTGCTGTCGGTTTCAACCTCAGTATGATCTCACTTCTCATCCTCACCTTCGCCTGTGAAGATTTCTTCTCATGCGCTCATGCACGCACATAGAAAACACACACCCTTTTTTTTTTTTTTTCATTGATTGCGCATCTCCATAATTTGTCCCTGCACAATGTAGTCTTGGGGAACCAGTTGGATGGAATTTTCTGAAGCGATGTCTCATCTGATGAGCCGTGTCGGGTTTTTGTGTCGCTCACCTTTTCATACAAAGGACGTGAGCATCGCGAGGCGGTGGAGGAAACAAAAAGAAAGATGAAACTGATGCGCCGTACGGTGCGCAGATTAATTTGCGCCTCGTATGGTGTGTTGCACAAACCTGATCTGTGACTTGTAACAAATTATCAGGTTGCACAGTAGCAGCTAAATGATGCTAGTGATTGCCCCAATCATGCCTAGAGTAGAATATAATTCAAATAAAAAAACAATACTAAACAACAAATAATCAACAACACAAAGTGGATATCATTGTATGAAAGGTGTTCATTATATTAAGTCCATTCCACATGTTTTTCTACACCTGAATCATGATCCAGAGCTTCATTCTCCTAATAAGAAACCGTCTCTGACTGGCTTTCCTACATACGACAACATTTGTCAGTGAAATTCAGTTTGTTATCAATAACTGTTCCTAGACATTTGAAACTGCATATATGTGAAAAACAAATATATAGAAAGCACAAAGTCAGATTTCCTCAAGTGAAGAGTACAAGTGTGAAAAACAATCTGTCACTGTGGAGAAAGAAGTGTGATTACCAGCCTTCTCCTCATATCTGTGTAAGGCTAGCAGCTCAAGGCTACATCAGAAGCCACTAGCATAGCACGCCTGAAATCTGACCAACCCTGTCCGCAGTAAAGGTGCATTGTGGGTAACGACTGTACCAGGTTTTGACAAGGAAGAAACCAACCATCCGACATTCACACCCACTCCGTGCTGTAATTTGCCAGCTGTGAGGTGAGAAAGTACGCTGCGTTTGAACTTCATCTCATACACAACTATTTTTGGCACTTTCCTCGTGGATGACTGCCACACTGTAAATTCCTTACAGGAGAAACGGTGTGAAAATGTGTCTAAATCACATTTCCTCTGCCGCTAACGGTCAGCTTCTCACTCCACCATTGAGTGCCTGTTAAAAGCAACTTTAAACACTTGATTTCCAGTGAAATCAGACAACAATTCTCATGAACCAGTTCTGTTTGAGCAAGACTAAATTGGTGGAATACACCTCTTACACCTCCACAGATTAACGAGTTCCTTTGTTTTTATTCTAACTGATTAAAAGGGAGCTCGATTTGCACACTTCCTCCAACAGTTGCCATTCTTACATAACAGACCAACTAAAGCCACATCATCAGCATCGCATTTATATCCATCTTATTTTTACTATCTTGTTACATAAGTTACATTTTATTGGTGTAGACAGAAAATGATCACTGTATCCGGTACGATCAACAATGTTTAGGGTCAGCACAGTTTTTTCCTCTTGTTCTACAGCTGGTATATTTGTTGCTTTCTTTAAATAGCATGCACATTTGCTGCCTGTGCTGTAACATATTAATACTGCTAAAATCTTCTTCCTTCACGGAGAAAGCTCTGAGGCAGAGATTGAGCGTTAGTGTCACCTGACTGCACACTGATGTCTCATCTATCAGAGGCCAGGCCTATACGGTGGCTAACAGAGCTACTCTAACAGACTCTTATATAATTAATCAAACAGAGACACTTTCCTACAGGGACACAATGAGGCAATTTATAGTTCACGCCATCTGTTACCATGACAGCACACCTGCCCTAATGCTAGACAGCAGCCATCGTGCACATAAACGTAACAGTGCGTGCAAACAGATAGAGACACACACACACACACACGCAATCTCAACTATATCCACTCATGAAAACACATTCGCTCTCCTTTAATTGAATCATAATGTTATTGATCCTTGGAGGAAACACCCCTGAAGCTGGGGGATATACTCGTAATAAAAACATTCAAGCATGCCATATGTTTGCCAGCTCCAAACTTTAAATCCTCGTTATCTTAGTTGACTGCCGCTATCACTAAGATTGTTCATCCTCGCCTGTTTCCTCATATCTTCTTGTTAACCGTCGAGTGTGAGGAGGCAGGTGTCATCGAAACGCCACCATGACGATTGATTATGTTGACAAAGATAATGATAAAAGTGACACCTCTAAGTAGAGGGGGAATGATGGATAGCATGAAAATGTGTTTGTTTTCATTCTCCGTCTCGGGTGCGGCAGGGAGCAGCAGTCTGAGCTGCAGCAGCTGTGGTTGATCTATGTGCAGTTAGTGATTAGATGAGTTGGCTAAACAATTAGACTGAGCTCATTAAACAAGTGGTTACATGTCTCATCCTGGTGATTATTTATCCGTGGTTGGTAAATGATGAATTCTACTCTAGTTTGAATGTGGTCAATTTATTCTAAGTATCGGAAGCTGCATTTTTTTTCTACACAGACTATAATAATTGTGTTTTTTTTATGTGTCCACTCAGATCACAACAGTCACAGCTACCTTGGAGAGACCTGGTCGTCGACAGCGAGCGGAGCTGACCCGTATCCGGTGCTCCCACGTCCCACTGACCCTCAGCTGGACCTTACTGCGCTGGTTTCCGTGGAGACTGACAGCGGTGGGGAGGATGGGAGTGAGGAAACCATTGTGTATCTCTGAATGTTGATACATTTCAGACTCTAAACAGCCGACCCAGCACTTGGCAAAAGATAAAGACACTGATGAAGCATCAGGATTGAATCCAGGGTTGCTTCAAAAAGCATTTTTCTCTTTTACAGTTTTTTTTGTGATGCTTTTTTTTATATATATATTTGAAAGATTATTTTCATTGTATTTTTTGTAAAGTTACTGGAAACCCACAGAGAGAAACAGATAAAAAACTGAGTTTGTTTTAGACTCAGTCTCAGATGTGTCATGCACCTTAGCTCGAGGCACCACCGGGTGTTCAATGTCTCTTTATTTTCATTTTTTTTTTTGTCTGTGTGTGTGTGGTCTTTATTGAATGGGTCCCTGCAGCAACACCTTTCCCATTTACGCCCTCTCTTCTTCATACTGTCCCTCCCTCGCTGCCCTCCGTTCTCAGGTCCTGCATATCTCATCCCTCGAGCACTCTATTTATTAAATTTACCACAAAAGGAGAAAAAGTGTATACCCGATATCAACAAAACATCTCTCCTGTGGGTGATTGTGTTGGTGTAAACTGCCCCTCTTTCATTTATCAGACAGACTCTGTTTATGCACAGCCTGAGTAAAACATGAAGCACAAAACATTAGGATTGAAAGATGAGGTGCGACAGCGTCAGCCCCATGCTTTTTCAGGCTGCCTGCAGCTATCGTACATTTCTTTTTATCTGAAGCACGTTTTTCTTGTTAAGAGAAATAACTACAGATGTGGTTTAAAGAGAGATGTTGCAGCTTTGCTAATATGTCACTTTAATCAGACTGTTAAAGTGGGAGAAAAAAAGCATGTTTTGAGCACAACTGTTGAAAAAACCTGTGAAAATATAGGGAAGCTGTGGTGCAGGGAGATGAGACAGAAGGACAACCTGCGAGGTCAAATCATTTAAAGCACCAGTTTATAAATTTTGGACTCCATTTTATGTTTTTCATGTCAGGTTTAGCCACATTCGCGACATAAGTCTAGGGCTTGCAATATTGGTCATGTACAGACATTCATGGTCCCCAGATGATAGATCCTAATAGTTGTGGTGATTACACAACTTTTCCTCATGTGCCATCAGGAGTTTGGAAATGTTTTGACAACTAAATCTAACTCAAAAAGAAACAAAAAAAAATCGAGTGACATTCCCATCAGCCTCAGCTGCGCTTTGTAACAAACGTTAGCATGCTAACCCCCTTAAGTAAGATGGTAAACGTGCATGTTAGAATTGCACCACTCTGCTGTCATTATTTTGAAAGAATCCCATCTTCACTTCATACAAGCTATAAAGAGTGGAATATATTGTCCTGTAATTATGTTTAAAAGCAACCAGAACAATATGAAGTTGCCGTATTGATTCTGTCATGTTGTTACACTTGAATATTCATGTAAGTATATTTAAATATTATCTCTTATGGGGATTTTTTTCTGTGTAAATAAGTCCCTGTGCCAATGCTTTCAGTGTCTCTTGATGTTTTTTTGTTTTTTTTTTTACAGACAATACAAAAAATACATTGTTTAATTACTGTTGTAGTTTCCTAATGGGACAGTAAGGCAGTGGCAGTATTTTCATGTGATTTTAGTACCATGTATATATGTTTGTTCCTTTATTTATTTATTACAGTTCAGAGTTTCAGTGTTTTACAGTGCTTTGTGAAGGGTTGTATTGTACATAGACGTGTATTTGTGTGAACAGGTGTATTTCCATTCGTTCGTGTTGTGTGTTCAGACTTGGCTCTATTGATAAAATTACTTTTATTGAACTTGAAACGGTGCTTTGTTTTTCTTTAGGCTGTGAAATGGGGCTCAGTGAAGGTGCCGATGCAATAAAACAGGCAAACTGGTTGAAACACAAACACAATGTTCAGTTTGAGTACAAATATCACCTCAGCTTTATGACCCTGGCCTGAATGTGAAGCGTCCCCACCACCGTAAACAGATGTGTGAGTGAGCTGCCTGTTCAGTTGCCAGTAGTGACAGGTGGTAGACCAGGTGCATGAATGTCAGTGATTTCCTGTCTGCCTGCACCGTCACAAAAACTGCATTAGTATTGGATGAACGTGATACGTTGTGCAGCAACGAACAGCCTTGTCACCAAACTTCTTGGTCATTACATTCTTTAAAATTTCTGAATACACTTTATGCAAAAATTCCCAACAGTCCTGTCTTTCAAGTAAAGGCTAAAAATAAAACAAAGGCCCTTCAATTCAAGCTCCCAGGCATTTCCCTGACAGCAATAACATATTTCATATGCTCCACCTGTGTCTCTGTTGCTCTTTCCATTTAAAGCAGATGCCAGAGATCAACAGGGTCCCTGCTCTTCCCCTCCAATATGCACCTTATTATTTCACAGAGGTGCTGCATGCATTACAAACGCCCACTCCGTTCCTTGTTAGTCCTTTTTGCAGCTTATTAAATTTTGCTGTATTAAATGTCATTTGTGGGGAAATCCAGTGTAATTCACATTTTAATTACCATGTATACCAATTACTGTGTCTTCATTTTAATAATTTAACTCAAACTTGATTAGACCTAATTCTTAATTAATCAGGCCCTCCCATCTTCAGTCTAATGAGCGAGGTTAGAGTGAATGAGAGCAGAGGTGGATAAGCTGTTTTAATTAACTAGTACAAGCAGATGCATATCTTTCTCTTTCATTTAAATCACCCTGTAAATCATTTACAGGCAACCAAAATGTTCCAACCAAAATGTTCCAACTTCGTTGATGTATTTGAATAACTATAGTTTATTAATGCATTGATTTGGACTGTGTATGTTTCTTTGGGATTTTAATATTTATGTTGATAACTGCAAAGGCAGTAGTGCCAAAAAACTTTTGAACTTTGAACTGACTAAACATGAATTGATTTAAGACTTAAGACATATTTCAATGAAAAAAAATAAGGAGTTCCTCAAGGGTCTGTTTTTGGACCTCTTCTGTTCTTTTTCTGCATGTTTCCACTACCTCAAAAACACACACACACATATACATACATACATACATACATATATATATATATATATATAGATATATATATATACACACAACATATTTGTGTAGATGACAATAGTATTACTAAACAAAATGTTCCCTTGTTCCTTCAATCTGACATCTTTAGCTTGTTCAGTTTACTATTGATTCTTACAGAAGAGTAACTGGGCATTCATAACAAATTCAGTTTCATTCAAATTAGAATATGAAACATGTAAACAAACATTGAAAATTCTCCAAGTCAAGTCCAATTCAGACCTTCCTGGTTGTTTCCCTTTCTTCTTTGTATTTTAAAGGATTGTTTTAAAATTGTTTTAAAATTCTCAAGGCCCAAGATACCTCCAAACCTCCAGGCCTCTCAGGTCATCTGGGACTGTTTTGCCTTTAAGGGTTAAAGCAAAATATAGTGAGGCAGTCATTAGTTTCTCTGCACCACAAATCTGGAACAAACTCATGGTTGATCTGAGGTCTGCTCTAAATCTAACCTCTTCTAAATCAATGTTTTTCCATTTACCACTAGTTTGGGGCTATTTTTACAGTGTTACCACACTATAACTTTAATTCCTTTGGCTAATATTCTATATATTTTTAGATTATCTTATATATCAATCCATTTTACTTTAATTTCCATCGTCTTTTAAATGCTTAAATACATTTTCATCTCTTTTATAAGAACTTTAGTGCCTTGCCTTTCTCACTCTGATCTTTAACACCAAAGAGACTCCAGAGATGCGGTCAGACCTTTGTTTGATCCTCTTTGTACTTTTGGCAGCCCATCAGGGATCAATCAAATTTAACAGCAAAGATTAAAATGAAAAAGATCACACTATCTTCATCAGCTCTTTTCGAGCCCATAGTGAAACACCTCACCTCATCAGAAAACACTGCGCACGCACAGTGAGCAGTAGCTTTTCTCATGATTTTATGGTCCATATAATTGAGCATAATCAAAATGCTCCAGTGTTTTATGTTTGTTTTATGTTTGTGTTTATCTTTGAATCTTTTTTTGTCCTGGTTAAAGGGAACGTGTCAAAGACGCCAAACAGCTGTTTGAAAAAGGGGCTGTTTGTGTTTGTGTTTGACAAAGAGAGACGGTAGAAAGGTGTAGAAAGAGATGGAAAGAGTGGATTTTACTATGACAATACATCTTACTATATATGTGCATGTCATGGAAATATGTTTCTGTATATACCTGTGGGTTTTGTTTGACAGGTGTTTTTGCACATGAGCTTGTACTATGTAGTAAATGCCACTCAGCCATCTGGTTATTTCCAGCTCAGCTTGCAGTGTCTGATATACTTTTCAGATAACAAAGGCGTTTCGTTTTATGATAACTTTACAAAGGCTTTTCATTTCCTGATAACTTTACAAAGTTATGCCAAGATATTGATTAAGATCTTGTTCCAGTCAAACAGAGGAGATAAAAGCGGAGATATCCTTCAATAAACTTTTCTTCCAGTGAACCACACATGCTCTGCATTGCAAGTGAAATAATGCTAATAGCTCTTTAGTGTTTCCCTCCCTCAGCTTCACTGTGCAGATTCAATAATCAGAAGTAGTCCTTTCCTCATTACACAGTAAAGAAATCCCAGTATGTGGCCTCTTTCTGTCTCCCCTAGTTGTTTTTTAATGACCCCTGTGGAAGGTAACCAATATCACCAAAGGAAAAAAAAAAAAAAAAAAGCGATAAAGGGGAAACATATTATCGCTGAGTCATCTGCCAGGGTGAAACATGCATTACTGAAGCCTTTCCCAGGGGGAAGTGTAATGATTTCTGTAGGCGCGCAGAATAAACCTGCCCAGCCCAAATATAAATAACAGCCATTAAAGCTTATCCCAGTGAGGAATGCTTTTATGAGAAACCTGAACAATATACAGCATATATACAGGTTATTAGATTTCTCTTGGGGTGAAATATAGTGACAGGCTAGATTCAATATATACACGGACTGTTCACAAGTGCAGCTAGAGGAGAAAATCTACGATGACTGGAGCAACTTACTGTGTTCGACCTTCAATACTTTGCCAGATTTCTCCCCTCTATCTAAATATTTCAGGTAAAATTAACAACACTTAGAACATGTCTGTGCTTTGCACCCTTTGCGAGGAATGCGGCGTTACTTTTGAAGTGACATTTTAAGTGACGCATCCTCTGATCTTTACTTTTGACCCTGGATTTAATTGGATTCTCTCATCACGTCCCCCTGCAGCTGTGTCAAAGCCAAGTACACGGCTGTTTACCCCAAAATAAATGCTAATTACAGCACTCACACATTAGACAGCTTCAATGTCAAAGCTACAAGTCCGAGCCTCAAAGCAATGGTATGCAGGTCAGGTACGGCAGTGTTTTATAATGTCAGGTTACAATAGGTTTGCTCCATTTATAGACATCCTAAAGCTGTAAATTCTTTACTCATGAGTATTATATTTAAATACATTTTTACTCCTACAGTTGCCCCTAAAATGATATGAGCTGGATCCTGCAATAAAATGGCAACAGAGTTTGGCTGCCTTTCCTTTTTGTTTGAACATCAAGAGGGAGATCAACGTAAATTAACCCAAAAACAGAAACGAGTAGTTATCCAAAAACAAGCTAAAAAAAGGTTTAAGTTAGATTTTATTTACCTTGTAATGGTTAACTCTGGTTGATGCAAGCCATCCGTGTTTATCATTTCCACATTATGTAAAGCCAAGAGCTTTAGGGAAAACACATTCATCAGCCGGTTACAACTTGGAAGTTGTTTTTATAAGCTGGAAAATAGCAAATATGTTCCTTCCTTGTGACGTGAAAGCAGCATCAATAGGCTTGCCAACATTGTTATTATGAGACTGTTTTGCCAATATTTAACAGCCTACATACAGTAATTCTCCCAGGACATTAAAGTCCTTCAGCAATGTTATTAATTTGTTTTCTTTTTTGCATTTATACAGGCTGACCACAGAGCTTAGAGTATACACAGCATCCAAACCAAAAGGTTATGGCAATAATTATATGAAAAATTAACAGAAAAAAAATGACAATGGACTTAGTTACCACATCTGAGGTACATCTGAATCTACTTTCCATGATTGAGGTTGGAGGCGTCATGTTAGATGAAGATGAATGACGATGATATGACATTGTAGAAACAGACAAAACACAAACACACATACCGGGTTCTCGTTTAGTGTAAAACAAAATCACATTTATCTTATTTGCACCACATTTCCATTAATTCTTGGTTGTGTTCAATATTCGCTTACTTTTATCTGACTCTTTAGCTGCTAAATGCCCCACTCTACTAGTCACTTTGTCTGCTGTCTGTTGTTTGGCGCTGGGCAGGTAGCATCCAGTGGGTTTCAGGGCTTTTCAACAGAGAAGAGCTGACTGCTGTGGTTTGAAATGAGACTATGAGAGCAGTGAGAATCAGTCAACGCTGTAAAGCTGAGCTGTGGGCCAAAACAATACAGTGAAAGATGCTCCATAGATCAATAAAGCTGAGATAGACTGAAGATTCAGGCATAATTATCTTTGGGTTTGTCTAGCAACCAGCAACACACATCCACAAAGTAATTTGAATCGATAGTAATATAAAACTAATAATTACGGAGGCTTTAAAGCCAAGTTGGATTCATCTGAGCTTTTGGAAAGCCACATCCATTTAAAGTTTAGACATGGATGTTGATTTTAAAAAGTTGCAAATTTGAAAATAAGTTCCTTCCGTTTGACAAGAATGGCATTCTTCATGATTATCCTGCCCGGCATGTTCGCTCATTTGCCACAAAGTTAAACAGAATCATGGGGTTAACATTAGGTTACTTATAAGTACTGCAGATCTCAGTTATAGTACCCCCATTGTGATACTGTGCACTCTTGTTTGAACCATCACTGAACTCCAATTAAACCACTTCACACGTTTATAACCATCATAGTGGAAATAATTATCTTGGAAATGAAAAGAAATACTGACAAGGCACTTATGTGCCACATCTGAGCTACATCTGAATCTAGTTTGGAGGTTGGAAACTACAGATCAAGTTGAAGAGGAAGAAGATGACATGACACAAACATATATTTTCCTCTCACTGGGAAACTCAATCAATCCATTTATTTATTCATGTGCAGTTTTTTTTTTAAATACACAAAATGACAAAGGCAGCAAACACAAAAAGGTGAAGAAATGTTTAATATTAATGGAATTCATCAGGATACATCAAAACTGGTTAGAATTGATAATCCATGGACTTCAAATAGCTCCCGCTGCCAGAGGGTAAGCACAAATCAATACAAGGATCCATAACCTTCCATGTCAACACCGCATGTATGCTTCTACTACTCTTTCCTCTCCATCTTGCATACACTTTTTAAATATATATAAACCTTGCAGTACAGTTTTTGATTTGATTTTTGATTTAATTGAGGGAAGAAGAAGAAATGAGTCTGAAGATACCATATAGATGCATGAAGCATCTGTCATACCACCTGTTGGAGGTTTTGCTGCCACGTCTCATTTTTCATGACGTGCTGTTTCTGTAGAAGTGTGCTCACCGCCTGCCGTCCTGTCAGCATCGCTCCATTCTTTCTGTCACCAGTGTCATCAGTTGTTCCTGTGATGTTGCTGGCACAACAGCATTACAGGAGCATGTGTATATATATATGTGTGTGTGTGTGTGTCTGTGTTAGCTTGTGTGAAAAGGAGAAAAGTGTATTCAGTCACGCGTGTGTCGTATGGCCGTAAAAACATGGTAACGTTAGAGCGTCGGCTGTCTTTCAGAAAAAATGCACAAAGGGAGAGAGACCTCAGCCTGTTTTTGTAGCAGTGACTTGACAGAGTGTGGCCATTTTTAAAGACCCCCCCCTTTTAATTGCCGTCTTAGTGGTTTTGCACTGGAGGGAGGTGAGCGGTCTTCCGGGCATACTGATACATGCCTAAGGCTTGTACCTGTCAGCACTTGAGGAGTGTGTGACACGCATGTGAAGCCCTTCGTGAGAGCGCTGGGGATGAGCTGTTCACTGTGATCCTGGACCGTGACGTTGTGGTAATCCACAACAATGGGGATCACTCATTAGTTTAACCCACCCACCTGCATCTCAATAGGACCCTCATTTTCCTGCTTTGTCCTCCTAAATTATAGAGGACTGTCAGGTGTCCATGTGTCGTGCGTGCGAGTAAGAACCAGTATAAGCAATGGGTAATGGATACTGGATGGGTAGGTGTGTTGTCTTGGTTTGAAGCTAAATTATTGTTACTTAACCTGTGGTCTCCAAATGAAGTAGCAAACATATTCTCAGTGTGTTTCTTACTTGCAGATATTTTAAAAGGTCCAGTGTTGGCGGGACGTAGGAAGAAATGGACACCATGGGTCCTCTTCCACAGAGTCTGCTGTGTTGAACAAGTATGCTTCTCCAGACACAACCAAACACTGGCTCCACATACGGCCTTTCTCATGTTTCGTGGCCAACTTAGTTTCTCCTACATACTTGGTAAGGTGAGGCAATCAATAACTACACCACTAGATGGCATAAAATCCTACACACAAGTCCTCTAATCAGGTTTTTGATTAGTAATTAGGTTAGACATTTTAATGACCACTTTTATTTTTGGTACTGTAAGTATATTTTAACTACTCATAGAATAATGTAGCGGAGAGTGAACGAAACCTAAAGGAGCAGGCACAGACCCAAAGTCCAGTAATCAGGCAGAAGGTCAAACAGGCAGGTCAGGCTAAACAGGATACAGGTTCTCAGGTAAACAGAATGAGGCGCAGAGACTAAAGACAAGACAAGAAGCACATGGAAACATGACCTAATGATGCGGCTCAGAGCGTGTGGAGATCTGTGGCTTAAATGGTGACTGAGCCAATGGAAAACAGGTGAGTGGCAGGTGTCTGTGATAGTCCTGATTGCAGTGGAGCAGAATCAAAAAGTGGCGGGAAGACACAACAAAGGCAGGAAGTGGAAATACACAAAGACACTACAGAGAAGTACAAAATATAACAGGAAACACAAAACCACGACTGTTACTGCTCATGCAGTACTGCTTCAGTTATGTCCTTGTGTTTGTGTAGGTCACAGGGTAGGTGGCTAGGTTATTACCAAGAAGAATGATGGCAAACACTGGAAAAATAAGGCCCAGGTGGAATTAACTGAAGTTATCCTTCATGTTGGCTCATCTGAATGCATACGTGTACTTAGAATTTCCTCTATCTCTAAATGAGTATCCCTTTCTGTTCACTGGACCGTGAGCTCTTTAATGTCAGTCTTTCACTCCCTGCTTCCCTTTGATAATGTCCTTCCCGACATCAGAGGCGGCAGTAGTTAAAAGACGGCTCCTGGATGAACACTTGGTCATTAAAATAGGTGAAAACAAGGTCAGCCCACACCTCTATCCGCCCGTGCACAAAGAGGAACCGACAATTATAGCTTTCAGGGGTCATTTGCTGTTAGTCACAGGGAGCGCTGCCTTGTGATCAGCTGAGATGGCTGGAGTTAGTGATGCTCCGTCCTCTGGCTATTTAGGCCAGAACAGATTAAACAGGTCAGACATCCGTGGCCAAAATGGGTCATCATGAATTTCCACTGACTCATCAGTCTGATGAAAAAACTCCTAAAGAGAAAAGAGAGCCCTGAAAGAGACAAAAAATGGCTTTCTAAATGGTGATTTTTTTTTTAGCAGTATGTATTGATCTTCCTTTTTGTATCTCACATACTGTGATCATACCCCTACAACTTAACACACTGCTGCAATCTGATACAGAACTCAAGAGTTATGCCTACACACCTTATGTTGTGTCAGCATGTGTCACCTAACGGAAAACTAATAACAGGGGAGCAAGGTAAACTGTCTCTTACATCTCCCCAGTGATTAATGGTAAATTAAAAGCTGTAACCTTCATTTCAGGCTCGGAAAGAGCAACCAGAGAAATCACTGCCTTTCATTTAGATTTTCAACGGCATCGTAATGTCACTTAAGGTTAGGCAGCCAATGTTAAGCAGATAGCTTGCATATTGTTTGTATTGCAAAGTAAGTGAAATGATGTAATGTTCTGTGCTTATGCAAATGGCTTTCATTCTAAGTTCTCTCTCTGTCTCTGTCTCGCTCGCCCGCTCGTGAAATAAAGACACACAGATCATATCCAATGACTCTGTAAACTGAAATGAGGATATGCATGCATCTGGTTGTGTATAGATGCAATTCATTTGCATAATAATTGGAATCTATCAGCAACTGTTTACACAGACTGCTGACATTTAATCACTACTAAATACTTGATGTTGAAATTTGAATTTCACAGAATTTATTTCAAATGTTCGAAAGCATCCAATAACCAAAAGAGAGACAGAGCTGGAGCAGGACAATAGCTATGGAGGTAGGCTACTAGCCAAGGTCTATAGGCTAAGCGGTAAAATCTGTGTCTGAGAGATGAAGCCAACGTGGAAGTGCCAAAAACTGCAGTTCATCAAATGACCACATGGGGGCGGACTCCGAAAGTGAGAAAATTTCCATAAGCACCTATGCTGAAAAGCCCCACTTCACATGTTTATAGGCTGGTACAAAATACAGTTTTGGTCTCTATAGCTCTATAGCCAATTTCAAATTATATTAAGGCCTAAAGTTATGCAGAATTAAGAGCCGAGCTGTTTTGAGTGACAGGTGGATGCCGTCACAGGCGGCTGTTTTTAGCAACCAGGATTCATTTGGACCACCTCAGCTCCACCCGCGCTCCATGTATTTGCCCATTTTTGATTAGCTGAGAGCCGGCAGAGTCAGGACTGCCAAGATGGCGACAGCCAAAGCCCACAACAGTGTATATTTATACAGTCTGCACTCCAACTGGACAAACTCAACACACGACATGCTGCCAACAATATTGTGTTGTTTGAGGAATAAAATGTCTTGGCGGGACTCACCTCAGACCTGTATGTTATCATTGTTGTGTCTCCTCCATTGTCTCACACACACACGCTCACGCACACAGTATCTTCTTTTGTTCCATTTATGGTAACAACATTTTTGATTTGAGGGTGGCACAAGATGAAATAGCAGGGGAGCAGAGTTATTACTGTTCATCTTCTGGGACCAGGAATGTATCACTGCAATATCCACACCTTATTTTGATATATCATTAAAAACCAAAAATGTCAACTTCTCTCCAGTGGTGCTGGAGGAAAAATCATTACAATTTTTCTCATGACCTTGAATATCTGTGGTAATTTTCATGGCAATCCATCCAAGAGCTGAATAGCAAAGATATTTCAGTCTGATCTGCAAATGTCAGCCTCCTGTTGGTGCTACTTTCACGGCAATCCTTCCGAGAATTGGTGAGACATTTAGTTTATTTACGTGGTTGCCTCTGATAATTTCAGGCCTGTATCGGCTTTAACTGCTTTATCAGTAGTGCTACAATTGGCGCTAGATAACACTGCGATAAGTATGTCTGCTTTCACTTTCTAGTTCTTTTTCCGAGGTAATTCTTCTCAGCTACATTTCGTCAGAAAATTCCTCTCCATACCGGAAGTGTTGCAAAAATAAAACATATTTCCTTGTTGAGCATACACTCATGGTACGCATGTGTCATCACATTCAGGCTAACTGACGCCCATAAAATAATTTTTGACACTTCCTCTGGGGATAAATTATTATTTTTAAATTGTTGGCACTCAATTTACTGTACTGCAGTGAAATTAAATTGCCTGTTATTAATGGAGATTACTGGCCTGGAAACTCATGATATAAAATGTAAATTTAAAACTCATTTAAATTTTATATGCTGGTCATAGTGTGGTCATAGCTTTACATTCCAGTCCAGTGCTATTGCTTAGTAAAAGCTCAAAGTCTGTCAGGTGCAATTTATTTGACACAAAGAATTTTTCATTTGCAGTTCAGCTGCAGTTCAGCTTTAATAATCTTTAAGGCGGTATATTTGGGTTATACTGGCCGTGGTTCACAGACTCCGGTCTTGTGAGATGATACTCATTCGGCCTGGTATTGACGCTCCATGTTTTCGGCCTTTTTATGTCTTTGATGTGATTTCTCCTCCAGAGGAAACTGCTGCTCTTCCCTTTCTGCCCTGACAGAAGGAGAAAACTGGTCTAAGCTCGTCTGTATACACACACACACACACACAAACAAACACATGCACAGTTATATCCATAACTCTTGCAGTTAGGGCACGAGTTAAAAGGATTTGGTCTCATTAAAAGATTTTGGGGAATATAGAGGAAGAGGGATCTGACTTTATTTGATAGCCTGGGGCTGGGGAGTACTTCAATCACAGAACAATTGCTTTAAAATCACATCCTCTCTCTGTATTAGCTGCCCCCTCCCCTCAGCTGAACTACTGAGGCTCCATGTTTGTTTGTTGTTCACACTGCTATTTATGATTGATGTAGCAGTGCTGCGCCGTGAGGCAATAATCAAATGTTTTTTTTTTTCTCTAATTAAAAACATATTTCAAAGCTTTGTTGCATGGAAGCCAGTATTTTACATTTTTACATATATCATTGTGCTAGCAGCATTTGTTCAGTTGACTGACATCACCAGTCATTTTGTATTATGAAAGATTAGAATAACTCGTCTTGCAGATCTGCTTGGATTTCAGTTTATTTATATTTGTAGATTCTTAAAGTGTTATTGTCAAAAATGATCTATGTTTATCAACATTCTTTTTTTGGATATGCAAACCATAATTATTTCATAATTATTAGAACTTACAAATTTTATGATTTTTCTCTTAAAGCTATGCTGCCGCTAAGCTATGTAGCTAACATTATGACTGCATGTTAGTGTAGTTGCTGATTGCAACACCTTCACTTCAGCCTCGTCTTTCTTGCGTGAAGGAGAAACTACAAGGAGAAAAACGCGAAAGGCCTTACCTAGCCCATTCTGGGCTACGGTAGAAACATGGTGGTCCAACATAGTGGACTTAAGAATGGTGGATGTAGAAGAGGACCTGCAGAGTCTGTCAATAAAAGGCTCATTCTACGCTAACAAAGACAAAACAATTCTTATTTTCAAGCGATTGTACACTAATGAAAATGTAGTTATGCATATTATATTATATTTCTGCCATATTCTGTAAATAAATCTTACACACTGGGCCTTTCATTTTATTAAAGAAATATAAACAAGGTACATGAACTCAATGAGTTTAAAAATGTTGACCTAACTGAGGATTGCTGTAACAGTATTATGATGAATTATGGTGTTTAAAATACTGAAAGATGAATTCTGTGAAAGGTGAAAGGGAACGTGTGCAGTAAACCTCACACACCCCACAATGTTTTAGTTTAGTAGATTAATGATGTTGGGTGGGTAAACCAGTGTTCAAAACATACAAGCACACAATGTTCCTTTTCTTTTTGAATGTGTGAGGCCAATTCTGTATATGCCTGAAGCAGTCTGATTGAAAACATCGCCTTTAATCAAAACAAAATGTTGTGTTACGGAGCTGTGAATCAGACACTGGCAAATACTTCCCTGCAACAGCAGAGAAAAGAAAGGAAGTGAATGAAAGCGAAAGAGCAGAATGTACAATGCTTGGCTTTCTTTCCAAGCAAGTGAGATGCCAAAATAAACAGTCGACCTGAGACTTTGGCTACAGAACCAGATGAACAGCTCACAGGATGTGAGCGATTCTGGAATGACCCAAGAACTGTGAGAATCCTTTATAGGGTCCCTGTAGACAAACAGTGGGTGTCTCTCTGGGAAATTAGCCAGTGGTTGTTAGCAGTTATACTGAACTAAAGAGAAAAAAAAGAGTTTAAGAGAATCAGGAAAAAAAAGAATGGTACAAAAAATCTCCTGTTCAGAAAAGTGTAAACTGAGATTAGCTCAAGATTGCCAGCCCCTGCAGGGTTCTGTCAGATTAGATAGGTTCTGTTGTTTATATGTTTTGGAACAATTACCTAACCTAAAAGAGCTAAGCGGAGAACATTGTGATATGATATGGTGCTCAATATGTCAAATGTTTTATTTGTTTTTGGATTTTTCTCCTCCATTTCCTTCCCAGATGAAAACATTCAAGCTCTCTACATCACTTTTCCAGTTTGTCAGCTACATTTCTCATAGTTTCGCCAGCTTGGACATGGAAACCAAGTCCTAATACAAAAAAATGGGCAAAATGACCCACATGAGCATTTTGCTCACCTGGACCCACCACTGTGAAGCAACAGAGCAACCCAAACGAAGCAACCGAAAGTACTTAGAGTAGTACGTTAGTAAGAAATCAACACTGACTGTTGGCAGAAATATGTTTTTTGGTTGTTCTCACTGCTCCAACCTTTCTCCTTAAGACTCTTTGTCAGTCATCATTTTGTGCTGGATCAACAACCAACGACCAACTCTGACTATTTGCACAAAAGGTCGTCTTCCAGGAAAATGTTAAACATCACAAATTTTTATTTGAATAAAAGACCAAAATTGCTGTTTTTCTGGAAATGGTGCCATTGTTGGTCTGGAGGGTTATCCATTAATGACAGGGTTGGTGATTTTCGGACTCCTCATGTCCTTGAGTAAGACATCCAAATTACTCCCGATGGTCAGGCAGGCACCTTTACCAGCCAATAGGAGTAAACAAGGCAGTGATCCCTCATTGCCCTCCCATCCAAAAACACCAACGTCATGTGAAAGTGTTAATGTCATAATGATGCTCTGACGCAACATCCCTGTCATGCTAGTATTGTGCAAAGCAATGTGTGCAGTCACACAGTCATAAATTAGATTTTTTTTCATCATGTCTGCACCAGATATTAAATTGTTCGCAGATGATGTTAACTTATATCTGTAAAACGTAAATTTAGCCCAGAGAGTTGATTTCAAACAGTTTCAAATGTGGCACACTTCCACTTTCTGTCAGTTCATCTCAGATGAGCTCAAGGCCAGAGAAGTCGGTGGTGTTTCTGAATGTTGGAGCATTTTTAATAATATTATGGACTGTACGTGGGAAAATCCCTAAATTCATTACAACTGTGCACTGAGGCTCTTTGTTCTTAAACTGTTGGCCTATTTGCCCACACATGTTTTGCCCACGCAGTGTAGCTAGGTTATAAACCTCACCCCATATTTCCATGTGAACAACATAGCCTTTCATACCCAATCATCCAATCATCATACTATCACCTGTTTACCTGTGGACCGTTCCAAACAGGTGTTTTTTTTTTTTTTTTTACTTCCCCAGTCATTTGTCACACCTGTCCCAACTTTTTTGGAACATGTTGCAGGGAACAAATTCAAAATGAGCATATATTTACAAAAATACTTTCAGTTTGAAGTGAAAATATATTGTCTTTGTACTGTTTTCTATTGAATATAGGTCATACAGGATTTGCAAATTGCATTTCACACAGCGTCCTAACTTTTTTGGAAATAGGTTTGTTCCCAGTTATGTACAGAAAAATAACTTGAACAAGATAACTTATTTATCATATTTCAGGGTATTAGGGTCTACATAAGAATATGTATCAACTGCAGGCAGGAAGATGACTTTTTCTCAGGCAATATTGGATGCAAATGAAATATCTTTGCTTCTATAATAAAAACTATAATTGAAGATTGTGACACCACCAGCAGTAATGATGTCTCTATCGCTTTAAAAACGTTATTATACCTTACTGACAATGATTCCAAATAATCAGGCAGCAAGCAAAGTCACTTGGGGCTCACTTGGTTATAATATATATGTTCCTATTTTATAATATTGATTATTCTCTGCCTGTGTGCCACATAAATACACTTTCAATTATTTCTGAGAGTGAAAAGACCAAAAGAGGAAGTGAACTAAAAAACTGTTTACATGATTTGCACCATTATCAATGGTCGGTTGTTTTTCGTTGGACAGAATCTGATTGCAGTGCTGGCTCAATAAACAGATGTAAAAGAGGGACAGTGAGAGAAAACCAGAAGCCTCCACACGCCCCTCCCAGCGTACACACTCAAAGACGCCCATGACACACTACTAACCCCTGAGCCCCGTATGAATTTTAATCACAGGAGAGAAAAGCAGTGAAGTGCAAATTCAGACACAATGCCACAATTACCAGGCTAGAAGCAGTTTCAGGGGTCCAATTAGTAGCAGAAAGCTCAGTGGAAGACTCCCCTGTTAGGCCTTGTTTTTGCTGACAAGAGGCGTGTGACAAAGGTTAAAGAACTTGCTACACAGCCTCTTTGGTTAATTAATCTGAGTGTTTAAAATGTGTGATACAGTAAAAATGTTTTTCTCCACTGGTAGCTGTTGCTTACATTCATCTTATAAAAAGTACAAGTAACGAATTTTAATGGAAATGAGCTAAGACTCTAAATGCATGTTTACCACGAGAAGGTCTGAAACACTTTAGCTACCACAGGATGGAAACCCTCCCAGCATGAGTCATGTATGCACTTAACTCAGTGACATTTAATGAGGAAAAAGCGTTTAACACTCACTGCATGCCCTTAAAATGCCATAAAAGAATCTTTGATGTGAAAAGTTGTTGGCTATTAAAAGTTTTCTAATATGAGGATTCTCATTTAATAACAAATGGACACCCGCTTGGTCATGGATGACTTGCTTCTGGCTGTTTGGGCTACACCCAAAGAACAAAAAAATTAAAGTTATGATAGTAAATTGAAAATATATATTTACATACATTATTATCCAGGAAAATGAAGGCTCGTTTTTTATCCTTTTTCAGTAACTGCTTATCCTTATCAGGGTCAAGGTTCATTTCTCCTGATGTTTTCTTCTAATGTTAACTTTACTCTTTACTATGTTGCTCACGCTATGTAATTACTATGTAGTGCAAATCATTGTGATATTTTTTGCCAATTGCAGCTCACCCCTTCAGTGAACATGCTTCTTTCCTCTCTCTTATTTCCAGAGTGGTGTTGCTCATTTCTTCACGAAGCTGGGCAGTGAGAAACAAAAAACAGAGAGTGCAACAAACAATAACACCACTTGAAAATGCTGAGGGCGAAAGATGGAAAGTTTTAATTAAAATTTTAATTAGACTGAAAAGTTAAAAGTGTCTATCAGAGCCATGAAATGTGTTGTTGCGAGCCACACTGTTATAATTTGGGTGAAATAATTTGTGTTGTCTCTCAAACTCCCTCAACTGGGACAACTCAGCTATGCACCAGCATCACTATGCAGTATGGTAATCCCGTGATTGCATGCTAGAAAGCAGAGACGAGCTGTGTTGTCTGGAGCACAAAAGGGCATCTGCATTTCATTATACCAAAAGAAGGTATGGAAATTCAATAGCAGTTGTGCCTCTCAGGGTGTGCGTGCATGTAGGTGTGTGTGTGTGTTTTCGCGTGCACGTCCGCACCTGGCACACATTACATATTTCTGCTGTTTGCGCTTGTTAAGAAAAACAGCAAACAGACAGTTGTTTGCCAGTGCGGAAGAGCATGTTCTGTGCATGTGTGCCCTGTATTCCTGCATCAATATTAATGATTGCTCTTTTTTTGTCTTTACCCAGGACAGAAGTGTGCAGCACAGTGCTGCAGTGAACACCAAATTTATTCATGAAGAACATAATAATCATACAGTAGAAAGGAGAGGAGGTGGGAAATAGGAACTATTCCTGAATGGTGATGGGCTGCTGCTTGTCCTTGGTGCCTCCATGGCTCAGAGATGGAGACACAGATGGGTATATTCACTCTGAACAGGGTGACTGACAGCTCCTTTTCCTGTCTGCGTTTAATTTACACACCGGGCTGTCTCACACTGATAACCTCGGTGATATAGCTGGCGCGATGGCGACAGGGGGAGACGGGAGAAGTGTTTAATTGTGATTCATCTGGTGGTCACTCATCAATACTGCAGCTAACAGTATAAGAGAACAGGCTGGCTGGATGCTGATGATAGATCATGGATAATGAGAGTGTGAGAAGTTCATGTGTCATACAAGTCATCAGTCCCTATTCCACCTCCCTTGAGCTGGTGAATCACCTCCTCTTGTGTCGAGGGAGAAGGAAAAGCAGCAGGAGAAAGACCCTCCTATTTAATTTGTGAGAGAGCGTTGCCTGTGATCTATCAGCTGGAGGAAATGTCTTTCAGAGAGCCGAGCCATTATGTCAGATGGAGCTCAGGAACAACACAAGAGTGACTCACTGCAATGGAGGCGTCATGTCTGGGAATGTCCTCGGCCGTGACCGTTCACTCTCTGAAGATGTTCACCCCCAAACTTTTCAAACTTAGGTTTGCCTCATACATTTTATTCACACATGCATTTCCCCTCACCTGAGTCTGACCTATCTCTGTTATCCGCACGTACACGAGTGAGAAGGAAGGAAGAGGTGTTGCAGTGGAGCAGGGAGACGGAGGGAGATGGGGGGAGGGCGTATGATAAATCACGTCAGGAGCACACGAGGATGAGAGAGCAGTGCCATCGATCACCTCTGCTATGTCATAGCAGCACATTTAATGAGAAAATCCAGGCAGACAAGGGGCGGAGACAGCGGTCTGTCACTGTAGGCGGCTGTCAATCTGTTTTAAATTCAAGCACTTAGTAGACGCTCTTATCCAGAGCAATTTAGTATGATACAAAAGAGCTGAAAGCGTCCTGCCAAATGCTTTTGTTTGTAAATCAAAGCAGCACTTTGCTGATGGATCATTGACCATGACTGGTTATCAGTCATAATAAGTTATTATTGGTCATTCCTTCTTATTTTCATATGTTTGGCTTTAAATTAATCTTAGAAATGTAGGTATGAGAGGTGATGAAAGACAAGAGATCAGATGATGAGACAGGTTATAGGCAGGTTATTTCAGATTATTATAAAATGATCTAAACTAGATTAATTATGATTTTAAGAAAACTGTTTGAACTATAGTACTTTCTGCCACATTGGACAGAGTTTTAGTGATGTTGCCACAAAAACTTACTCACTGTAATAGTAGTACAATTTGGAAGCCAGAAACCAGAAGAAATAATAGCCCAAACTATGAAAAAAAAAATCTTGTTGGTCAACTAATCCCATGAAAAGACCAAAAGCAACAATATGTCAGTCTTTCAATACTTTCTGTCTGTTGCAGTCAGCCTCAACTGATTGAATTTATTTTCTAAAAAGGTTCAATAATTTCACAAACCTCACACAAAGAGGAATGAAAATAGAAATGGGGACTATTTTCAGTGGCGGATTTGTTGCTTTGTAGTGAGTGTTTTGTACTTGCGAGAGCCTGTTTGCGCCCATACAGAATGCGTGTCTGTCACTCCAAATTGGGCTAAATTATTTTAATGAGGATGTCAAGGGAGTATGTTACGGCTTTGTTAGACTCTTTTTGAGCTGAGACGAAAGACTATTACTGTTGAGGGAAGTACAAAAAGCCTTGAGACCAATGGACAAGAGGACATGATGTAATTCAAGCTCTGTGGCCCCGGGGGAGTCAGTATATTGAAGAGGTTTTATTAAAACGGAGCGAGAATAAGGTGTAATAGGAAAAATAATGTAGAGCAGTTTTGACAATCTTGCGTGGTTCAGGTAATAGGATCCTGCACACCTGTGTCTGGTCTATAAGTGGAAAATTAGTTTTGGGGGAGTCATTATAACAAGAGCCGCTCTGTGTTTTTGCCTTCATACATGACAGAGATGACATACGAAAAGGGAGCGGTAATTGCATTTTTTTTTTTTCTTCTCTCCCCCCAGTTCATATTACGGGAGAAATATGAGAGGGCTGATCGCGTGAAGGGTCGTCTGTGGCAGCTTTGACAGCCAATTTAGTCCTGCAGAAACAGACCTCTCCCTCCAGCAACTCGGGGTTAGAGCTGTCACACATGCACCCACATAGAATAGACCTCCCTCTTCTTTTTTAACCCCATCAGCCATCCTTTTCTGTCTGCCGTAGTCTTGTCTTGATTACAGGCAATGTGGATATGCCGCTAGAAACCGGCTGTATACTCCAATGGAGTCTTGGAGAACTTTTTGTTCTGTACCACAGCTGTGTAGAAACCTCAATCGTCTTCAGTTTTATTGTTTTGCTTTTTCTATCTATTATGGATTTATAAAGATAAAAAAAATCACTGGACCGATCACTGTGGACAAAGATGAATGGTTTCATATTTTTTGGGATTTACTGTTTTTATAAGGGAGGCTCCGCACGTTGAGCTTTTCTTACACTATTGAAACTACTGAAGGACAACACAATATGAGAAAGGTCTTAAACTTTTCTCAGTCAAAGCATAGTTTGGCTATCTGCCTTGTTTTGTTGCAGCTGCAATATAAAACTTCTGTTCAGACTATTGATTTAAATTGAATTCCTTACACAGTAATACTTTCTCTTTGCACTCTTGGTGTATAGATTTTCAATTAGCCCCTGAAGAACCTTAAAGGAATAGCTCTACATTTTAGTGTGTATTAGATTTTTTTATTTTTTTTTTGCCTGGGAGTAAAAAGAATTGATGCCTTACTCATACCACTGCATAAAAACTAGAGCTGTAGTCGACAAGCTTAGTTTAGCGTAAAGACTGGAATCAGGGGGAAATACCTAGCCTGGGTTACTCCAACGTCAATTTGTGTCTGCCAATTAAGAGACTAGATCTTGTTTGTTTCATACAATTGTGTACACATTAAACAAAGATACAGCGTTAATAACAAGTAATAAAATAGTTAATTTAATTTCATTTGTGAGCTATTTTACCCTGATTCCACCATGCTACCATGCATAAATCTCATCACTGAGCAAAACAGCAAATAAGTGCATTACCCCAAACAACTCCTTTAAAAGTTGAAACCAAAGAGACCGTCACTGTTATCCCGTGTAGCTTTTCTCTCTCATCATTGCCCTTCTGGAGAGGCTGCATAAATGTATGAGGGATGAGATGAAGATACTTTGCCTCAGCCTGGGTACAATGATGCATTCGACGTATAAGTCACTGATTTAGAGATAAATCCATTTCATTTGCTGAGCCCTGGCAATGTGATGAGATATGGTCATAAGTTTATCGTGCTGCTTCATGGCGGAGTGTTTGTGCCCACTTCGGCTGCTGTAAATCAACAAGGAGGTTAGAAAAATCACAGCACAGCATCAGATAGCTTCTAGTCCTTGGCTAACCTTCACTCTGAGTGTGTGTTTGTGTACGTGTGTGTGTGTGTGTGTGTGTGTGTGCTTGGCAAAGAGGATCTTTATCTCCTACACATATGCATTAATGTACACGTTGGAAAATTAATATATCACCCTCATTGTAACCCCAAACAAGTAAGTCATCATCACTGACAGTCTCCTCTCTTGGTGTGCATGCTATACTACATTATTAACTGCAACACACACTTAATGCTGCTGTGGGTCAAAGGTCAATGAAATCACATGCTGCCCTGCTCTGAAAGGCACCACTTACTCATTTAGCGTTTTCAAAGCTGGTACATGTGACTGCAGCTGTGTACTTATATGCAAATCAGCATACATACCATACAAACACACAAGCTCACATACCTGGGTTAGGCTTTTAAAAGACGCCTTCATTTTAATTGTTCGAATGAAACACAAATCCATGCCTCACACGGACAATAGCGGCATCAAAACTATGTATGATCTTAACAAAGACTCAGTACAATACACCGGTAGCATTTAAATCCACACTAAAACAAGTTTGAGGTCAGGAGTCAGTAGTCAGTAAGCTAGATTTGGTCTGTATAAACACCATTGTACTAAGCTCAGCGGAGCTCTGCTGATCTGCAGCTGATCATGTAAACCCTGTGAATGAGGGTTTTACTGTATATCAAATACCACGGCTCTCAGTGGTTTACTGTAATACTGTGTTTTCTTCTATAAGTTTGCAACAAAACACCAGACTATTGAATAAAACATAAAAGGCTTTCTTATTAATCCTGCAGTCAGATGGCTTTTAGGAAAAGTTACACTAGAAACTGGACGGCGCGCTCAGTTTCTCTACTAAGCCCTCCAGTATTTTCCATGTTAAGATGAAAGCAAAGTCAAACCTGTTGGGCTGGCACACAGATGGTGACTGCAGCTCAGGGCTCTCTGCCCTAAGCAGGAATGTACCTGAACTGTAACTGAATAACTCAAATATAATCGATATCCAACAGATGTGCCGTTAGAAACATCTCTGGTCAAATTTCACAAAAGCTTTACTTGCTTTTCTATCCATGTTTGTTGAAAGAGAAGTTGAAAAGAGAAATTTGAATCTGTTTTAGAGATACATTCATTCATAGTTCATTAATGTTTCCAGAGAGCGACGAATATTGTAACAGATTCAGAACAGCCGGTTGCATGGTAGCTGACTATAAGTTAGGCTATTCACACCAAATCAAGTGTTGCAGCAATTAGCCGCAATGTTTGTAGGCGCGTGTTTGTGTTGGATGTAACTGCTGTGATTAAAAATAATAATAATGTTTTATTTCTCTGGTTCTACTTTCTTCTTCTTCTTCTTCGTGTGCCTCGACCACCACTGTCTCATCTCGCTCTTTCAAATGGACGGCTAATAGCAGCTAATGTAGCCTAGGGCTGCTAGCCTCAAGCAGAGACGAGATCAGACTGATAACCTTCCTAATAACTCCACACCTTCAGATTCATTTTCAAATATATAGTCTTCAAGTGACTGTGACTCAAGTGACACACAAATACAAATGATAATAAAAACATCTCTGGGAAACTTCCTTCTTGGAGATGACAAAGGAAGCAAGTGTGAACACAGCATAAAATCACACGTGTGCTCATCTGTTCCAAAGAGCAGTAACTATACATCACAATACAGAACATTTATGTTCGTGCATGCAACGGCTCTCCAAAATTGCTATATAGTACACTAAATTTGACATTTTATTTGAGTGTTTGATTCCTGTATAGTAACTTCAGTGATTACACAGTGGAATGAAAAATGCCCAAGGCATGCACACTATTTTCAAGTAATACTTTATTTGGATAGTCTGCCTCCACATAGTTTACTTAGCATTTCTAAGAGCATTTTCTGATATTACACTAATGTGGTTAAGGTTTGGATAGGTTATGCACAACAAACATCTCGGTTAGGGTTCATGAATTGTCAAATATACACATATAAATAATCTAAACTATATTACTACATACTATACTACTAAACATCTTCACCTGTTAAAACATACAGACAAATCAGACGAATGTTACAAACATAAACTGTCTGTAGTATATCTGTGGGCGGACTCTCCAAATAATGCCCGTCTGCTAACAATTCGACAATGCAATTAGCTGTGGCATTTTATAAATGCGAAAATTACCCTTGATGACGATAATTAAGTATCTCAGTGTACTGCTCGCTACTGAATTAACTATTGAGCGTCTTTTACAGGGAGAAAAGATTAAAAGTACAGCTCACATAAGATTGAAATGTTACATTTACATAAGATGTTTACCTCGACAAACTTCAACGATATTGCAGTTTGATTCAGGAGACTGCAGCAGCCTGATGATTATATATTTTAACTACAGCAAAAGTGAGCAGACAGTGTGCCTTTGTTATTTCAATTTACTGTAACATTTCACTTCATTAAATGCGCTATATATATATATAACGTGCCACTTAGGAATAAAACATGTTCTGCCTTACCTATTTAAAGTCGTCTCTCAGCAGGATATAAAGCACAAGACAAAAGCAACGCTCCACAAAGCAACAACCAGAACAACCAGGTCATTGCATTGTTCTTCAGAATTTGAATAAACAAGCAGAGAGTTGTTAATGTTGGGCACAATCGGGACAACACAAAAGCACATACAGTTACACCCTTCCACATGCAGCGGCTCTGCAACCTCAAAAATGCCACACAAAAGAGAGATGTGGAATTACAAAAGGGAAGGTAGAGCAGATAATTAGTAAGCCCTGAGCAGAAACGGGTTTTGTCATTTTCAGAGCTTAAATGTTCATTATGAGCTGTGAAATACAATAAAACAGTCACCTGTCAGTATGACTGCTCAAAGTCATGCCAGCTCAGACACAAACACATGTTATTGTTTGGAGAAAGCGCACAAATCCGAAAGGCATAAGCAGCAGCCACATATTCAAATTAGCTCCATCAAACAACAATAACCACCCACACATGTCTGCACAAGGACGGACACGGAGTGGGAGAGAGAATATGTTTCCTTTGGGTACTCCTGAAATCTTATTCTCTGGGGCTATAACTGCTTTCGAAAAAGAAAGCAGACCTTGTGCATAATGCTACATTCACAGCTCTTTGTTGACCAGAGGGAGGTTAAACGGACAAAATGATGCTTTTCAAAATGTCACAGCACTTTTCAGAAAACCTACAGCTGCGCCTGTCTGAGAGACAACTATCACTACAGAGCAGAACAACCACAGCAGCAGCAGTTCAGGCTATTATCGACCTCCACAGCAACAGCTCAGAGCATCTGAGACTATCAGCGATGGCAGAGACGAGAGATTTATCTATTTAATTCTACTTTTGTATTGGCTCCTGACAACTCTATTCTGCCATATGGCCAGAGGTCTCAGAAAGCAGAAGAAATGATCCCCTGACTTTCTTCTGAAGGTTGTTTCACATGCAACAGGCTGCAGTGTGGTTTCTTTTATTTATCATGGTTGACACTGTGGTTCGCTAATGAAACAGCTTGTGTGCAGTTCACACAAGGAATGGATTACAAAATGAGCACTATGAAACTGCCTGACTTAAACGACACTGGAATAACATATATAAATTCTCTCAGTCATTCAGAATTCAGCTCAATTACATAAAACAAGTTAACTTTGATGTGAGGTGTTATGGCTGTCATGTTTATTAGATATGCCAGAAGCTAGACACATTAATATGGAAAATGTGTATAGTATGAACCCAAAGACCTTTAATTATAATGTAATGTTTTTTTGTTTTTTTTTTAAGTCACGCTCTCTAAAGCTGATCTAAGCCATGACTTCATTATCAGGATTCCAGCAATAAGGTTGGATGGAGCAGTGAGGTAATTTACAGCAATATGGCTTTTATTTGCTGCTCAATTATAACAGCGCACTGTCGACCGTTCCCAATGAGACTGTCACACTTGTACAAGAGAGCAAAGCGAATCCCGTGGAGTTCGAAATGACAGGTCAGCTCATGATGTCACCGTATCTGTCAGCTCTCACGGGGTGACTCAGCCAAGCCTGCCAGTAGTCGAAGCTGCATCAGTGGATGAATCATACTCCGAGCTTATCTCACGCTTTCAAATCTCAGAAAGTCTCATGAAATATGGATGGATGACAGTATTTTCCACATCAGTGGCCACTGCCTTCGGTGCCAGGGGAACTTGTAAAATCCAGGGTCAGAGGTTGAGCTGGTTATGATAAGACCGCAGAGAACAGTGTAATGGATTGTCATTCAAAAGGTGAGAGCAGGGAGAGTAGTGAGACTGCCAGATAAGGGAGCTCAGACGCGCGCGACGTCCACAGTGCGAAGGTGACCTTTTCCAGAGCTGATGTCCAGAGGAGAGCCAAGAAGTCAGCTGGTTGTGATTGACCTTCAAGCTGTGCTGTGCGTTATCCGTCTCTCTTTATCGCTTTCTTTGTCCGTCTTTGTCAGTGGTTTCATTGCCGTGGTTGGCTCAGAGCAGCAGGCCAGGTCACCTTCTTTGTCTGACAGGTAAGATGAATAAATACACTGAAAAGAACTCAAACGCTGAGGGTTCATGGAGGCAAGGCTTCAGGGACCCGGAGCTATTTCTGCTCTGAAATAACAACATCTCACGGCAAGGTCCAATGTGTAAGACTTATGGAGCTCTATTTACAGGATCTGGCAGAAATGGAACATAATATGAAATCGTCAAACATAACTGAGAATCGTTATGTCTTTTTTAGCTTAGAATGAGCTTTTTATATCTACAGATGTCACAGGTTGTCTTCCATGGAGTCTGCTATGTTGGACTGCCATGTTTTTGGACAAACCAAACACTGGTTTTCAAGCGTTTAACACTTTCTGTGCGTTTTTCTGGCCTCTGAAGGTTCTTCCACGCTTGAAACTGGAGGGTGAATGGAGGGTGTTGCTATCGGCATCTGGACTGCTAGATACTTAATGGTTAATAAATAATTTACTAATACAAATCGATAATTTATGAACCATTAACAAGAACATTAACACATTTTCACATCTCACTTGAAGATTTGAGGATTTATATTGCCCAAACTAGAGTTGGTGACTGCTGGAACAGCAGAAAAACTAACCAACCAACGTTTTGGTTAATGAAGTCTCTCTCATGATAAATTAGGCTAATCTTAGTTCAGTCAAAGAGAGAAACTTTAACTCAGGTATATAGTTGTTGTTTTTTTCAAGGTGTTTTCAAAGGGAACAAGGTGTAAAAATTAATATAGTTATGACTTTATTTATTACACTACACGTAGCAAAGCCACACCCAATGGAAAGTTAAACCTAAATGACAATACTACATTCATTCTACTATATTTAAAGTAAAATGAGCTGAGTATTATGCATGTAAGACCCTAAATTATAAAGCTTTGGGTTTCCATTGGCTTTAATACCAATAAACTCATGGTAAATTATCAGAAAGAGGTACCAACAACTCCTTGTGTGGAGTTTGAACGAAATTTCAGATGAACAGTAATCTCCCATTTAAAGGACGTGAAAACTGGTGAAAACACAGCATTAATCTGATGTTTCCAGTGGCTTCTGTTTTAAGTATCTAATCTATATTCCCAATTCATCCAGCCCTCTGCTTCAATTTCCTTCCATCTGAAAACAGGAAGGCGCACCAGTGTTTCAGTTCAGAATCCTGTCGGTGTTAACTGGGGTCTCACCCTCCTGACCTGCAGGGTCACCAAGAAGTGCTTTGTACGTGCAACAGCTATTTATCAGTCTCCCCTCTCACCCCTGTTGCTGTGCACTCACAGGCTGTTTCCGTCCAGACCAGACTGGGACTCTTTGTTTATCAGGAAATGTAATTCATTTCAGGAAACAGACGATGGTACGCTGCGTGGGGGGAGAAGCTGCAGCTTATTGAGCCTGATGGATGGAGACCCACGGGGGTGCTGACAGGACAGCTGATTTGGTATACACATGGAACAGCAGATGAACCTCAAAGCGCTCACGTTATTTATTTCTCACTTGATTATTATCTGTGTGAGATTTTTTCGCGAACAACATTTAAACTTTTCAAAAAGTTTTTGATATTGTTTGTATTGAATTCACGAAACTGCCCAAGAGGAACATCAAATCAATACAGAAACACAGAAATACAAATTACAGTGTTGTGGCTGTTCGCCTCTGCTGCTCATCGCTCTCAACAGAAAACCCATTTAAATTTGTTCACTTTTGGAGAGACACTTGATAGCATTAATGTATATTTAATCCTGCCTGTTGTTGTCAATGCATTAAGCATCTTCTCTCATAATAAAAGATAATTAGATCAAGGACTGCTCAAACTTTAAAGCTCCCTAAGTATGAATATATTTTCTGGATAAACATCTTACCTTTTGGTTAGCTCACATATCACTTTTTTCTTTCTTTTTGAGATATGAGCTCACTTAAACTAACAAACAACTCATAATTGGTGAATTGTTTGTCTACTATCAATCAAACCTGATCCATCACATCCACACAGTCCAGATGAAGCAGATGAAGTCTTCTAGTGTAACAACTTAAATAAGTAAAGAGTGATATGGGGAATAGAGAAACGCTTTGAAGCCAAGTTTTCAGGGCCTTCAAATGATGTTTGTGTGACTTTGCGCCCTGATATTTCACAGTGAAAATTGCCTCCCATTTGTTGTCCATCTTTTATAGCAGCATGAGGCAGCCTACAGTTGTATCGTGGGACTATTATCGACAAAATAGTCTCAGGATATAAGATACCCCGTGATCTAAGTTTATGAACAAAAACAAAGAACTATAAAAATCCCTTTTTGCACTTCATGTTTCCATCAGTTCTTGGGAAAAGTTCCTGCAATGGAAAAACACATATAAGCTGTAGGCTATACTCTGAAAGGTCAGAACATGGAGGACAACAAATTTGGACTTAAGTCACAGTATACAGCACTCTACGACACATAAACACAACAGAGACGGCTTCATTTATAAACAGGATGTTGTTAGTGCTATCGCAGCTTTGTCGTCTCCGTGTTGTTGCTCTGACTTTAATGCCGCAGTGTTCACAGTAGTTATGGTGGTTCTTCTGATCTAGCTTACATAGATAATTGCAGATTTCGGGCAGCTTCATTGCACGTTGTGTTGAATTGTGCTTTTGGTTTATTTCTTAGTCATCTTAACACCCTGTCTTCATCTTCTTTCACTCAGCACCTTCACCACTTCATCAACACACAGGTAACTTCAGCCTGCAGTCGCCTACTTTCTATTTAGTCAAACCTGTGTTTTCCTGTGTCTGCTCACATGAACACTGCATTGGCAAGTGTTTACAGATATAGTTCTGTTGCCAAACTACAGTCTGAGGTGTACGGCCCAACCTCCATCTCAACCAGCCAAGTTGTGAAACCTTTCATCAAATCAGTAACTCAAGAAGAGATGTTTTCCTCCCCTTCGCTTAATTGCTATTGATTAAATCTGTCTTTGCCTTTCTATTTATTTTGTGGTATCTATTTGGGTGAAATGAAAAATGAAAAATATTTTGGAGAGGTGCTGCAGTGTTTTGGGGCATTTCAAATCAAACCCGAGCGCCTCCTTGTAAAGAGAACAGATTGATGGTGCCTTTCAAGTTGAGGTAATTACCGGTACATTTTTCCACAAACACACCGTTCTCTCACTGAGCATAAACGATGGAGGAAGTCAGTGATGTGTCTGTTGATTGGACTCAAATCAAACAGGCTTTCGTGACGCTTCTAACTGTGTTTTGGTTTGCTGTTCGTGTCCGTGTGCATAAAACTGTGTGCCTCAGTGACTTGAGCGAGGCTAATAAAGTGACATCCTGTATGGATACTTACTTTGAAGACTCCACTATCTTCTTATTATAACAACTTCTCTCTTTCTGTGTGTCATGCTCTGTCTGTATGTGTGTAAATGAAAGTGAATGACTATATGTGACTGTGAGTTGTAGAACATTGCACAGAGCATGAAGGCTTTGTGCGTGCTTCTCCGGTCCATGAGCACAATTCATGAAAACAATTGCAACCTGTGCATCTTGTCAGTGTCATACGTTCTCACATGTAAAAGACAAAAAAATACTAATTTAAGTCCAACCCAGGATCCTGGGAATTAGGTTCATTAGAATAAGTACAACTCTGCACCTCATGATTAGTGAGCCATGTTAATATCCAACACCACTACAGGAAATAATGTGCCCTCTAAACTAAGTAATGAGGTGGAAAAAGTAAAGGTGAGGAGGTTTTGGGTCTGACTGAGCCATGCAGGAGACTGGAGTTCATGGAGACACCAGATGGTTTGTTACATAAAACCATTTGGGAAGTCATGTTTGTAAAGGACAGGTACTGTATTTAAAAAAATACAGGCCAGGTGATTGGATGAACCCCTCTAAACCACGTCTTTAACTCATGCCTTAGCTGCCAGGAGTAGTTGCCAGTGGTCTGTATCCAATGTGTACAGACACAGCTGAAGCCTGACAAGATGGATTCTCGCATGACTTTGCGATCTTGCAAGTCCAGCTGCTGAACAGGGAGAGATGTTCCCCTAACCTTGAGAGAATAATTAAGCTTAGCATGAAGACTGAAAACCAGGAAACAGCTAGCCTGGCTTTGTTTGAAGGTAACAAAATCCAGCTGAAGCTGAAGCTAATTAGCATGTTATATATCATTTGACTATTCTATGCAAAAAACGAAGAGTAAAAATAACAACTGGATATTTTATGGGGGGTTATGTGCCAGACTATTTCTTGGATGGGCATAGTAGCTTCCTGGAGTTGGCACGCAACTGCTTAGAACCAAGAAAAGTGCGAAACATGACCCACCATGAGACCACAAAATGGGCCTTTTGCACATTGATTTATGTCTAATTGATTAAACAAATGAAATATAACATGTTAATTTACAGTCGTTAAACCAAATACAAAGCTAACTAAAGCTGACTCGCAATCATTCCCTAAAATATCGAACTTTTGCTCTCGCCGTGCCGTAGCTGCCATGTGTAGAGCGAGAAGTTGAAAACGTACATGTCAGTATTGTGCAAGTGTGACAATAACACCATACAATACATACAGTACATTCAGTACACTACTATACTAGAGTAATGTCAAATGTCTTTCCATGTGCGTACAGCTATGTGCATACTTGTGTTTGTCCTTGAGTGTGCCTGTAAACTGCCTCGCCCTGACTATAACAGCTTATCGTGACCTTGCAGTCTCTTGGCAGCAGGTTGAGTAAGTGCTTCATTATGGAAACCAGCAGCAGCAGGTCCCTCAGTGTTACGCACACTGTCCACCCAGGAGCCTAAATCACCTGGTCGTATAGGGAAAGCATTTAAGCCGTCTTTAATAATGATTAATACACCTCCACCACAACACAAAATAGGCCTCCAAACACCATCATCCATCACCAATATGAAACCCCATCCTCTATAACGCTTAAATTACATTCATTAGTGAAGCCCACGGCACAGCGGCTGCTTGGGAGGTAGCCTGGGCAGTGGTAATTGTTCTTATATCAATCTTATATGTGATTGGAAAATAAAAACAAAATAAATGAGGAAAAATGAGAGTGGGAGCCGATTTCACTACAAATCCAGTAAACAGTTTCACTCAGCAGGAGAGCAGACATAATAACTTTTCTATACTTTTTCTTTTTTGGCCTTTTTTTCTTTATTGGATAGAGACAGCTGGAGAGTGACAGGAAATGTGGGGAGAGAGATGGGGAATGACATGCGGGAAAGAGCCACACAGGTCGGGATTTGAACCTGGGCCCCCGCAGCAAGACTTCACATGTGGGGCAGCTGCTCTATCGACTGAGCTAAACGCCACCCCGTCACTTTTCTACACTATGTTTCCCAACACAAAGTAGACCCGTGAGGAACACAAGACGCGTGATAACGCAACCTACCTTGTGGTCAGGTAGTTAATCTGTCGTTGACGTTTTTTTGTAACGAGAAATCCGATTCATACTTTCATGTTCAAGTCTGACCTCTAATTAATTCTGTATGCACTCTAATTATGCCTTCAACATAGCTATACAGCTTCATTTAAAAGTCTTTCTTTATTCACTTGCACAGTCTCCCAACCACAGATACGCACACACATCTACACACACACACACTAATCCATCATGGATCGCCCACAAATATACCTGTGGCTATATTTTTTTCCTTGAAGTGGTAAATTTGGTGAATAATAAACTTCAAACAGTCAATAAGCCTACGGGGTTATGGGAGGAATGCCACCTGATTATTTTCAATCAATCTCTCTCGATGTTATGCACACACACACACACACACACACACACACACACACACACACACACACACACACAAATACACACTGTCTTTTTTCCATCCACGTGTTTTGCTGTGTTTTTCCATCCACATGTATACTGGCTCGGTTTGCATCAAGGATTTGTAACACCTGGTGTAGGATGTGGCTTTGTCTCTCAAATCAGAACCCGGTGTGATGTGCTGCGGGTTGTGCTAAATATGCACTGGAAATAGTACTGAAAACATTTTTTTTTTCTGTGTTGCTGATGGCAAAATAACAGAGTCTAATGAAGTTTGGGTTAAAATAATATTTTGGGGAGTGCTTGTATTCGTTTTCATGCCAAGAGTTAGATTAGATGACTGATATCACGCTCATGTTAGTGCATGAAGTTAGTGCCAGGAGACAATTAGTAAGCATAGCTACTGAAAGCAGGGAGAAGCAGTTAACTTGGCTCCACAGTTAAAAAACACACCTAGCAACACCTTTATAACTCACTAACTGCTCTCTGTGTTCTATGTTCCCACTACTACGTGCCAAGTGCAGTGTCTTGTCTCCACTCAAGAAATACAGCATGGTACTCCCCCTAAAACATTTAACATTTCTTTATGTGTGCAGACTGAACAATGAGACCTAGCATAGGTTGGCGTTGCGGCAATTAGTCGCAGGGTTCTGTAGCAGCGTGGCGCTTTGCAGGGTTTCTTTGTTTGTGCTGAACATAACCACTTTGAAACAATCAGAAAATAATGTTTTGTTTCTCAGATTTAATGGCTTCCTCGCAACCACTACTCCCTCTCCTCGGTCATCCTCTAACGTTGCTCGACTACCGCTGTGGCTCTCTTTCTCTTTAAAACAAGCAGAGACAAATCAAACTGATTTTGGTATCACTATTTAGCAGCAAAGACTTGCAAGCCAGACACAGACACGGAAGCTGGATACACTAAATAAACCAAGCGATGACACGACTGGGACAGTATCATAGTCTGGTCCATTAATTCGGCCTGGCCTCGGCCTATCTGTCTGTCTGTCGGGTGTCTTCCCACTGAGCTCTTCTTGCTTTCTCTTTCTCTCATTCTGTACATTTATCAATACATTTTATTAACTTCTTCCCGGGAATTTTATTTTTCTTTCTTGCCTTGCAGGTTCTCGTAGATTGTGGTTGCACCTGCTGCTGCAGTCCTGCTGTTTTACTGATACTTCTCCCTGATTTTGGAGCATTTGGACCGGACTTATCAAATGGCTGATACTGCAGTGTGACATTGCGTTGCGGTTGTGTTTCTCTAAAATTTGATTCTGTTATCTCTTCTCTGTCATTTTTCAGCAGCAATCTTCTAACTTACTCTTAAGTTTTAATTTAAATTTAGTTTGTTGAGGGTTTTAAAAAGTATTTGTTAAAAAATATAGATTTGCAGTGCAGCGTTTGCAGAGTATCTAATCTTTTACATTTTCAAACATGTTATTTCTAAACATTTCATGTCCAGACATACCACCAGCCTTGCTGCTCTCAGAGCTGTTACGGGAATCACTTTGTACTGGTTTAACACAGCCTGGCTAAATATCACATGCAGGTTCTGAATTCCTGAACTTCATCCTGAAACGAGTTAGAGGCACATGATAATGATCCAGCACAGACAGAGGCACAAATACTACAGATTTGCAGAGTGAATCAAAATGAAGGGCACGCAAAGCCAACACTGAGGAAGCCAGGAATATTTCCCCAGCAGCTTTTGATGGTGTTGTTCTCCTCTTCTTTCATCCTTCCTCGTAATCCTCCCTGTGAATTCCTGAGAGGTGTTTGGGTAAATTGCCACAGCTGTGTCGCCATTAGCCCTGGGTGGTTCGACACCTCCATCAAACCTACAAACACCGGCCGACACACACACACACAAACACAGCACGCTACATTCACTCTCTTCCTCTGTCTCTTCCCATGACACACACAGACAAACACAGCCCAGGGTTGCACAGCTCAACAGAAGAGATTCACTCACACAAACAGTCCAAGACACTTGTAAGAACATGTGTATAAGCCTGCAAAGACACACTCACACAATTTGGTCCTCGGGAATGTCGCAGACTCGTGGGGTTTGACACCTCTTCTCTACTTTTTGTTTCTGTTTTGTGCAGTCTGTCATCCACATATATACACATAGCTAGTTAGGTCTTGCTTGTTAAATAATATCTTGAAAACGTGTGTTTCTCTTGGGTTTGCCATGTTGTCAGGTAACACCACTTCATTGTTAAATCACATTACCGATTTTTAGAAATTCTCTGCATTCTCTGCATGTTCATTCTCTGCAACTCCTTCAAGCTGCAGTGTGGTCATCCCAACTAGTCAGGCATTTTCTACTTTGTGCCAGGAAACCATAAAAAGTATTTTCATGTATCATTTAATGCAGTTCTCTGTAACAGGCCCGTTGCAGTGGCCCATAAAGGAAGCAGACTGGCTTCCCTGTCATTACCGCAGACGTGCTATGTGACGTTTCCCTGATGTAAACATGGGAGTGTCTATCTTTGAGTGATGAAGACTCTCATCATCTGACCACCAAGAAGGGCTGATGTTTAAGCCGCTGTTGCCATGGGAACAAACACTTGTTTCGGGGTAGCGGCCACACTGCGCGCTGTCTCCTCCAGTTACTGTGGGAAAGGGATGCGAGTAAGCGTTGTTAGTCAAAGGAGACTAATCAGGTACATGCACAGATATGTATCTGTCATGATATTTTATCATCATTTGACGCTGGGGTGCAGCATCTTATTCAGCTCTCTGATTTGTCAGCAAAAATGCTGCTGAAAGGAAGTATTGATTTAGAAATAAACTAGGGGGAAGCATCATTGTGTTTGAATTGCAAATGCCAAGGAAAGTTTTATGGCTCAATATGCAACATACAAATGAGTCTCAATCTATCTGTTCCCTGCCACTGTGCATCTTACTCTGCTACTCAGAGAGGGAATTAGGTAGGAGGTGGATGTGGTCTGTAATGAGCTAGTAAATTACAGGGTGCTGGTAATAAGGAATGAACTCAATGCATAGTCTAAATAAGGTTCAGCACCTATTCAATTACTATAATAACTAGTCACATGACTTATACGTTGACCTATTTGCTTCAGCCGCTCTCTTTTCCTCACATTAACTTCATTTCTGTTTTATCATGAGAGAAGACTGACAGTGGATGATGATTTAAACCATACTCGTGTTTTTATACATTCGTGCCAATTGTCTGTGGTCACGTATTTGCAAACACATGTTTCAGGCCAACATAACTGGCATTTTCCATCCTTCAACAGAAGGAGTGGATCAATTTGAAAACTCTGGCATCACAGTGTCACGTTTTGATAACACTGAATTACGACTGCCAATCTTCACAGACACTGTATTCGCTGCAGCAACATTAAAAAGCCAATTTTCTATCATATCTTTATGTTCACGCTGTCAGGCCGCCGCGCATTCATCGATCGAGGGTCTCGGCGCAGAGTTACTGTTAGCCTCGGCTAGCAGGAAACATTTATGACCCTCAATCAAATGATTATTTAGTGCTTGTGAAGGTGTTTAAGAGCAGAGAAAAATGTTGTCAGTGACAACATTTATGTTGTATGTCAGCTTCATCCTTACCCTTACCAGTTGGGTTGGGGTGGGCAATTAATTTGTTCCCATTTACTTCATATCACTGTTTTCTGTTTTAATTAGTGCTTTTTTTTAAAAAGTACCTGCGCACAGGCATCCTGTGTGACCCCAGTTACTTTTAATAGATGGGAACTATTTATTAAATTCATGCTTGCCTTGGGTCCTAATTAAATGTATCACCCCCAACAGTCATTTTGAAGGAGACAGCAAACACAGATTTCTCATGTCCCTGTGTCTATTTCTGTTTTTAACACAACAACATGTAAATTAACTGCGGCTTTCCTAAAATAATAATACGTAGGAAGGATGAGGTTATTAAGATTAAAAAAATAGTCAGAGACTGGTTTTAATCCTACAGACAATGCTATCGATGCTACGATAGATGCTATGTACAATGTGGTTTGCCAAAGAAGAAGATTAGACCGTCTTCTGACATTTTCATTTGGATGTTGAACTATAAGAAATCCATCTAAAGTCTGTGTAGCGTGGGCAGAACCTTGTTTTCAAATGTATCCGCATTAGTGTGGACATGGCTTATAGGTTGCCGCCATACAGTAAGAAAAACAACATCCACAGAGCGAGATAATCCCTCACAATAAACACAAAGACATAATTGGGTTTTCTATTTCTGTTATTGTACCTGAACTATTTTCATGTCACTGCACGCAAATATGCTACGCTCTGTTTACTGTCAATCACCTGATGCTCACGGGAAGAAATGGAAAATAATCTCTCACAACACCTGACAAACATATCATTATAAATTGTACACATTATGTAGTCACCCCGATATTATCGTTCACTTTTTTTCCCACCATATTAGCTGTAGAGGAGGATGTACAGATAAGCGCAGCATGCACACACGCACACACCCACACACACACACACACACACGTGGAAAATCTTCACTGGGTGGGAACTGAAAGTGGAAAAGACAACAAAATCAAGGATCCCTCTCTGACTTCCCAAGCAGCGCAGGTCACCGCTAGCAGCTGTTTATTGCTGTGAGATTACTGGTGGGGAAATCTGAACCCGTTTTTCCTCAACATAATTTAAAAGCATCACGAACATCCCATATGGAACCACTATGTGCGAACAGAAACAAACATAGGCTTTGCCTCTATCCCACAGTATCCATATACACTAATTCTGTCCAGACAGACAAGTGTTTGTACTTTTTTTCCCCCCTCTTCATGAATTAAATATGAGTAACATTTATCCAGCGTTGGATCCTGAGGACCTGGGAAAGTAACCTGCATGCGTCTCTGTTAGATGCTGTTTCACTGTTGATTGACACTTTTCATATTACTTTAGGAAAAAACAGACTTCCCTCTCTTCATCTGGATGTCATGCTGTGCCATGAAGTCTCTTGAAAGTGTTTTCAAAGGATCAGTCAGAAAATCTGTCTGTCTCAGTCCATAATCTTCCCAAAAGCGCCATGGAAATGCGTCGAAGACGTGTCATTTCCTACTTTCATGTTTATATATGTGGCGTGACGGAGAACAAATAAATTATCTCACCACGCATACGTCCAACGACTTCTCCGCACTCTTTCTCAAATCATTCCTCTTAGCATGCTCCTCACATCTTGTGTCACTGCTGTGAAAGCGATTGAAACAGCTGATACAGTTTATTAAAGGGAAGCAGGAATGAGATTTGAAGATTGAAGCAGAAACACTTGCCTCCTAGTGTTACAGACGTTTTTTGTTTTTTTTTAATAAGAAATGTCCAGCAGCAATACTGCTAGACATTTAATATTGTTCAGAAGCAAATTATTTAGGAGCACTACTTTATTAAAACAAAAGCTCTTGCTCTCTCAAACCAATTACATTTAGGACCAGTAAGGAGTTTCAAAGTGCTCAGCAAAAGTAATTTATTTTGTACTGAGACTGATACTAACTTATGTTATGTTCAGTGTAAATAAAACACCTCCAGTGGCTAAGGGCCTCCGTTTATTAAAATGTATATGAGAGTTATTTTGCAGAAGAGCTTCGCAAATTATATTAGTACAACCAATCTCACTGTTGGCCCCGAGGTTTATTTAAAATAAGCGGGGGAATAAATCAGCACGGTCTTGATATTAAGGGACTATAAGATGCCAAGTTTGTGATGTAAATTATTTTAAAAGTGTGCGTAGATACCCTGTGGACATTCTGGATGGATAATAAGACGGACGTGTCAAGGCAGTTAATACTCTACAACACTGCAGCTAAAGTCAGTGAATCCCTCTGAGTTTTCCCCCCAAGCCAAAATGCACAAACAATATACTTTGTGCAGTTTATACAATTACTTATCATTGCCTCTTAATTTCTTCATTCCTTTGGCATTTGGCAGCTGCTTCCAGTGCAGGCTGATTCATCTGTCTTAATGTTTTTCGAATGAACCATTCATCCTTCACTGTCTTTCTCGTCTTTCACATTATTGTCAATACAGCGAACCCTTCATGTAACCTTGACTAACATACCGTTCATTAGATAACATCTTTATCTGGGTACTGGCAGGGAGTCAAAGAAACATTGTTTCTTCAGACAAGTGCTGTACCTGATGCTTTTCGCTGATTTATGAGACTGTAAATCTCCAGGTTATGTAACACTCTTTCAAAATTGCTCTTTAAAGTATTAGAGGTGTGAACAAATATGGATACATTATTCAAATATGAGTTCTGAACCCTTACCCCCAAATAGCCAACAGTTTTCTCAGATTTTCCTACTTAAAACCAACTTTTCTTTTCGTCTTGCTCTCTCTTCATGCCGCACGCACAAACTCCTAGTGTTCTCATTTATGTACATGGTTTAAATATCATGTTACCTATTCATACAGCAGAAAACAATTTAACGCAGGAAATGAAGGAGACAAATTGTTCTTCCGATATAAATCCAGATCATTTTATGACATAAACAAACATGATACAGACAGTATCTTTCCCTTAGACCTTGACTAAGTAACCTGTCCAACATAAAGGCAGGTTCATGTGTCTCATATAGGATGAACAACTAGAAGGTACATGAAGCATGTACATGAAGGTAAAATACTCAACACTACATACAGTATAGGTCTCTCAACAATCAGGAGCACTACTCAACCAATTATTCCAATGAGTGCATTCATGTAATTATGTCTTCGTAGGAGCTTTGACCTGTTAAATAAGAAAGACAGATTAAAAAGAATTTTCTATCTGGATCTTGGATAAAGAGATCAATATGCCAATAAGTGGCCCCTAGGTTTACTGGGGTCACTTGGCTGGCCCTTTATGGGAGCACTCTGGGCTGTTTGTTTATGTGCTGGGTAAACCTGGTTCAGATTCATGTTGTCGCTGGGCACATCAGTTCCTGAAAACTGCAGGTCAAGACGCTCTGCTGCTGCAAGTATGAGTAGACAGAGGTCCAATTTCATGCTGGTGAAAATTAAATCTTCAGAGCAGAACGGCTCCCATCCCCTCGAGAGATGAGATGAGACAGAGGAAAGATCCTGCTCCCAACTGTAATAAAAGCTATTTAGTGTGATGTAAGGAGCTGCTCATGGGTATGACTGGTTCATTATTCATAATTAACAACACGCCAGCCATTTATGTGAATTTTATACACTACTTATAATTTTTAGAGGCTGTTTAGTGCTTATAATGCAGATTTTTACCTTCAAATTGGATGAATAGCTTTGCCCATTCTGACTATTTCCAGGCTCCACAGTACCATATTTACATATATTGAAATTTAGAAGCTGTTCAGAACAATAATGAGCTTCTCAGTGCACGCAGAGACCTGCAGTTATTGGTGAGGGAGAGGGAAAATATCCTCGTTCAGAGACGGTCTGGAAAACAAACTAATAACCCCAGTGTGTAGTCTCTAGGCTCTCACCACCATTTTATTTACTACAACAATCTCTGCTCCCTTGTGAAAGCAGTTTTACTAAGAGTAGCAAAGCACTATTTCATTTTTAATGGTTACCGTTGGGGTCAGGATTGAGTAGTCTTCACATAATCATTTGTGGCCATGTTTGTATTGTTTATAGATTTTTTTTTTTTTTTTTTTTGTCCTGCCTGTGTTGTTGGGAGTCGGAGCCAGTCATACAGCAGCAGGGAGCTGAGTGAGGTCATCTCCGTATATACCGCATCTAGTTGATGTGTTTTTGAGAACTATTGATTGGCCAGGACATAACGGTTGCATCACCAAATCAATGCTGACTCTAAATTGTACAAATGAGGCACTGAGATAGTTTAAGAAAAACAAGTAAAACATAAAACCGTTAAACAGTCGCTCGAAAAGTTGACGGAGCACACTATTAGTTTTATAGTCTTTCAAAGAAAAAAAAAGGAGGTTTGCGAACAAAAGTCATATGCCATAGACCGCCTTGAAGACGGTAGTAAAAGGCATTTAATGTACAGTATGGCTGCAGAGAACAGAAGCTTACTTCCAAAGACTTACTTACGGTACTTTAACATAGACATAAAGAACAAACATGGAGTAACTGTAAGTCATTTGTGCGCCTTATACAGTACAGTTATATGACCACCCTAAGTCCAATGACTGTTCTGCTGTAAGCTCTTTAGAACATTTTCATGGATGGATTAAAAAAGTAATTGCGATATATGAACACTGTAAATCCAGGCAACATAAATGCATCTATCAACAGAAAATGAAATAACTGGCATGTTTTTCTAGAAACATAGCCCCCGTGCATGAAATGGGTGGTCATAGGGTTCAGTTATGCAGCGAATTAGCTATCTTGTTCCTGTGTTTGCATTTCTCTCTCTCAGCGTTTGAAGTGGGTAATGTGCTTTTGGTTGAGGCCCAAAGTCTTGATGGTAATTACCTTGCTCTCTCTGACTCCCATGCCTCCAGGGGGCCATTACAGAAGCCTCTACATCTAATTCTGCTGAATTAAAGAAAGAAAAAACGACAGACAAATATGCTGGAAGGAATACAGCTCATACTTAATGTCAAGAGGAGAAAGAAATGAAATATTTACTTTTGATTACTTCAAAGGAAGACAAATTATGTGTGTGCATTTAAAAAGTATGTGCTAATTTGTATATTCAATTCCATTTTATTTATATAGCTCCAAATCATTATAGAAGTCATTTCATGACACTTTCCATGTAGAGCGGCTCTAGACTGTACTTTTTCTAATATTATTCAGAGAGACCTAACAGTTCCCACCATGAGCAAGCTCTTGGCAACAGTGGCAGGGAAAACTTCCTTTAAAAAGCAGAAAACTACTCCAGTATGTGACGCTCATGTAGCAGAAGTTTTAAAGTGTCTGTAAAATGCTAGACGATTAGTACTACTGTGATATTTGTCTGTTAGCAGGCTACAACATTTTCGTATAGGTATTTGTATGTGCTAGCACAACAGTGAAGTAGTCAAATGCATAAGAATTAAATTATTTTGAAATTATTAAAACATTTAAATTTCCTTCATAAATTCACCTGTTTCTTCAACAGCTCAGGTTGACTGTTACCTGAGGCTAAATGCTAACCCAAGGAGACAGTTCACCAAGATAAATGACAAGCAATCAGGTAGAAACTTGAATAGTCCATGGTGAAGCTGTGGCATACTTCAAGCACTCAAGGCCAACTGCAATTTTAAGTTTGCTTTGAAGTTTCCATGTCAAACCTCAGAGACAGAAACATTTCATCTAACACTGTACTGACACATCAGGTGTAGTGTGAGCAGCATGTTAGCTGAGCGGCAGCTGCAGGTCTCCATCTGTGTGCACACAGGAAGTATTCAAGCACAGTTTTGAGTGTTTTGTGGGTTTTGGCATGGTTTAGTGCCGAACATACTGTAGTTACGTGAATAAAATGAAATATCATAGAGCCTTAGAGCCTAACACTGTTTCCTAAAAGGAAGCAACGCGATTGAGCAAACATTTTTTTCCCCATCTTGCTCTGTGCGTTCGCAGAGACGCTAATGTGTTGCTTGTCGATGCTTGTTGATTTTCGGCAATTTCGTTCCCGCTCCAGTCAGCAATCAACATGGATGACTAGAGACTAATTTACCAGGTTTGAGAAGGGGCATCTTATATGATCCACTGCATCCTTTTTTATGAGAATATCCTCAGAAGGATGGTTTGGAGATCCGTATAATCATGGAGCTGCTGGGAATGACAGGTACATATGGTGTCCTCTAAATATACAGTATAGAAACAAGACTCTTTCAGTTCTCTCGCTCGCTTAAGAAGCCATGTGAGATGACAAGCGGCAAAACACAGCTGATCACAGCTGAAAAATCTCGAATGAGCAATTAATCAATGAGTAAAATGACTGCGAGGGGAATCTTCTCGAAACATGAAATGATCTTGGTACATGCAGGTGTCAGAATGAAACAAAACTTATACATTCTTCTACTTCTACAGCACATAAGGTAGTATCCACTGGTGACATATGTTTTAATGAAGTAAGCATGAGTGTATTATCACCGTGTTATTCAGAGAGTGGTAGTTTAGTCTGTGTGCTCCAAAGGGGGGGGGGGTAAGAAATGAAACAGCAAGAAATGGATAAGGATGCTCACTCTTCATCTCGGCAGCACAGAGCGTCAGCAGGAAAGTTTGTTTTCTAAATGTTGAGCCATTTGATACATCTACATAGAACATTCATCACCCCAGACAGAGTTATTATCCATGGTGTAACAGCAGGCAGGGGAGGAATGCAGATACATAAATTATTTTACAGTGTAGTAGGGACTTCAGACCTCCCAAACATCACCTCTCTGACCACATGCTGCGTGACTCAGTGAGTCATCAGCAGAACAGCTCACTGGTCAGACTTCTATCTGACTGCTTTCACAGAGGATCAAGTCTGGGCTAACTGTGTTATAACCCTGAATGCATCCTGCCTGCAGCATGTCCTGATTTAGTAAGAGTGATTCCACAGCGCAACACAGTCATGTTGAGACATGACATCTCAGTGACATTCTTGCCTCCTGACATAAGGGGAATTTTTGATACTGTCATCAATGTTTATAAGGCCCAGTGTGAGGAAAGGTGTTTGCGCTAAGCAATTACTTAGCAGCTAAATGTGTGTGTTTGATGTGTGTGATCTAAATCAACGTGAGATCGCCGTCTGTGTTCTAGCTGAAGGTCTGCCCCTAGACAGTACATTACCTTGAAAAGTCAGCTGGCTTCGTGTTTCCTAATATAATATATTCGTCATGAATATTCATAGCCAGAGTAACGACAGGCAGGGGAGAGATTTCATCCTGTGATCAAGGTTGTTCCCAAATGTTGATCATTTCTCAGATCAATTAGCAAACTACAACATAAGGCTCTCTGTTTAGACTGTGTGTGTGAAATTAATTTCTTTTTTACAACCATTCACTGTGTAAGTGTCTGCGTGCATTCACACTGCATCCTGGCTTTCATGGTTGAATTTGTGCCCGGACCAGCTTGTCTGACCTGAGCAGACTTTTATGAAATGGCTGCATTATGTAAAATATCAAAAGTTGCCATTGTTGGCCAAGCTGCAGAATTCCAGCAATATTTATTTTTTTTCTGTCTATGCCTTTGGAGAGCATATCTCCTACAGCATATGTTTAGTATTTGCTTTGCCAAATTAATTTTGGAGGAAACATTAATTACTGTCTGGAATGTGTTCACTGGCATCTTTTTAAATGCAGGAAGTGTGACATTCCTATACCACTCCTAAATCTTCTGAAGGATGTTGAGGAGAGACTACAGGTTCTAGCGATGGCAGTGTCACTTGGTTGGGCCAAAGATTTGGTCCAGACAATCTCAACAATAATTCGGATGGATTGGTATTCTCAAGTGACGTATGGTAAGGGCTTTGACTTTTCCTCTAACACCACCAAGAAGTCAACATTTTTTGGCTTTAAGAGAAATGTCACCACAACTATTGAATGGATTCATGGTTCCCAGAGGATGAATGCAAGTAACTTTGTTGCTTCGCTGAATGTTTTTATCTTGCACCACCTTCAGGTCAAAAGGGTATCCATTACTTACATTTCTAACCAAATATTAGTTTGATAATGAGATCAGCCTCTTCTGTATTTTGTGATTAGTCCTAATTAGCAAATGTGAACACGTTAACACTGTCTCTCTGGCATGTTAGTATGTTGACAATTGCATTTAGCTCAAATACGTCACAGAACAGCTAGCATGGCTGTAGACCCTCATCTTTTAGCTGCCGAGAGAAGATGCATGAAAACAAACAAAATAAATGATCTTCCTCCTCGTTTGGCTACTCCCTGTAGGGGTGCCCACAGCAGATCATCTGTTTCCATCTCACTGGTAAACCATCCCACCCTGCATGGAGATCTGTTGATCCGTATATTTGATTTGGCACAGGCTTTTTTTATGCCCTTCCTGATGCAACCTTCCTCATTTATCTGGGCTTGGGACCTGGCAATTAGGAATGCACTCACTTGTGTATTCCCAGTGGCTGGGTTTTGCCCAAGGACTCTTCAACATGTGGACAGGAGGAGGATTGAACTGTAAACCTTGTGATCTGTTGACAACTTGGTCGACCATCTGAGCCACAACTTCCCCCCAAATAAATGAAATAAAAAATATTCTCATTATGTTCAGAAAAATGTTTCCTTTAAAACGCATTTGATGATGCAAATGAGTTCTGTATGAAAGTCACATTTATTGTCGGACATAGGGTTGTTTGGCCACAAGGGAACATTCAAACCAATAATAAATATGAAATGAAGCAGCAGTGATTGGGGCATTCTGTCCGTGTACTAGGGAATAGCTTCAGGAGCTAATTTAGTCTAAAATGAACAACCCTTGCAGCGATTGTCTAGTGGATATCAATTGAGGCCCTAATGGTCTCTCTGGGTTCCTCTCTAGTGACAACTCTGACTAGTCTGACAGAAGTATTCTCTGAAGACCTAATTAGCCTGACCATTAAACCCAAAGGATGACTGAAAGTGTTCAAGAAACTGCAGTGCAAAGAATATTTTACATTTTGTGTACTAGCAAGAAGGTAGTTTGATGCTTGCTTTCACTCGAGTGAACTATGCACATGTTATCTAGATGGATATCAATACTCATGTTGTATTCTAGTTAATGAATTATCTCTGTATGCGGCTTTCTTGATGCCAGACTACGTTCATTGTTATGCATGAAATTGTCCTAATAACCTCTCGTAATCTTCACCGCAGGGCAGAAGTATGCATTTTAACAAGTGAATGTGTGCGCGTGGCAGGAGGTGGAGGGGAGTCATTGCTGAGTTCCTCTGGGGCAAGACGAAGAGGGGAATTCAGGGAAGGAAAAGAATGAGAAAAGATGTAATCCCTGAAACACGCGAGTGCTTGACATAAACAAACACGCTGGGAGGATTTCAAAGAGACGGCTCCTCAACGGGAATCCTCTCGTGCCGATGGGAGATAAGAAAGCAAATGCAGTGAAGAGAAGTATGAACACATACTGTCTGCCCACACACACACACACACAACACCAGTGCCAGGGCCCTTTCTCTTTCATGTGTTATCAGGCAAAGATTCGGTTGTTTGTTTACCGGCAATTTCCCTTGTCACCAGCTTGCAGTCTATATCCATAGCGATGCCGTGCCTGGAATGTAACCATGTAACGGGGGAATTTCCCCATGCTTTACTGATAAGCTCAATGAAGCTTGCCTTGTCTTGCATTTGGAAAACATCTGTCGAATTCTTTGGTCATAATGCAAACTGTGTATACTTCTGTCAGTGTGTGAGCTAAGTAGGTGAGAATACATAGTATGCTGAGAATACCTGTGTACATGTCAGCGCAAAAATACAGGTGGTGGACATCATATGGACACCTGAAGCAATGCATTATGCAATCCAACAGCATCCCTCAACAAGCTGTTGTGTTGTACGCACAACCGGTGCGTTCCAGTTTTCTGTTAATTCTGCATCTATTCCAGTTGTCTTTATTCAGTCAAAAAGAGAAAATACGTTTCTTGCCATACTTAAATTGTATTAATGGTTCAAATGTAAATGTAAGATTCATTTGCATATCTAATCAGCAACATAAAATAAAACTGCAGACTTCAGCTGACTTCATATATTTAAATAATATTTACTCTACGGGGGGCAATATGGATAAAATCTTGCATCATAGGATATTGCAATCATGATTTATAGTGTGATGTTATAAATTTTATGAAAAATACAATATTGCTTTGAAGCATCATTGCCTGCAGCAACTGCCTAACTCACTCAGAGAGATTAAAGGCATAGCACGGTAAGAAAATATTCAATATTTTCCATAATATTGAAAATGTATGTCGATACTGTTTATTTCGCAAAAGTATTTTGACAACTATCTCTAGTATCATATATGACATTGAGCAGTACACTTAAATTTTGATACAGATCCATGGTGATGTTTGGAAAACCTTTAACCACTGTGAGGTTGGTGGAGTTCTTCTCTTGGGTGTTGTTACAGTTGATTGAAAGGAAAAGTCCACAGTATTTATACAGCACAGCATGCGGGCACGTGATGAGTGATTCAGTAAAGTTGGTGGACAGTTCATGGAAGGAAAACTTCGACAGCCCACATCACTGTTGTCAGTTCTTTTCAGTACCTTTACGGGAGCTGTTGGGCCGGCTGGAGGCCTTCACAAAACAGAATCAGCAGCACACTGAAGCTGGAGTATATGATGCTCTTTGATTTAAGCCTTCTGCAAGCCTGAGACCTCCTGATGTTGGAAACCAGCCTGAGGCAGTCAGTCTTGACTCTTCCAGTTGTCCATTATTTACCACATCACTGTGCATTGGAGAGGAGGATGTGGAGTCAAGTGTGCACTCCAAAGAGCTCAAGAACCAAACTACCAGAGAGATTGGTTAACTTTCATTCCCTCAAAACTCTGACATAGTGCGGTCGATTGTTTTGTAGGGCAGCTGTAAGGAGTTCAGATAGTTAAAGGCTTCGAGGTTTTGTGGTTTTCAAACCCACAAAAACAGATTTGGCTCTCGCCACTGGCAATTCTCCCGCAGCTAGCTTGCAGGAGAGATTCTTCCACAGTGCCCCTGACTGTCTGTGACTCACACACATAAGCACATGTTAAAAGACTCATACCCCAGTTAATAACCGTATCTTTTAACCAGGCATTTGAAAACAGACTTTGTAGAATAATGATAAACATTCACTCGCATGACCTCTTCATTCACTGAAAATTTCAAAAGCAGGGAGAATAGTTTGTGTGTACTTTAAGACGCTGCAGTAAACAGCTGTAAATCAGTAATGAAAAAATCAGAGGTTTGATATATACGAAAAGACACAATGAAATAGACACATGCAAAATGAAGTTTTTTCTTTAAAAGAATGTCCCACCATTACGTCCAAGCACGAACAAATCAAGATAACCTAGATCTGCTAAGAGGAAAGGTCTGCACCTAATTTACCCAAATGTGTCTCATGCTCCAGGTCTTGAATTACAATTCAAACACAGCATCAGGTAGGTCTCAACTTCTTCTCGACTTCATTTGTCTTGCACCACTCATTCCTGCTGTCTGCGTGTTGCTTTGCATTGGAAGCTTCCCCACTTCATTCCCTTGAACTTTTGTACTCTAGTACTGTATCAGTACTGTATCACATCTGTGCCTACACAGAGCTCTTCACAGTTCCTTCCAGCTTGCCTGGTATTTAAAATGTTAAGGAGATTTCCATTCTTTCCTCCCAAACCACAGTCATTTATCTTTCTCCTCCTGCCAGCTGATCTCTTCCCTCCATGGTTTGCCTGACCTCTCTTTTTCCTCCCGGCTGTACGTTTCACTGACACTGCCTTCCTCTTCTGGAAATACTGTGAGCTGTGATTTGCTACCTGTAGCTCAAATATTTCTCATCCTAGACCCCTGTTTTCTCATCATTTCAGGACAGCATTGACTTTAATCTTATCGGTCACTGTCAGTTATGAGACCACTTGTCTTAGAGTTTCCAAGGCTCTCCAGTAAAATGCAGAAAACAGCTTCTTCAAAAACAAATCCCAAATCACCCGAGGTCTTTTGAGTAAATCAATGTTTATGCTATAAAGATACACAGATCTCATTTATTTTTGCAATAAATATCACTTATTATGCTCATATTTGCCCAAAGCTTTCCATTCAAGTGATTACCAGAATCTTTACAAAAGGCGCAGCGGGCGATGATAGCAGAAAAATCATTACACAATCATCATTAGGCCATTCATCTTCATATATGCAGTTCTGCGGGTAGACCAATAATGTCATTGATATTTTTGTGAAGTAGACACTAAAGAATGGGCCGGTCGTCCTCTTGAAACCAACAAATTAAAATTGAACTAACATGTCACTTTAATTGAAATAAAACAAGACAAATCTGACAAATGGATGGCAAGACGTACATCATATGGTAAAGAGGGATTGCTGGAATGTAACTGCATGTGGGGAAATGTACTTCTGAGTAATTTAATTTTAATCCGACAAGTATAAAGGAGGAAATAATACTTCATGCTGTATTTTGAGTGCTTGCTTTTGTGAATGTTTTGGATTTGAGAAAACAGGGCCACTCGAGGTGGGGCCTGTGGGCCAAAGTTGGCTTGGCACAAAGTTCAATTTGTCCTGCCAGATGTTTCTATAGCAAAAAAATAAATAAATAAATCATTTTTCATGATCTGAGCACAGCAGGCAGAGTAACACTTTGTGCAGAAACCCAGTCAGATTAGGGAGCATGGGATGCTTGTACCATTTTGTGTCTTAACAGTGGCTCGTCATTGTTTCAGCTATCGCCCGGCTTTCAGGGATCTAAAATTATAATGCATCTTCTCTTCTCTGTCTAAACAGTTCATGGCTTCTGTCAGCCAGTTCTGGAGTAGATGCACAGCGAATGACACATGGCTTATTTGGGCTCCCTGGTAAGTTGCACGAAGGTGACATCATGGATGTTAATTTTAAAAAATGGACACCATGTTTCAAGATGGCGTCCCATTATAATGTAGATGAAACACCATCCTCCTCTTACCATTAAAGAAAACAAAGCAGCAGAGAAAATCATTTCATCAAAACCACTGGCTCATTAGAGTACAACTCTCTGACAAGTTCATATTCATTTGCCATAAGTGACAGCATGTTCAGATGTCTCTGTGTCTAAATCCTTGATGCTTTAAAAAATGTTCCAGATATAACTATCTGACAGCAATTCTGTTGCCTTTTCTTCTTAGATTCATCATTTTCCTTCTCACTTAGCAAGCTACTTTACAAAACTTCCATACAAATATTTCATTTACATGTCTACCTCCATATAAACAGTCCTTTTACAGATATTTTTACCTACCTACCAAAATCCCCAAGAGTCACGCCTTGACTCCAGGGCCCTGGGCACATGCCCACTTTGCCCATGAGGTGATCCATCTATGCATCCCTTTCATTCCAAAGAAAGTTCAGCTCAGTGGATGCATTTGCTGAGGAAAGGTTTTTCAGGCTTTCCCCGGCCTCCACATGTTTGGGCCCATACAGGATATGCTCTAAAGTCTTCATGTTGGCTCCTAACACTCATAAATGAGATTACAGTAATTTACTACTAGAATATTTACAGCTATTTGACACTTTTCTTTTTATGGAACCTAATGACTCAAATTCTTATATATACTACAAAGATTATACAAAGTGTTTTCAGGAAGTGGACTTGCAGTTCAAACTGTGGCCACAGCACCTTAACTCAGGGCCTCAGGTGTCATACTGTTGAACACCGGAGTTCATTTTTACACACCCTTATGCTGCCTTTATATTTTATTTGGCATTTGATTGTTTCAAGTTTTGCAAATCTGGTTTATTAAATTATATCTGGCATTTTTGATCCCCACATCCTCCTATCTATATCTCAGCTACTCCGTTTCTATGTCTATTTCTGACTTCACCACCGCACACTCGCCATGGGGTTCCTTTTGATTTTCCTCTACTAGCTCCACCATCGCATTCAGTATAGACTGTGATAATTGCAATGCTGATGACACGCTGCTTTACCTTTTTAAAACGTCACTTGCTGTGACTCTGGTCATCATCCCCAGCTGGATGTCTGCCCTCCACCTCAAGCTCAGTCTTGACAAGACTTGAGCTGCAGTTCCACTGTAGACAAACATGTCCTCTGCTCTCCGTCACCATTCACTTCACCGCAGTGCCACAGTCCTGTCAAGACTAACGAGTGTCTCCATGTGAACCCTGACAACTGTCAGGGACCAAGAAATTAGACTTGAGGAGTTTCTGGTGGGATGAAAAAAAAAAACAAGGATGTCATTTGTCTAGAAGAGTCGGTAGATAATATTTGATCCGTGATTTTCAGACAACCTGTCTAAAGTTACTTTCATTGCGAAAGTTTCTAGTAAAAATATATTTCAAGGTAAATGTTCGTATTCACAAAAGGATTGCAAAAAAGTCTGTGGTGCTGGAAACGCAGACAAAATTGGGTTTTGGGTGATATGTATAAATCAAAACCAGGGTGAGACTTAAAACTGAAAATACTAGTGTGTACCGTATGTGAACTTGCTCACTAGATTTCATGTACAAATATTCATACTAGAAAATGAATTATTAGGTTAAAAAAATGGGCATATGTAGTGTAATGTTATATTATTTATCAGGTTTTCACTTAAAATATAGAAATGTTAGACTATGTTCTTGATTTCACATTGTATATGTTGTTTTTCTCTCAGGTTATGAAGATGTCCTCAGTTTGGTGATTAAACTTTGACAGATTATTGTCTGCCCTGCCTCCCCTGCACTCTTTTTCTACTCTGTGACATTTAAAATGTCAAAATAGTTTTCTTTTATATAATTTATTTATATTCTGACATGTATTATTTGTCTCATTTTAAGGATGTTTATTTTATTGGTGGTTGTCTCAGGCATTTGGGTCTGATTGGTTTTTACACTCCATGCTTCAGTATAAAGACGTGTTGTTTCACTTGGTGAATTTGATGCCCAGTGACGGTCCCAAAAATTGTTTTTGTAATAAACTCAGTGCTGACAGTGTGCAGGACCTTTAAAAAAAAAAAAAAAAATCTATAAAATCTACTGAGGTATTAGTTTCACGGTTTCAGCAGCTGTGAGTTCATGGGGATGGGTGATTACATGGAAGGTTCTCTGTGTAAATATTCTTCCAACAGTGATTTGTTTTAATAAGGCACGCGATATGCTTGATGTTCAGGAACACATTACTAAAATTTTCATGATTTAGTGGCTCGTGAATCTTTTATGTATCTGCTCAATGCACAGACTGTGTTGTTAAGTATAAGGAGCGCGCTTGTATGGCGTTTCTATGTCTTTTCTAAGTGTGTTCATACATTTTGTACTAAATGTTCTCCTGTGTGTGTTGCATGTTGTTGAGAACACACACCTTCCTGTATATGTGGTGCGAGTTTCGATGTCCCATCAGTCCTTGAACACTGACCCAATGTCCTATATGTGAATTGGCCATTTCTCCAGGCTCTGACAGCTGGGGGGCAGGCGTATCGCTGCCTGCCCGGGCAGACAGCTGCTCCTTTCCCTCGTCCTGTCCTCTAACAGTGGAGCCTTGTGCGGCATCCACCTCTCCTGAATGTCAGCACTCATGTAACTACCTTGAGCTCACATCACAAGCCCTGTGCGTTTTTCCTCTTCAACCCCCACCGTCTGTCTGCTCCCTCTCTCTTTCTCCCAGAGGACCAGTCTGTTTATCTGTCGCACATTTGCACCTCTCCTTTGTTTATGTTTCCCAGCATCTCTACTTTCTGCAAGAATGCTGGCAGGTTATAAACTTCACTGCTCCGGAGTGAGAACTTTGCTGTATAGTAAACATCTTGTCACATTCCATGAGTCATAATTCATCACCTTATGTTATATACTAAAATATCCCTCTTACAAAACAACCAGGGCATTTCCTAAATATAAGTGAAGAAAAGGCTTACAGCTACTATCATTTAGACATCAAATAGGTGGATATACTGTGCAGTATTTGTCTTCAAAGATGCACTGAGAGCACTTGTGGTATTGGGTGGGTGTGATATTCTAACCTCATATTTAGGAATGCAGCCTGTGTGTATTTTTGTTATGAAGGAAAATTATCTCGTGGGCGAAAATAAGCACCTTGGACACGGTTGAACTTGCACTCAGATGCATGAACTTGCGCTCAGATGCATGACACCATGTCAAGTCCAGCCAAGGAATGCAGAGGAATGCTAATGCAGGAGGCGCTTCAGCTAAGTTGGGCTACCACATCAAGACATGAAGGATGGGGCCGATCCCGTCAGCTCGTCTTCACGGTAGAAGGCTGCAGGAAAATCAGTCACACTCTACTTGCAACATGACTGATCTTAGGGGTCAGAGGGCAGAGCTGTAAAGGCGCTCGGTGGAATAAAGATGCATAAGCGCGGCAGTGTGGGGAAATCCAGTGATTTATACTTCAGCATAAATATGGAACAGAGGAAGACGTAGGATGAAAGAAAATGGAAATATCAACCAGGCATAATAGAAACAAATTAATCCCGTCACACTCGGGGTGTTTTTTCAATTATGGCAAATGATCAATTAATCTATAGTAACATCACTAATGAATGCGCACCTTCATATATAATGTTGCTGATGGAAAACATGACTGCAAATTCAAAGGGTATATGTCTCCTGGTACAATGTGGTTGATGCTGCTGTGGGACGACGCAAACGCTAATCTAATTAAACATGCAATGCCAAACGTATTTCCTTTTATGCTTGAGTGTGTCTTTCATCTTTTCAGTTCATTTCTGAATCTTACACGTCTCATTATAACATGTGGTGTCACAGACGTGTGCAGAAATGTTCACAGGGAAATTTCTCAATTTACTCACCGCAGACGTGTTCGGTTTCATTCCACAAATGAACAGAAATCTAGTGCAACCCAGACCAAACTTAGGCTCTGGTTTCCGTAGGAGTTAGGCTGATATTAAGAGATTATAGATCCAATTTCACCATCCAGTCGTCCCGGTGATTATTCTTACCTGAAACCTGTATATATTGCATCATGTGAGTGTTATTTCATCTAGCAAGAGTTGCAGGAGTTTGCACAGCTCCTCTTATGATGCTGCCAGTGCACAGTTGTGCAGATTGTGAATACATGTAATAATTAACAAGTGATTATATTTTGATTTATTTGATTTATTTAATTAATTCAGTTGATTGAATAGGTTATGCTGTGTCATGATTGTTTTAGATGTGATTGTTCCAATGTATGCAGAACAACTTCACACAATCTTGTTTTTGCAGTATTTTATCCTCGGCGTGTACTCCTGGACTACATGACATCTCTGCAGGGTGTGGTTACATTTCTGACATTTCTGGTGGATGTGTTCAGAGCTGAGACAGACTTGGAAGTTTCAACCAAAGAGAATGGTTGATATACCACTTTACAGCCTGGTGTTGAGTTACTGTACCGTTGAGGTCCTTCTTTTGTTTCATCCAATATGACCTAAAATATATGGTGTTTCTCTAAATGTGTGTATTGCAATGCCGTCTGCCAGAATTTGCTTGGATTTTGATCCATGCTGTCATGGATTGAGGGATGACAATGTTTGTTTCTATCCACACTGGTCAAAACTAAACTAAAAATTAAAACTAAAAGATCTCAAACACTGTTGAATGGGTTGCCAATAAATATTGTGCAACCTCAGGATGACTAGTAATGACATGCTACATGTTATTAAAATAATATTCTAAGCGATAATTAATTAATAATGAAGGCATTTAACACAGTTGGAAAATTAACAAATACATCAACATGATTTTTAAATTGAATTAAAAAATTCCTGGCACTGTTGTCCCTGTGAACAACATATATTTAAAACCTGTAATCTTCCTTCCTTAAGCGCACATAAATTAAATTTCCCAGCCCACACATACAGCTGGGTGTGAAAGAAATGATTAAAGAAGAATGCGCGCTCAGAACCTTGAAAATCCTTGTATGTCAGGCCGTGTCTTTAAACCTTGATCTCTTAAATGCAAATCCTCGCCAGAGGTCATGTGTTTTTCACGCATGTGAGCGCACGTTTCCTCAAGTTTAGATACTTTGAATGCTGTTTGAATTAACATGCCTCACGTACTGTGTGTGCATGTGTGTGTGTGTGTGTGTGCGTGTGAAACTGTGGTTATTGTTTTGTTCTGTGTCTTTGTGTGTGACAGTTTGGTGATTTGTCGGGTGCCAGTACCAACTGGTTCATCCAGCTTTCTCAGAGCTCTCCTTTAGAGGAAGTGTCTTTATGTGAATGCTGGTTTCACCATCTTCCACACTTACCAGAGACACAACTGGCTTAGTCCTTTAAGTGGTACAGTAAAACCTTGTCAATTTCTGCGTCACTGTGAAAGAAAATGCACAGGTAATCATTATTGTGTGTATGATTTCCAGGACGACAGTGATTTATTGCGGTGGCAGTTTTACTGCACATCCCCCGCTCTTTAATTTTCCTCTTGCACTCTCTTTCTCTCTCTTAACCTGCACGGCCTTTCCTCACACATGTGGATTTGGAATGTAAACGATCACCCTGAGGGTCAAAAGGAAAAGGTCGACCATTTTCATGCAATGCTTAATATGCAAATTTCAAGGCAAATATCGAGATCTTGCAGCCGGCAGGCACACGACTAAGTGACTTATATTCTTCAGCGGGGGCGATTGTGGCAAAAGATGATAATTACTTTCATTTCTGGGAGCAGATTGCACATACCAAAGCTAAGAGTTAATGAAGCACATAACGTGCATGTAACTGTAAAAGATTCTTTGTTTTTGTCTCCGAAGATCAGATTTCATATATTTTATTGTACTGCAGCTGAAGGAGAAAAAGGATTGTTTGCTCAGTGTTTGCTGTCACTTGTGTTTATGTGCCGGTGTGAAGAATTTCTCTGTTCCCCCAGTCGGCGTAAATCTCAGGTGCAGGGAGGTATGTAGTTGTGTGTTTATGGAGCTTCCTGCAGAGTAGATTGGGGTAATTACACATCTAAAGCCCCTCATATAACAACAAGCTCTTTGTCCCACCGACAGGGTGCCTAGCTCGAGATGGAGGTCATGGAGTGCACTCAGACAACACCAGTCCAAGGATCAGATTTAAACGTCCGTCATTGGATTCAAGACACACAAACAGAGACGCATGCAGCATGTGGATGAGTGTGTGAACACACGGATATGTGTGGAGGTGCATCTTGTGTACAGAAAGTGATGCTGGTACTTTTTTTGTTTGGCCAGACGAATTTAAGTTTAAGATATTCCCTCTCTACCACAGGGGAATACAGAGTAAGAACTCAAAGGGGGGCTGATTTCAGTGCAGTCGATTCACTGTAAACTTTCCAGTAACGCAGAGAATCTCATTTGCATTCTGCCTTGGAGGACGTCAGTGGGTGGCATTCGGAGAGCAAATGTCAAGAGATGGGGGTGTAATCAAAGCAGGGAAGTGAAAACATTGAGAAACTCGCTAAAAAATGAATGATTCTGTTTAACATTCCCCAAGGACTTAACATTTTTAAAGGTCAGGTTAATGTTCTAGAAGTAGCACTCGGGTTTTTTTTTTCTGCCCTAACAAAATACTGTGTCACCGCTCAGCGGATGTAAACAGACGCTCCAACCTACATCCTCACTTCAGCTAGCACCCACCACCTTCAGAGCAGAAGCACAAACCCACATGGAAGCACGACATCGCCGAGTCTCATAATTAAAACAGGAATTTCTTGAAAAAAGTAAACATCCCTGTACTGAAATAATTTATTTATGTAGATTTATTTGTTTGTTCGTTACACAGTATTGTCATTTATAGAGAGTGTTTAACAAGGACTCTACATCCAGAATAATGACTGCTCTCAGAAAATTGCCTACTACTATGAGAATCCATTCACAGAGGTTGTAGCATCAGGTGATATGACATAACACATATGTAAATAACCGCTGGGAAATACAACAAAAATAAAAATGAACAAACTCTTCTGCATTACAACTGAGAAAACGCTGGGAATCTGGCAAACATGCTGGTGATTTGAATGATGCTGTGTACTGCAGGAAACTGTATTCTCAGCTTGACGTCACAGAGAAAGAAAGGTACAAGTATCGGAGGAAGTGACTCACTCCTGTTATTATTAGCGAGCAGGAAATTGAGCAGGTGTTCGCTTCAAGAACAGACTGGACTGATAACTCAAAGTCACTGGACAAGAAAGGGCAGAGACCTTCTCTTTGCGAGGTATGTTCGAGTAAATCGTTGTTACAGCTCGCAGGCTTTTCCAACAGGCAATATGGACACGCTGGTGAAACCTGCTGGGTTGTTGCCCTCCGACAGTGAGAGGATGAGGCTGTAACGCAGGCGTGATCCGACACAACACCTCCTAAACTATCAACAGTAATTTAATGCAGGTTTAAACCTCTGTATCGTCTCCCTACTGCACAACAAAGAGAGGGTTAGGAGCATTCAGTGATCTTTGTCCCAAAAGCTTTAGCCTCTGCAACCACGAGAGAAGCTTTGGATTCATCCATACAGCAGCAGTTTATCACATATAACACATCAGTGGGTCCACAGAGGGCCACGTTTAGAAAGAAAGTAGGTGTCAACAAGCTTTAATAAAAACTATTTCACTTCAACAAAAGTGTTCGATGTGCAAATAGAGACATAAAGAGCGCCTCTAAAAATGTGACTTCAATTTTGGTGATTTTCATGTTTTCACTTCAATCGAAGAATTACACGCTCCTCTGCGGCTTGAGAAACCTCCACCACATTTGGTCTTATGAAAGCCTTTGAAATCCCACTGGATAAACTGAAAAATATGCTTGGTGGTCATACTCCTGAAAAGTTAGAATTTTGAAGAGCTGTCACTCGGCGGCAGCGACATGTGCTATTCCAGGCTCTTTGAAACAGGATGAAGGACACGTATGTAGAGCAAAAGTGTCGTGATACATGTTTGTCTCAATGTCAGAACATGAAAAACTGATGTTACACACTAATATAATAGTCTAATAGTCTAAGAGTTTAAATAGAAAAGATGAATCTGGAAAGGAAAAAAAAAAGGTTTTAATGACTACAGGCATCCTGTTTCACCACCCTACCAGCTGTCTCAGGCACGGGTTGTTTGGACAAGAAACATTGTAGGGTTACGTCAGCTGTCCAAACTCTATACCAGCATGGTGCGTCTAATGGAAACACAATGATGCCATCGTGATCTGCTGCCAGTAAACAGTTCCAAGGTCTCAGGTTTTAGACTCAATGAGTGAAAACGATCCTGAAGGGTTTTTTTTGCAAGAGCACATGAATTAGAGCGGAGTGAAACAGTAAGGAAATGGAAAAGAAAAGTAAAGAAAACAAAACAAACAAGCAATGGCGGCTGCTGATGTGGAAGGAGCGATCTTCGTATTCATTACCCCCCACTTCTGGGCAGGTGGCTCTCACAATAAGACCTGCTGAGTGAAGTACTTGTGTGAGATTAATAGTTGCGATAAGGCTGTAATGAGAGACCGAAGGAGGGGGATAAAGGGATGGGGGTTAGGGTGAGACTACAGGAGAAAGAGAAGAGACGCACTGCGAGAGAGACGAAAGAAAAGGGACAGACTTTGAGAGGGAAACCCACCTGGCCGCCGGCCAGCGGGATGTCAGCGGTCTCTAGATTAGTGGCTATACATTACCCCGGCCTATTAAAATATTACATACACTGATTGATGCTGACAGCCTGACCAGAGGGTGGTGACTGTGTGGGCAAATGTGTCTGTCTTCATTTAGGCCCCGCTGCCTCCAAATCCCATTTCTATTGCCCAAGTCCTGCACACAACATGACTGCGGATTTCTTGAGGGCGTCTTCGACAGAAGTTTATGGGAAGCAATCTTAAAATCAACAAAGTGGAATTAAGTCATTGACTTGCTTTTCCGCCCTACAAAGGCGATGACTTTCCTTTGTGGAAATCAATTTGCAAGCACATCGTTTTGCTTATTCACCACGGTTCCTTTCGCCGTTCGGAGCCGAAGTCATCGGGGACGCTGCCACTGCAGCACAATGAACTCCAATGACACATGACCGTCCTCTCTTGTAATAAACTCTAGGGATGCCCCCCTCCCTCCCGTCCACCACCACCACCACCGCCACACATACACGCATTTGAACTTGAAAGCTCTGTCGGCCAGATCAGTAAATAATTACAGGCAGCCAGGCAAGCAGCGCGGTAATTGAATGTACAGCGAGTTGAGATATGGTGATGGACAGATTCCCATTAACCAAATCCACTTCATTGTCGTTCTCCCGAGGGAAAGTTATGTTCAAACAGAGCCTAATCCACCTACAGAGTAGTCTGACGCCTGTGCCGACAAAGTAAACCACAAGATTGACAGTATCATTCAGAGCAAGTTTACAGTGAGAACAGACTGCAGCACACGGTTGCACCTTGTCTTCGCTGTTTTATATTTCATCCTTGACCAGACAGACATCATCTACATTTGGAGCATTTCTGCTGAGGCGGTTTGTACTTGTGTGTGTGTGTCCTTATCAAGAGTAGAGAGTCGAGGTTGGAGGAGGTAGTCCCCTCCATTAAACACAGACACCATCTTCATTGCGGGCCTTTTACTCCGAACACTTTAGCGTACCACTGTTTGATGCGCTTGTTTGAACTTCCGACCTCGTCCTGGCGAAGCCATTCCAGCTGAGTGACCCCGCTCATGCTTCAGCGGTTCAAGGGAAGGAGTGCAACACATAGACGGTCCTGTCACATCGGCTGTGAAGGGCGTCTCATTTACAGCGCTGCTGTAGATTAAATTCTGGAGTCTGTCATGTACAATGGCTGTATTATTAACTAGACAGAAAGTTGATTAATGTGAGAGATGACCAATGGAGAAGAAAGCCCAGACTTCATTAAAGATCTAGACAAAATAACACTTTATGGAAAAAGAATTTTCACTTCACAAAATAAAACATGGACAAACAAATCAGTGCAAACTGCCACAAAAGCCAAAAAGTATGATTTGTCAACATCTTGTATTTCATATGTTTGTTTTGACTTCAACAACTGCTCATGATTTATGATTTGCCTGTGCTTTGAATTAGTTTCCCAAGTTTCAAGAAGAATTTCCTCACTGGAAAAATAACAGGATTGGATGCTAAGTCAAACACTTAAAGGTCCAATGTGTAAGATTTAGTGTGGCTCTACTTGCAGAATATGACATATATGGAAAGATAATATGCATGACTATGTTTTCATTAGTGTAAAATCACATGAAAATAAGGATTGTCATGTTTTTGTTACCATTTATATCTACAGACGCCGCAGTTCCTCATCCACAAAGTTCCACCAGCTCTTCAGAAGTCCAGACATAGACAAACCAAACACTGGCACTGGATAGGGCCTTTCACATTCTTTCATGTGTTGAACAGCCACTGTAGTTTCTCCTTCATGCTTGCAAGGAAAGGGTGAGACAAGGGGGTTGCGATCGGTAAATCCGCCGGCAGATACACACTTGTCCTTGGTGTGGTTTTAGTGTCCTAAATGTAACCAACTGTAAAAATGATAAGTCAAAAAGTGCAGATGTGGTTTGTCAACATTCATATGAGCTGTTGTGTGCTTTTTGTAAGACTATTCTTTTTTTTTTTTTTTTTTTGACTGTTTGATTTGGGGTTAGAGTTTCCATGTCTGATTAAGTAACCCGAGTGTCCTTTCTCTGTCAGACATTTTTTGTGGTCGTATGTGTTTGTCAGGGAAGTCTGGTTAAAATATTTCACCTGCGGTTTTGTTGGTTTAACCTCGTATGTGTGTGTGGTTTAAAAACATTTGCCAAATTTACCTGTCTGCGCACTTTTGCTGGCACCCGCCTCTGGAGCCTGAAACTGTATTCCTCTGTGTGACAATAGTAAGATGATAGTAGCGAGTCTCTCTTGTTTCCCTGTGGGACCCATTAGAAGCGACAGTATTAAACTCTGGAGCACATTCAGACACAACAAAACGTCAACATAACAAAATAAGCAGGGATCTGATTAGTTTGTCGTATATAATTCCGAGTATTTTCCTGCAAGTCGTCAATCCCATCAGTGACTCAGCAGCCGTCTAATTATGCTGCTGATGTTGGAGTGCTACATTCACATTTACTGAATTCAGTTACTATCAGAGTTAAAGATTAGTGCGAAGTATTGTAAGCAGACGAGGTTGGTGTTTCAAATATGAGTCTTAGAGTGTTTGTCATTTGTGTGTGTGCATAAGTATTCATGTTTGCATGCGTGTGTGTGTGTGTGTGTGTGGGTGGGTGCCTGTAGAACAGATGCTGTTGCCTCAGACTGCCTTACATGTCCTGTGGGAGTCCTTCATGTTTATTTCATCAGTTCTAGTATTGCAAAAGTATCACCTCACCTTGTGTTCTTAGGACACTGTGCAAAGGTTATATACTTAGGTTGTGTTTTTCCTTGCATGAATACACACATTAGCATGCAACGTTGTGCACCCTTGTGAATTTATTAAGTATACACAGACATACATTATCTGCTCGAGTGTGCGCAGTCTCAGAATGCAATGATTTAATTCCGTTCATTTGTCTCAAATGAAAGAAACATCATTTCCTTTGAACACATATGGTGTAAGACATCTTGTCTTTTCAGAAACAATGTTTTCTTTACTCTGGATGATCCACAGACCTTTGCTGTCAACTGTTTTGATATGAAAAAATGAGAATGTGAAAACAAGCTTTGTGATTTGGATGAACTGACCATTTAATAACTGTTCTAACACCAATTTCCATGGTGAGCAGCAGCTAAACCATGTTGACTCTTTGTACTTTAACTATGATTTGATGCTAATACTTTTGCACTTTCACTTGTATTTGTACATTGTGCTATTGCCACGTTTACTTAAGTAAAAGGTAAAAGAGAGTCCTTCTTCCACTACTGTCGCCATTGGTGAGATACTATTTTTGGCAGAAGTGATGGGAAAATACCAGCAGTGACTCTTTGATGAGTGGCCTTTGCTGAATGGTTTCTTTAATCATTCAAGCTGTGAATCAGGTGGACATGGGAAGAAAGGGCTCTAAACAAAAACACAAATGAAAACCTAAATTCCAAGCATAGCTTAGTCACTTGAGTCATGAGTCACAATGGGTGCACAGACATTAAAGGCTACATTAAATCCTTGCACGCCCAAGCAGCTGAGCTACCGGCAGGACTTGCTGCAGCCTTTAAGATGAGGTGTAGGAAGTGTCTTAATACAGAATAATGTCTGTTTCATCAGCTTAAATCAGAACGCACGGCCCCTGTTTCAGTTGAGGTTTCACTGCAACTGTAATTCATCTGCTACACTGCCTGCATCAACTCTTTGTTTTGCATTTTCAAGATGTACAGCTGACCAAAAACAGACCATGTCGTTAGCACTTATTCCCACAAGACGGTGCTTTTTGATCATGTTATATGACCACCTTTTGAAAAATTGGCAGCTCCTGCGCAAGAGTTTTGTGTTTGCTCTAGAGGCGTCCTGTCAAGTGTTTAGCTGGCTCTCTTCAATCAATGAAATTGGTCCAGTTGTGGTCCTAAGAAATGGCCAAAACCTACAGCAAGAGTAGTCCTGCAGCCTAAATACTCCATATGTTATTCAGTGATTCAAATCTTGACACAGTCAAGAGTCATGCAAAGAGTCACTGAGAGACAATGATTAAACTAATGTCTTACTTCATTGGAACTGGAGCATTGAGCCCCTTGTAGGGGCTTTAAGCACATTCTTTTGACCAAATAAGTGCCAAAAACTCTGAAACAAACACCAATGATGCATACCAAAATTAACTTCAACTTTCAACTTAACTTTAAGAGTAACTAATAAACTCATTATCTTTGTGTCCTGGTTTTGAGAACATGAATGGACTACTTTTCTGTTACCTGTTTTGCAAATCTCAGGTGTCACAATGTCCTCGAACACACTGACAAGGAGACTTTTTCTTTTTTTTTTTTAAATGGTCCCTGCTTGCAGCTGCATTAAAAAAAATAGGACAACAAAATGTTGACTGTGATGGATTACCTATTGCAAGCAGAGTTCAAGCAAGTTCAGGCTGATTTTCATAAAAAGTTAAGAGTATGCTCTGCAATTAGTAACTTACAAAGGCATTGACTGTCTCTAAGCCTTTTATTTACCCGTGATGCAATGTCCTATGACCTTGGTTATTTGTGGCAATTCAAGCATAATGACCTTAAGCAGCTTTAGCAAATAATCTTGTAAGGATTTAGAATATAGTTTTTGTAATATGTACTTACTTGCTGCACGATCTTGCCCATGCTTTACATGTCTGCTATGAGACTATATTGCTTCAGCCTGGATTTACTTCAGTTATATTTCATGTTTCAACTGTTTCTTTGAGGCCAGTGTGCATCTGTTCTGTCTAGCCAAATAGAGAAGAGAGGTATAGTCGACCATCTGGAGACATCTGCTCCATTTCCAGCCAACACAATCAGGTCACAAGGAGTGTGGACTCCCAAAACCTGCAGGGGCTCTCAGATAGCAAATCAACCTCTGTACTGTACCTGAGGGACAGATAGGAGGCATTTAGAGGAATTCAGATGACTCTAATTATAGGGTTTCTCTCTCTGTGGAATGTGGAAGAACAAACCAAGTGTGGTGATACGTATACTTTTGGTGACCAAAGAAAAGGAACATGAGTGAGAGGGAGAGACAGAGGCAGGAAATGAAGGAGGGACTACGTTTGACAAAGATGAATGTGGGAAGCCTCCGTTTATCTCCGATCCGTTCACTTACACGTCCACTTGAATACAAAGATGGAGACATGCGTGAGATTTGCCTGAGTTTGGGAGAGGGTAACAAGTAACGACACTACATTTGAAGCATTTTTTCCCCCAGTACCCTCACTAAAAAACAACAACATTAGCATCTGTTTGTTCAAGCACTTAAAAAGACCAAATGGTTTTCCAAAGTGGGTCACTTTGACACGAGGGACAGCTGTTCGCATCCCATCTCCTGCCAACTGTCAGTGTCCTTCTTTTACCCATGATCTTGATATATCGTACATAACGGACATAACGTTGTTGCCTAGAACGTTTTGGTGATATGGATCACATAGGAAGGCAAAAAAAAAAACAATGTTGTACTGGCAAAACTAGCACCAGATCAGAAAACACAGATCAAGCAATCCCCTGGAAAATGAGGAACAAAGTCCGCAGTCCAAAGGAATTTTCCAAAGATACTGACTTTGAATAAAGAGACTCTCTCTGTGTGATTCTTCAGACAGTGCTTCCTTCAGACTGTTTGGGAGACACAAGCAAATAATTAAAAACACTTACAAGCTGCATGCACTTGTGATGCATTCACGGTGAAACAATTCCAAAATATGTAACTCAGATTTAAAATATAACTATTATACACATGTAATAAAAACACACATTCTGAGTTTTAATTTCATCTCTACTGGAGGCGCACCCACTTATGCACTGAATCATGTTTTCTCCATTGGAAAAAATACCTATTAGAGTACTGCATTGATTTCCCCATTGGAAGGGCAACGTTTGAAGGATGGCAACATGTTTTCTTCACTGGAAGGGTACCCGTTAGTACACTATGTCATCTACGTTCTCCATTGCAAGGACACCCATTAGAGCACTCTAGAGGGCACTATCGTGTTTACAGTTCATTGGTTTACAGTGGGTTTATTAGAGCTTGCAGCTGCCAGGTCTGGCCTAAAATAATGGTAGGACAGTGGTGAGGGTGAACCAAAACAGTAAAGTTGTGGACTGAAGTTAAAACTCACTAAAGCTCCAAAAAGCCAAAGGAGAGCTGAGGTGATAAATCTCTGTTGGTTCGTCGCTACCAGCGATACATTACCACATGGTCATTTGATGTCTTATTATAGTGAAAATATAGATTATGGTTGCCATGGTCAACAAGGGAATGGAAATTAGGTATTTGTTTTCTTCCTTTTCTATGTATAGCCTACAACACCTACACACAAACGTCAAGTCAACTGTACAGCTCAGCTTGCTTCCTGGTTGTAAGATGTTACAGAAAACATTATTGCGTCTCCTCACAGATACCTCTGTGCTTTATTAGTATGCAGCCAACACCTCTCCGTGGGAAGACCAAAGTGAGAGGATTATGTTAGAGCTTATTAGATTGAATCAGACTTAACAGGTTGTGTTGAGCCGCTGTCTTTGCAGACACAAAGCATCCTCAGAGATAAGGCCGTTTTTTACTGTTTAAATTTTCAATAACCTTTCGTATCTTATCGCCTTCTAAAACTATTCTATGCTTTTCACCTTCTGTTCTCTGTCCTCACTCGACATTACTCTCTACTCACTTTTCAAAAAAAAAAAATCATCCCCACCTACTGCTCTCAGCCAAACCAACTTCCCATCAATAAGAAAGTATTTTTTGTTGTGTTCCTCCTTTCTCTGCAGCTTTGTGGGTGTATGAATCTCTGGTGGCGTTGGTTTATAGAGCTGCTCTCTTCTCCTAAATGATATGAGGCCTGCCTTCTACAGCAGAAGCAGATAAGAGTTTAATGCATTACCCCGCAGAGCTGCATCCACCACTGGCCTCATAAATCACATCATGGTTGTACTTTAGCGCTGTGAACGGGTTACAGCGGTTGTAGTGTGGTTGGTGTGTTTGGGATGGAGGTCTGCTGATCCCCAAACACTTGCATTCATATGCTTGATGATATATCACAAACACATATGACATTGTTTGTTGATGTTAAATTGATTTTTTTTCCCCCATGGGTTCCTTCTCTGTGGAATTAAAACAAAATCTAACCCCTTAAATTAATGACCATGATGGAAGTGGGAACAGATTTCTACAAAACATTAGTGTGGCCAACTGGCCACAGAATACATATAAGTCAGAGGCAAACATTGTCGGCTGGACTGGAAGCGTGGCCAGAAAGGAAATAAGCTGATGCCAAACTGACAAGACAATCATCTTTGTCTTTGCCTGAAGACTGTAAAGCAAATTGTTATTCTGAGTGCATAAGAAACATGATAGCAATTCAGACTAAGGCCAGGTCCAAATGTGAATAAACTTGTGGGTGCCACTACAGAAACAAGCAGAAGATAGGGTTATTTTGGTAACTCTCTGTTAGACTCTGGTAGCTTTCCATTAGATTCTCTTAAAAGGTTTGGTTTGTAATATTTGTCTGAGTTATTTGTTTATTTCACTTTTACCTTTTCTTCATTAAAATCCTGTGAAGTACAGTACATTTTTTTCTTCCATCTGTTCAGCCTTTAAACTTAATTATATGTCACTAAAATTGGACTTCCTGGATCACATTTCATATCCCAATCAATACAGCCCCATGCCCCTTATAGAGTATGTTATTAACAATGCCTTGTGCACAAAAGTCTGCTGAGTGTTCATTATTGGTGGTTGGCAGATTGCTTGGCAGATTGCTTTATCTTTTCAGCTGGTTATCAGCGACAACTCCTCCCTTGATCTGTCTGAACCTTTTTCTATCTGTAAAACAAACAAACTTCAGAGCACCCAGATAACTAACACTCATTACTTATAGCATTTATCACTGCAGACTTGATACCTTATTGCAAAGTCAGTCTGTAAGAGGTAAGAAACACCCCCTTCCTGTTGTCTAATTTATATATTATTAGTATGTGGGCCCTTTGTCTGTCCTCCTCAATGTTTTGGTTCTGTTTAATGCAACAGTCTGAAGATTCTTTGTGAAATCTGGTCCGAAGTTGCTATAATTAACCTTTTTAACCCTGGGCACATGTTTGATTTCCGGATGGAAATGCACTGTTGCACCATGTTGTTTCTAGCTGTATGAATGTTGAGCACAGCATTACGATGGATGAGAAAGAGCGACTCAATCTACCTTCTCAATCTTTTTCTGTTTTCTCTGGCGGTTGGCTTTGTAGGAAAAAAGCCAAGAAGTCATGGACAAGCCCTCCTACCCCCCATCCTGTCCAATAAGAGTCAGCGACCCCGGCGATCCTTTGAGGCAGACATCATTGTTCATGATTGTTTTAGTTACGCCGTCTGCGTCAAACCACCCTGTGTTGGAGTCCAGTAGGACTGGGTTGCCTCACCACTTCATCATGTTGGATTAAGTCAAGTGTCTCCACCCTGGCTGCATGCCAGCAGAGGTCAACCTGGGCAGCCTGCCTATGAAAACACAACAGTCTCCCCTCCTTTTTCAGTTACTCTAACAAGAAAGAGCACTACAGGGACGGGAGGGTGTGTGTTTAACTAGCGTGTGGAGTTTTCTCAGATAAGTATCTCTGAAAGAGGCCCCCCTCAATTCAAGTAGGATTGGCTAACCACTTCAATGTATGTGCGTGTAAGTTTCACTGCATGTGTGCTTAATGTGCGTGCGTGTGAGAGTTGTTATAACCATGTCAGTCTGGGTTAAATCCATCTGCAGTCCCCATCGCCAGCTCCACCCTGTCTTTAAGGAGTGATCTCACCTTCCAGATGGTTCATTGTTCTCGCAGTGTCTGTTTCAGCCCCAGCCGACAACCAACGCACGCTTCTATAAAAGTTTGCCGAAAGTGTGTTTATGTGCAGACTCATAACTTTGCTAAGACAACACCCTCAAAATAATTAAAGATCTTGAGCTAGTAGCTCTCAGTCTGTTTCTTTATTTCAGTATGTACTGTAAATCTATAGTTCGGTTTAATTTGATATTCTGATTCACCAATGAGTCAGTATAAAAGCAGTGTTCTTATCTAGACGCTTTAAGTGCGGATGTATTGAAGTAAATCTGCTGTATTTTTATAATTAATAAATAAAGATTTCGCATTCTTTACAGCTTTTAAAGAAAAAAAGATACAAGTAAGCTACCACACACCTTAATGTCAACACCACACAATCTGATTTCCATAGTAACCCAAGTTCACAATCACGTGAACTTGGGTTACTATGGAAATCAGATTGCAGTACTATGAGTCATGTATAAATGCATTTACTATATCAGATTAATCTGGGGAATATTATTCACTCATATTGCTGGAACTGGAACAGGAACTGGCTCAGACTTTATCGTAAAGCATCATGATATTGTTCATGCGAAGAGATATTTATCCAGAGCTTTTTTATTGCAGAATGAGCTTTAAATCAACAAAGGTAAAGTCTGAGCATTTAGCTATCTGATTGTCATCTGCCTGCTAGACTTCACCCAGTTCCTCATGATAAGAAACCAGAAATCCCTCAGAGCTGTGAACTATTTACCTCCAAAAAAGCGTTCAGTCATAACCCTTTTTCACGATGCCTTGTTTCCTGCTTTAATCATGTTTTCGTGCCATCGTTCCTTTAATGCCAATCAGTGCGTGAGAACAACAGTCATTCTATTCAAACCTGGCGGTGTAAGGTAAACACAGCTTGCAATCTGCAACCAAAGATCAGTGTTTCCACAGTGGCAAACATGATGAGGAGGGTGTCATGCATTTGGTGTGACAAGCAAACACACCCAGTTGCTTGGCAGCCTCGTGATAAGGTGTCTGCGTTTGAGAGTGTGGGAGAAAAAAAGTTCTTATCTGTATACATTTCCATTACAGGCAGGTGCACTTTAATAAGCACCTTCAGATTGTTTGTGGAGGAAGTCAACTTTAAACAAGGAAGTGATGTGTGTTAATACAAAAGTCAGACAAACTAACACAGTCAGTGCTCTACAGGAGAGTCAACACTGCAGGAACAACCGTACAGACACTCCCAATTGGGCCTCACACCTACACACACAAAGAGTGATGTCTATTATCTTCTGCATCCATTAAGTGGTTTAAGCTCTGCACACTTGTCACGCAGTCAATTTCTAATGAATTCACTCTGTGAGAAATGGAGGCAATAAAGTGGAAGTAGATGAGAAAAGGACAGTGTGCTGTGTGCAGTTTGAAGCATAATGGAAGCATGGGTATGTATAATGTATATTCCCCAGGCCATGGCCAAATTCCCCACTCTGCATCACTTTTATGGCATGATCCTTCTTGGATGCCACGGCTCGACCAAAGGAGAATCCCACTCAGCGACGTCAAAGCTGAAGGATTACATAGGTTCATTTTCTCTCTCTCACCTTAGATTTCCCACCTCTGCTCTCTTTCTCTCTCTGTTGCCATGCACCTTTTTTCACACCACCCCTCCTCTCTCACCTTGTCACTGCGCTCTGCTTTCATTCAGCTCGTGTAGTTCATTCACGCATGTCTCCATTCATACATGCGCTTTCACAGAGACACCATGGATGGTATGGTAAGAGTATGCAAGCATAAAGTCTTTCATTAGCCCACTCGTGAAGCCAAGAAGGTCCAACTTCATCTAAGGAAAAAGAGTAGGGTCCCAGAAATAACCTGAAATGAGTTTGGCAAGCATAACTGTCAGTAATATTAATATGAACTGTAATATTTGGCCTCGGTTGTTAGAGTTTAACTTCCCTAAATGCAATAAAAAGGAGGGCAGACCTGCTAACACTAGCCTAAACTCTATTTTAGTTGCCTCCAGGACTGACTCCCACACAGTCTACTAGTCATGAATGGTGCTTTTTTTTTTTTTTCCAAATGTAACCTGTATCCCGCAAAATAATGAAGCCATTGTTGCATATGCTAACTTGGTGGTTTTAAAGGTGAATAGTTGGCTGCACATGCTATGCTAATACTTGTAGCTCATGTTGGAGAAGATAAACACATTGTTCAGACCTTTCCTGACACTTTTTTTGCTTTGGGAAGGAAAAAGACAAAAACCTTCACAGTCTTTCTAGCTTCAACCTGTGAATCAATCTAAATGTGCCATCTAATTACAGTTATCAAACTATGATTGGACAATGCTGTTCAGCAGGCTGATTAGTGAGCGTTCAATCTACATGATTTAGGTGTCTGCTGCTCTCTGGCATTTAATATTCATTGATTTAATTTAATTGCATAATGTAAAATTACAGCATTACTTCAATCAAAGTCATTTGTCCAATGCAACATTTTTGGTTTGAAGATGAAATGATTTTTTTTTTTCTTATCTCACTCATTATCTTTCCTTTGTCATCTTGCCCCCTCAAGGTTCTCTCTCTCTCTCTCTAGATATCTTTAACCATTAATTCAGGGCACTGGATGTGTTTTATTCATGTGCATGGTGACAGAAGCCGTAATGTATTCCTGCGTGGTTTGAACATCACATGTTCTTCCTCCTTCCTATCTTTTCTTCATTCTCAATCTTGGGATGTGTTAAAACCGAGACATAACACCTTCCATAGGAGCTGAGAGCGCCTCTCTATAACTAATAAACAGGTTCTGACTGACAATGTCTTCATGAAATCTGCACCATAGAGACCCACGGTGATAAATTGAAAATAGGCAGATCACATCTCTACTATGAAGATCTTATAATAGATGTCACACGTGCAGTGTTATTTTAATGCATTTTATTAAGCTTTGACTTTTTTTCATAAAAATATGTCAGACACACGCTTGGATAAATGATAAAGCATTATCTGAATAAAATTGCAACTGATGATGTGCAGTTACACTTGATGTTGAAGTTACCCCTTTCAGCCTTGGTTCATACTCCATAGAGGATTGCATAGGGTAATAAAATGTTGAGTATCCTTTAAGCTTTGTCAAGAGAGGAGTCTAAGCCTAAACCGAGGTGATTTTCTGTCAGCCGATGTGGTTGATATATGAAGTGTCACCACTAGGCCTCGGCACCCTCCAATAAAATTCCTAAAGCCCCAAGCACTGCAAAGGGCCACTAAATCACCTGGCTGCCCTGTCCACCAACAAAAGGAGTTGAGATGGTATAGCATCGAGTCTTCCTGTATATGCAATGAAAAAGACACCCAGTTTTCTGGGTGTCTTTTTCATTGCATATACAGGAAGACAAGCAATCATTGTACATATGCAGTGTGTAATGACTGACTCTTCCAAACTTGCAGCTGAAACATAATGAGGGGAGAGCCACAGTGGTGGTACTTTAAAGGAGCGGTATGTGGGAATGAAATTACAGATTGCAAACAAGAGAAACCCCTTGACTCAACCACGCACGGTGCAGAAACTATAGTGGCCACGAAACTCACAGAAAACACAAAAGGCCCCATCTAGAGCCAGTGTTTGCGTCAAGGGTTAGGAAATTTTTACACTGACTCTCCCCAAGGGTTAGGGTTAGGGTTTCTGTCTGTGCTGGGCAACTGTAGAAACATGGCGGTTCAACATGGCGGACTCTGTGGAAGAGGACCCGCTCCCTCTGTATATAAAAAATGACATACTAAATTACTATAGTTTAATCAATTTCTGCCAATAGACCATCCTATTGTCACATACTAGAACTTTAAGGAAATTATTCTTATACTTTTACTTAAGTGAGATTTTAATTCATGATTTTTACTTGTAATAGAGTATTTTTACATTGTAGTTATGGAACTAATTCAAGTGAAAGATCCTAGTGCTTACAGTGCTGCAGAGGCGGTGGGTTATTGTGGAGGTTGAGACTAGGAGAGCTTCTCTCATTATGTCAAGCTATACAGCTGCAGGGCTTTATGGCCTATCACAGCAAAGAGCTGATCCACGTATAACCTTGAAAGCCAGATGAATCTCGTGGGTTTATCAAACACTGAGAACCACCTGGAGTCCTTGTCCCTGAAAGCAGCATCACTCTGGGTTTGAGAGTTGTCTGCCATTATATAAACATCTAAACCAACCAAAAATAAATCATACAACAGAGAGACAAGAGCTGAAATCAAATCAGTCTATCAGACACAATGTGATCAACATCTGACCGCAACGGCTTGGAACAAATGGTTTTGAGCAGCCTAGCTTCCAAGTCAAGAAGGAATCCCGCTGTTTATGCTCAGGGAGTTTTGGCGCGAATGATGAATTAGTAATGCTTAATTAGACTGTGTTATCTAAGATGGGTTTCAAGAAATGAGAATAAACACAAGTTAAAACTTAATGGAGTGCCAAGATGCAGAGCTCTCTCTTTCAGACACGCACACAAAACATACACACACTGAATGAACGTTCATAGTTTTATTTGGTACTGTAATTTTCTTATAATATAATGCTAACTCTGTGTTTTTCTCTATTTAACACTTCTTGGCATGTTGGTCTCATTTGTTCAGGCCTGCTGGGTGGTTGTCAGAAACAAGAATGCAAGGCAAAATATGAAACGTTAAAGCTCATAAGTGCTGCTTTGTTTCCCTGGCCATAAAATACTTCAACTTAAGTTGCATTTTTTTGTTTAATAGGCACAACTTAAGAGTTTTGCCCCCAAGGCTTCAGTTCTGCAGGTGCAAATAATAATGCACACTGACGCAAATACACACACGTGGCTTCTAATCCTGAGAAAAACACAAAGTACAAAGTAAACAAGTAAAGGAAGCTAAACGTACCTGCAGGGGTTTGTAAAAGAATGATAAAACTATAATTTTACTTTCCCACAAAAGTCTAAACCCAGCAATGTTCTCACCACAGATAGAGGCTCCTACTGTCTGATATACTGCAGATTTACCTCACCTGCTGAGAGTCAAAGGCTCACATTAATACTGGAAAAAGTAGAGAGACTTACTGACAAAAGTGAAGATGCTCATTTTTCCTAACATTTAATTGAAATATTTTCACTTTTTCCATCGTCATGCCTGGTGGGGGTGGGGAGGCAAAACTAAATTTGAGTCCCAGTAGAAGGTAATATGAAGTTGGAGATGCTTAGTAATCTTTTTTTTTTTTTACCTTCAATTCAGGGAGAGTTGATGATTGCAACTGCAGTGATTGAGGTATTATAACGTTGTGTTTGGAAAAAACATTACCATAATGATCTCATTTTCTCAATGATAGCTTGCATTTGCCGAGTCCCAGCAACCTGTTTTGAAGTATTTTGAAAACAAAATGAGCTTTTGACTTCTAGCAGGTAAAGTAAATTAGACAGTTTGGGATTCTGGAGTTTCATAAGCCTTAAATGAAGATTGTGTTCTGTTTTTTATACCTCTGTCTTACTTTATTTTCTACTTTAATAGTTTTGGCCACAGTCCAGCTGGTTTTGATACCCTTTTATTCAAGTTTTTCTGAGCTCTGTGGAGGAGAGCGGTCAGACAACTTATTTTTAAAGTAAGCACACCCCCCAAAATGTCGGTTAAAACCCTCATTGCACTGAATGTCGGTTAAAGTCTGTTTGTCAAAATTGACCGATATATCTCAACAACTAGAGGATTACATTTAGTACGGGCATTCATGGTCCCCAGGGGATGAATCTTACTTTACTGCCTCTGGTGATCCCTTGACTTTTCCTCTAGCAAAACTATGAGGATGGCATTTGTGGTTTCTTATTCCATCATAAGGTTAAAAAAAGTACATTTATTTCCAATATTTTGACCAAAAACGTGAAATTAGCGACCCATTCCCATTAACCTCAGCTGTACTTTGTGTACTGCCAATGTAAAGCAAATGTTAGCATACTAAACTAAGATGGTGAAGATGGTAGACCTACTGATACACATCTGTATGTTAGCATCGTCACTGTGAGCATTTAGCATGCTGATGTTAGCATGTATAGCTCATAGTATAGCCTCACAGAGCTGCTATTGTTGTTGTGGACGTCTTGTTTTCTTCAAGTAGTTCAGGTTGTAGTACTTGCACCTGTTGAACTTGATTCTTGCGATATCACTACATCTCATCATCGAGTTGATGATTGAAATCTTATGGAAAACAGTCCTGTTTTGTAGTCTAATAAGCAATAACCGATAAATTATTACAGTTTTATAGGAGCTATATGAGAAAATAGGACATGGGGACACACCTGGCAATATCTTTAATTTATGTGAATATATAAAATATGACTTTCACATTCATAGCTAAGGCATGACAGTTATCATTCCTAGTCTGTGAGTACATCTGTTGATTTAGCTGCAGAAGTCTGAGATCTAGTCATACACACAAAGTACATAACAGCAGAAATTTTCCTGATAAGGCTTTTCTAGTCACATATTTGTTGGGCAGGCAGACAGTTGGAGAGTGGCCGGGCAGGATGGAGGGTTTTGGGTTCCAGCTGGGAAGATTTTCTCTTCTGCATGAAACATCACAGCCAGCACAGAGCAGCAAACCAGCAGACTTTGCCTAATACTCACATTCTTCTTCTTCTTCTTCTTCTTCTTCTTATTATTATTATTATTATTAGGACATGGCTTCCGCTGCTGTTTTTCGTGCCTCTTCTAGATCTCACTTTAACGCATCTTGTGTCCTCTTCCTCATAACTTGTGGCACTCTCACTTGGAGAAATATGTGACCTCATTCCTGAGCTGCCCTGATTAGTTTGATAGCGCGTCACTTAACATACCATCAGTCATGTTTGGATTTCTTTTATCGCTTTGGAAATCACAATCATGCTACACACTGAGAGGGGAAAAAAAATCTATAAAGAAACGTACAATTAGACTTTTCAGCCACATGCCCTAAGGTTAAAGACAAATAGCGACTACTTGCGTGTGTGTATGTTGTGTGCTTTGTTCTTACTTATAAGAAGCCTCAGCTCTGCTATGTATTGACACTCTGTAGTGTTACACCACCAGTGTATCACAAGCTAATGTGTGAAAATGTCTCTGTGAAGGTGAAGCGATAAAATTTATGAAACTATGTATTTTTCCTTTGCACACATATCTTATTATAAAGCCATAGCCATAAATCATTTCCCTTCAGAACTCCCAGAAAGGATTTCCCTCCTTTTTCAACTACTTTCGTGAGGAAACCTAAACTGGGTTAACAGACAAGAGCTGCCCTGGGTCACACCAGAGTATATCAGGAGTTCATGCCAATCTGGGCGAAATACGACCCGCATATCATCTGATACCGCAGCCTTTACAGGCTTGTAGTTGTGGCCCGCAGGACTAACACCTTACACAGAGCTCAGCTGCTGTTCAGCAGAGTTGGTGAACATAATGTTGGACCAACAGTAGATCAACATAATGCAGTGGCAACATAGCACAAACACAATTCTGGTGCATAAATGAACCCTCATCCTGTACTTACAGATTCTGTACTTGCTGTAGGGTTGCTTCACCGTGTTTATGTACTCAGTTTCACCACAGGAACATTAAAAATGTATCTTATGTATTATTTGTTGTTTTGTTCTCATTGTGTCCATTCACAAGCTGGTTACTTGGCCTGAGAGACAGATAAAGTCTTACAGGAGAAAGGCAAGGTTTACAATAAATTATTCATTGTTTATCTGTAGAATGAGAGAATGAGTCCTGTTACTGTAAGAATACTTTGAATACTTGAATATTTTAGCAGGCCGCTAAAGTAAAAGAAAGAAAAACTCTGACCGTCATCCTGAATGAGTTTCTGTCTCTTTCTTTCCCCTCTCCCACATTAGTTTGATCAATAACGCTGACACACACAAACACCGGGAGACATCCATCAGCTTCGTACTCACAGATAGAAAGGAGGACATCAAATATTAACACCTGCAACTCCTTCTTGTGTGCAACAGAACTGTGACACATACAGTGCGGTGAATTATTGACACTCTTCAACAACTATACGTTTAAAGACACTGATGTACGACGTACGCCCACAGCTGTGGATGGGCAGGTTAGGTCATTTGAGCTGTAGTCTCACTTCCACTGGAGAATCCATCACGAGGTGCTGTAAAATGGTTAAACTGCTGAGCAGAAGTCAGGAATAACAGCGTCCTTCCACCAAAAGGTTTGAGGTTTTTCACCATAAGTAATAATAACATTGCCTAACCCAGTTAATTGCTGAAAGTCTGGGAACACAGCGATGCTAAGAACAAGTTAGATGGTGCAAGAAACTTCTGCTGTCAGAGGATGATACAGACTATAAATAAGCAACGCGTTTAGACGGATTATCTAAACCAGTGCTTCTCAAACTGGTTTACACAATGTGCCTCCTCAGATATTATTAGGCTCTCCAAGTATTACCATTATGACAGATGTTAAAACAAAGTAGCGTAGGCAGAAACTTCTCAGCTACAGACACTTTACTCAAGAAGTAGATTTATCCTGAGTAGAAGCGGCACAGGAACCAGAGCTAATTTGGTGGAAAAGGGGGTACTTATGATCTGCACTTCTCTGATTAAAGTTTTCCATTTGGAGCCACGATTACAGTGTTTTTGAACCATGCACTTCACCTCTGCTGACTGTCTTGCCAGTCCATTACATTCAATAATTCAAAGGTCTCATAAGCCATATCATTAAATTGTGTTTGTGCCATTGAGGAGCCAGCAGGAAGTCAGCCAGCTTTAATGCTCTACGGGCACAAAAACATGAAGCCAGGAGGAGGTCTACCACCATTTGGAACACAGTGTACAGTTGACCTGGCATTGTTCAAGAGACCGGGTGCACCCTGGACAAGTTGCCATTCATCACAGGGCCTGATGGGTTATACATATTTGAAACAGAAAAAAAAAGAAAACAGAAAAACAAACTTTCTGGTTCAGACTCAGTTCGTTACACACATTAATACTTGAGATCCTGTTACTTTTCTTTGACCCCATCAGCAGGTCAGAATACAAATTTTACCTTTACTAATATAATACATACTAAACTCATGCTAGCATTTAGCTCAGTGCACGATCGTGCCTGCAGCTACAGCCTGCTAACATGACTGTGGACTCAATCGTAAACCTATAATTAGTTAATGGTTGATTACGTATTGCATGGGTGCCTGGGAAACTTTCTACATGCAACAGGGCTCTCAGAATTTTCCACATCACTGTGAACAGGGTTTTAAACCAGCTTGACAGGATTTCACACAAGCCTTCTTGTTCATATGCATGAAGGTGATTAAAAGAGATAATAAAGGACAATAGTCCCTTACTGGTGTACACATTCCGTCTCATTACAACACAGGGAAGTCAAGGATAAACAGGCAAGAGGCATGAGACTCATCTTCCTCCTTCCTGGGCTTTCTAAATTGCAAAAGTGACTCCAGCATGCCACCTTCCTGTGTTGTTCCCGCCAGCACCTCAAATGGGCACCCGGCAGGGAGCTAACAAGTAGATGACAGTCTGTCCCAGCGGGTGATACCGACAGCAACAAAGCCAGAGGGGTGAAGAGGTTAGGAGGAGGGATATCAATGAGAGAAGAGGTGAGAGAACACTGGGGTCTGAGCGCGGCGAACAAAACACTGAAACGCATTCCAATTAAGAGGCGGCAGGTGCCAGATGCTCTCGATGAAAACAGAAACTCAGCAGTTTCGTGACTCCTCAATCCTTTAGTGTCACATAAGAAGCTTTAAAATGATATTCCGTCACCTTGTGCAACAACAACAACGACACACAACGCCCCTGTGAGAAATCAACACCTCTATGTGTCTGCACGTTTACAGCTCATTTTCGCACGTTAATTTTTATGAATGAGCCATATGGTCGGGGGGACGGGGGGTATGTTTCCTCAATCTAGGCCAATCAGAAGTGTCATGGCAGAGCGTGTGTTATTCATCATACAGTGTGGCTGTACTGTGCGAGATTAATCAAGGGAGGTGGGGTATGTTTGGGTGCCTTCAGAGGACGGCCCCGCAGGCCCTTTCCCAAAACATATGTGAGTGATTATGACAGATGGGGCCCTGGACAGGGGCTGGGGGAGGGTGATGTAGGACTGTAATGCCTGGTCGTATGAAGGGGTTGCTTCAAATGGGACTCTTAATGTTTTTTAACTGATGTATTGGTGTGACTAATTCAGCTCGGGGAGTCTGTTTTTCTGACAATACATCAGCTCTTGCAGTTTATTTCACTCCAGCCGCCCCCACGCAATCCTTTTCCCTCTGACTCAGTGCTTTATGATCTTATACATCTGGGCATGTATGCAAGAGACTGGAAGCAATGTTTTTCCAGTGATATTACTGCGTGCAACCGTAATCTCACTTAAATACTGACTGTATTTTTAACCCTGAGTCAACCATCTTGTTGTTATTCGCTATCTTTTTTAATGAGCTGGAGCAAATATTAGTACAGAAACTGGCTCATCACTATATGATACAGGCAATATATTCCCCTTGTATTTTAAATACTTTTTTAATAGTTAAGTTAATTATCCCCAGAGTCATAAATGTAGTCTTTGCATGACTAGTTTTTTATATATATATAAATTTAACTCAAAATCGACACTTTGAAGTTAATGTAACATATGACGTTAATGTGACAGAGAACAGATTATCACTGCTTATAAGGGTGTAAATTGTGCAGAACAACAGAACAATATGTTAGCCTTAGAAATAATAGCCTCACATTTACGCAGTGAAAGCCAGAGGAGTCATTTTACTGTAGAGTGCAACTTTTTGTTCAACAATCGTCAACTAAAATCTGAGCAAATGCTACAAAAATGGCAGTCAGCGAAAATTCTGACATTTATTTGGAGATTACTTTGGTAATTTGGCAAAACAATTCAAACGCTGTTAGTTTTTCAACATTCTTTCAGAGCCTCAAACAGGAAAAACACAGGAGGGTGTAGCTAGGAGGCACATAGTCGTACTAACGGTTGTTTCGACAATAAAGCGAGTCAAAGCAGACGCTCCGTGTCATGATTCAATTCTGGATGCTCTATCTTATCATGTATTAAGATAGGCACACAACAATGGCGACAGATGCTGCCACTATTATGATATTTGCTTTTGTTGCTGTGATGATGATAAAGTTTACTGTGCTATACAAACTCTATAACCGCTTTTTTTGTGCTGCTGAGGCATTGCAGTCCTTCCAATATGTCTTTCATGACTGATGATTCATTTGTTCCATTTATTTTACATTCCCTTTTAACTATGAGCAGGAATTAGTAATAGTTTCTAGACCAAACAGCAGCAATAAACAACAAATGACAATATGCTGCCCTGCCCACAATGCACCAGTGAGTCATTTTATCCCATTATTTCTCCTCAGCAGAAGACTGCCAGTAATGAGTAAACAAGGCATTATGTTACCGAGTCTTTTTTCTCAAAGCCTTGAGACCCAGGCACAGCCGAATGATGCAAAACCAACAGACAACCAACAGTACTTATTGTTATTCACCATAAAGTTTTATTTCTGGGGAATTGCAGCAGTTTCTCTCTATTCAAATGTGGTGAGAATGGTTTCACAGCTTGGGGAAATGCAGTGGAAATCTCATTACAGTGTACACATGCTGGAAAAAATGTTGGCTCCGGGGCAAATTAAACGCCTTCTCCTGAATCGCAATAGGCTTGTTAGGATTTTAGAGTGGAAATGTAGCACAGGAGGGGGAGGCAGGGTGGTAAGGGGGGTAGGATGGCTAACAGTTCTGCCACTACCTGACTGCTGTAACAAGCGAGGTTAAACTGTAACCTGTGGTCCGCTGTGACCCCCCTCGGCAGCAGCTACACGAAGTGATTTGCATGAGATGTGACTGCTGGAATTTCCATCTTTGGAAGAGGCCGTAGCCCGAAGCACAATGGCAGGTGTGTGAATATGTTTAAGTACTGCTTAACAGATAAAGACCCATTGATATTTGGGTCGATTCACATTCCAGTGTCACGTACCAATGCTCCAATGATATGAGAATGTTCAGACGAATAATAACGAATAAAACAAGAGCAGTAAAGAAGCGTGGTGCAGTCTGGAGGAGGCACTCCTTACTGAACCTCTAAATAAAGTCTGAGAGCTAGGACAATGCAATCAACGGCTCAGGCTGCAATCAATCAAGAACAAACTGCAGCAACAAAAATCACTATTGAATTGGATCGACAGCTCTTTGACACTCTCTGAACAATGGATTCATGAGAAAAAAAAGGGGGGAGAATCTTAAAGTGGTAGGAATGCAAAGACTGCACTGTGTGGTGAGGCATTTGGAATTTGGGTATAAATAATTTGATGCTCTGTTAGTTAACTTTTAAGTCTCTCAGCTGTCTTTGTTTTCTAGTGTTGCTGGTTAGCTACATGTCTTTTATGCTGCAGCAGACCAGGCTGTTAATAAAAACACATAATGAGCCACGCTGTTCGACATATTACTTCATTACGATGAACATGGGCGCTGTAGTTCATTTGAAAATCAATCCCACTTCTACCATTCTGGTGTTGTAAATATAGTATATATAGTATAGTTCCCAACAAATACACAGTTTTCTCCTGTTTGAGTAACATTTGGTAAAAGCTACAGTGCAGAGATGTTTAGGGAACTGAGCCTTTTTTAAATGAAAGTACATATTTGTGAGCAATTTTTAAACTTTTTGTCTTTAGTAGGAATGAATAAGCTTACAAACAAGCTACAAAAAGAAATTATTGATAGACAGACAAGTCTATTTCCATAAAGTCTCTACATTATTGTTTGAATTATATGCCTAGACGTTAAATTGCCAGATTAAGGGGACGTGCAGTTATTTGTACAACGAATAAATTGGATGTTTTAGTAGATTTAGTAAATATTATATTTGAGTTTTGTATTGGTCATTGTTGATAAATAAAGCTGCAATATGGTCAAGCTATAGATACTGTTCTGCATTCTGTATATGTCTCTAGGTCACTAGAGCTGAAAAACACCTAGTGATTTCTAGGTCAATTAACATTCCAGTGTCATTTCACAGAGAGTGACCGAGAGCCCCAGGGGCATTCTGGGATAACAGATGCTCACAACACAACCCTACCGAATCAAACTGGCGTCACAACCTGAAGATAAAACCCACAAGAATGTCAGCCTTCTTTGGCTCCAGGACGTTTAATGACACTGAAAAAAGATTCAATTCTCTCTATGGTCAGACGCAGGGAAAGAAAAAAGAAAGCGCAGTACATGACCTGCCTCGGGGGACAGAAATGTGAGTATTGAGCAGTGACCTTGAGTGATCGCCGAGGTAGTGAACCTGCTCCATCACAAATGGACCAGTGCCAGTGCAGAGCCATCCATGCTGGAACAGGGGCCAAAGTGGGCTCATTTGGGCTGGACCTGAGCCAAAGTGGTGGCTCTGTCAGCAGGTCAGCATTACTTAGAGCTGGCTAATGGACATAGGAGGAGAGGAGAGGATAGAAGAGGAAAGGAGGAAAGGAAATCTAATATTATGAAATATTCAAGTACTGTGGAAAAATATGAGGGGGATGAAAAATCACGCTACCTGATTTAATCATGGTATTATGATGGTACAACATTTTGAGTTTCAAACTGATTGTTATTAATTTGACAATTAAAATAGAATAAAGAGTCTGAAAGTGGTTTCAGTCACTCGTCCAGTTACAGTGCTCTTGAGGTTTCGGTCTCATCTCATGGCCTTCGTCAGCTGCAGGAGCATGCTCAGTTGTCATGGTAACGCCGGCTGAGCAAACTCCATCAGCAGCTGAAAACTAGAAGAGATGTGGTTTAAAGACACCCTTGAAAATCTAAAAAAAAAAATGTACAGTATAGCTTCCAAGGTCTTTAAATTGCTTTCTTTCTATGAATAACAGCCCAACAAGGTTAAGATATTCACCTTAAGTTTAAATTGTGTTTGAGTTTTGGGCTTTATGAACGACTTAAACAATAATTCAGTCAGTAAAAACTGTTGTGGACTTATTTTCTGTCAGTTGAATCAAAACTTTTGGTTTTATCATGACTGAGTAAATTGGACTAATTTGTCAGGTTTAAATGAGATTTTGTTGCAAAATTAGTCAATTAACAGTTGTTAGATGAATGGAACGTGTGAAAAAGAAGTTGTTTAAAGTCTCTTGTGGGAGCTGCACAAAACCTGCTTGCCTCATATGATGATGAGCTTAATTACCAGACTTCTGTAGCCTAGTGCCTTGAGGCTACATTAGCCGCGATCAGCATCAATCACCACAAACCCCCAACTCAGGCTGTGCTGTTTGCTGTTTGAGCTGCATTGTGGGTAATGTAGGCACCATGTGTTTTGTAACAAATAAAACTGTTTTGAATTAACCAAGATGATATCACTGCTTCTCTGTATCAGTGCTGATATTTCTTAAACAAACTTCTCAACCATCATCCATATTGACTCTGACAGTGTGTGTAATGCTAAATCGGTGTATGTATTTCAATGGGTCAGTTCCAGATGGCGGGCATATTGTGAGGTAAAGTCAAGAGTTCGCAGTCAGTGGGAGAGGGGTCGTGTGCAGTGTTTTTAGGAAGAAAAACTGTTCCAGCTGATTAGTCATGAGGGAGTGGAATTGTACGTGCTCCCTGCATGTGACCTGATGGATGGAGAATTTCTGCTGCTGCTGCTGCTTCTGCTCCCCTCATACAAAAGTCAGGAAGAGTTGAGAGGTGAAAAGTGGGTCAGCGTGAATGTAAATGAGCGAGAAAGACGGAGAGAACGTCAGAGTTTGAGACTGATAGAGTAAAAATGCACAGTGAAAGAAAGGCGGTTGCTCCTTATGTTTAATCTGTATTTTGTTTCTGTGAAACCGATGAAGTAACAACTCCGCTTAACAGTGAGCGCAGGAATACAAGATCTGCAGCCAATAAAATGCAAAACCAACCACAAACTGTCGGCGAGATGATTTGCAAGTGGGCCAACGCATTTAGTGACTACTGAGGAGATTTTCACTTGCACTTTAAAACGTCTTCTGCCTCGCAGCCCTCCACTGTTTGATATAAGATGCTCTAGTTTCTAACGGCTGAGGATTAATGGGTGTGAAGCTTTTGGGTAGGATGAGAATTGCAGGGTAAGGTGTTATACAGGGATTTCCTCATACTGCAGCTAATATATATATAAAAAAAATCTTAAATTACTTGCATTCCCCTGACTCCCACTGTAACGAACACATGAGGCTGTGAAGACAATGTCCTTTTTCACCAGGGGGAATTCATGCAACTTACCAGCAATAGTTTGACATTTTGGGAAATATGCTTATTCATTTTCTTGCCGACAGTGAAATGGACACTAAAAATAAAGACACAGCCAGTGGCTAATGATCTTAGCTTATAGCTTAGCAGAGAGATTGGAAACTGCAGGGAAAGTTGCGGTTGCACAGGGGTGTTATGGGCCGGGCTTTTATCTCCACTGGTTGCCCCTGTTTGTACAGAAGTATGATCAAGGCTCAAAGGTCCAGTCTGTGAGAGGGGGGATGTATTCATAGCAGAAATGGAATATAATATGCATAATTATATTTTCCTTAGCTTGTGTATCATTGAATCCAGTCCACCATGTTGCACTGTAATGTTCCTTCTGTTTTTGTGTTTATGTCATTTATGCATGGAAAGAAAGGGTGAGGTAGGGACTATTCAGTTGGGTGCAACCTCAACACTCTGCCACTAAATCCTACGTACTTGTACTTCAGTTTGTGTGAGGATTAAAAAGCCGGGATAAGCCTGTGTCCAGTCTTTATGCTAAGCTACGCTAAGGTAATCTTCTGCTGGCTGTAGCTTCTTATTTAGTCTACGAATATGAGACATCTAAACTTTAAATAATGCACATTAAGATTAGTGTTTAAAATCTGCCTCAGCCAGTGGTGTGTTGAACTCATTCCATGAGCTCCCTACCTATCAAACACCATGAAAAGAGAGTTGAGACACATTGGGAGGACAGTGAAAAACGAGACGCACAGAGGTGGAAAGACCCCCGGAGACATTTGTGGGAAAAGAGGCAAAATAAGCAAGATAAAAAGACATACTTTCAAGCACATTAACCCTGTTCATCGAGAGCGTATCACATTAAATCCCCCTCAGCTCTCCTGCCTATTAGCCATTAGCACTGAGGGCCATGTGTGTTATCACACTCCAACACACTCTGGCCAAGGTTATATCCCCTCATGTTTATGGCAGTGCACTTCAGCAATTTAAACATGCGAGATTAAACAGACTTTAAGAGGACCACTTTTCACCTTGGAACCATATGACAGTTGTCACAAGGTAACGCCTGAAGGTGCTGTACTTATGAGATAACAGAAATAAAAAAATAAAAAAAACTCTTATCAATTAGCACCTGCGGTATGGCTGCTGATTCAGCCTGTGTGTGCTTGGTCTTAGATAGGGAGTTCAATCTGCTCTGTGTCACTTTTATCTTAATCTTTGGTTTGTTAGTTGGAGTAGAAACTGGGTAAATGAATGCAGGTGGAGCTACAATTCACAGCCTTTGACTTTACACGCAGCTTCTCTTAAAGGGAAATATTCTTATCAACACACAAGAGTTAGATGAGTTCACTGAAACCACTGGTTAATATGAACCTAGGGCTAGCAGCCGGTTAGCTTAGCACAAAGTCTTGAAACAGGGAGAAGCCTGGCTCTGTCCAAAGGTGACAAAATTTGCCTACGAGCACCACCAAAGCTCATTAATTAACACACTGTATCGCTTTTGTTTAATACCAAAACCAAAGTGTTGTAAAAGCAACAATTTGTGGTTTTACGGGGGGGCTAACGTGCCAGACTATTTCTTAGCACAGTTTTACAAGTCAACCACAACTATTCCTTTCCAATCTGTTGCCAGGCAGGTGGACTCGTCGTGTCAGTATGATATAAATGCTTAAAATATTGCACTCCCCTTTCCTCAATATTGTCACGAATGTGTCTCACTTCTCTCTGCTGGCCATTTTTCAATCAGTAATATTTTTCCGCTCATGATCTGACCCGCTGTCTTCACCACCGCGGGAATCCAATGAAAGATATTGCCTGTGACTTTGTCAAAGGGAAAACTCATTTTCCACCAAAATTGAAATTGTCATGTCATTCTATCTTGTCTGAGTTTTCCGAGTTTTGAGATGGAGAAAGAAGAAGAGTCTCTTCAGCATCTCCCCAAATAGATTCTCTCCTTATTTGTTTTTCTCTGCATTGGCCCTGAAAAGCTTTGCAGGCTTATATATGGTACACAGAGTCGTCCCCACTGAGAGTGGTGCCAGCACCTACTGCCTCCCCGTCTGCCTCCCCGCAGACTCTGCGGCTAAATCCTCCCACTAATCTCCAATTAAAATGGTGATAATAGGTGTTTGCCCAACCCAGTGCCCACCACTGCACCCATGCACGGTCCACCCTCCTTGCAGCCTCCCATCAAACCTGTCACATGGGGGACTCAAACAAACACACACACGTGCACATGAACCCTGTCAGACTCTTACCAAAGTGCCCAAAGGATTGACCTAGATTGAGCCCACTTCACAAACTAATTTCTGCAAACACAAAGGAGGATTAGCTGAGATTAAGATGACAAGGTCTGAGGATTGAGAAGTAGTCGGCATGGGCCAATTATAATTACTGCCCTCATAAAAAGTAGACTGTGGCTACACCAGTCAGTGGAGGGCTTGTATTTGGATCTGCTCTGCTTCCAGACTGCCTCGTAGCTAACCCTTTGCCACTATACATGACACAGTACACTGATAAGCAGCAATAAAAGCCCTGTGCATTTTCAGCCAGAGCCCTGTTAACTGATGAAGTTGAATATTTCACTTTGTTTTCCTTATCGTGGCTCTGTTTGCTCTCTTCTTCCTTTGTTGTGGTAGTTCTTCCAGACAGTAAGCAGGTGGCTCGCAAAGAGTAGCTTACAGTGCTTAACCAGTAATTTCCCCTAACATATTCCATATGTGGATCTGCTTTGTTGAAATACACATCTGCTCTACCAGATTCATTAAAATCTGAATAAAAATGAAATAAATTAAAAATTCATGAATGCATTTTATGATATTCCCAGTATTCGTGCTAAAAAGTGAGATTAGGGAATCTAATGAAAAAAAATGGGGAATGGGGAACTCAATCCTCTCGGGATCACTTGAATGGTTTAAATTTCTGCAATGTGTCGTACATCTGAGAGCGACTTGGCTGCCGCTGCGGCTGCTCTTCACTGAAAAGATGACTTTTTCATGTAAATCCCTTTTTTCAGCAGTGATGAGAGCACAAATATAAGCCCCATTTCCATCTCCTTCTCTCAGTCTACATGAAAACATCTGCAAAAGGAGAGCCAAAGTTTGATGTGGTCACTGAAGCCATCAGCGAATCCGGCACGATAAAGCTCCTCTGAAAATGTCAGGCACTTTTCATCATTTCTGACGCAGAGCTTTGGGTGTTTTGAAAAGTTTTCACAGCACATTGGGGGACCGGGTGTCTGAGTGACTGCGGCTAAACTGAGTGTGTCTGTGGGTGTTTGGAAGTGTGTTCAAGAGCTTGTGCGGTTTGCTGTGTTTATATGTGTGTGTGTGTGCGGATGTGTGTGTGTGTGTGTGTGTGTGTGTGTGTGTGTGGTCCAGTGCAGAACAAAAGCGGACACTCATCAGCGGAGTTGGCGTGTGCACAACACATTCGGAGCAGGAAAGAGAGGCAGGCTTTCATCTTCGCTCATGCTTGCCGAGACCCCAATGGGGACCACATGCCTGAGTCAGGCAAGGAATCCTTTTGTGTGATTAATACTAAAAGTTTAGGGGTCCCCCACTGTCAGGGCCTGAGATACAGCTCCAGAGTGCCCATCAGGGGGTCAGTGGAAGCCAATTGAAATCCCTCTAAGGCACAGATAACAACCTGCCACGGGGGGAGGGCAGGCGAAGGATAAAACAGTTAAAATCCCGCATTACTCTGCTAATTACAAACTCAGTGGGCTTCCTGATCCTCCTCTCTCCCCACCTACCGGTGTCCTAGCCTCACCTCTCTTCCATCTTTAAGCCCGGCGTTTAGTTAAGGAGGCTCTCCTAATTGATGAAAGAGAGCGAGCAATGCAACAAGAAACCGCAGTCTGACTTCAAGTGCTTATAAAAATGCCTGAGAAATTGGAGTTCTGCACATGCTCGCGATCATTCATTAGCTGCGGCGAGGCTACCTTACATCAGCGCACATTCATTTATCAGCCTCGTTGTGAGCGTGCCTCGGTAAACACAGGCTTTCCAGGCAGCTACTTTTTATTGTTTTCTTCATTTTTTTTTTCTCGCTCCTCGGTGAGGCTGTTTTGGTTTGCAGATTGAGGTCTTAGCCTGGAGTTGTTTGTACAGACATGTCTGTCAGACTGAGAGCAGGGCTGACCTTTATTTCACAGGTAGTTTCAGGGGATCAGGGAGGGTCACTCTGCCGAGCATGATGGGTAATGAAGAGTTTGGATCAACTCTCTCACTTCTCATTATTTGTCGGGTCTCTGATTGAAGCAATCTAGACTCTTGTTAATTAAGACAGTTAGAAGTCAACCGAATATTTTCAGTAATGGAGAGTAACTACATTTACTCAAGTATAATATTATATATAATATTGAATAGTACACATTGCAAAATACAATAAACAGACTGCTTTGCTACCCGATTTTTTGGGCTCATGAACTAAGTGGTGAATATTTGGGGTCCCCTTGTTGCATTTCAGTTGTCTATGACTTGTTAACAGTTCTTCCAAAGAAAGATGTCTCCAATGATTTCCTTTTTAATTTACTGTAGCTATAAAATAGTAAAAAAAAAAAAAAAGAAAGAAAGAAAAAGAAAAAGAAGACAAAGAAAACAGTTGTTCACAGGGCTTGAAGACGTCTCCCTCCTGGCAGTCCAAAGCACCTTTCCTTGTGGTGTAAATTCCAACTGAGCCAACTAGCTTAGCAGCAAACTTACTTTAAAGAACAAGTAAAGCTTTCTGTCTATGATGCAGTTTCACCAAAATCAATGACATTTTTGCTGGTCTGTAACTTAGTGCTGTAAAGCATCGTGCGCTTCTCTCGACCTGGAGTTATAGTGTAAGATGGCACACGGAGTGGGAAGACAGAGGAAGACTATATTTTAAATCAGTGTGGAATCAAAATGATAGAAGCTGCTTTAAGGCAGAGGGGTAAGACAATGGGCTTTAAAAATGAATACAAATTCCATGAATCATCCCACGACCCCTCCGATTTATCTCGTGACCCTTTCGACCCCTGAGGTCAAGAACCACCAGATGAATGTAATGTTTGTAAAACTTGCTACAACTTGACCAGCTACGACAGCTTGTTGCATCAGTATCAGCCGTCTAAACTTTACTACTTTAATTAGCAGTTTGTTAATAAAGCTCTACCTTTGCTCAAGTGAAATTTTGAATGCAGAACTTATGGTGAAGTATTTTGAAATCGCATTTGCACTTTTACCTGAATAAATGCTCTGACTACTCTTTCCACGCTGATTATTTTGAAGGATCTCGAAGCGTACATGTTGTCAGAATGATATAGGTCAGCACTGACGTAGCATCATACTAGTTCCCTCTGCTGTCTGTTTGAAAAGGGCAGCTGACGAGGAATGAAAGAAGATAACGGTGCGCACTTACAACCGCCACCTCTCTTGTGAATTCCCTTCCTTAATTAGAAGACTGGAGTTAATTGATTGTTTTGGCTCCCCGTTCACGTCAAGAGAGAATAATGTTTACTGCGTAACAGACTTCACCCGAGCTGCGCTACTTTAAAGTGTAGCGAGTTTACCCCATCATCCCACCTAAACCGCAGTGAGCCTCCTCCACCTCCCTCTTTCTTTACCCAACCTCAAACCACACCCGAGTGAAAATCCATATAACAGCAGAAATTGCAGAGCAAAATGCCTTTGAGCCACACTGATTAAAAGACCCAACAACCCAATTTCAAAGAGAACGTAAACAATGTTATGAGCACACTGCCTGCAGTGACTCACCCCAAACTGTTATTACATCTACCTTATGAAGTCGTGCAGCGTTTCATCTTTCTGCGGTTTTCAGCAATGAGATAAGCCTGAGATTGCTGAGGTAAGCTAAGTGGCCTTAAAAGCATCCCTAAGCGGTTAATAAGTATGTACTAATGACCCCCAAACACATCTTATCAACATGAAAAAGCCTGATAAAGATGTAGGATATCCAAAGGGTGAAATAGTATTTTGATTCACAGGCTCATAAATCTGCAGCTGTCAGAAAAAAACGAGAGCAGATTTTTCGGGATAGTCGCAAGACGCAGGTCTTGAGCCAAACACATCAGTCTTCTTATCTCTCATGCTTAGATCCTTAGTGCATATTACAAAATGCTAACACACATGCTAACACACAAAACTAAGATGGTGAACATGTGTCGTCGACTTTAGCATTTAGCTCAAAGCCTCGCCGTTCAGCTAACTGGAGACTCTTACTGGGAATCTGCATCAGACATGAGTAGTGTGTAAGTTTCATTGAAGTGTTCACACAGCGTCCAGCTAAACTGTCTCGCCAGCTGAAATTGACTGGACAAAAACAGTTTTCATGTAGACTCCACAGGAAGAAACTAGCATTGTTTTTATATATGGGTTCATTGATTTTCATTTCCCAGTGTGGACTGGCACATTTGATCAAATGGAAATATACTGTATCTAGGGCAGCACATTTTTTTGCAGTGTCACCTAACAGGAAGTAGGTTCCTGGGTTGAATCCATTAGCTGGCAGGGGCCTTTTCAGTGTTAGCCCTGTGATGAATTTCAGGTTACCAGGTTACCGTCTCTCTCGCCCAATGTAGTCCTATTTATTATAAGAGTTTGGCGAGTGATGTCCAACATGCCTTCGATGTGGATCGGCCTTTAGGCTTGTTCTGTAATAAACCAAGACTATGAATGCCTAAATATAACCATAAAGCTGGTTAATAACACTGCGATTAAATATCATAGGAAAATAAATGAAAGACAGAATGAACATTTTACATATACTTCTCCTCATTATACTGATTATGAAAGTAATCCTGGTGGACTTAGGTAGGTATTTGCTTTTAAGAATTAGTTGTAAACATAATTTCTAAGAAACAGTGCTGTTTTTTTTGCTGAGGGTTAGATAAGAAAATTGATACCACTCTCATGTTTGTACGGTAAACATGAAGCTACAGCCAGCAAACAAATAGCTTAGCTTAGCACAAACACTGAAAACAAGGAGAAACAGCTAGCGCCTCTCTACCGTGACACATTTACTTGCAGCTACATATTCACTGCACAGACACGGGAGTGGTGTAAATCTCAGTTCTCAGGAAGAAAGTGAGAAAAGGTCAAACTATTCCTTTTTAAGTTTGTTGCCTTTAAAAGTCTGTGCAGCTCTCCCCAAATCAGTCTAGAGGAAAGTAGTCAAGGTCAGTCACATATTTGTTGCTCCCCAGTGCTCCATTAATTATAGCGCTTCCCTAAATGTCCTCATCTGATGGGAAATCACTACAGGTGATGTTCAAGTAGTAAATTAGCTCGTGGCTGCAAAGCAACCCAATCAGCGGGGTATCTTTCCTGAGATAGCCACAAATTTTAAAGACGGGGTCAGGGGGATTATCCAGGGAAGAGGCTAACGTAATGACACAAGTGAGAGACAAAGGCTCGAGCAAAAAATGAAAAGAGACAGAGAGGGGCCATTGTGCATCTGAGCAGACCTCCTTAGACTTAATAACCTCTCATCCACTTTCATTCAGCCTTCTCACGATTACGCAGGGGGAAGGGAGCACGCTGTGGAGGATAAACAGAGGACTAATGAAGTCATGCACAATGTTCAAAAACATAAAAGATGGAAAAACAAATATGAGCTACAGGAAACAAACAATAGTAAATCAGCCAGGCCGACATTTCTCTCTATCTCTGTATCATACCGCAGGTTAAACGGAAGCTCCGATAAGGAAGGGGTTTTGAAAGTCTTTGTGTGATCTGAGCCTCGCGTGGCTCTTTCATTCACAGTCCTGCAGATATTTTTCTCCTCAGTTTGTTATCTCCTGAGTCTGCCTTGTGGTTCAGATAAGCAGGATCAGCTGCAAAGGATCAAATGCAAACGTGTCAGATACTACCTCTATGACATATTCTTTAATAGTAAATTAGAAGTAATTGTGATATCATGTTTGTAAGGCAAAGCTGGTGCTATGAGAAGTGTGCTCTGGTAGAAACGGGAAGTAGCATCAAAAAGTGACAGGACATTTCAAACTTAAAGTGAAAAAAAAAAAAAAAAACTTCGCCATAAGAGGATTTTCACTTTAAATTTCACTCCAGGACTCTTGACAGTGACACACTGGCCCCTGACAGAGTCCCCTTGCCTGAGGCAGATTGGTCCTCAGCTGCCTGTCTGAATGCTGATGTAACTCAGAGGTCAAAGCGAGCACAGCTCAGTGGACGGTTCTCTCATTTTGAAAACATCCCTGACATGATCACAGTGTCTCAGTGTGTCTGGAATGGTTTAAAACAGCTCCACCCTGCATAGTATGAATATTTTTTTATGGGTGGGCGAAGGCTCAGGAGCTCACCGGGCTTCTTGAGCGTTGTATCTTCCTGGCTGCACCTCCACCCACCTGATGAAAATCCTCAGGGACAGAGTCTCACTCTAATTACAAATATTTCATATTTTGATTTTGCACAATCATCACATGGAGCCAAATATCTAAATTTGTGTTCAGCAGTTTGAGGTTGCTTAATGATTGCTTGGCAATATTCCATGTTTCTGTTACTTAAAATACCAAAACCAAAGAACTGATCTTGCTAAGTAAGTAAGTATAGTCTGTACAGGACAGAGTATTACAACCAATACTGAGTTGAAATTTTGCAAATGAGGTCAAAATGGCAATTTTACCAAAGTAAAAAAAACGTTTGTAGGGTAAAAGGTATACATTACTTTGCTTCAGGGTCAAAATGTTGTGTGTGATTCGGTTGGATTCGATACATGGTTTTCATGTTTCCTGCGAGTGTATCTATTTTTTCTTGCAAAAACTGCTCTGTGTCTGCAGGGAGCTGTTAGTCAGATGTAGTTTATTCCTCTGTGCCATAGAGCTCCATTATTTTCCAAAAAGACATTTATGAGTCACGATATGTTCCTACTTCACCATACAACACGAGCACCGGCGTTTATTTTGACTCAATCCATCGCTCACCATCCTGCAGCCTGAAATACTCATCAGAGCACCAATTATGTATTAATCCACTGTTGAAAATAGTCCCCATTAGATGCACTATTTTCTCCTGTTTGATTTTATTTTTTGCGAAAAACCAACAGTGCCCAGCTATTTTGGGAAGTTACTCAGACTTTTTTTCTTCTTTTTAAATAAAGCTATTATCTATTTTCTATTTGTAAAATGTAAATCTTCATTGGGAACCAATAGGCTTGGTGCCAAGTGCCACGGGCAGAGAAGAGAGTGTATGTATTGAGAGATGGAATAACAAATTGTTGGGTTTGCTCTTTTGAGGATATCTTGATTGTAAGAAAAACGTAGAATAACACCGGACTTATCCTCTAAGATCTGTTCTGGAATCAATGTTCATACTGTTAATGCTCTCCACCATAAAAGTTGTTGAATAACATAATAAAAGGATTAAGTTAATCTTTTCTAATTAATCTTGGTATCTTTATTATATTCTCAGTCATTGACATGCTGTAGTTTAAGAACACGCACAACTAATACACAGGTTTCAGATTTATTGGAAAACATCTCTGTCTGCAATCTCTGTATATGTGTGTGTGTGTGTGTGCGTGCACAAGCTTGCATAACTTAGTCCCAGCTAATGCCTACGTTGCCAGGCAACGGTGACATGTAGGTACATTGTTTTTATCACACTCGGCCACACATACAGAGTGCCCACACAAAAATGCTAGACTTTAGTCTGTTCAGCCAAGCTCTGCATAAGCTAACAGGACCCAAAGGATTCACAGTGTTGAAGGGTTGAGCCATCAGCGGTATGTTCTGGATGGAGGGGGGCGGGGGGGTGGATAAGACCTACTTCCTGGCGGACAGGAAATTCAACTTCCTGTCTTGATTAATGGGGGGACTGTTGGATCACACAGGGGGCACTGAGGAGCCTCCCACACACAGAGCTCCCACATTTTACCTTGAATCTCAACTCCCCCCTTTTTTTTTTCTTTACTGGTTCTGAGCCAGAGAGAGCTTGAGAAAGATCTCATCTCTGGAAACAATCTTGAAATAATTTAGATAAGATATTTAACAGCTTGTTACAGCATGTCAGCATGTATTGTGAAAGCCAAAACAATGCTTGTTTATTTCTCAAGCTCCCCCTTCCCCCCGGTATATGGGTTTTGTTTGTGAGCACATGGGGGTCAGGATCCAGAAAAACTGGTGTTTCTCAGCCCCGTGTCACCGGTCAGGAGTCACGTCAGGGTGAAGAATGTAAACAGTGAGCAGAACTGGACTCCTCAAGAGTGAGAGGAATGCAGCGAGAGGCGGTGTGCTCTGCAGTCACTCACTAATGGGATGTTAGACTTGTTACAAACCGGGGGGAACGCACAACTGGCGAGCCCGCTTTGCAATGCATTTCGCTGATGAAAAGTGCGAGAGGGGGTATAGGAAGTGAGAGGGGAGGCAGGCCAGGGAGGGAAGGAGGGAGGGAGGCTGTGAGGGGGGTAGAGAGAGGTGCTTTTTAAGATTTCATGTTCTCCTCCAGCCCCCACAGTTTGCAGATAAAGGTTGCCGTTGCCAAGGTGACTTGACAGAGAAAGGGAAAGTATCTGGCTGTGTTTCGCCTGTTTTTGTGCAGGAAGCTTAGAAGCCAGAGGCATAGATAAGATGATTTCAGTCCCTCCTCCACAGAACAAAAGCTGTACGCATGATATACTGCCTTAAATACCTCAGGACACTCTGGCTGCTGTATTCACTCCAAAGCTGCCTAAATATGCGAAACATGCAGTAATGAGAAAGCAGCCCTATGCTGTGCCGAAGCTGCTTTTCCCTCCTAAATCTGCACTATTACATTTAATACATGCGCCCAGACAAACGATCTCCACAATGAAGACAAAGACGCAAAGCTTTACAGTCAAGAGGAAAAAACTCTTATGTTTATTAGCCATGAATTTCACATTGTGAAAAAAATCACATGTACAAAATAATGCCATAAAAAATAGAAATTAAACTCTTACATGACAAAAAAAAAAAATGAAACTGATGCACAGTGACAGTGTTTTTGTTTTGTTGTTTTTTTTTCTCTCTCTGTCTAATTTACATCATTATGTGAAGCGAGATACTGTGCTCCAATCTGAGCCAGCTGGATTTCCAGATAAAACAGAGGATAAGAGGAGAACAAGAGTAGAAATGGGAAATGCCACTCAGCAATTAGGTGCAAATTGAAGGGGCATTCATTACTTGCTGTTGCCGGGGAAACTTGTGTTCTATGGGAAAGAAATGCTCTTATCTGATTGGTGGGGCCAAGAGGCTCTGCGTTCAGTGATCGGAGGAGGTCAACATTACGGAGCCACAAGGGTCTCCAGAGAAGTCCTGAAATTGCCTATGAAAGGATGGAGCTTTAGGTGTCTTAAGGAGCTGAGCAGGAATTTGCAGAGCTGTTTACCGATTGATCCCCCACAGATTTTATATGTTTCGTGAACGAATGAGGAAGGACGTGAAAAAATATATACATATTCCACCAAAACATTACCTCTTACATTGAAATTCAATGATACCATTAATATTCAATTGCAAAACGTCAATGTTTAGGTTACCTAGACAGACATACAGACAAAAACACTGATTAGAGTTACCAAGTATTTCATATGCAAGTGTTTAAGACATTCTCTCTTTTTGGTCTTCAGGAACTTGCTTGTTTTTTTCTACTTTTTTTTTTTTTTTTACGTGCATCATTGACACGATGGTGAAAAGCACTGCGGTGTCTGCCCTTATCAATGCACAGCTTACTGGATTCAACTCTTTCTCAACCTATTTGTGAAGAAGACCGCGGGTTCACACCCTGAGGAGCCAAGTTAGCACATGTGACGGTCCTCCAGCTGTCCCAAGGACAGCTGCAAAGACGGTCGCATTCTTAACCATGTCAGGGTTACTCTGTGACGTCCCTGATACTTACTTGGGTCACATACTGCATTGTTCCAGCAGTCTTATTTTTGTTTACGGTTCATTTATCATTCTGTTTGTGGAGTTAGGACGATTTAAGACAAGTTTGGACTCAGGTTAGAGCTTACACAGAATCTGTCAGGAGTAAAGTAAATATTTCTTTCAACCAAATTCAGTCTTCTTATCTGGGCAGCGACCCTGTGGCCTAAACTGCGTCACACCATCAGTAATCTGAGCCGTACATCCTCTTCCATCCACACTCTAAATGCATACATAAATGGAAACCCTGGGAGAGGTGCACCTCTGTCTCTTTTAAAAGAACAAGCTCCTCCTGGGAAAGACTGAACTGTGCAAAATGCAGCCCAACTGAGATCAAAATAAAACACAACACCTGGCCATGCATGACATAACCCAAACGTACATTCACATGAGAATGCAGGCAGAGAAGAAATAAATAGGATTAAACATATTAACATAACAGAGTAATCATTGTCATATAAATTAAGACTACATTGCAGCAAGTTTAACAAGAAACTGGTTAATTCTCAGTTTAGGTTAAGGTGACAAGAGTTCTGTGACCACAGAGAAGAGTTCATGCCAGTTTTACTGAATCACTATGAGTGGACATGCTCTAAAAAGGGTTCAGCTATGACTCAGCAAGCGTGCTTTTATCAGAATAACAGAAGCACAGCCGGTCTTTTACGGCATTACATGTACCGCTGAATGCATCAGTGCCGAATCCAGACACTGAATACCGCCCCTGTGTACAGTGGCTTAGTTAAACGGCGCTCAGCAGGCGTTAATGCGTAGCTGCAAAACAGCAAACATGTAAGGTCGCGACCCCCGAGGCACCTCGACCCATCCCTCGCCACGCACAGATCCCCCCCACCCTCAATCCTCCTCGACCTCAGCTGGTGCTGGTCGTCAACACCTCGTGGCTTGCAGTGACAGCAAACTGCCAAAGCCTTCATAAGAGGAACACTCAAAGGTTTGTTTCTGTGCCGGAGCTGCTAGAAGCACGTCTTTGAAAGAAGAGGGGGGGGAAAAAAGAATACAAGGGGTCAAACAAAAGAGCTTATTAGAAGAGAGAAGGGGGAGATTCGCTCCTTCATTGTGCCTTTTAGAAATCAACTGTACTCAGTCGGACTGAGTTCTGTTCTTTGGCACACCGGTCATTGCTTTCTCCCTCCCTCAATCTAAGTAGAACATCCATCATGCTATACATTGTAGTCTCCATGAAAAGAGTGTTTTTTTTTCTTATTATTTATCATAGAGAAAAAAACATCAATACAGATCCTCACAAGCCGTCATGACTAAATGGAAAGAATGCAGGTTGTGTGATGTAAGTTGTGCACTGATATGCCAGACGTACACAAGACTGGAGTTTGCGCCTCACATAACAAGCGGCGGTTTTGTTTGGTTTATTTGAGCGGCTGCACTGCGTGTCTCAGCTTCCTTCTCAGAAACGAGAGATGACATCATTCCGGTAAAGTGTCCAAGCTGTACTGTGTTTCCGGTTCTGCATCTTTGCGACATCGAGATGAATGCGGGCGTCTGTACATCACTGCTCAGTGTCTCTTTTCAGAGGAAGATGATGTGTGCTTCTTCACAGTTGGAGTCCAGTAGATGATGCAAAACAGGGATATCTGAGGAAGAGACAGAGAAGAGCTCATTAAACAAGGTAATAAGATGTGTGTGAAGATGCCTGAGAGCAAACAACGCTCAACAGTTTAAAAGGTGACTTTTTAATTATTAAAAGTACAAAGGAAGTTTAAAAACTGAGAATAAAACACATCCAGGAAAACAAAGCTCGGGCATAAAGCTCCCGGCTCGCCTCACAACCTTGAGATAAAGTTTACTTCTCTTTCTTTTTCTCTCTTTAAATAGCTGGCGGTGTTCAGAGGGTGGATGAAATGAGAATGCAATGCAATAGTTCTGTGATTCATCTCTTTTGAGGCCTTTATTTGTTGTGATGTTAACTGAATTTTATTTATTCCCTCTGATCTAATACAAACACGAGCACAAACTGCATCCTCAATGACCACCGCAGAAATTAATAAATACGCCTCTGACACAGTCTGAATAAATATTTAAAACCAGAATTTATCAAGCTACTTTATTACATTACATTGAAAAATGACCGCCGATGTAAGCGCTCTGTATCTGCTGCTGGACTAATAGATTTGGTAATTCCACCCACTCTCTTTCCTCAGTACAGTCTGGCCTTCGTCAAGCGTCTTCTCTCCCCCTCAGCCTGCTACACTTTTCAACTCTGAGTGCGTTTTACACGCAGAATTTCACTTTGACCTTTCCATTTTTAAAGCCATTGCTTAATATGTACTTATCTGTGCAGCACAGATGGTTACAGGCTTGGCAGCCCTCTGTGTGTCTAACGTGAATGTAATATCATCAGCTATCTCTGTTTGGAGGTGCGTCTTTGTCTTGTCTTGCAGTTTAGTGAATAAGTAAACCCTGAAGAGCACGTTTTACCTGACAGCAATTTGGTTAGAAGGGAAAGGTTGTGATGATCATCTCCAGATCACAAGCTAAATGCTAAGTTAGGAATCAGGTCACTACGTTTATGAATTTGTTAATCAAACTAGCACTTTTCTTCTACACTGCCACCGGTGCATTTAAACTACGCGCTAGCTCTCGCTTTGTTTCCATAACACTCTGCACATGCCGCACACCGTGCCTCTTTCTTGTTACAGAAAACCATTTCAACTGTCACTGAAACTGCCATGGGAATTGGAAACCAGATGAAGCTGATCATGTTACTTGAGACTGAAGTGCGTATGTAGAGGCTGACTCATTTGTTGAGATGCTACATTGTTTCATTTAGTCACAGGCCTATTCTTGGATTACCTGGAAAACATTGGCTAATTTATGGATATGCTATGACACAACCTAGTTTAATAGCTGTTCCTGGCCTAACAGCTGTTCTTCAATTAGACATTTCTTGTGAAATAAAGTGAACAGTTAATGGTTTAGCTGGTGATCAGATTCTTGAAAGTTTCATGTGCACATAACAGAAAAATCTGAGAAAAATGTATGACTGCATTATCAGCATCAAGGAAGTCAGTGAAAAACTGCTGTGTTATTTGATTTTGTCAGTACCACCAGGCTCTACTGGAAGCTTTCCAGAGGAGAAAAAAAAAATCTTAAAAGGAGGAAACGCAGACAAGTTAGAATTGTTCCTCTGGGAAAAACTGAGAGAGAACTTCTTTTTTCTCTCACAGCTACAATCTCCTTCTGTGAGGTCTAACATACTTCCTTCCCCCCTTTCATTCCTAAACAGTCCGCCTTCCTTTCCGTTCCTCCACATTTCGTCTTTTCACCGTGTTCAGTGAGTAGACTGTAGGTGCCATGACAGGCAGGCGCACCAAAAACAAATTCTGTACTACATTAGTGACGGGATTATATCCTTCACTGAGCACTGTGTGGCACCGGCTTAGAGATAGTTAAAACCTTCAGTCTAGTCTCTGCTTTTCAGAGATGAGTCACTGAAAAGAAAAAAGGAATAATAAGTCTTAAAAAATGTTTCATCCTGTGGAGAGGAGAAACATCAGTGAAGCTGCTCTGAACTGCTTTCTGGCATTATCAGATAGGAGGCTGTGCTGGACAGCTTGGGAGTCACTCCACTTCTCTCCTTCACTTTCTCAGGAGCTGAGGGCCCACAGGCATTTCAACAAATACAGCAAAATGAAAAGGGCTGCCTGCATTGGTATGTGTGTGGGTTAGAGGTGTCATGATATCAGAGTTTAAGACTTACAAAAACAAGTGTAAAAAAAAAAAAAACGATACTTTCTACTTCTGAATGATAGTATAGTGTTGTTTTTAACTCACTTACTGCAAAAAGTATAGATATTCCTGACAACCGTAGTGTGGGTGCATCCGTGTAGGATGTAAGGACTGTGTGATGTGATGTGATCGTGAGCCTGCAGCATGCAGAAAGATCAGATTTGCCAGCTGACTAACCGTGTTCTACATACGTCTGGTCTGTTTATCGTCAGAGCAGGAGCGCGGGGTTAGAACGAGGCCAAGAAGACATAGATGGAGGTAGAGGAGACTATCGAGTTCAACGGTAAATTTTCAGAGCGAGACCTCTACCATCAAGGATGATGTGCGTCTGACTAGGCCGAGGAGGAGGGGGGAGGGGCTGACGCTTCTCCCTCCCTCCCTTCTCACTTCCCCTCCTGCCACTTCTCTCAGTCACCTCCACTTGTAACTGATGATGAATGGTTTCCAACACCGCCGTGAGTTGCAGGCTGCCTCCCTCTCACCCAACGTAAAGACCATAACCTCATCAAAGGAAGGCGACAGAGAGTGGATTAGCCCTGCCAGGGTGTTGCAGCTTGCTGGTGTGGGGTTTGTCTAATTGGCAGACCCCCATTTCCCACTTAGAAGGATTTCCCCCACAGGAGCAATAAAAGTATCCTATTCTCTTTCAATTACCCTCTCTGTCCGTCAGCCCATCCGCACAGCAGCATAACTCACTTAACTACCGCGCAAAAGCCCTCCACCTCGACCCCTGTGGAGCGCCTTCCTCTCTTCCACTGAATATTATTAGTGTCAAATCTTTTTTTTCATCTGTATCAACTTTAAAATCAGTGAGTATCTTTGTCTGTCTTTGCCTTATCAGACGGATCAGTGCCAAAATGATTTTGTTTATGTTAAGTGTTTGTGTGAAAAAGGAATATCAGCCAATATATCATTATAAATTCCAAGTTCTGATACTGAGATCCCACGTTGATTGGGGTCTAATTAATTTCCAAACAAATAAATACAAGAATAAAAGAGGAGGGTTAAAGGAAAAGATGAAAGTCTTATTCTATCCCCTTCTTCTTTGCCAATACCTGGCATCTACATTACCCACAATGCAACTCAAACAAAGATAAAGAGCAGGATACAGATGTCTAATAAGCTCACTAACTTCTTGCACCAGATTTTTTTTTTTGTTGTTTTCAAGACTTCAGGCCCGAGCCAACACTGACTCAACACACGACTTGAGGAAATCTATCAAATTTTACTCAGCTTCCTCTGGGGCCACAGAAGGCTTTAAACGTTTTTTTCACATGTGAAGTAGTACTCCCTAAAACCCGTAAACAAACTCTGATGTGGGAAAAAAACAGTGGAGTTTCTTTTTCAGACAGACAAAGTGATACGAGAGGTCAGACTCACCTCATGGAAAGGGTGCAGGTAGACGGTTTTAGGGCTCAGGCAGGCAGATGTTTCCAGGTGCTGACGAAAGCAGTGGGAATGAGCGAGTATGGCACAGTAGTGATGCTGTTCCAAGCATCAAGCGTGGGGTCGTAGCAGTCCAGAGTTTTACACCGCTGTGTGCCAAAGTACCCACCCACTACATACAGTTTGTTCCCCGACGCCACAGCCTGGCAGCTCATCCGCTTGGCTGTCACGTCACCCACTTTAGTCCACTGGTAGCTCTCACTGCTGAACTTATAAGCCGAGCAAGCTGAGAACTCGGTATCCCCACCCATGACAAAGATCTGATTTCCCAGCACGGCAGCGGCTGTGTAGCGCCACGGCTGTGGGCAGGAGGCAGGCACAGTCCATCGGTTCTCCTGCGGGTCGTAGCACTGCACCTTGGGCAGCTTGTCGTGGGTGACGCTGGTTCCTCCAAAGGCAAAGAGCTTGAGCTTGACGCTGACCACCGCTGCATTGCTCACACCCTCTCTCAAAGGAGCCACCATGGTCCACTTGTTCGCCACTGGGTCAAACTGTTCCACCTGTTTGAGTGATACAGATGGAGAGGCCGGGAGGCAACCGGTTGCCGCGGTGTGACCTCCTACCACGTAGAGGCAGTGTTTCAGCTCTGCAGAGCCATGGCCGAACCTGGCAATGAGCATGGGTGCCGCCTTGGACCATTCCTCATGGACAGTGTCATAGACCCATACGTCTTTGGACACACCGTTCTCTGAGCCTCTTCCACCAGTGATGTACACTTTACAGCCAATGGCGCAGGCGCTGAACTCCTTCCTGGGGCTGGGAATGTCAGCCTTGGGGATGATCTCTTTGGCTTTCTGGTCCACCAGGTACAACTTGTCACACATGAAAGTCTGCCCTCCCAGAAGAAAGAGCGCATGGCTGGTTTTTCTTGGTCGAGCACACGGGCTGTTAACAACACCATCATTCTGGAGGATCTTCAGCTTACAGCGGATAGCTTCGTCCACCAGCTCCTTGCTCTTGGCCTGGGCATTGATCAGCTCTTCCGTAGATACGTTCTCCATGAGAAAGATGGCAGGCAGCAAGGCCAGACGGACCGTTCTCAGGAGCTCTGGCAGGTGGCAGTGTCTCTTTTCCAAGTCATAGTTGATCCAGTTGAGGGCAGCTTCATAAACCAGTCTCTCATCTTCTGTCTCTAGCTCCTCGTGTGACAAAAGCTGCACCACCATATCTTTGGGCAGTTGGAGGAAGTCCTCTGTCTTGCAGATGGCGGGGAAGTTGCTGAGGCACATGCCCCAGGAGAGCTCTGACAGCTTGGTGCACTGGTGGGCGTCAGACAGCAACAACATGCCAAGGCAGTTAGAAGGGTGAAGGTTTCGCTCTAGGAATTCAGCACAGGCATCCCGGATGTCCTGAAACTCTAGCATGTCCCCAGCCTCTAATAGTGACTCTGCATTCTCCTCATTGATGACCACACGTGACGAGTATGCATAATCCAGCAGGAGCTCCAAAACCTCCGGGTGGATGGAATCACGGAAGTCAACCTCGCTGGCCTGACTCTCCCTCAGCCCACCGCTGAACATGGCCTCAAAGTAGCGGCTGCAGGCTGCCAGCACGGCACGATGGCAGGGGAAGGAGCGGCTACCGGCATGAAGCAGGACATCTGTGAAAAGCCGTTGCTGCCTCAGTGAGTTGAGGTGCATAAGGACACTGTCAGCATAGGAGGACTTGTGGAACAGGTAGATGTTCATAGAGCCAGTGCTGGCTCTTGATTTCCGGTTCTCATGGACGCACACGGACATTTTCATTGAATCCTACAAAAGAAAAAAGAAACAAGAAAGATTTCTTTTTAATGCATTTCATTTTTTAGAGTACATTGTACAAGGTTGAACAGTTGTTTGCTGATGGATGGCATATTGTGACAAGAGAAATGTCCTTCAGTTATATCTGCTGAAGAATATTTTGAAATTCTCTTCACAGCAATAATGAATCCTCAGTACTGTAACAATGAGTTTCCTGAGCAGGCAAGCATCCAGTAATGATGAGTTTGTTGCTGTCAAGGCACAGCAAACAGAAATAAATTAGATCATCGGAGTGTTGGAAGAATTTATCTTATACCATTAAATTCCCATCTAAATTCACTGAAGATCTCCAGTCTTCAAGTCTCCTTTTCCACTATTGATCTGTCCACCCTCCAAGTATGCTTTCTATTTCTGATTAGCCCAGTATTAGCAGTAATCCCAGCAGTCATCACGGTAAATAAGGCTGAATTATGTTGTTTATCAGAGACGCTAGACTGTTCCTCGGTAAGAGTAGTTATGAAACAGCTTTCAATCAAGTATTTTGTTTATTAAGTTGTCTTCTCAGCCATAACTATTGTATATGCACGCCCTGTGATGTCGAAATTTCTTTAGTCACAGTATGATGAATGATGCATTTTGCGGCGGGTATCGGAATCCTTCCCAAGAGATAGAGACATTTAGCAAGAAATCAAGTGATTACACGCTGCAAAACAGCATACGTCTGGGAGTTATGAAGGTCAAGTAGATAACAACTGGCTTCTCACAGAGACCAGGAGGCTTTTCCACTTTCAGCTCCAAGCAGTGCTAATCCCCTTCTTTTAGAGATACCATGATTTACAAGTAAGTCCCTTTGCAGAGCTCCTTAAGAAAAGAGGAAAGAAAGAGACAGCAGGACTCTTTTAAGCCTCTGAGAAATGCACAGAATTTACTTCACTCCCCCCCCCCCCCCAGAAAGTCACAGCTCTTCACTGTCCTTGCCCTGTCCTCGCTCGCAGCTAACTTTCATTCCAGCCAATTTCCAGACATGTCAAGTGCCTCCTTCGCTCTGTTTGCCGAGTCCCTGTGTGACCTAGTAAATCCACAGCTGTCAGATTCTTTGACCAGACGTACAGACATTTTAAGTTCTCTTCTAGGTCACTCCAAATAATTCAGGGTGTGATACAAGATTGCTTAATCTCGAGAGTAAACCTCAAGACCAATTATACTCCACCCAAATGTGCCTTTTTAGTATGGAGACATGCATGAGGTGGTTGCATGTTTGTAGTTTTTCTCAATGACAGCAAACAGCTGCAGTTGTGGTCAGCTTGAATTGAGTCAGTTCAAACTGATTCCAGTGATGACAAGTTTTCAAGAAAAAAAATCCATAAAACTTCAAAACCCGCCTGCTGTATAATCAACTTTTCCGCTGACCGACAGCATGCCCTGTATGTCACAAACACTGTTAAATAACTGACGTCTCAGAGCTTTGAGCAGAGTGATAACATGACACGGGCATTGCGTATTTATCTGTTTTTATTTTAGAGCGTTTTGATGCTTGATGATTTTTTTCCCCCTGCCACAACCGGAATGATAATTGACTGAAGACAAGCTGACTGCAGCTGCTATTGTTTCTCTGTCAGTGAGAAAATGTTTCACAAGCCTACAGGTGGTGTGTCTTTGATTCTCAGAAGATTGATTTTTGGTAAACTTCAAGACCTTTACAGTTCAAAGGTTTCAAGTACAACCCAGCTGCAGAGAGAAGAGGACAATTTCCATTTTCTCTTCAGTTGCATCATCTGCTCCAAAATCCTCAGAAAGCTGTCTCATGAATAGACAATTGGGTGTGAACCCTGAACAAGTCCAGTGGGGCTCTCTGGTGAGCGTCACTCACAGCTTTGGCTTCAACAGAACTGGTATTGTTCCTTGTCAAAAGTTCCAGGGACATGTTTAAATTCTAACTAACTCCCCAAACCAGCTGCTCTGTATAAAGTTTTTATTTTCACCCAGGTTGGCTGTTTTGGTGCAGCTGTCAACGAGGAAAAACACAACCTGCAGCATGTGTTAGCATAATGTATTCTGTGTGCACAACGGTGTACATTTGTTTTCAGGTACATTGTGTTGCTCTGCCAATATGATAGCACAAGTTTCATCTTTTTAGCCATGCTAGCGGCTCTAGGGATGACAATCCCAGTCAGTCATCTATTTCGGTTCAGACTGAAATATTTGAACAAATACTGCATGGCATGTGGTACAGACATTCGTGGTGTCCAAAGAATGAAGCCTAATAATTTTAGTAATCCCCTGACCTTTTGTCTAGTATCATCACAAGGTTGACATTTGTGGTTTTGTGTGAAATGTTTCAAGAACTACTGAATGACTTACTGTGAAATTTAGTGCAGACATTCATGTTCCCCAGAGGATGAACTGTAATAACTTTGGTGATCTCTTAATGACATTTCCATCTGTGTTTAATGTTAATTAAAGCATGCTAACTAGCATTCTAACAGACCCAACTAATGAGGAAACATCACAAAATAAAAATCTGTTTTAATATTGCAACTAAATGACTCATATAAATGAGACGTGCTTGAGTGAAGCACAAGAATAAACAAGCCTGTGAAACATTTTCTAAATAGAATAAAACATTGGCAGACAGCTAATAGTCTTAATAAGGAACGCATTTGGTTTGAACATATACTCTTTAATGTGTGATGCACAGCCTTCCAAGTTATGTTTCCTAATAGTAATGAGGAAGAATATTATTTATCAAAACTTGATGAAATACAAAACCAACTGCAACCTTGGTTCGACAGGATTTATTACATTCCAGCACTGACAAAACTGGCAACCCGTCATCTTCTGGCCTCTGGCTCAGCTATAATGAGCCTGCTCTCTCACCTGCACATGTCACCTCCTACACACACACAGACTATCACACACACAGACACACACACACAGAGTACTCATACTGCAAATTATGTTTTATAATTGTAAGCTGTAAATGGCTTGATTTGAATAAGTGGTCCTCATAAATCAGAAGTGTTGCATATACGAATGATTAGCATTTTAATAAATATAACTAGTCCAGGTCTGAGGCAGATAAACACCTACAGGACACAACAGTAACTCCAACAAAACAAACAAATCAACGGTTGTGATTATTTCAAATGATGCAACATGACAAAATATCAAAAATACAACTATTTTAAAAAATGGAAGTAGTTCTACATCATTAGCAGCAGTTATCTGAAATCACACTACGAGGTAAATGTCATTGTTGCAGCATTGCAAACAATCTGTTACTTCTGTGCCAGGGCTCTGACTTCCAAAGTATAATCATTTCCTCTGTGAAATGAGCTACTTTCTCATCTTGATAATGGCAAGGCACGACGCACTCTTGTTGTAGGAAATGCCAAATATTTTTGCTCCGTTGTCCAAATACGAGTTTGAGTCGAGAAGTTCAAAATGTACAATTTTTTGCTCAACTTTCTACTTATCTACTCAACAATTTACTCTCGTTATAATTTGGAATTTTACTTAATTTGCCTTTTGATGATGTATTCAATGCTAAAATTATGATAATCACAGCATTCCTGTTTTATTCCCCTACCACTATCCCGTTAAATTGCACACTGGCCCGTACAATTACTGAAAGTGTTTTTGCATTTTATCAAACAAAGTTTCGACAGATGAATGTGCTCACACATACAGTGTGTGCAGGAGAGCTGAAGAAAAAGAAGAGCAGTAAACCAGATACTTACTATTTGCATATTAAAGGATAAATCCTGGATTACTAACGAGGCCTGCAGGTCCTTAAAACCCTGTTTTCATATATTTGTCATTTAAATGGAAATTAGGGGTTTGTTACATAATTGCTAGAGCCCAACTGGCCAGTAAGGATTCATTATCCCAAACCTACAAAATCCAATAAGAACTTGGATGGTTTCGGAGTTTAAAATAACATTTTCCTACATGTTGTGTTCCAGTCCTCCCTGATCATAAGCACCAGCTTAGACTTGGCTGTATGTAAAAATGTTTTCTGCTAATAACCGCACATAAACACAGATTACTGCGGAAATCAGATTGCTGCAACCTCACACAACCTCTCAAATCAGATTATTACTTTAATCTGCTTGTTGACAGTAATTAGGTTACAGCACGCGTGGAAACAAACATCCAGACAACAAGTTGTCTAGAAACAAGTTGCCGAGAAATTCCTGACCACTGTCGGACATTAACATCTCGTGTTTCTGTACTTTCTATATTCAATAAAATGTTGATTAAAACTGAAACGATTGGGCGATTAGTCAATTGTCAGAAAATGAATCAGCAGTTATATAATTAATGCCAAACACTCTGATTCTCTGCCTCTCAAACATGAGGCTTTGCTGCTTATATTGATAAGCGATTGTAAACTCATTATCTTTGAATTCTGGACGATTGGCTAGAAGACAGCGCCTTGGGCTTCAGAACATTTCGATGGACCTTATTTTACTGTTTTTTGGCCTATTAAAATGAAAGGCAGCATTAAAATGAAAGGATTGGCCAATCATTCCAAAATTAAAATCATTTTCCTTTGCAGCTTTAATGCTGTTAACAATAAAAGATATAAAGATTTGTGAACTATCAACAAAAAAAACTTTTAAAAAGTTAACATAAGCTTGATAACTTTGGCCACACTGGTTCTCACAGACTGCCAGAACAAACAGAACAAACCTTGTCTGTAATCTTGCCAGGAGCACGGTTAGCTCACCTTGTTTACAAGTGACTTTACGATTCATTTTAATACACAACAAATGACAGTTTGCACATCAGTTGCATAACATGTATCAGGAAATACAACATTTTTCGGAGTACTTAATATGCTCATGTATTCACTTTGGCTTCTGAACATTAGGTGTTATCGTGAAGGGAGTTGTTAGGTTGTTACATGACTGTTTATATAGCACCATGTGGGGTGTTTGCATCTGATCGCAGAGAACAAAAATATCAAAGTCATCATCTTTGAGTGGTTACAACTGGGGCTTAAACATGAATTCAGCTTCAGCTTCAGCTTCACATATCATTGTAACCTGACTAACTTTAGGTTTTGGACTGTTGGTTAATAATCATAACGGCATTTTGAGAACATCATCGTGGGAATTTCTCCACAATTTTCTACCATTAAACAATAAAATATATAAATAAACAGATTAACTGATTATTATTTACAATCAGTGCTCAGACTGACTTATCCTTCCTCTCCTCTCAGGTAATTTTCTGTTACAGTAACAGAGTCAGTACGTTCACACCAAAACGCCCCGAGAGGAAGAAAATATAGTGAGAGTGAGCAGTTGGCTTGGATGTCTTTGAGAGTTGTCATCCTCATCCCCTCACAGAAAACAGATCCACATGCACATAACCGGAAAGCACATACATGCCACACTCACAAAGCACATAGTAAAAAACAAAAAAAAAAAAAACAGGCATGCACACACAGCCTCTGGTCTGTATCTGAGGCCTGGCTTGGGCTGCAGTCTGTTTTAAAATCATTGCCAGGTGTTCACAGTCAACCATGGACTCAGGAAGAGGGATGGGAGGGAGAGACTTCAAAAGTAAACACCCAGGCTTATATGGGCCAGCTCTATACATCTGCCACTTGGAGGGGAAGAGAAGGGGAAAAAAATATGAAACAAGATGCAAAACAAGAGGACGCACCAGCAGCTATTGATCTGCATGTCTGCATCGATCTTAATCTGAAACAGACTCATATTTATAGTCTCAAACCGGCTGACCACACGCATCACACACTGAACTGTATCTCAATCAAAAGCCACTTTAAAAAAAAATACAGCTCATCCATCTATGAGAACAAGGAGAGCGCTGCACACCTGATGTCGCCTTTAAAACATCTTGAGCATGCATGAGTATGCAAGGAGCAAGACGCAGGAAGAGAGCACAACGGACTGATCTGCAGGCATGGCATCGTAATAAACAAACAGTCTCGTTAAATGACAGCAATGCTGACAAAAATCAGCGAATGTCAACACCAGTCTTTTGTCCATCAGCCTGTTTTCTGGTGCGCTTTCTCAGCCACTGCTCGGAGTTTTCCATCATCAGGTGATCGGAAAGGGGTGCAGCAGTTGTTCTCATTTCATATTTCTGTTAATAAGAAGCAATCGTCGCATATGAGGGTGAGATGTGTTGTTAGATTTTACCTCTTTGGGTGAAAGCAGGAGTTCAATTGCGTCCGCAGTATCCCTCGAACATGCCACTTCTGAAAGAGCCACGATGCAAGCCTTGCGCTCGGGGAGTGTAACAACTCCTTTTGGTTATTCCCGATAACTGTGGTCAGAATGAGGCCGTTTTTTCCCCCCTCCTCGGACAACGCACTACACTAGGTTTGCCTGAACTCACATACAACCCTATGTGTGTCAGAATAAACGAGCTATTAGTGTAAAGGTTTGAGCCGAGATGTTCGGAGGCGTTCCACCAACGCTGCTGCTCTGATCCTGAGTGTCGCTCCTCCGCCTGCGCTCCCAGTCCTCTTCTCGGTGAAATCAATGGGTGTGTTTACAGAGAGAGAGGGAGAGAGAGAGAGAGGAGGTGGAGGAGGAGGAGGAGGAGGTGGAGGAGGAGGGGAGGACCGTCTCCTCGTCCAGGAAATGAAGAGAGACTGAGAGTATGAACTGAGATGTGGAGGATAGTTCAAGGTAGGAGTTTGCCCCACACACATAAAAGCGCATCACCAGTTGATTTAGTTTCTTTAGGTTGAAATATTTTTTATCAGGTTATATTATATATATAATCATTTTGTGTCCTCTGATGTCCCTGGACGACCCTTTCATTGTACAAAGCTGAAGAACTTTGTCTTCAATAGGTCCAGTACTTAAATACAACCTGCACTTTCCTTCAGTATTTGAATTTTAAACTACTTTTTCTTTATTTCTTCTCCACTATATCACACTTTCCACTCTATGACATTATCAAGAAGTACTCAGATAAGTAACAGTACCACAACCATTTAAAAATACTCCATTACAAGTGAAATTCAAATTTCTGGTATCAAAAGTAAATCGTTCCACAGAAATATGTTCCCTGTGAGTGTGATATTACTGTTTGTGACAGACTGATGCAATAATATAGTTCAGTGGTTCACAACATAGGGGTTGTGCTTCCTCCGAAGGGGTCACAAGATAAATCTGAGGGGTCGTGAGAAGGGACAGCAAAGTTCTGCTCTTCTGCTCGGGACTTTTCTTTGGAGTACTCCACCCAGCACTGCTCCTATGGATCTGTACGTGACTCTGGGGGAAAGAAAATGGACATCATCTTACAGCCAAGATATGTCCTGAGTCCACCATGTGAACTTCTCTGTGACAAATGTGTTGGTGCTTGTGTGCAACTGTGCTTTGTTACACTTGGATGATGTGTAGTTCTGTAATCTCCTACAGTGTTGTTCATTGTTTTCCAAATTAAAATGTGGGTACTTTGACCCAGAGTTAGACACAAGAAGTTTGATTTTGACTTACATGACACTCATAGGATACACAGATTGTTGACCATCAGTAACAAAGAGGAACATAAAAAAGAGCTAGACTGTATTAAAGCAGTTTGCAGCCATATACAACAATTAGATAGATACTGCTAACACTTTCCCGTCCATGGTAAAGCCTTGTGTCCTGGGTTAAGCTAACCCATGCATTGGGTGAGTGATTTCTGGAGGATATGTTGGATTAGGCTTTGTTATTTTTAATCCGCTTTAAAAAAAAATGTCTGGTAAACTTCAAAACAAAACGTGGGATGCTTTGCTCATTACCACTTTACAGGAGCTGATGGGAAGTTACACTATTACAGTCCAAGCTTGTTCCCCAGTGCGGCTTAACGACTAAAGAAGATGCAGCACTGTGAGGAAATTGGAGGTGATGTTGGTGTTATGTTTTTGTGGTTTCACATCTATATAAAAAAAACTACAACAACATATAGAGAGTACCATAATGTCTGGCTGAGTCACCGCTGAATGCCATAGGCACTGTGTAAATCCTATAGGATTATAAAAGCATTGTGGTTTTTGGTTTAGTTGGGAACGGGAAGTCCAATTTTATCCCCGGACATCTTGTGTGAGTCACATCTGTGGTCCTTGTTGACGAGACTATTGGCTGTGACTAAACTCCTCAGTGGACCCTCAAGGCTATGATGTGATTATTTTGTTTTGTTTTTATTGTGTAGTGCATTGGAGCTGTTACATAATCACATCCGGTTTCTTTTCCCATCAACTGTTTTTATGAAGACACAATTACTGTAGCTTCATGCAGCACATTGTTCCTCAGAGAAGAGTCTTTATTAGGGAAGAAAAACTCACTGAGGCGTCAAATGTTTCATGTGTATGACAGGAGAGACATCTAGTGGACAAAATGTTCCTCAGACCAACAGACATAAGCGGACAACAGACAGACAAACAGACAACAGGAAATCATCTATTAACCCTGAAGTATTAACCTTCATGTCTGGTTTACTTTAGAGTTACTTCCTCATTTTATTGGAGTCTCACAGACTGACACTGCCAAGAAAAGTAACAATAACATCTGCAAAATCTTCTTCTCCTGACAAAAAAGAAAACATTGCATGTTATACAGGCTATGCATGAAAAAAATGTAGTTGTAATATATATAATATAATTTTGTTTGTCAAAAAAAAAAAATATTCACAGATAAAGGAATACCAAACAGGAATATTATTAATGTGGTATGCCTTTGGGATTTGTTCATTAGACCACAGGTCTACAGCCCTGTTAGAAAATTGTTTAAGTCATTTACTTGTTGGTTTTCAGCAGAGAAAAATGGCCTCAGACTTCGGTAGAGTTATTCTGTATTCTCACTGTTGTAAAGATGTTAAACAGTGAGGTGAATTGGTTCTTTCAGACTCACAGACTGTTAAATGAATGACCGAGGTGTGTAAAGAATATAAATCCGTATGGCAGTGAATGCTTCAAATATATGTGACATGAGAGACACCTAGTGGACAAAATATTCTTTTGAACTAATACTGATGACTGACATGTGAGCAGATCTGGAAAGGAGAGATAAGATGGTGCAAACTAAAATTAAATTATACAAAAGCTCATCATTTTATATGTCTTCCTATTTATAGTAATAAGATATTTCTACTTCTAAAGTATTTTATCTTCATGTAAAACAGTCAAGAATGACTTTTTGTTGTAGCTCAAATATAATGCTCAAGTAACAGTGAGTAGGCGCACACTGCATTAAAGGAAAGGTTATATGCTCTGGATGCACAGCAGATCTCACATGGCAGGGAGTGATAACTAGGCTGTGGTCATGAATCAGTCATGAACAATGAAACAAACGCTGGCATATCAAACTGAAACCTGTTGGGCTAGTCTGTGCTTGTCGCTGCATGTGACATTTCCAACAAGCGATCTCTTGTGTCACTGTTTATGTTCTAGCTTCACACCGTGGATGTGTCACATGCTGTTCTACATTCTAGGAAACCGGTTGAGCAGAGTAGTACCTATATGAACAATGGTGGAAGAAGCACTAAGGTCCTTTAAGCTAACTAGAAAACTAACAACAAAGTGCAGAGTGCAAATGATGCTAAAATAAATATGGTTTATGAAGACCTGTATTCAGGGCCGTATATGCGAGCTATGCTTAGGGCCACAATGAATAGGGGGGCCAGGGGGTGGGGCCCATTAACTTGAACTTAAGTTGCTCGCTCCTCACTTTACACGGTAAATTTAAGTTGACTGAGTCGCTGAGGGGCTTCCAGTTTTCACGCAATGACTGTGAGACTCACACAATTAACTCTTCATACGCTGTGATTATACACTCGACTTTTTAATATTATATTTAATTCCCGTCAATAGATCCTATTGAATCTTAATTTAATCTTACACACTGGACCTTTAAGTAAAACTTAAACTTGTAATAGAGTATTTTTACCTTCACTTAAAAGATCTGAGTACTTCTCCCAATAGTGCCTGGTAACTGCTCCCACCTTACATTTCTCAGAATCATTTGTAAAGATTAGATCTATCTATTTTTATTGGCATGTGGTTAATGTTAATGTTAACACGCTCTGCTTGTAATAGTCAAATAGTAATCAAAATGTTGTTCCTTTTCCACCCCTTCATAGTGTATATTAGAGTTGTAAGGCTGGTTGTTTGTTGTGTTACAGTTCATATCGTCTAAAGTGTGTTTATAGTGTTGAACTTTACATCAGTGTTAAAGTGCACATCATGAATGTTAAAACTTCACAACTTAGCCTTCCCATTATGCTATATTATACTGCAGTATACTGCTTATTTGCATTCTGCTAATCATCAGTTCACTGCAATGATAATAAAATGTAATCTAATTTGCATATCAGAAATAAATGCATTGTATATGATACATGTACAGAATAGGGGAAATCATGCGTCTCTTAGGTTTTTCATTTTTATTATTTCGCTTCGTTTTATTCTTGGTATCGTGTTTTTTTGTGATTAGACTGTAACACCCAGAGGTTTCAGACACTCCCTTCGCTCATCAGATGTGCTGTTGAGATATCTGAATCCCACCCCTGCAAATCTTGAGTCATCTACAGCTACAGCTACAGCTACAGCTACAGTTATCTCCACTTCAGCAACATCAAGCGATCGTCCTGTCGCCTCCGCCTCTTGTTTACAGTTTTTATTCTGCGGGTAGTTAAATCTTATACTCTGTGTATGCTATTTTTATTTATTTATTTTACCTATTTTTTATTTATTTTAAACGCAAAAGACAAAGCTATTTAGTTTCTTGTGTGTTTATATGCAAATTGGGGGCACCACCTAAAATCTTGCCTAGGGTTCCAAATTGTTTAGGACCGGCACTGCTGTACATTAATTAAATGTTACATTGTATCCTGTTGCTTTTTGTACTTTAATATTATTATTCAAGAATGTTTATACTGAATATAAAAGACACATTTGAAGATTTTTTTTTTTAAATATGTGCAGGTTGTAGTTCCCCTTTAAATCTTTGCACAAATCAGACTTCCGCATAAGAAGTCCCGCCCGGCTCACTCAACACTATGCTGCTGCCTGATCGTCGGGTCTTGTGACTCTGCTGTGTTCCATCAACATGATCACTACATTGAAGTTTACACTGCTGTTGCTGAGCCTTGGTTTTTGCCGGGGGAAGCTTCAAGAAAACTACATCGATGAATTCGAGGAGACGGAAGACGTCAAGGTCTTCGCCGAGCCTTCAAAATACGGATCTCTGTGGCCTCTGCCGCAGAAAGTGCAGATCTCGCAGGATTCATTCAGGCTGAGCAGCTCCAGCTTCAAAATAGTTGACGCCAAGCAGTCATCCGCTGGTGCGAGCTGCAGCCTCCTGCAGGATGCGTACAGGAGGTGAGAAGCCTTTCATTCATCTGTTTCAGCTGTGAGGAGAAAACAGGGAGCCGTGCTGCATTCACGGACCTCCATCACCACATGACAAACAAGCTTTCCTGCGCCTCCTCTCTCTCAACAGGTATTTTGAATACATGTTTGGGATCGGTAAAAGGCAGCAGCAGCTGAACAAAGGCAAGCGAGGAGGGCCCTCAGAGGTGACAGAGCTTCAGGTGTGGATCACATCACCTGACTCTGAATGTGACGGTTACCCCAGCGCGTCATCTGACGAGTCATGTGAGTCTCTTCCTCATTGATAATCATACTTATAAATTCTATTAAATCACACATCTCTGTGCAAGTAGGGAAATTTGAAGTGCTTCCTCCTACATCTCAGACATACAGGTTGTACTGTTTCTCCACTTAGTTACTTTACAGATTAAGATGTATCAGACACAAGGTTATAAAATATGTTAAAGATTAAACTACCCAACTGTAGATAAAGTGTGTACTGCAGTATTTGCATACCGCAGTATTGCTACTCTTACTTCTGTAAATGATCTAAATGCTTCACCCATGACCGCTTCTTGAGGAAATGAACATTGCATTCTGTAATTTGCAGGCATCTGTGGCTTAATCAGAATATTCATATGTTGCAAGTGCAAGTTTCTTTGTTGTTTATGGCGCAACACACACACACACACACACACACACACACACACACACTCACTCAAAACATCTTACTTTATATGGTGGAAAGAAGGAAGAACATTTGCTCAAGTAATGTGCCTCAGTACATTTCTAAAGGTTCTACTTTATGCTCTTACTCCACTACATTTCCACCTTTTTAATCTAAATTTAATTGAAAACCGTCCGACATCTCACGGAAACCAACAAAGATTAGAGAAAAATACACACAGAATACAGATTTGTGTATCAGAAAGTGTTTCATCAGTGTAATACTTCTGCATTTTTACCTCAGCAGGTATTTGAATGCAGGACTTTCATTTCTGCTTTTACTTTCACTTATATTTTTACATTGTTGTGTGTTTTTAAAAGAAGAATCTGAATACTTTGATAATGTGTGGCATCTCTCTGATTCTTTACAACCAGAGAAAGGGGCATAAACTTAGGTTTCAGTGGAGGAATTGGAGATTGACGCCAGGATTAACACGGTTACTTTAGACCAAATGTTTAAAGCCCACCTAAGTGCTTAAGACCCTGACTTGAGCACCATAATAAGCACTTGGTGAGCTTGGCAATGACACTGACTATGCACAACTGTTTGTGTCCACAGATGAACTGACAGTGGCTCAGCCATATGCTGTGCTGAAAGCACCGAAGGTCTGGGGAGCCCTGCATGGTAGGACTGTTTTGCCTGTAATTTCATAAAGTCAAAGCAGACTCTGCATGTATGATGCAACTAACAACCATTTCCCTTATCGATGAATCAGTAGATCACTATTTTGAAATATGACACTTCCTCGGAGTCCATGATCATGTCTTTTAAAATGGTAGAGAATCCAAAGATATTAAAATTGCAATGATAAATAATAATTGGCCAGCAGCTGTGACTTCTGTGTGTCTCCACTAGAATAGCCTAGGTTTTTCCCATAGATATAATAACTATTAGATACTGAACACCAGGATGGCGCCCTATCAGTCCAATGCAAATATTTTCAAATGCCAAAAAGATTTTTCAGCTTTCAGTTTATTTTGTGGTTTTGCATCCAACTGAATGTGCACAGTAGCGTTTCTCCCACTAGTATCGCCCACAGGTTCCTGCTCGGCCCAGTGACGTCTTCGCAGATTTTTTTAAAATCCCTTTTTCTTGGCATGAGGAAACTCTTACAAATTTAAAACCTCCATGGATCAAAAAATTCACAATAGAAAGGAAAAACTGACTTTGTTTGTAGTTTGAGGTTTGTTGTGGAGAATTTTATTCATCAACGGTCAGCTGAGCCCGAGGAGAGAAAGTGCACAGGAGTCCAAGATGTCATATACTGACAGGTTTATTGAAGATTGATCAAGGAGAATGGAGGATTTATGAGTACACTTGTCATGACATGATGCCGCCTCAATTGCCTCAAATGAGATAGCCCTGTTCTCTGACCTTGGTCGCCATAGTAAAGATCAGAATGGCCGCTATAAACACATGATCACGGACAGAAAAGGCATATCTAACATGTGCATTCAAACGCTGATGCGCTGGTAAAATGCTGACTCTGACGTGGCGTCACACTTTGTGTTGCACCACCAAAAAAAAAAAAAAAAAAAGTGTCACCTCCTGAGACATGAAGTTACAGTTTGTGTTTGTTAATGTGGAACTCTTGTCACGTCTCCAGGGTGCATTATCAAGTGACAGTAACTTTGTACGGTATCATGGAACTTCATTTCCATCATTTTTAGGTCTGGAAACTTTCAGCCAGTTGGTGTATGAAGATCAATATGGAGCTGTAAGTGAAGGACAACATGATTGCTTCTGAATTTTTATTCATAACGAGGATATTTTGTTTGAACGGGTCAGACTGATTTTTAACTTTCTCTTTTCAGAAAAGCATCAATTCAACCTCAATCACTGACTTCCCCAGATTTGCACATAGAGGCATCTTACTGGACACCTCTAGACATTACCTGCCTATTAAAGTCATCTTGACTAATCTGGTGCGTCAGTAACTCTTTTCTCATTTCATTTTATTTTCGTCAGTTATATTAAAAAAATGTTTTTCTTTGCTCATTCATACAGGAAGTAATGGCGTGGAACAAAATTAATGTTTTCCACTGGCACATTGTGGATGATCCGTCCTTCCCTTATCTGAGCCGAACGTTCCCACAGCTGAGCCAGAAGGTCAGAGAGACTTGTTGTTATTGGTGTTGAGTCTCAGCAAAGACGTGCAGCATTTTTATGTTGGGACGTTGTATTTGTCGCAGTCCACCAGAAGAGCTTCAGTGTTTATCTTGTTCACAGGGAGCTTTCCAGCCATACACACATGTGTATACGCCCGCTGACGTGAAGATGGTGATTGAGTTTGCCCGTCTGAGAGGCATCCGTGTTGTCCCAGAGTTTGACACTCCAGGACACACACAGTCTTGGGGCAAAGGTGAGTAACGGACCACCATTTTCTTCTCTCTCTGTTTTCTTTCTAATACTACCTGATAACATTTAGCAAAGATATATCTGAACACAGTAAAGACATATCTACCACATTTCTTCGTCTCTCAGGCCAGCCCGATCTGCTCACACCCTGTTACTCTGGCTCCAAACCCTCTGGCACCTTTGGACCAGTGAACCCTATCCTGAACACCACGTATGACTTCATGGCCCAGTTTTTCAAGGAGATCAGCACTGTGTTCCCTGATGCCTACGTCCACCTGGGAGGTGATGAGGTGGACTTTAGCTGCTGGTGAGACTCGGTACACGGTGTTAAAAAAAAAAAAACTTAAGCAGCATCAAAGTTCAGACAGCAGTTGATCTTGGCTGCCGTCTTTGTCCCACAGGAAGTCCAACCCAGACATTCAGAAGTTCATGGAACAGCAAGGCTTCGGACAAGACTACAGGAAGCTGGAATCATTCTACATCCAAAGGTGTGTTGTTCATTTTATACTAGAGTCGGCTGTGTGTTCTCTATTCCGTAATATAAAAGCAAAATAATGTTTTCTGCCTGTTTTGATCTGACAGACTTTTGGACATCGTCACCACTACCAAAAAGGGCTACATGATCTGGCAGGAGGTCTTTGACAACGGTGTCAAGGTAAGAAAAGAGGAATGGTGTTTAATGCTATATCAATACAGTTATTTCTATATTTATTACCATGTGTTTTTGTTGCTTTTCATTCTGTTGTTGAATTTGATATTTTGGGAAATAATCTTATTCGCCTTCATGTTGAAAATTAGATGAAAAGATCAATACCACTCATGTCAGAACGCTAAATGTGCTTAGCTTAGCTTAGCATAAAGACTGGAAATGAGGTGAACAGCTAGCTTTGGCGTGTGCAAAGTTATTAAATGGGTTAATTAACTAATTTGTTTCATCCAAACAGCATGTTGTGCTCACACCTCAATCTTCTTATCTAACGGTCAGCTTGAACGTGAATAAACGTATCTCCCAAAATGTCAGACTATTCCTTTGATTAAAACCAACCACTCGTGTAGTGTCTAAGTGCAGCAGCTTGGTCTGTAACTATTCCAGCTAAAGCCAGACACAGTAGTGCATGTGTGGATCGGCAGTGGGTCTAATGAGGAGATGAGCAGGGTGACAGAAGCAGGGTTCACCACCATCCTCTCCGCCCCATGGTACCTAGATTACATTAGCTACGGACAAGACTGGCAGAGGTACTACAAGGTTGAGCCGCTCAGCTTCAACGGTCAGTTTCTCCAACAATGGTTTCTTATGTCAAATCAATTCAAATCAAAGAAAACCTTTAATTGGGCAGAAGGGAAAATCTGGATTTCGTTCAACAGGCTTACGCTTAAATAACTGCACAGCCGTGACCGAGTCAGACATGAAGTGAACACAGGACCGTGTGGTTGGTGGTTTTCAAATGTTTTTTCTAATAGATTGATGTAGTTCACCACAGTGGAGGACCAATCCTGGCGTATTTGAAGCAATGACCCAATAAAATAACCACTAAATAAAATGAGAAGTAAATAATGAGTAAACACCGCAGCATGATGAGAAGGTACACACCTCATCTTGGGTGTCCTGGGTTCAAATCCACCAGCCAAGGGAAAAATAAGTCAGGTTTGGTCCTTCATAAAACTGGACCAAGACGAAAGTTGGACTGAATCTTTTTTTTTTTTTAAATTCCAAACACGTATACACACACGTTACCACGCAGATTAAGTTCTGCAGGAAGTAAAAACACAAAAGACACATTAATGTCTTTAAATGGACCCAAAACAACAGAAGGCTCGGACATTTTCGTCTTTGTTCCACCCCATTCTCCATTTTTTTCATCTTGCTGACACTGATATTCTATGTGTGCTGTGTAGTTGAAACCAGACACACTTATCCACATTTGGAAAGGAACCCAGGAGCAATACCAGAATGAGATGGCTAAGGTTACATCATCGGGGTACAAGACCCTGCTGTCCACTCCCTGGTACCTGAACCGTATCTCCTACGGCCAGGACTGGCAGGGCCATTACAAGGCCGACCCACAGGATTTCAAGGGTTTGTGTCTACATGATTGACTTATGTAGCAAGACTTTTTTTTTTTATTTCCAGCTTATTGCAGCTGGTCATTTGCTGTTTATGTAACATTGCTTTCTAAGCAGTATTTACATACTGCCGTTGTAACTTTGCCCCGCTTATGATTCAGTTTTATTGTTCTGTTGTTGGTCTGACTTGGATTTTATTAGCTGTACCTCATGAAGAGGTTTGTCACTCCTGTGCAAGTACGTGTAAGCCTGTTGAATGAACAGAGGGGAAATTATGTTAATATTTCACTTTTTATAATTAAATTTAAAAAAACGTTGCATTTCATTCATCACTCTGGTCCAGGGGAGTTTTAGATTCCCTGGACGTTGTTTGGGCTGCCGGATCTCATCAAATATTACATTTTGAAACAGGAACTGAAGCACAGAAGAAGCTTGTGATTGGTGGAGAAGCCTGTTTGTGGGGAGAGTATGTGGACGCCACCAACCTCACACCCAGACTCTGGTACTTTATAAACTCTTATCAGAAAATACATGGACTATGACCCATTACATGACTGTAGACTTATCTTTTTTTTTTTTTGGGTTACTCACAGGCCTCGTGCTAGTGCTGTGGCAGAGCGGCTGTGGAGCGCCAAGGATGTGACAAACATCAACGATGCCTACAACAGACTGTCTGCGCACCGCTGCCGTATGGTGGAGTACGTATCCAATCTCTCTACATGCTGTTCAAATATATTTAAATATTAAACGAAAACATCTTCATCATGAACTCTTTTCCTGTCTTAGTCGCGGGATCCCAGCTGAGCCGCTGTTTTACGGCTTCTGTCCCCACGAGTACAAAGGTATCTAAACCAACCCGAGCGGCTGGACGTGGGAGTGAGAAAGGGAAGCACATCGACATGCCATCAGCACCATGCTTATATTTGAAAACGAGAAATCAAATGCTACACTGCCTTTGTGGAGATCACTGTATCAATGCTGAGACACATCATTCTTTTTAAATCTGCTGATGGACAGAACTCTTTACCACATTAATGTCAAACGTGATGATGGATTTCTGAATGCACTCATTGCTTTTTATGAATGTTTGTAAAACTGATTGTGAATAAAATCTTTACATTTTAGTTGCTGGTCTCATGTTTTCTATATTTATATATTATGAAATACTTTGTTTTACATCACATCACTTTTTTTTTTAATTGTCATCTTTCCTGCAGTAGGTATTAATGCTATGAAGCACATCTTATTCAGTCCACTTGTCAGTAGTCAAGTCTTTGCTGGGAGTCCTGGAAAAGTCTTTTCAGGTATTAGCGAGGCTTCTGTCTCAGATCATTGGTCCCACTGCTGAACTGTCACAGTAAACCAGACAGTCTTTTAAGTAAGGTGTTCTGGTCCTGAGGGTTCATGGCCTCATAGGTGTCCAGCTCCAGAGAGAAGGTGGCATTGCCAGATGTCAGCGTTCGCAGGACGGTGGAATAGCCCTTTAGAAATAAACAGGTACGAAGAGTAAATTAAGGTGACTCATTAAACCAAAAGCTACAGTCTGAACTGGACGTTATCTCACCATCGTCTCTGCAAGGGGCACAGCTGCTAGCAGCACCTTATTGTCGTGGCGACTCTGGATATCTCGAACTGTTCCTCGTCTTTGGGCTAAGTCCCCCAGCACGGAGCTCAGGTGCTCCTCCCCGACAGTCACCTCCAGTGACATCACTGGCTCCAGGACCTGACCACCTGCTAGCCTGAGGGCCTGCATCCAAAGAACCAGAACTGTGACTCATCTATCGATTAATCCTGTAGTTTACAATATGGCACAGGAAGCTATGATGGTTTACCTTAAGCATGCAGCGCGACACACAGGCGGACACCATGGCAGGAGACGTCCCTGGTTCCACGTTGACACTTTGGATCAGTGTAGACACACCCAGTAAAGGATATCCTAGCAATGGACCTGAAGGTGGATGAGAACATCGAGTGGGTGCAGTTACTTTTTAAATAATACAAGATAAGGAATACAAAAATGGTAGGATGAGTTTGCAAGAGAATAATGAGCTTCGTTCAACGATACCTTGAAGATACGAGCTGTGCACACCATTCTCTACTGCCTCTTTCATTTTTGCTGCTAGCTGTTCCCCCAGTTCCTCTGTGAAAGCGAATTCACATGAACCACCTGAAGAGAAGATGTCCACAGGTCTGACGGCCAGCTCCACGGTCACGACATGTCGTCTCTCCCCAATAGTACGGTCCAGCGTATCTACATTGTAAAGAAAAGTTGGGACAAGTCATCCCCCACCCTTAAATTAACACACTGACTAAGAAATGTGTGTTTGTTGTACCTGTAGCAGAGACCTCGTGGAGGATAGTCTCCCTGTAAGCCACCTGTAGTGGTCCAAGGTGAGTCTCGATGCCATACTCTCTTCTGATTCGATCATGGATTATCTCGATGTGCAGCTCTCCCATGCCACACAAAATAGTCTGGAGAATCGAGAGAGTGACAGACATTTAGTTGGCAGACGCTCTGACTTAAGAAGGTCCTGGTTAATCCAATGATGGTATCACCTGGCCAGAATCAGGGTCAACCCTGACTTTAAGACTGGGGTCTTCTCTCTGGAGGCAGGTAAGTGCATTTTCAAGATCTTTCAGGAAAAAAAAAAAAAAAAATGCAACGTGTGAGATGAGTGACAGCAAGCTTTCTGGCACATGCGCATCAAAGCTATAATCTGTGTCACCGACCAGCCTGCTTGGCCATGGTTGGTGGTTCTATGGTGCAGAAGAAAACTGGATCAGGGACCTCCACCCCTGAGAGGACCACGCTCGCATGCTCTCCTCGCTTCTTCCCTAGTCCGCCATCGTTGTGGGCACGGCGGGCTGCAGCTGCTGCTGAAGCCTTCGATGAGACGATGGTGTCACCTGTGACGGTCTGAAGTGAAAGCAGAAAATAACCCATCTGACAGGATAATCTTCAAAATGGCAAAGAAGGAATGTGATGTGTGAAGCTTTACCTGCTTTAGTCCCACAGTCAGAGCGATGTTTCCCGCCGTCATGGAGGGGATTTCTACAAGCTGATCGGCAAACGGCACCAGCAGTCTGCTCATCCTCTCGCTACACAAAACATAATACAAAAAATTATTCTTTTGGTAGGGTTAGAGATCAGGATCACTCAGGGTTGCGTAGCTGAAATAGAAGCTACGTACGTGCTGTTCCTGTTGATGTTGTGGACAGCGGTCTGTGGTTTAAGAGTGCCGGAGTAAATCCTAACAAACACCAAAGGGCCACGCTGCTTGTCATGGACAACCTTGAAGGCCAGAGCACACAAGTCATCCTTGTACCACCGCCTGTGGGATGACAAACAGAACTCAGTGCCGCTTTAACTCAGTGCCATAAAAAAGTTAGGCGTAAGTTAGTTATGGGTTAAAGGATTTACTCACACCAGGTCATGGTGCCGTTCATTCGGGGCAGGCAGGTAGGCAGTGATGGCATCTAAAAGAGGCTGAACACCTCTATTTCTCAAAGAGCTCCCACAGAGTACCGGGACGCCTTTACGGGCCAGAGTCAACCGTCGCACGGCCTCCTGTAGCTGGAGAAACATCAGCACCGTTCACTCTGTATTCGCAAATAACAGTGCTACTTTGAAGGATTATACTGTGGTGCCATGGAACACAGCACTTACTTTGATGGCGGGAACGGCATCAAAATTGTCGCCGAAATCAGTCAGCAGCAGTTCAGCAAACTCATCATCCAGATCGGCAACCTGTGATTGAGAACAGAAAGAAACAAATCTGGAACATCTGCACATTTCCGTTTACAATTCTCGACATTGCCAACAAGCGATGTGTACCTGCTCAATTAAAGCCGTCCTGGCCTCGTTGACCTCCTGCAGAAGTTCTGGCTCGTGCGACTGGTCAAGAGGTTTGCTTTCAAACATCCGTCCATCATCTCCTGAAGATTTTAACTTCCATATCAGCTTCTGGTTGGTTAACAAGTCAACCACACCAGAGAAGTTTTTGCCAGTGCCGACAGGAATCTATGAAACAGAATGGCTCTCCGTGAGACAACATACTTTACATATTACGTCTTTGTAGAGATCGATTGGCGTGCATGTTATGTAAGTTACCCTTTATCAAGAGATGTGTGTTTTTCTTAAGGCCTACCTGCAGGAGGACGGGATTGGCTTTCAACTTCTGTTTTATGCTCTCAATGGAAAAATTTAAGCTGAGAGAAAAAAACAATGAAAGACCAGTTACATTTTGAAAGCTAAGAAAGAAAACCTAGATTTGCTCGGACTGTGAAGTCACTCACTTTGCTCCGGGTTTGTCCATCTTATTCAGGAAACAAACACAGGGAACATGGTGCTTCTCTGCTTGCCTCCACACGGTCAGAGTCTGAGCCTGTTGGCATTTTTTTTGGGGGGCAAGAGAAGCGACTGCGTTCAGAGCGCACGCAATAATACAACAAAGCAAATGTTTGAATGAAAAGAGACGCAGTGTGCTGACCTCAACACCGGCAGAAGCATCAAACACGGCAACAGCCCCGTCAAGAACGCGAAGCGCCCGCTCTACCTCGAGAGTGAAGTCAACGTGTCCTGTAATCACACACAGTCATGTTTGAGTGGCTGCACCATCTCACTGCTGGAATGTTTTATTCTCACAGTGAAGGCATTTCTACCTGGAGTGTCTATAAGGTTTATTCTATAATTTTTCCAATCAAATGTGACTGCAGCCGACTGTATGGTGATGCCGCGCTCCCTCTCTTGAGCCATGAAGTCTGTGACTGTATCCCCATCGTCCACATCTGAAATTAAAGAGACAAAAACAAGCAGGTAATCTTCGGGTAATGCAGAGTTAGCTATGTCCACATGTTGTTTTTCACCATCCTACACACCTCCTAGTGCTCTCGTATAGCCAGAGTAATAAAGCATCCTTTCAGTGGTTGTTGTCTTTCCCGCGTCAATGTGGGCCATGATGCCGATATTTCGGATCCTGCAGATACAGTGCATAGAGTTAACAGAGCATTGAACACAGTTTAATATAAAGAACAGAGACGGCAGAATGGAATTACTTACTTGGATATATCAGGATTGACCACAGCCCGCAATGATTTGACATCATCTATAACAGAGAACATGAAGCATTATAATGTTATCCATTACCTTACTGTACTGATGAAAGGATTAATCATTTAATGTTTATCACGAGTTACAGCAGCCTAAAGTGAAGTTTTAAAACTGTGTGTGTAGTTCAAACACACCAGAAAAAAGTATATGCTGAGTTTCAGAATGTCATACTTGACTGTGCAAGCATCAGTTGACAAAACAAATTCCATTTCGTAGGTGTTCAGTCAGTCATTGCATTTAGTCATTTAGCTGAGGCGTGCAGTTGTCGCCCTAAATGACCGCATAATCCGCTTCTGCCAGCGGTGCCCTGGTTTGTAGCGTAAGGAGAAGAAGGATTCTCTGAAGGGCTGAGTCTCCAGGAGTTTTTTTTGAAGGTAGACAGTAAGACATTCCACCAACAGGGAACAACAGACAAGAGAGTCACATCATAGCAGATGTTCTTTTGTATGTATTGTTATGGAATTTTCTATCCTTTGGTTTCACAGGGTTGTGCATTAGCCTTGAGGTCATGGTCAGTGACAGCACTAAATCATATCAGAGAAGACTAATCAGCACTGTTTGGATTGCTGAAAGAGTGCAGGTGCCAGCCTAAGAAGGGCAGAAGAAACCTAGACATAATAGATGGCTAACTGTTGACGTTCCATTAAGTGGCTCCAGACTAGAATGTGTTGAAGGTGAACACTAACATGAGTAAATGTATTCCCTCTGACTAAATTTGGCCGTATAGTATTTGTGGTGTCATCTGTAAGGGTTTAAAGCACAGGTGTCAATCTGTTCCACAAAAGGGCCGGTGTGGCTGCAGGTTTTTGTTCCAACCAACCAAGAGCACACAGTTTGACCAATCAACCCTCTGAAGACTGAGATCAGTTGATTAAATGAGTCAAGTCTGGTGTGCTGCTGCTTAGTTGGAAAGAAAACCTGCAGCCACACCGGCCCTTTGTGGAACAGTTTGACACCCCTGGTTTAAAGTCTGACCAGCAGCATGAGTTGGGCAGAATAGAGACTCACTCATATGCACACCTGATTGTATGTGAGAATATCTCTGATTCTCTATGATCAAGCTTCAATAAATATTACAGCATAAGACATCAGAGGAACGCTTTCTTCCCTCCTGACCTGGTGCCATTGATTTTTTCGAACAAGGCTGATGAAGCTCATGTGATATGATCAAAAGTTCAACTACTAAATGGACCGTGCAGCAAACAAGTCATTATATAATTTATAATGTGAAACTAAGAAAATCCATAAACATCCATACATCTTGAACCAGCAGCATTTCTGTTGTTTGAGGAATTATTAGTTAGCATTTATTAGTAAAGCACCAGTTAATCGTAACTATCTATATCTATAGTTAGTTATGAAAACAACGTACCTGGAAGAAAGCTGTAACACCTCTTTACATGAGCGCTCACTCTACATCTGCAGCACCGCAGCCCAGCAGTTAATATATACCTTCCCTGTAATGACAGAAGTCAATGAAGTCAACATGATATTCACTATATCTTACTATATCTTGATTATATCTTACCCAGATCATCCTGCTTAATGTCCTGAAGACTCTAACGCGGAACTTTACTGTCTAAATGTTTCTCGTTTTTCCCTCCGAGCTTCAGACCGACCATGGTGGAGCAATGTCAGCTCATTTCTAAATAAATACAGCAAACACAGCGTATAAATCCTGAATGTGTTCAAATGTCCTACACAGCAACATCTATCCTGTCAAGTGTCACGCTTTCGTGAGGTACAGCTACAAAATACGTCCCTACAGAAACAAGCGCGCGTGGTTTTACATTTCCGTGTGCGAAAACTTAATTGGTCCCGTCAATGTTAACAAATGTTTTTTTTTAAATAATAATAATAATAATGTAGGTACATAAAATTATCGGTCAATTATTTAATAAATTTCTATTTTTAAAAAATTCTAATTAAAGCGGTGTCTGTGTGACGGACAACCCGCTACGTCACGATGACGTACTTCCTCTAAGTATCGGCTCCGGGGAAAACAACATCTAAGCGCCCGAGCCTCACGTGAAAAACACCGAATAACCTGCGTCTGAACCAACTGTTACCACCTGCGACGTGTTCACCGTAACGCCTAACTCCTTACACACAAAATGGTAAGAAGGCAATCCTCTTTTTACTCCGTTATTTGACCTTTATCGGGCATTTTAACGAGTTAGCATACGGTGCTAACGTTAGCTTTAGTTGACATGTGGCTGCTCTGTGTTTACTGCTCACGTTTAACTCCAGCTGGCAGAGATGCAGATGAAATAAGAGGCGTATGAGCGTTAAAAATGTTCTTATTCTGTTTGTTTGGCCTGTTTGCCATGTGCTGTGCTTTGTTTGAGATGTCTGGTGGGTGCTACGTTTATTTAAAGGCTTTAAGTATAACTTTACAGTTTAAATTTGACAATAATAGTTACTTTTTATCCAGTCTAGATCCTATTTGTGTCTTTTAATGCTCCAAATAAACAATATACATGATAATACTGAAAGATTATGCTGGAATAACACGTTATTTTTTGCTTTTAACAATGAAATTTAATTAAAATTGATCGCCAGGTCAGAATCTAATAGCTGAATTGTTGTTGTACCTCTTTCTAACGTCTTTCCAAACAAATATAATAATATAAGAAATTGATAGATTCAGGCCTGCAACTTGCAATTATTTTCTTTATTCATCGATCCAAAAATGTATTATTTATCAGAGCCCAAAGTGACTCCTTCAGGTTACTTGTTTGTCCAACCAACAATTTAAATCAAACTTCATATTTCCAACAATATTAAATACAGAGCTGGAACCAGAAAAGGTTTGAATTATGAACCAATTTTACAGATAAGTTGTAAACTTGACATTGTACTGTAACTAGATGCTGTCGAGCTGTGTGTTTATTATATTTTCTAATCAAAATTAACTCAATTTCTTGTTTGTTTTTTCTTTCTTAGCCCCAGAACGAGCACATTGAGTTGCACCGCAAGCGCCATGGCTACCGCCTGGACCACCATGAGAAGAAAAGGAAGAAGGAGAGCCGTGAGGCTCATGAGCGCTCCCACAAAGCCAGGAAGTTGATTGGTTTGAAGGCCAAACTGTACCACAAACAGAGACATGCAGAGAAGATCCAGATGAAGAAGACGTGAGTATAGACAGATAGAAACTGAGCTTGTCATTATTGTAATCATGAAAAATACACTCAAGGAACAGCCAAACAATTCTGACTTTTATCTTTGCAGCATCAAGATGCACGAACAGAGGAAGACCAAGCAGAAGAACGACGACAAGACCCCAGAGGGAGCAGTGCCAGCCTACCTGTTGGACAGAGAGGGACAGTCCCGTGCTAAGGTCCTCTCCAACATGATCAAACAGAAGAGGAAAGAGAAGGCTGTAAGTATCTGCTGAAATCTGCTCATCAACATGATTTCCTGCTTTGGGGCAAAACATATATTATTTTTATGGTAATGATCTAGATATATGGAAATAACATGATAGGTTCATTCTAAATCAAGTGCTGATTTTTTTTCTGTAGGGCAAATGGGAGGTGCCTCTGCCAAAGGTGCGTGCCCAGGGAGAAACAGAAGTGCTTAAAGTCATCAAAACTGGAAAGAGACAAAAGAAAGCCTGGAAGAGAATGGTCACCAAAGTTTGCTTTGTCGGCGACGGCTTCACCCGTAAACCTCCCAAATACGAGCGTTTCATCAGACCCATGGTAAGAGTGCAGTAAAATTGAAATGTTTTTAAATATCATGTCATGTTCTACACTTGAACTAATCCACAGGACACTTTCTTCATTAATGTTAAAGCAGATTTGTGCCTTTTTAAAAAGTGGCTAACTCCTAAATGATCTTCTTCTCTTCCTTCCACTCTAGGGTTTACGTTTTAAGAAGGCTCATGTCACACATCCAGAGCTGAAGGCCACATTCTGCCTTCCCATCCTGGGAGTGAAGAAGAACCCCTCCTCACCCCTCTACACCTCTCTGGGAGTCATCACAAAAGGAACAGTCGTAGAAGTCAATGTCAGCGAGCTGGGCTTGGTTACACAAGGAGGAAAGGTTATCTGGGGTGAGTGTTCATTAATCGTTCAGCTTCAGTTTTTGCCAGCTCTGCAGTAATGTGTCCGTCCTCTTCTTCTGGAAATAATTCAGAAACATCTTTGTAAACAATAAGCTCCCATTTTCAGTTCAAAGCGTTGAACAATGACTTGAGCACACTTGCAAAATATTGCTGTAGAAACACAATAGGTAATAATTATTGTGGTGTGTAATGTTATAATGGAAATCTTTCTTTTTTCTTTTCAGGTAAATATGCCCAGGTAACAAATAACCCAGAGAACGATGGCTGCATTAACGCAGTTCTGCTGGTATAAGACTCTTGACTTTTTTTATACAGACTCTGCCTGGTAACTCTAAATGTACATGGATGGATACAAAGATGAGACAAGCAATGGGCTTCAAATGACGGCACCGTCAGGACGATCACTGATGCTGCACTTGGCAACACAACTGTTTTTGTAACAGGAGGACGCTCATTGGAATGAAACTGAGGTGATTACTGTGTTAAGTATGATATAAATAAACTTGATATGACACCACATCATTTTTTGGAGTTTTGTATTTTCTTTGCTTACTTACTAAAATACTCATGCTACATATAATAACACATTAGTTCAGTGGTTAGCTTAGCTATTTGTCCCTGTAAAGAGTAACAGACCTTTGCTAATGTAATCAGGCTCATTCAGACCTGCTTCAATATACTCTGTTCATTATTGCTCATGAACAGACCCGACACTTGGCATAGATATAACGAGAGCTGCTTTGCTCATAGTAGCAGAGCAAGACTTTGAACATAATATGAAACATGAAATGGCAAAAACAAAAAGAAACCTTATTCATATTCAAGACCAGGGGTGTCAAACTCATTTTATTTCATGGGTTAAATCCAGACAAAACCATTGCATAATAACCAATAAACACAAGCACAAGCAAGTACATTCTGAAAACATTAAGAGTGAACCAACCATTAATTTACAAAACTGATGAAGAACAGATTAACATCTTAATCGCATTAAGAAAAATGTGAAATTCATCGTTGGGGCAGTCTACACGTGCATTACAATTTACAGCTTATTGTGGCTCTACAAGACCACAATTTTGTCTGAGCCTCAGTAATCTAGTATTTTACTTGTTTGTACACTATTGATGACACTGATGTTCTTCAGATGGACTGAATTGCTTGCATACAATGTGAGCTACTGGGTGACATGTTGCTGGCTTCAATGAAGTCTTGAATTCTCATGCTCCTCCCCACTGCTGAGCAAGTATTACCTATTTTCTGGTCATAACAGATCTATGAAACATTGAAAAATGTCCACCATATGATTTAACCTGTTTCAAGAGCATCCAAGTTTGGTTTTTTTCAGTATTACTGTAATAATCTTGTTTACTTCTGTTATTTTCATAGAAAGTCTCAGCCCACAAAGGAAGTGAAACAGCACTTGTCTTTACTAACAAACTTCTTCCGCTTCCTTCCCCCGTCATTGTATTGCGCGCACTGCACTGTGCTGTTTGAGAGAGAAAGGGGCAGGAAGCAGCTTTACAAAAGAATTATGGCGTCTAAAATAGATCTGAGGCAGCAGGAGGAATTTCGTTGAGCTACAGATTTCCACAGGCTGTCGATGGATCAAAAGCAAAGAGGCCTCAGACTAAAGTTATGTACAGTATTTGAAACATAGTTTCAAAGTAATTATAAGCCAAATGCACAAAGAAAGTAGGATCCATCTAAAGTAGAATGAATGCATTTTAATGTGAGAGCGGTATAGCTACAGTAACTAGACAGAAGGGCAAGGCCCTGTTTGCATCGTCTGCTGGCATCTACCACATCAAGTCAACACATCAGTCAGCTGTTCCACTCTGTATGCTGCACTTTGCACTCTACAGTTTTGCAATCTATGTAATTATTACATAACTTCTGTTTCAGTCACCAAGTTCACCAAGTAAGTTTCCAGCCGCCACTTCTTGCTCATGCCCATAAAATGCATTTAGTGAACAGAGGAAAGTCAAATCTGAATCATTCGAGTTCAGACTGGTGTGCTGATTATCTAGCCTGTCCATCCACAGAGACCGGCTGTTTAGAATCACAGTATATACACATATGCTCTTAAACAAGCCGCTCTATAGCTACTACATAGAGTATGTTTAAGACACTTGGTTCTGTAGGCATATTTCACAACCCACGTGCAACTTCTATCATTTTTATCCCAGATATCATTACAGTCACTATAACTAGTTAACATTTTTATATATAGAAAGCCATACAAGGGGAACAGCTAAGATGTAACCTGATGTCTCCTAAAGAGCAGTGACATCTACTGGGAGCCACACCGTAAGATGTTCAGGGTCAGCTTTTTTCAAAAACTTGTTCATTAAGGTGTAGTTGAGTTGCTTCTGTAAAGCGACATAGGACTGTAGGACTGGGTGTGCAGAGCACAGCAGAGGAGACTGTTGGCGTTTACACTGGTAGCACAGGAGCTTTGGACTGCTGGGAGGAGGACGTTCTCAGGCTCGGGATGGAGTTGGACTGGTGTCATGCCAGAACTGGAGCCAAGTGAGCGTGTAATGTAACCAGGCGCCTCGGCTTCTATGAACATACTGCAGTCAATGAAAGAGGCAAAGAGACTGAAGAGTCACAGAGCAAGGAGTTGACAGATAAGAGTAAACCTGGGACTGACTTTTAGTCGTTGGAAAGTGCTTTGTGAAATAAAAGGCTGAAAGACAGACGCCAAGCTGAGCTTCTTGCCGTTGGATTTGTAAGATTAGCTCGCTACTACGTCTTGTTGTCTTGCTCGATATCTGGCTCCTGTAATCATAACAAATACATTTGTACAACTGTTCATAATTACGACAGCTGTGTCTAAGTGAACTGCAGTTTGAATCTTGGGGTTCGTGGCATCAAATAATGAAATCTCACATAATGTTGCATAAGTCATTGTCTTTATCCTGATGTGACACATTCATCAGAAACAGTGACACCCAGAAAACTTATATTTTATTTGTGATTTTTTTTTTCCATCTGGTGTGTTTACAGCAGCAAAGCTCGCTAGTTTTTGCTTTCAATCCACACCAACAATGTTATTTCACAGTCGGGTAAAAACTCCTTCACTGACAGGAAATAGAGCAACTATGCAGAAAGTCTTTCAGAATTTAAGATTTCAAACCCATCAGTTTTTGAGAAACTAACAGGACATTTACTTCCCCAACAGCGATATGTATGACTCAACATTTCCACAAATTAAAGGAACATTTTGGCTGAATTTGAAGTCAAACTAAGTGGATAATCAATCCCTCTGTTTTACACAATATCTTTTTTGATTGAACAGTCTGCATTTCTTAAAAAAATAATAATTAAGTTTGGTAAAACCATAAAAAAGTGTGTTTCCTGAGTTCACACAGAGTTCAAATGCAGCTACAGAGTCAAGTCATGGTGTTCAGGCATCATAACTGTAAGGCAAAATTGCATTTGGAAATACTGGATGCCTCTATATTAATTACAGTGTATATTACTCGTATATAACAGAATCTATCTGTATGTATCATATTATTGAAATAAGATATTAAAATTGCATGACTGTACTGTATAAAAAAACATCTTGCTACTGTCTGTATCTGTACTGTCGTCATTTCTGTATTTGTGTAATGGGATTTTGCTGCTCTGTTGGACTCCTACCCCATCTCACCCACCAAGGCAAACTTTGACTGCTCATGAACTCATAATATACAGTAGACGTGTGTGTAAAATAACTCAGTACATCTTTAAAAAAAAAGGGGGGAAATCAAAAAGAATTAAGGCCGGGGTACAAAGAAATAAAAAAAAAAAAAAAAAAAAGCACAACAGTGACATGCCATAGTAGCACAGACACCCTGTAAGTCATTAAGAAGCTCTCGGGTAAACAGCCGTCTGAGACTCTCACTGTGGCGTGACATAAAAGCGGAGATCAAACTCCTTAATCAGTCAGACAGGATAGCATTTCCAATCTTCTTATTTTTTAATTCGACTGGCGCTGCACTCTTTCATCAGCCTCTTTTGTTCAGTGTAAGTTGAGATGCAACACCGGAGAAGGCCCGTCGAAATCGTCCTTGTGGCCATTTCAGACAGAGAAACCTCCGCAGAGACCTCACCAGAGTTCAGTCAGCTCGACTTCCTCTCTTAAGTCATTTGGCTGAGAGTGTTTTTCTTTTTTAAAAAAGTGCACATAGTAGTGGTAGTACGCAGTGTCCATCACATGTTGACATCATATGTAGTAGTCTAATTTGCTGCTTATCGTCTTGCAGCCTTTGACGGCGAACACTCTCTCAGATTTGGGGGAATACACTAAATCTCTGGCCACCTGTTCCGCCACACTCTTGTTTGGCTCAAGTTCTTTGGCCTCCATCTCAGCCAAGACACACTGGACGACGTGCCGGTACTCCAGGGGCAGAAACGGAACGAAGAAGTCCACCAGGTTCTTGTCAATCAAGCTTGTATGCCAGAAGCCACCTACAGGAAGAGATGATAATGATCAGGACTCGAATGTACACAGCAACGTAAAGAAGTATTCATTCAATTTACACTCACTTTTCTTGTTGTTGAACACTGATAGAGAGAGCGCCGTTTCCAGGTCTTTGAGCTCGATCTCTTCTCGATCCCGTCCTGCTCTCCAGAAGTTTAAAGTCGTCTCTATGATGCTCTCCCCTCCAGCGTTGCTAGGAGGGAGATCAGAAACAAAAAATAATGTTTAAAATTTGCCTTTGACTATCTGTTGTTACCAAAATCTGCCAGCTCATGCTTCATTTGCTCTGGTTGATGCGTCTGCCGGCCCCCTACGTTCAAAGAGAACTCCACCTGCCTTGCCTGGTCCAGATCTCAAAGTCACATTTCAAACATGAATGTTCGACTGGTCAGACTTGGCTTTTTACCTCAGGAAGATGAAGACGGCTTTCTGATAAGAAACTCCATCCAGCTTTTCGTAATAATCCAGGAACGGCTTTATGCAATCAATCAGTCCAGGATGCATCTTGTCCATCTCATCAAAGATGAACATGGACTGCGCACAGTTGGTGACATTGCCTTTAATCCACTGCTGTAACTGAGACTGAAGGGAAACAGCAGCATATTAATATAAAAGGCAGAACAGAACAAAGTCAGTGTATCAGTTTAAAAGGAACTACTTATTCGTCATCATACCTTGTAGGTCTCTATTAGATTTGAATGTGGAAAATGAAGTTCAGCGGTGAAAACATGAACAAAGCTGCTGTCCATTCCCTCCTTGTAAATGTTTTCAGCGATCAGCTGACTGACAAAGTTCTTCCCTGTGCCTGTCCATCCGTGCAGAGAGAGCACCAGGGGCTTCTTTGGGTTTTTGTTGGCCATGAATCCACTCACAGCTTTCAAGATGATGCGTGACGCAATGTGCTGTCCAAAAAGTTTGGCTTCCAGATCATGCTGGAGACCTAGAGAGGACACAACAGAACGTCAACGGGATTCATGGACACAAACACTGCACTGAAACTGAAACTGTTCAGCCGAGGTGGTAAGCAACCAAAATCTCACCTCATCCCATGCAACAATTTAGTCTTTAACAGTTAACAACTTCCTTTCATTGCCTGTTAAAAGGAAGTTTTTTTTCTCGCCATTGTAATATTATAGAGTGTCGTGTCATGAGGTAATTTTTGTTATGATTTGGCACTATATAAATAAAATCAAAGTGAAATTAAAAATTCAATCAAGCTTCATTTATAAGTGTAAAGTGTTTGATAATAGCTGAACTATTAACATATGGATACTGTGTTATAGGTTAATTCTAATGTATGTTCAATGTATGTCTGCATGCTGCTGCATGCTTGAATTTCCTTCGGGATCAATAAAGTATCTATCTGCAAAACTACTGGCAAGCAATGCACAGAAAACATAAATGATAACATTTAAATGTCGAAACCGATAGAACAGAGGACTAAAACATGTAAAGAGATAAAAGGCAGTAAAACATTTGAATCAATGGGCAGGCTGAAGAGGCAGGTTTTAGGTTCATGTTTGGCTGCTTTACTTTGTATTGATGGTCAAACAAAACAAGTATTTAAAGACTTAAATTATGGTAGACATTTTCTGCCATTCATCATGAGCAGGCTCAATTATTAATAATTATCTGCAGGCCTGATTATTTTTTCCGAGGTCGGCGGAGGTAACTTTCGTTTCATACGAAGTGGCACAGCCCCGATAAAGAAAGCAGGATCTGTGATTATTAATGTCTCAGTCTCACGGTTACGGATCAGTTTTGACGGTCATGGCGGCTCATGTGACTTTAACTGTCGTCATGCCAACACGTTAACGTAAAGAATGAGTTGCCGTTACAGATGTTTCTCTCTTTGACCGCGTTTAAAAAAACAAAAAGTTACACAGCACATCTGTTTGCACATTTTCCACCTGTCGCTCACCTGTCGCATTGAACGCTATCCATTTTGAGTCACAACTTTCCTGAAAATAATTCCAGATTTTCCGCCCTAGTGTCGCACCAGCACCTATGACCAGCGTTGTTGTGACCGGATCAAACGCGTTAACCAGCGCACCGGCTGTCGAAAAAACGTATAGTAACACATATAAATGTGCGGCTTTCATCGTCGAAACCTCTTAAATTCGGACATTAATCGTATTTATGTGGTAAAAACAACCATAACACGGTGCAACGGTTAAAACCGCGCCGCTCAAACAGCAGGCCGACTAGCTTCTTTTACAACGGGGCACTTCCTGAAACGTCATCAGCACGCGACAGACACACAATAGCAGAAATGTTGGGCAAGTTTGAAAATGATGCAAAAAAACAAATAATGTACATTTAAAATGTTACAGTTGGCGTCCACACACGTTTACACAATTTAAGTACTTACAGCTAACGTATGAAGGATACAGCCGTCCTCCTGACGTTAAACCAACCGCTTAAGTTGACTAACTAGATCAAACCTGGTGGCTAAAGTGTTAGCTCCTGTCTCACCTGTCCTGTTGAAAGAAATCCACTCCGGTCGGCAGCACTCGTGGAAATAGTAGAGGATGTTCTGGTAGCTGGCTAAAAACCCAGTCAGAGCCGCTGCCATACCGACAGCTATGCTGGTGCTGATGGGCTCGATGGCCTCCGTCACGCCGGAGCAGACGAGCAGCAGCCACAGCAGCAGGACGTGTCGCTTCTTCGGCTTCATTTCGCGGAAGAATGAAATGTCACCGCTTCATCAAACTTAACGGAATAAAGTAAATAATGAAAAAAAAAATCTCAACGTGCCCGCGAGAGCGTCGGGTTTGTTTGCCGAAGCGGACTGAGTCAATACGAGGACGGGGGGTGGGGGTGGGGGGGGGTCAGAGGGGAGAGGAGGCGCTGAGTGTCTGTTGTCATGCGCGTCTAGGCCGCCTGACGTCAGAGTCCAAAGGTGACGTTCACCTGAGGTCCCAGGACCACGTTACCCAGGTCCAACTCCGCTGAGTGTTTATTATAACATATCAAAGCCTCCATGTTGTTTCCCACAAACATATGCTGAATATACTAGTCTTACATACAGAGTGAGACAGATCTTCCAAGTACGTTGTTTTCATAACTAACTATAGATATAGATAGTTATGATTAACTGATGTTTTAATTAGTCAATTAACTAATAATTCATCAAACAACAGAAAGAGAGAGAGAGAGAGTGTGTGTGTGTGTGTGTGTGTGTGTGTGTGTGTGGGCCTACTACTTGCCAGTAGAGGGCAGCTTCACACAGCAAATGTGGGTTTCTAAGTGGACTGAACGAAGTTTGACTTTGACAAAATGATACATTTATTTATTAATTATTCTTGAGAATCTTAATCCTCATTAATACAGTTTATATATGTAATACTTGGTGACAAGTTGCCCTTATATGATCATACACACACAGTGCACACGTGACTTCAACAACATGCTGAAGAACAATGTGTTTCTTTGGGTTGCTGGTGCCCCTGAATCCACTCACGGCTCTAAAGATTATGGGCAACGCAAAGTGCTGTCCATCGAACAGTAAATTAATGTTCAAATCACAAAAATTGGTTACAGTGTATCTTTATCTCTCTGCTCCGGACTTATCTGGACTGTACCACCCGCACATACATTGTCCTCCTCAAGCTTCCGTCGATTAAACAACATCCTGAAAGCAACGCCAACCTCTGGATCCATTTTGTGAAGTGCTGAATACAGGCCAGATCCTCCACAAAAGTACGGCCCAAACTGAACCAGAGCCTTTAAATCCAAGTGGGCAAAGGGGAGTGTTTTTTAGCGTATTTTATCTTTGACATTTCTGGCCAAGCGGCACTCTTGACCTGGGCTATATCTGAGGATTTAGTCTTCTTAGAGAGCTTGAGCTGGGTCAGACCTGCTGCTACTATGACCTTTAAAGTCCATTGAGACAAAGTATGTAATACCGGGCTATAAAAAACAGAATATTGACATGACTTTACTTCATATATTTAAAATGACACACAAACTTTGCGGCAGTTATTTTGACAATATGAGGTAATGCTGACTTTTTGCTTTCAGGTCATAAGGTCGACTTCTGTGGGAACCCATCACTTCATGTTTTTACACTCTGAATCAGGATCATCTATTATAAGAGAGTGCAGTTTATAGATATCAAATGCTTCCCCTCAGTAGCCACTGGCTTTGCCAAGTTTTGGTATACTTAGCGGACAGGATGTGGATGGTGACACAGTGTAACTAAGAACAGGTTTGAAGCTTACTTTGCAGCTCACCTGTATTTAAAACAAACTTGGTAGATGAAGTAAAGAGCAGTGATAAATTCACATCAGGCTCTAGGTCTTTCTCCATAGTCCACAAACTCCCAGCGTCCATGGCATAGACTGCTGATCAGGATGGTGGTTATAAATCTGCCAACACAAACTGTCTCACGAGGCACACTGCAAACAAAGGACTTCCTTTTTCTGCTGCTGCTGGTGTTTTTCCTTTCTCTCCTCCAGCATGTCATTGTGGCGTCGTGTGCTTCCTGGTGTGGACGGGGTCAGATTGTGTTCCTCATGTTCCAGGATCAGGGTTCTTCCTCGAGGTCCTCAGGGTGGGGAAAAGATGCAGCAAGGGAACCGTGACAACTGATGAAGCCCAGACTCCCTCCGTGGGCCAAGATAACTCTGAGAGAAAGGAGGGATTTAAGCTTTCTTTGATAATGTTGTGAAAAAAAGTGCAAGAAAATCTTGAAAGTAGCCCAGCAGCCGCTCTATTGTCCCTGCTTGAAACAGTTTCCTGTGTTATCTATTAGCATCTGCACCGGCACTTCAGAGAACACTCGGATTTCTTGTTGTTTCCCAAGAAATTCACTGAGGACAAACTTTTAACAGTTTAGGTCAGGTCATAAGAGCACAGCAAAGCTTTGAGATAAATGCTAACATCAGCATGCTTACATATTCCCAATGACAACACCAACCAGCAACCTCCACGTCTAAAGAAATGTAGGCAAAGTGGAAGTGTCAAAAACTGTGATTCTTTCAATGGCCACTATGGATCGCCTGTCACAGGTTTCACGTCACAGACAGCCTATATACTGTATCATGGAGGACGATAGTTCCAAGTGTTTTTTCCAATCAGTCCACCTCCATGGCTGTGAAGAAAAGTCAACACAGTACGGCCAAAAACTGCAGTTCCTCAAACGGCCACTTGAGGTTTGCTGCAAAACAAGTTAATCCCCATAAGGCCCCTTATTAAAATGCCCAACTACAGTGTACTGAGGGTGATTTTTTTACATAACTCACCCATTCAAATGATATTAAAGCTTAAAGCTATGCATAATAAGAGAGTGGCTGCTTTGATTGACAGGCGGAAGCCATCACAGGCTGCTTGTTTGAGTAACCAGACCTCATTCAGGTCCACCGACGCTCCATGTCTTTGCCAATTAGTGCGGAGCCAACAGGAACGCCAAGATGGCCAGAGCTGCCACACTTCACAACAGCTCTTCAGAAACCTATTGATATGACGTCCATGTTTTATACTGTCTCTGGTCCAAGTGCATCTGCCCGGGAAAACATGAAGGCCTGAAGCAAATTGAGGTTTGTATGGCAAGTGTCTGAACTGTAAAGCACATATCAAGAGATGAGAGAAGTAGGCTAGTACTACATACTCACAAAGACATTATGCAAGTAAAAATCAACTGAATAACAATGGAAATGGCAAGTTGTTACAGAAACACTGCACTGAACTTCCGCCACATCACATCGTTCAGCCTCGCCTGATTGACAAACACCTATGTAACCCCATTCCAGGCTTTCTCCAAGTCTGGCCAAGATATTCAAATGATGAGTGATTGTCAGAGACTTCAGAGGACTCCTCCAGGCACAGAGTTTTCTCCACAGAGTCTCTCGCCCAGACTAGTAAACTGACTCTGACATGTCTTCTCTTTAGGGAGCCGTATGAATTTAAACCACTGAAAGTTAATTGTCAAACTGACTTGCAACGTTACACAGAAAGACAGGGCTTCATTAGTTGTGAATGTGTTCTATTAGTTTTGTTGTTTTTAAAATGTGAGTGTTATGCAACAGGCTTTTCCACCCTCAGACTCCTGGACTTTAGAAGTCTGGGCATCTTCTCAATGGTCATCAAGTGGGAAAGAATAACTTTGCCTGCAGAGTAAAAATGTCTGTTCACTGTGGATGTTGGAGAATGATTTGAAAAGTCTGACAGAGCAAAATATTTTGCTTGTCTTCAGATGTTTAACTCCTGTTACCAGGTGGGAAACTCAGATCTCAGTGCCCGACCAGAGCTCTTTTCTCCACTTTTCATTCCCACTAATTTCTCCAGCTCTGTTTCATTCAGTGGTTAAAGAATGGGAGAGGGCACTTGTGGAGGCTTCAGAGCCTTGAGGGTGGAAACAGAATGAACAGGTCAAGCTCTAATCTCACTATAAAGAGAGGGCACTGCCACCACACACTGACCCCCACTCCCCTTCTGTTCACCTCATCTAACCCTTGCCTTGACCCCCCTCACCCTGTGGCAGCTCAGTCTGGATGGCCACTTAAACAATCAAACCAGGGCCAACGCACATTCCTGTGAAATCAACAATGAGAGAACCTGCAGGGAGAAGATTAGGAGAATTAACTGGGAGGACAGATAGATATATATATAGAAATATAAATCATGTGGTCAATTCTACATGTTAAAAACTGAACAGACCTCTTGTGCAGTGGAGTTACTGCTTTGTATTTGAATTGTTTTACCCCTTATCGCCACCAGGAGGGGCTCCCAGCTTTGGTCTGACAGCTGGTTTTCCCCTTACAGTCCTAACTTGATGTCTTTTGGGAAGTGCAGAACACACAAATAACTGAATTACAGTAACTACAAAGGCTTACACCGCTGTGGTAATGGAAACTACAAGAGAAAAAAAAAATAGACACAACATTCGGGCTACCAAGGATCCTGAATTATGGACATTGGTCACTTAGAAAAATATTTATTACTTCATTTCATGACAAAATGAAGCTGTGGTCTAAAAATCTATTTTTCTGTCAGCACCCCTCCCCTCCGTTTTCCTGTCTTTCTCATTGTTGGTTTTCCCTCCAAAATACGTCAGATCATGCCGCATTTATAGTGTTACACACACTCGTGGAGCAAGTACTGCGATCATTTACTTTAATACATGTATTTAAATCACACTAACTGCAATAAAATGTTACTTGAGTAAAAGCTAAATGCACAAAAAGTGTGTCTGACTGCTAAACTGCTTTATATGACATCATTATATTATTATGACTCATGCATTAATGTTACTGCTTGTTGAGGTGGAGCTCATTTTAACCACTTTGGAGAGGATCGCAGCTGATGATTATTTTCAGTATGGATGCATCTGCTGATAATTTTCTCCAGAGCCCAAAGTGACACCTTCACAGTGTTGGTTTTGTCGAATGAAGGACATACATATTTTAAAATATATTAAAACAATTAAAGTAATAAAAAAGGAAATTTGAGAAACTGGAACCTTAACCTTATCAAAAATAATTGTTTTAGATGTTGGGTGATTTAATTTACAAAAAAACATATTTTTTATGTCTTCATATGTTTTGACTTAATTTATAAAGTAACTAGTAACTAAATTTGTCAGATAAATGTAGTGAAGTAAAACATGCAGGAGAGGAAAGCAGCATGAGAAGAAAACACTCAACGGAAGTACGATTTTCTACTTAATACATATACGCCACTGCATTTCAGAGAGAAATATTGCATCATTCACTCCACTCCTACATTTACTGAATAGCTGTATTCATTACTTCCTTCTTAGATTAAGATTTTACAAACATATAAGATAAGATTAATAAGATTAAACCTCTGGTTTTCATCTTGTGACCCATAACAAAAAAGAGATTTCCTCTCTAAACTTTATTTATATAACTGAACCACAAAGAGTACGATCACCCGTGAGAAATACTAACACGCCATCTATTTCAGTGGTTTTAGTGAAAGTGGATCATATTTTCTGCCTCAACTTCCTGTTTTACAGAGTATCTTAATGAAGAGTAAAGCAAACTAATGCTTACTATAGTTGCTGTTAGCTAATGTTAGCTCAGTTTGAAAGCCGGGCAGCTAAAGAGAGAGATATTTCCCTCCGGAGTTGGTAGAGCACAAAACAGACCTTAAAAAGAAAGAATATTGGACTTCATATTCATTGAGGTGGACACAAATACTAAATGAATGTTAATGTTGCTCTGCTTCAAGTGGCCAAAGAATCAGTTGTTGGAGGTTAAAAATCTCATGTGATGCGTTTTATGTGAAGCCAGTCACATTACCTATTTTCATAAAAATGTTTTCACACAGTTCTTGTATGTCGTCTGAAATGGATGCCGGTCACTGAGGGGTCTTGTTTTGCTTACCAATGGATCTTCACCACAGGGTAGACAAGTTAACCCATCTAAAATATGGCACAAAGCACCCAAAACACTGGAAGACATCATTCTTCGGGCCCCGAGAATTCAAACCAACTGCGTGCATGTGTGTGTGTGTGTGTGTGTGTGTTCTGTCCTCTGTGTTTTTATATCGCATGTAGACAGAGTGGATAGCTGAGAGGAATCTGTGGTGGCCCAGGAGAGCGAATGAGTCCATCAAATAGACCAAGACACAGCTCAAAGAGTAAGGAAGAGTCCATTTGACACAGATAACCTGAAACACCTGCTCCCAGGTCTGTACTTCTATACTGTACCAGCTTGGAAAGTAATTCAGAAACAGTATGTTCAAAGGTATGAGAGTCCAGATTGCTGTCTGCTCCCTGCAGGACTGAGTTGTGGTTTCTGCCGGCTGCCAAATAAATGTCAAGGCAATGTCCGTCCTCCAAGTGGTTTCCTGCAACACCCTGCAGAAAGCTCAATGTCCCTCCAGAAAAATAGGAACACAGATATCCCAGCATGCAACAAGACAATGCAGAGCAACAAAGGGCTGACTGGAGCTCTACTTGAAGACTAAGAGAGAGAGAGAGAGAGAGAGAGAGAGAGAATGCTTTTCTATAATACAATACTTGCCGTCACCCGACAAACACGCTGTCCCTATTGTGTCAGGAGCCCCTGTAGTCTGCCATGTAAACATCCCGTCTGAACCCCATCATGACTATATTCAGAACCTGAGCAGGAAGTGATTTCATATCCAACATCCGCCTCAGTTTTCCTCTCTCAAGTGGTGAACGCTCCTGGCAACCAAAGGGAGTGATGGCGAGAGTGTAAAGAGCGGGGTTAGTTTTGACTTGAATGGTACGGTCAATAACTGTTGTTACCTCAGTATTTATTCATATTCTTTATATCCTGTACTTTAACCTAAAGCGGATATTTATGCATATGATATATTTCTGTGTCTCAAGCTGTTTGCTACTTAGCCATATCAACTTAAATGGAGAAGAAATGTTATATGTTCACAACTTGTTTCCACTGCCCTCAAGTGGCCAATAAACCATATAACTTTTAAAACAGGGCTGCTAGAATTGTTCTCTACTGCTGTTAGTTAGAAAAGTTGCACTCCATGGTTCACCAACGAGCAAAGGATTTCCTCAAGCATTGTCCAGCTGCACCTTTAACTAAAAATACCAACTTTGTCTATTTGCCCAGATAGTTTACTGAAATAACAAAACCAGATTTGCTGGTAACGATCACATTGTGGGATCCAGCCCAAGGACTAATTAGTTTACATATACAATATTTTACTCCAAAATATCCGCCTCATGGATGTGTAATGTCTAAATGAGAAATTATGAAGCATTAAATAGAGGAATGTAAATTCAGTTGGAAGTCAGCCCAAAATGTCTTTCTAGAGTTCAGACATTTGCTTTTGCGTTTCCTTTTTTTAAAAAATACAAAGTCTAATTTATTGTTTTCGCAGTTATACAACATTATAAATGACCTCTTGGCTTTACAGTCATTTTATAATATTAACCTTAACATAATATCCACTATGGGCCTGTCTTGTTGGAAAAACACATTGAACTCCACTGATTACAGTATGAAGTATGAAGTATGAAGTATGAAGTTGAGCCAAGAACCTACAGGGAGCGAAAGACCGACATGTTTGTCTGACAGTTGTAAAACCTTCTGAGGAGCTGCAGTATATGTTTCAAGCTGGGCCAAAGCCAAAAAAATTATATGTATGTTTTTAAAACATCCTGTGAAACACTTGTGTACACCACATACACAACCATTCACAGTCTGTAATCTGGAAATGGAAATCAGGAATGATAAAATCAGTGAGAGATAGAAATGGGAATGAAAGAAGGGTTTGACTGATTTAAGGGACAGTACAGTCAAATTTCTTAGCAATAACACATTAATGTGTCTGTGGAAGAAATTTTATTTCCACACGAGAAGCCAAGCTCCAAAACAAGCTAGAAATTGGTGTGAGTTAATCAATCCAGTACGTCTGCAAAAGCACTGAAGCTGAACAATAGTAATATTTATTTTTTTATTTTTTAAATGCCTGATAACATGACAAATTAGATTTAAAATCCTTGAACTGTAACCACAATGATTAAAAAAAAAACTATGAGCGAAGTCATTACAAGCACATAAAGCACGATTAATAGCTAGTTTTCTGGCTACGTGGCAAAGAAATATAACAGGGATTATAAAGGTGTTTGATTTCTTTGAATGGCTCTAGCCTGTGAGGAGCCTTAAGGCCACATTAACCGAAGGCAAACAAAGACTGCCAAGTGTTTCAAGGTGACAGCTGAGACAAAAAAAGGCTGTTTTTTTACGAGTAGAAACGGTGAAAGGACAGGAACAGTCAAACACACCTGTGGTGACCTTCAAAGTGGCCCTTTCAATCCTGTTTGCTCGGGTGTGTGCATGCAAGTGAGCTCTGGTCCAGAAGCTAAATAAACACACACTGAATTGTGGTTGCAGATTCTTCAAACAGGTGTCCTGGGGGTCAAACAGAGAGCTGACTCTGCTGTTAAAAAGTAGCCACAAAAATGAACAAATAAACTTTCAATTCAGTTGAACCGAGCGATCAGAATGCATGAAGTTATCTTTACGAGAACCTTCTTTGAATGTCGTCGGGGTGCCACTGAACTAAAGCTGAACTACTACCGGGTCAGACGCAGGAGCGAAGCACCTTTCCACCATCTGTGAATCCCTGCTGTGAGAGGAGCTTGGGAACAACCTGCCACAGACAGAGAAGACAGAGGAGTGAAGTATGAAATGAGGAAACCCAAAATAAATGAAAGGAGGAAGCAACAGCAGGTGGAGCTGAGAAACAAACAAACACGGGGGGCTTGTTTTACACCCACCTGTTCACCAGCTACTGACAGGAAAGACCAGAGTTCGACAACTGGCAAGTGGCACAGCTCAAGAAATGGCAATATGCACCACCACCATGACGTTCAGACTTGTAAGTTTTGAGTGTTATGTGTCCCACATCGGATGGATTGAAAAATTTGGTACACACATTCATGTTCCTGAAATATTTAATCTTTATTTGTCTAGTGCTTTGGTTTACGGAGAATTATCTTCAAAACTAACAACATTCCAATCAGCCTCAGCTGTACTTCCTGTGTTTAGAGCTAATTGCTAACATGAAACCACATTTTAGCATTGTCAGTGAGAGCATGTTAACATGCTGACATTAGCATTTTGTTCAAAGTACAACCTCACATTGTTGGTAGCATGGCTGAAGAGCTTTAGCCTGTATCTCATTTCGGATACTTCCATTAGCACACTTGAAAAATGACCACAACATTTTACTACTTTTTCTTCTTCTTCACCTGATTGCAAGCAGAGCATTAGTGCCAACATTTGATTGCCAAAATATTAATATAAAACATAAGTACAACTCACATTTGCACATTGTGATATTCACCACAACTGCTTCAGCTCCAGCTTTCTTAGCCGCCATTTTCACAACACCAGTGGCCCCTCCCCTTCCGCTACATAACCAAAATGGCGTCCACTGAGGGCATTCATACACATTTTGACCATTAGTTCAGTTACCCATAGGGAACTATCACCAGACTCTGCGGTTCCCTAAAGTTCTGAGCTTTTCAATTATTCTGATTTTACTTGACCATATTTTCAAACCTCCAAGCTGCGACTTTTAAGTTTAATGCATGTTCATGCACAAGCAACATGCATGTGCTTACGCATGCACCCCAGGCGTTTTCATCAGGATGGGGGACAATTATTTCAATACTTAGTCACCTACTGTACTTTACAAAGTGTGGGATGAGCCTCCTGAAGCTCTTTAGAGAAGACCAACTTTCTCTTAAGCGTGACAGCTGTCAGCATGCGGACAGGTTCTTTCAGGGAAAGTCAGCATGGTTTGCCTGTGCTGGGGCTACTGTAGCAACTGTAGCAACACGATGACATAACATGGTGCATCTGCTACATCGATCAGTAATGTTTACTTCATAAGAACTACTTTTGGGTCTGACTGGTGTCTCCTCCTCCAGCATACTTTCAGATGCAGATGAAAAGAGAAAAGTACTCTCAGCACACACACAGTTCATTAGTCTCCCATTAAAAGCTGTCAAGTGACACTGAGGGATTTGATAGACAGTACCAAAGGCTCAGCTGCGAGATAAGAGTTAATTGCTCTAAGTGTCCTGACGAAGATGGAGAACAAGAGGTCGCTAAAGCCATCTGCAACCTTTCTACCTCACAACTCTGGGAATCCTTTTCATTTACTCTCCCTCCTTTGCTCTTTGACCCCGCCCTTACACACGCTTACAAACACACACACACACACACACACAAGTGGAGATAATAAATGCTGTTACAGAGAGAAGGAGTCACACTCACAGAGTGCTGATTGAACTGGAAAAGTGACTCGGTGCAGACAGCCAATGGACCAAGACGCTGATAAGGCCTGTTAGTGAGGCTGGTGATCAATGGTTAAATACCATCTGTGATGATATGAATGTTTGTGCTGCTGTTTAAACTCACCACCCCCCCTCACTGCTATCGTTAACTGCCACCCACACCACATGTCCACATGGATTCAGACAAAATGAAGACTTCAATGTCTTTGTCTTTCTTTGTCTTTTTATATGACAAGCAACATAGGTCGTCAGCTGGGACCAAACTGGCAACATTGCGGAGGCCGTTATGGTTTGTGCCGTAACCATTAATGAAAGATGGTTTAAAAGTGGACAAAGTCAACAGGAACTCGAAGCACAGAACACAACATGTTAGCTGTGAAACCACAGTCTCTACCTAATCTTAAAGTGGCAACGATTGGGCTTTTCAGGCTTTTTATTTGACAGAGACAGCCGAGGATGGCACACAGCAAAGGTTCTTACTCTCTTACTCTCACTGCTCTCATAATTTTAGGCACAGCAGTCTGCTGTTTTCAGCTCTAAAACTCCACTCTACACTACCTGCTCAGGACCAAACAGCAGACAGACACAGTTAGCGACTCGCTGGTGAACATATATTTGCCTTAGAAGTTGGTAAGGATCAAAAACAGAGCTTAAAAAAAGTGAATATTGGATTTACAATAGCCACATTGCCAGAAAAACAAGAACAAATGAGTGCTAATCTTTCTGTGTATGTGCTAAATATGCTGTTTGCTGTATGTATTCGCCATATCAACCATCCACCCTGACCACCTACCTACGGTACAACTGGTGTGAACATAGATCTGGCAGCAATTATGTTTCCTTCCAAAGCGTAATTGATTAGTAGCATATAAATGTATTTTCTAATCGACGTGGTTGTAAAATTTGTTATTTGAACCATTAACACACTAACGTGCTAAATAAGGGAATCATTATAAGGCTGGAAAGCAACAGAAACAGACTTTTATGGATTAGTTGGAGAAAGTTGGAGAAAGTTATGGTTTTGTTCAATGGAAACAGCTGAGCGGCAACTCTGTGACGGCGACATCCGAAATGTTAGGCCCCTTTGTGCCCGGTAGCCTCACACGGCGCCTTTTCATGTAAGAGCCGCTTCATTTTTCAGCCTGATAAATCCCTGAGCACAGACTGACAGGCTCTCTGGGAAGACAGATGGGACTGCAGAGACTTGTTAAAAGGGGGGAACCTCACCGCGCTTCCCTGAGGTGGGGGGGAGCCGCTCTGGAGGTCACCGTCCCACACATTAGCTGCCTTTAAATCTTGCCACCGGTCAAAAAGTGCAACCCGCATTCGTATAGTTTCTGAGAGGGAAACCTGAACTTGTATTAATGTGTGGCCATGTGCGCATACGTGATTGAACTGAGGGGGTTTTCCCCTGTATGGGATGTCAGCACTTCATTATGTTTTTCATTGAGGGTTTTTCTGCTTGGGGTATGTGTTTTTCAGTGTATACATTACATGCTGGGAAGTGGTGCAGATGGTGCCAATGACAGAGACCCAAGAGGATGATTAAGAGGTGGAGAGACAGAAACACGTATATCTGCATCCGTGGAGCAGGAAACACAGTCATCTGGATTGTTTTGCGTCCTTGAATGCAACCTAATCCAGACCCAGTGTGGTCGAGGAAGAATTGAATTTATTTTTGTTCAGTCATTTTCAAAAATAAACTGCCGGCAGAGTTGACCAGCATGTCCGTGTGCCTCCGGCTGTGATTTTTAGACAGAGCGTCGTACATATCATCTCTCTTTCACGTTCTATGAGGCCTCTGTGCTACACAGCACATACACAATCCAATGTGCGAATGTTTCCCCCTGCAGAAATCACAACAGAAGGTATCTATTTAACACATTTTCACTGTTAGCAGAACAGCTACGCATCACCAGGCAATATTACAGCCCAAACAGACCACCCTGTGCCTATCGGCTCATCTACATCATAGCTTTCTAATTCCACCGCTGCTGCCGCGCAGCGTGGTTTTGTACGGCTTTTATCCCCGTCTCAGTCCGCCCTTCCCTCCTGTTCATCTCCTCATCTATCAGCCCGCGCTGTGACTCACATATTATTGTAGCGTTAACGCAGGGAAGCACCCGTCTACCGGAAGATCTGCTTCTGGAGATTGAGCCAGTAACTAAACGACGCTTCCTGTCTCCCACCCCTTATTCCCCTTCTAATGTTGCCTACAGAACCATTACATCAACATTAAAGGCCTCATGCTAAAGCCTTGATAAATGATTTCTATCCATTCAAACTGTAGATTAGAGCCCTATGCTTATATAACACTGAAAAACAATCGTGTCATTCATGCTGTGGCAAATTTATTATACAGTCAACCAACTGTACCTGTGCAGTGGCCCTGAATGGAACTAATACTGATATTTTCCATTACGGTAACGGTCAAAGTTTGTGTATGTTACTAAAAAAAGAGTCATTTGCATGATGAACATTTGTCACCTTCAAATGAATCGTGACAAAATAAACAGTCGAGGGGAAAGTACAGATTTTGTAGACAGCAAACCCGACTTGCACACCTCCCTTCTGCTCTGCCAAAGACATTTTGCTTACAGCCATTGCCCACCACTGTCCCTGCAGCAGAATGCCATATGAATCAGAGGTCGTGGGTCACAGCAGGTTTGCATTGAATCAAGCACAAAATACACCCTGACACGTTACAGATGTATCCTCCACTTCTCACCACCAATACATCTACATTTACGTCAAGGGATCGAGGAGAAGTTCAAGTTTAGGCCTAACGGGGCGGATAATCACAACCAGGCTAGTTTGGGCCGAAAGAATGAGTGAAGGCTCGGGCGGCGACGATCAAAGAAGGGGAACAATTGGAAGATGTTGCTTGCTTGATGTTCGAATGTCAGGGTTAACCAAACTGATGTGCGTGAATGAAAAAGGATGGAGCAAGCAAATCTGTCCGATTTTCTTCAGCGTTCATCAGGGTGGGGCTGCGAGCGGGAGGCGCGGGTGAACAAGTCTGCAGGATTGAGATAAATTCAGAGGGGAGTCGATAGGAAGTGGTCTCACATCACTTCCTCTCTTTGTTTTAGCCGCTATTTTCAAGGCTTGGAATGTAGTTCCTGTCAAGAGGTGAAGGAATTCAAAACAAGTTCATTAACCTCTGCGTAGGGGTGCGGCGAGGTGGGAAAGGACACTGGGTGTGTTGTTGTGTGTTATGAATGAATGAGAGTTTGTGGAGAAAGGCATCGACAAGAATGCATGTGTTTTCACTAACTCTTTGGCATTTTAGGTACATTTTCTTAAGTCAGACTGAAGTAATACAATCACGTGCAACTGGCTCCTAAACAACTGTCTGTGTTGTATGTCCTGTATGCGTCCCAGGGTCTGTGGGAGAATGAGAAAAATCGCACCACACCCTCCTCACATCCTGTGGCTGTGGCAGTCCTGTCCTTGTGTGTCTCAGGCCGGGGTCCAGAGGCATACCAAAGCCCTGCAGTCGCAGCGCTCTGACATAAACACTGACCCTTAAAAGGAAGTCTGCGTGTATTTGTGCGTGTACTTGCAGGGTTTTGTATATCTGCGCAGTGCAACAATCTGCTATGAACTTCATATGTAACATGTACAAGTCATGTATTTGTTCCCATCAAACTAAACATGGCTCAGTATGTTTCCACAGCTCCAAACACCTGGCCAGTCCATTGTGTTGCATCGGTGAAGACAGGATGTCAGTCATACCGTGCTCACCAACAAACAGCATGTCTACAGGCTTTTATGAGTAAGCGGGTATATCTCTCCAGGGGCATCTCAACGATGCCCAGTTCTTTGCGCACAGACATCCGGAAATCCACCACTTTTCTCCAGCAAAGACCTCAGTCCCACTAATGACTCTCTAGGAAACTACAGTCAGCAGCAGAGGGATTTGAAGTGGAACACAGCAAACTTTTTTTTTCTCCAAATCAAGTCTGGCGACCTCTCAGAAATGTGCCCGTAAACCTTTTGGACTTTTGGGCAACTTTTTTTGGGCTGAGTATAGAGAACTTCTCAGGTTGTTTCATCTGAACAATTTTCAATACTTTTTACAGCCCTGAAGATGTGAAAAAATAACCAGTATTTCACCAAAAACAAGTAGAAAAGTCCAACAAAGGTCCCAGAATAAAGATCATTTCTTGTTTACTAACCCATATACCTCATATGTGTTTATGTTCAGACCACTGGTGTAAATTTACACCCGTCCTATCCATGTATATGTATCCCTACAGAAGTACTTTGATATTTTGGGATATCCACTCCCTTGCCCAGAGTTAGATGAGACGATCACCATCACTCTCATATCTGTGTGCTAAGTAAGAAGCTAAATCCCGGAGATAGTTACCTTTTATAGTTTTTGCATGGATTAAACATCATAAAAGATATATTGTGTTAATTAGCGTGCTTTAGAGGCACATTTGTTACTTTTGGACAAAGACAGGCTAGCCCCCGCTTTCAGTCTTTATGCTAAGCTAGGCTAATTGACTGCTGGCTAAAAGCTTCATCTCATCGAACTCTCAACAAATGTCTGACTATTCCTTTAAGGGACCAAATGAAAGAAAGACTAAACACAGGTATGCAGTGCACCACTTCATGTGGCTGCTTTCAGTCTGACAGCATTTGATTCATCAAGGGTTTGTACTAGAATCAGACAGAGGAACCGACTTTCAACCTAACAATTGTTTTACTGATGGTTTGTTTGTCTTGAATGTGAGCTCAGCCTGCCTTCCTTTGTTTTTATCACCCTCCGTTTATTTCTTTAATGCCATGCTATTGTTACTTTTCTTCCATGCCTGTCTCCTCAGTGCCATCAGTACTGTTAAACTGCAGACAGTTTGTTGATTGGGCGATGCCAGTCGCACTTTGTGGGCACATTAAGGCCCCACTGCTAATGTCTTTGACATAGTTATGAGAGTGCCTTGCCTCGTAAAGCCTGTGTGCGGCAGCGTGCAGTAGCTATAAACTCCCCATCAGAGAGAGACGCCCATTTGTCAGGCTTGTTTATTGAAGCATTTTGGTGCTGTGCATGCTGGGATCATCGAAGGTTGAGAGGTCATGATTTCTATTTTCATGCTCTCTCATTAGAATGATTGACACCGCTAGGAGGGTAAACATGGGTATAGTTGTTGAGTGTTTCCAGTTTGCCGAGATATTGTATCTGATGTCCCTTGTGTTACCCCTCAGTTCAACAGGCGCATTCATAGAAATGCTGAACAAACTGTCAGTTTTGATTTGCTCTGATTTGCTCTCCATAGCTGCAGTGAATAATCGCATTTATACTAAATGGATGTCAAGGACAGTGAAGCTTTGGATCTCGTGTAAAACCAGAGACACACAGGAGATCAAATAACTGTAATGTTGAGACTGCTGTGCAAGGTTCCCGTGGTTCAGCTGTGGTTTGACATAAATCTCCTCCAGAGTCTCCGTATGATATACCATAACTGCTTCTTGGCCATCTGTGCTTACTTAGTGAGCTAGATACCTTTTTAATGAACCCATCATTAAGACTTTAGGAGAAAGTAACGGCATTCGACTGGTATTCCCCCTCTGTGGTCCATGGATGACTCCCCTAAATGCAACAACTCAAACGGTACTGTACTTCATTAAAGAGCTGCACTGCAAGACTGCGCTACTTTAAGGGACACGCTAAGGGAATAAAAAAAATAAATAAATCAATCAATTCACCACATCAGTGAGAATCAAGTTATAACCTGAGAGAAAGAGCAGGGTGGGGTCTCATACACAGAGCTGGATATCTATAAAACTCTCATCAGCACACGGAGACATGCTGCTCCTCTACCAGCAGTTCACTATTTACTTACACTCCTGCATGTTCTATTAAATGTTCTGTCTTTTCCCTCAAAGTACACGAACATCTGAGAGGAAGCTGAAAAAGATTTGCCGCCCGCTGTGGAGGAAAGTGCTAAAGCCGGGTAGGGGGAATGCATTCTTTTCAAAATTCTACTTTAAAATGCTCTATGAATTTTAATATTTTTTTGGTTATGAAAGTCGCAGATGAAGCAATGTGTAATAGGAGGAGACGCTGCAATGAAGTTACTCACAAGTAGTTCTGTGAGGCTGTATTTAGACACAACAGGGTAAGCATGCTAACATGTTCATGGCGACAATGCAGACATGTTGATGTCAAGTATGAATCTTTGTTGACCACCTCTGGGTACCATAAATTTAATAGCAATCCATCCAGTATTTCTTGTTTCTTGGGAAATTTTGATGGTCATTTCTTACTATTTTCTGACATGTGAACATCCAGTGTACAGGATTTGTGGCATATAGTGGCACTTATTACCCCTCGCCTCACCCTCACCTTCCAAGAATGTGGGAGAACCTACGGTGGGCGTGAAACTAAAAAGTTATCTTAATTAACGGTTTTATTACAAATTAGGCTGAGTCTTACTTGTGTTGGGTGGTCTTGGTCTTAATGGCCCAGTACTTGCTCTCTCCCAAAGGAAAGCTCTGGGACAGATGGCTGCCTGACTGAACAGAAAGCTCCCTGCTGTCTACTCCACCCTGATGTCACTCAGCCCCTTTTGATGTAAGTATCCCTCCATTCAGCAACATGGACAAGATACTTGTGGCTGTCATCAGAGCTGCTCCAGTCTGGGATGCATCAACAATCTATAAAATTGACTGGTTTCAGCTGCTGCAGAAAGAAAAACAGTCATGATGAGCCTTTTAGTTGAAGCATTTTCAGCAACAAAGACCATGCAGGACAGACAAATTCACAGATCAGCTTTGAAGTAAAGGTCACGGACGAAAGGATGGATCATTGGTTAAAAGGGTCATGTGGGGATCTATAGGCTTCATCCTCTCCCATTATGGTTCATGTACTCAGAGAGAAGAGCAGAAGAAAACTGAACTGGAGGTAGCAGAAAGAATTAATTCAATCAGAATGGGGTAATATACCCAAAATTAATTAATTACTTTAATTTTAGAAAATGAGCAGTTAAAAATTGATGATTCTTAAGCAAGCATATCATTCCAACAATTGCTTTGTAGATGTAGTATACTGATAGAACCGCTCTTAATAATCTAAGACAAGGTTTGACAGTCTTAATTTATATTTCCTGGCAGTTCTATCTTATTAAAAAGTAATTTCTGGAGAGTTAGATGAACATTAACATGACATGCAGCATCTTTCTAACATATTTCTACAATGCTGCACATTTATAATTAGCCTGGAGAAACACCGAGAAGCTCCTAAATACATTCTAGCTCTGGAGGTGGCAATGCTGAATTGCCAAATATTGAATTTACAGCTCTGAAATTTGACATTCATTGTCCCCAGAGGATGAATTATAACTTTTCATCAAGCAGCATCATCAGGTTAAGGTTTCACTTTCTTCTGATCAAGTACTTGCTAACAATATTCTCACCAGCCTCAGCTGTACTGTGTGTTTAGTGCTAGTTAGCAAATGTTAGCATGCTAACTAAGCATGCTCTGCTTGTTGGCACTGCTGCTGTGAGTTTGGACAGTATGAGACAGTATACAGTACGTCTTAATCAGTTATATCTCAACAAACATTAAATGGATTGACATTTTGTGCCATTCATGCCCCCCAGATGATGAACCTTCATGAATCTGGTGATCCCCTGCTGCTTTATCCAACGCCACCAACAGAACAAAGATTATTCTTATCCAGTAGAATATCTCCACATCTACTACAGTACATGAATTGGGACAAAATGTGGCCTCAACATTCATGGTCCCAGGATGATGTACCCTAATGACTTTGAGGATTCCCTCACATTTCCTCTAGAGTGACCTACATGTTATAAGCTTCATCTACCAGCACAACACTTTTATATCAAACTGATTAGATGTTATCAGAATTATTATTTATGAAACATTTGTTTCATGGCTTTCTAACCATTCTTGAAAAAAAAAAGAAAAAAAAGTTCTCATGCCAACATCACTTCCCTGCTTCGTCTATTTTTGTAAAGCTTGGATAATAATCCACAGAGGAGATCTAAGGAAACCCCGCATGGAAACAATACACAGAACAATAAAATGTCAAACCCTCCTGCTGACAAGCAATCACAAAAGTTGGCGGCAACAACACCATGTCGAATTTTACAGCCAAGAAAAGATAATATTACTCTTCATGTAACAGCGCTCCTTTCTGTGACACCTAAGCATCTAGGCAGTGCATATTTGTGTTGGAACAGAACATTAAATCATTCTGAAACGGGCTGGAGAAAATATTTTAGGATTAGCATGGCAGAGTGATGAGTGTCCACACTTAACACTCATGCAGCCTCAAAGAACAAATCTTGGAAAGACGGTGGTTCACGGTCGACACGGCCACTGTTCCAAACATTATCCTCAGAGCGGGAGATTTTGATTACTATGGTAAGTAAGCCAATCAGACTCACATGTGTTTCTGAGACGCAGAAAGAGTTTGGTGGAATGTGTATAAACTCCCTAATCTCTCCGCACTGTTGATGACAGACTGACGAGGAGAGCTGGCAGCAGGAGGACAGAAATACTATATGAAGGCCATTAAACAACAGGGACATTACAACACGTGTATGCATACTAAATATGTACATGAGACCAAATTAGTCAAGGGCGTTCTTTGGTTTGGTTGGGTCTTTTAAGAATTCTGCAGCATCGGTTTTGAATTAAACATTTTGAAACTCTGCTGAAGCGGAGTACAGGCAGTGCCAGGACCACCAGCACAAAGTCTTTGCATACCACAGCTTTGTCTAATGCTGCAGGGGGAGTGATGGTATTGGTGGCAGACCTTGGACATCAGGATGTCCTGTTTGGCTGCTCAGCATGGAAATCCTACAGAGCAGAGACGCGCGCTGCAACTCTAGTCAGCCTGGGTCACTTGTGAATCAGCAGTGTTGATCGAATCTGACATAATTTGGCATTTGAGCATTTATTGAGACATAGTCTAACTTAACATGAATTCCAAAAATGAAGAAAATGTTCGAGAAATGCAGGAATGTTGCAGCACAACTGCAGAGAGTCCCCATATCGTCATAGCCATCTCAGGAAACACAAATCACACAACATTAAGTCTGGCGTCACTTCTCTAGACAGCGATGCACATTATAAACATATTAAAGTATCACATCTCTAAAAGCTGCAGTTATGTTAAACATTGTTCATTCTGCAAACCTCCATTAGTGGTGCTGACTACATCTTGACCGTAAAACACTGGCACACAACGCTGATTCCAAACTTGAAAGAGGGAGATGAAGGGAAAGAACGAAATCCTTTAAAGTGGAATTGAAACTTAAATTGTCATCGCTTTTTTTGTGGAAGAAAAGATGAAATGTAATGATACTGCAGTTATTTGGCATTTCTTTTCATTTTTAAAAGAAGATTAAAAAAAAAAAAAGTTTTTGGACATATTTGTGGAAACAGTGGGTAAGCTTCAAGCCTCTGGGTGGGCGTTTCCAATGGCAACGGTTGAGTGAAAGCTGCCTGGAGACATCCTGTCAACTTCTGTGTATAGCCTGAAAAAGCTGATACACAGAGTTTGTTTCCCTTTTTGCAAGAAGTCCTTGTCCTTTCACAACAATCAACATTCGGGACGACCCAACATACTGATAAGTTTGTAGCATTAACTGCTTGTTTTTCATGAGTCTGGGCGCGGTGATGGCAGACAAATCAAACGATGTGTCGAGAAATGGCACTGTTGCTCACTGGCAGGGCTGCCATTTATGCAGTTTTTAACTGTTATGACATTTAATACTGATGCCTCTGTAGCATAAACTAACATATGAATGCGGCTGGGTGCAATTTGCTGGATTGCCCTTGAAATGAACGAAACAAGGTGGTGGAAGCACTAACATTCTTATCCTCAGAGGCCGCCAGAATCAACATGAAAGAAAGCTATTTGTAGCCGCTGTTAATATTAATTTTCTTCTGTTTGTTAAAATGTAATTTTGTTTCTGTTATGCACTATACATATTACTTGTTTTCTAACGTTGTTATATTGCAGTTTTACTATTGTTACCTCTGTCTGCATTGTATATAAAGTATGACACTTGTACATGTCATGCAGAGATCATTCCACTGCTGCTCTTGCTGAGGTTTCTCCCTTTCTTCTCTCTTTAAGAGGAGCTGAAGCAACGTTCTGAGGATCATATGCGAGGTTTCATATGTTGTACAGATTTGTGAGGCCCTCTTTGGGAAATGTTTTGATTTATTGTGTTGGACTTTACAAATAAAATGTTCTGGACATAACTTGACTTATTCATTATACAGAGGGATGATGAATTAAAAGAAAAACTAGAATAAATGAGGGGAAAACGTGCAAAATGAATGCAGGTGCTTCCTCTCACTCGGATCACGGGGGTTCACTGTGTGTTTTGATGAGCATGACAATGACGTGAATCATATTGACGGCCTTCACGGTCACCAGATCTCAGCCCAGTTGACCACCTATTGAAGACTTCCAACCATTGTGTCAGACGGCGCTCTCCACCGCCATCTGAACACTAAACGAGGGAAGAACAGTGTTCAGCTCACGATTAGTTGTTGGATCTTTGTCAAGGAGCAGTGATGGCACCTGTCGGTATGCTCAACATCTTACCTAGAAATTTAATGTTGATCTCTGTGAGCTGTGACCAGTGAAAACATCCACATGCAGACACAATCATGCACACACGGACGCAGGCAACACTCCTACGGCACGTGCAAATTCACACAAAAACACGCTGAAGCTGAAGCGAGCAACAAAAGCGCTCCTTCAAGTGCACAATAACTATTACGAATGGAGACATTAAAAAACATTTAATATGCATTATGTCCTCTAACTTTTCTCATTACTTGGACTTCTTGTAAAGGTTTGGACTTGGACAGGTTTTGTGTGCATTCATCCAGACGTATGCCCGGTGCACCTACAATATCTACGCAGTATTGACCTAAAATCGACGTTACGAAGTATTGCATGTACTCCGAATTTGTACTTTTTGAGAGTTGTTGTTGGGCACAGCTGCCCTCTTGCTCATGCCCCATCCAGGGTCACTGCTACTGGCCTTTAGCAAAATCTGTCAGGCCCTCTTTGACGCATATCCGTTTCCTGTCAAAGTGAGATTTTTATTGTTCCAAGGGAGCAGGCTCCAGAATCTCGCTCTCCCAGCCTTTTCCTGTTTCCTCTCAAAGAGGAAGTGCTGCTTTGCTTCATTTTTTTCCCCCCCCTCCCTTCCCTCCCACATCTTCTCTGGGACAAATCTGGAACATTGGACCGCAAAACGTCGCTTGTGTCGGGCCAAGTCTTGATTTCAAAGAATGAAAAGAGTTCCTTAAAAAGAGATGCACTTCCACTTTAGCAAACGAGCCCACACTGATTTTGCATCCTATATTCTAATGCGCCCCCTCTGAACGATCAGCCTTGATGGTGTGTGTGTTGGTGTGTGGTCACCTGCGACCCTAAAGTGAAGCGTTCCCATGGTGCCTCAGCACGTAGCCTCTTTTGTTATCGCAGAGAAAATAGTTCTTTGTATGCAGGGAGTGTCGGATCATACATTCAGCCAGTGAAGGCTCTTAAATGAACACTGACAGCACACCACACGCTAAATAATCTTTAGCAGTATCGCTGCGTTAACAAGAGTAAACAATTATGATTATATATTGAGTCGTTTATCATCATAAATTTAAGCGCAGGAGTCCATTCTCTGTTCAATTTGAGTGACGTTCTGGTTCATGCCCCCTGAAGCCCAGCCGCCCAACCATAAACACACACACACACACACACACACACACACAGAAAAACCAGTTTGTGTGTGTGCGCGCATGCATGTTTAACCATGTGAGTATGCGGTCTTGTTCTGCACACACACTTAGAATGACAAATGAGTCCTGGTTGTCACACTGATCTCAGTCAAGCATGGCTTCGAGGCAGAGGAGGAGCAGCTTGTCCGTCTTCAATGCGCGATGTCAGCCGTCACTACCGAAAACTTTTCGAAGGCTCGCACATGAGAGTCCCCGTCTGAACCCCGTCTGCGAGACGCTCATCCGAACAAACTCCAGAACTCTTACAAGGCTGTTGAACAAAGTCAGATTTCTTAGGAGGTCATTTTGGATCATGAAACACATGACGCATGCACACAAGCGAGGCTCCTCTGCGAGGAGCAGAAAGTGAATAAAGTGATCACAAGTGTGCAGGGCTGTTTGTTGGTTTTGTGAGCACTGAATCACTAAAATGTTCAAAGTCTTCGCGGGGCCAGAGCTTTTCAGCGAAGAAAACACATTTCAAATGTAAGGTTTGAAGTTAATTTGTGAATTTGGAAAGAATTGTTGAAACAGCTGTTGAGGAAACAGTCTCACCACAAGGTTCATTTAGCAACTGTTGTGTTCTGTTTGCAAGCTCCAGAACAATACTGAATGTGAGATTGTTTTCCTGAAAATCAGGCTCAACACAAATACATTTTTGTAAAGCTTCAACGTGGCTTTCACAAGCCACCAAGCTGTCTCAGAGCATTTCAGTCTTATATTCTGTTTTCATTGGTTAGGTTGTCAACATGAAAAATGCCCTCCTGGCTAACTCTGGTGCATTTAAGGGGATGTTTATTAATTAAGCATCAAAAATTAAATATATAGCGACTGAAATGATGTGAATATGTCTTCCCGCTGAGATGCACAGGAGCACACAAGTGAAAGGAGGAAGAAGAAACTTCTTATCGTGCAACAGTTTGGCCTTAACAAGCTGCAATTTGCCAGATTTGATCTCGCAGTAAACATGAGTCTATATGAACTCCCACTGCGCCATCAGCTGAAATATGTGACATGACCAGTGAGTGCTGTGATATTAACCCTCAGTTTAAGGTTCAGTAAATTTACAAATAACCTCCCAGTGCTGGTGAGTCCTGTGTTTTCCTGAGGACTGCAAAGGCAGCAGAAGGCCGTGAGGTGAGGAGGCTGAAGGCTCTTGCCCCCTTTCAAGATGTCTGCGGCACAATGGGGACAGAAAAATGCTTCAAAATCAGATTCGCGAAGCGGTTTGAGCAGGATGGAGAGTGTTTGTGCAGGAGAGGGGTTTTATCAGCGGCAAACACTCACAGGAATTCCGGTTTGGGATTGTCCATCCAATTCCTGCGTTCCACAGGAAGCCCTGCATAAAAAGCAACTGAAAAACGCCCGAAGACATTTCATTTGTCGCCAGTCGACTCACGGGGAGCACCTCGAATCAAACCGCGAGGTTTTTCTATTTCAACCCCAGCCAAACGTCGACTTTTAAAAAGAAGTTGGCACCATGGAAGACTGCTCTTATCCACCGGTCCGGCGGCTCGCGCCCATGGCCGCCGCTCAGCCTGCGCGCGCACACGCACCCGATGACCCCAGACTGCGACGGTAAGATTTATTTACATATTTTACTCATAAACATGTTCAGACATGAAGAACCCTGCACAACTGTGTGTGCGTGTGTGTGTGTTTTAGATTTATTTATGTTTTTTTTATCTCATTAAATATTAAATAAGGTCAGACTGTACTTTACACACAGAGAGAACAGACTTAAAGAATGCAGACAGACAGTTAAACAAAGCTAATGAACAAATGTAAGCATATAATGGAGATGTATTATATACAGACAGGAGCTGGACAGCAGTACAGGTGAGACTCTACCTGTGCTGTGGGCTTATGGGTAGTGCAAAGATTCTGTAATGTTGTTTACATGCATGTACACAGACAAATATATGTGACAAGAAAACCAAGGACGTCTGTGTACGGCACTACTTCCCTTTAAAAAGACCACTGAGTGATTTCCATACTGGACTAAACGGCCCTTATGAAGTCATTTCTTAATGGATCTAATGGTTAATGTAGGGCAGTGTAGTGCAGGCTGCATTAGTGCATCTAGATCATGACATAAATACATGGATATCTGTTTTGTAACATTAATATTATCTTTATTCATCACGTTAGGCTAATTCAATTTTGAATTAGTTTGCCTACAACATAAATTCAGTGGAAATCAACCCAATTAATTAAACCGTAATGTCTATAAAGAAGGTTTTTAAATATATTTGTAATTAATTGATTAATCTAGTTATTATTTTTGCATAGGCTTCTAGGTTCAGCGAGTTGGGATTTACTAAGATTAGACTTTAATAAATGTTTTTTCCCGCCTATAACTTCCTCTATGGTTGCAGTTTTCCTTCAGTTTTCCTTTTGCCAGTGAATTAAAGGGCAGTGTCACATTTTTCCAAGCCTGTTTTAAAATAATAGTCAGGTGCAAACTACATGAACATTAAAGTTTTGCTTGCTCTAATCATTTCTCTTGTCCATACTGGCCAGTATGAGCTACATTCCTAACGCATGCATCAGGAGGCAAGATGCATACACTTCACTCTGTGCAAAAAAATGTTAATCTGAAGCTAATATGAGGCTTCAGCAGTCTGAGTTTGGCAAATCGAGAATCTTTTCACACTTTTTATGCAAAATTTGTACTTCATGTTGCAGTCCTTCGATCGAAACCTCCTTAGGAAACACTGTCTAGGGAACAAAATGCAAATACTCATACTTAAAATACATTAACTTTGAAAGATACACTTGATCTGACTAATTGAAGTCATGTTAGGAAGGCTCTCTTTATGTGCAGTATAGAGGGGTGTGTGTGTGTGTGTGTGTGTGCGTGTGTGTGTGAACAGTGAAACGACCCTTTAATCACACCAGCCGCTGCCTTAAGACCTTAGTGCAGGGTTTCTTTAACCCGTGAGTCAGCTTGTGAAGTGTAGTTTATGAATGAAAAAAAAAAAAAAAAAAACAACCCCTGCGTAGTTTATATAGCTCGTGCAGTGACGTCACTCACGGTAACCCAGCGCAGGCAGTCTGAGCTCCGGGACACCCAGCTGGAGGAGTGGGAGGAGGTCCTAACCATCACCCCCCATGCGCTCTGACAGTCTGAGGAGAAACCTGACTGCTAGCGGAGTTTCTATCATCTTTGGACTTTGAACTCACCACCGGAATATAACGGGACCAACTTTTTCTTTTTCTTTTTTTATTTTTTGTTCAAGCCTCGGTTGTTTCTCTGCTCCCCGCACTCTTGTGCACGGCTGTGTTCTTTAAGGGGGATTAATCTTAAAGATTGTTTCACTGCACGGTTTGTGATCATTTTTGTATCCATGCATGCTCCCCGTGATGTCGGCTTGTTGCTCGGTGTGTGGAGAGAATGAGATGTTTCTTTATTTGTGGAGTCACCCGTTTAATGCGCGGGCATGTGTGAGCGTTAAACAGAGATGGTGAGAGAAGGATGTTGCTCTTTAAAACTGTAAAACAGCGCCCTCTCATGGCCGGTGTAAGGAGCGCGTCTCCTAACGTGTCAGTGCGTCTTGGACTTGTTACATTTCTGAGAATTACACATAAAACACACGCAGACACAAACATGTCTTGCGAGCCTTGTGATCGCAGATGTTCAGCTGTCTTATATGTACAATTTCGTAGGAATTATTACACGTATTTTACTCCAATTGCTGCTTTTTGCAAAACCAAAATGAGACCAATGAGAATCATTTTTGATTGCTTCCATAATTGAGCTATCTACCACTTAATCTTTGCAGGGAGGCTTTTATATCCCACATGCTGAGATGTTGGTATGTACTTTATGCACCCCAAAGAAAGTGTTTTTAATATTTTAATAGCCAACATCATCATAATAACTTATTATTCAGTCATAGGATGATGTTATACCGCACCACCCAGCTACTATAAATTTTTTGGGCATGTGTTTTTTCTACCCTGCGGCATTCCTGACTTCCTCATTGCCAGTGTAATGATGCTGGACAGTGCACATGTTGTCTTCAAAGTGCCCCCCCCCCAAGGAGTCACACTCGCTGCCGTGATTTATGAATGAACACAGGCTTTACATGTGCGTGCCCCGTCTCCGGGCGTCAGGCCAGCAAGGGGATCAGAGAGACATGCAGACCCGTCAACTAAGCCGAGGCTTAGCGTCCACCCCCGGGATAACTGAAGACCGTCCTGAAGGCTTACAGCCCCACAACCTGTTAGGAGATTTCTCAGGGGGTTTAGTATCTGGTCTAGCATCACAGCAGGAGCGGGTCCAAGCTGATTGTCATGAAGTGTGGAGCTGCTGCACCTTTCTCTCTTTCCAAACGGATGGCTCGGCCTTAATTCTAATCCTGTGCAGTGTGTAAGAATGAAAACAAGGGTGTGAAGGGAGCGTTCTTTGTCCTTTTGACCCGTCTTTTGTCTTGTAGTGTCAGAGCCGCGCACGTGCAGATCAGAGAGTTCAACCTGCTTTGTCCAGAAGAATTCAGGACTGTACGTGTAATGCATAGTTGCCTACATATATGGCATCTATGCACACTTGTGGGCTCTGTTTACTTCATTGGCTCAATGAGGTTAGAAGTTCAGGCCCAAGGATGTATCCAGACATCTGCCTAGTAACGAGTTATCTACTGTTTCCAGTCCAACATCTCTCAAAAAGGCTTTCTGTGTTTGACGGAACATTAACTTCACACGGATAGTCCGCACTTGAGATTAGCACGCAAATCTAAAGCTAAATCTAAATCTTGAGTTTTAAGCACCAAACAATATGTCAAGTGTCTACTGAAAATGTTTAGACTTGTGTACCTAAAGAAAAAAAAAAAAAAAAAAAAGAACCATCTGCACCGCTCCCCACACAGTGAACTGATTTCTGACCTTTACAAACACTCACCAGGGAGACAGAAAATAGTTAGGAATGTTGAAAATAAACATTTGATCATGTCAAACTTTTGGAAATGATGGTGTAACAATGATAATGCAACAAAAAAAAAAAAGAAAACGTCTCCCAGAGAGAGCAGCCGTATAATTCATGTTGGCTCGACATTTTAATTAAAGGAACTTTAGCGTAAGGATTCATACCGCAGTACTAAATCTCAATCTAGCTCAAATTTCCTCTCTGTTACAGGTAGCCGGAGTCATCCTCCTGGAGGAGAGCGTACACATTCGGCGCGAGGAGGACTTTGGCTACGATCCACGACTCCCCCCTCCCCGCCTCCCTCCCGTCCCCCTTCATCCTCCTCTCCTCTTCCCCTCCCGACTGGCACAGAGAAGAGTGTGAGAGAGAGACCGAGCGAGGGAACGTGGGAAAGAGGGAGACGATGTACCAAACGCTGCTTCTTTCCTCCTCCCTCTTCATCCTTCATGTGATGGGCACTCCGCAGTTCTTCGCTCAGCACGGGTAACAGCTCGCCTTAATGTCTCCTTCCTGTGTTTATTATGGCCCGTCATTTTGGTCAGTGTGGACAGGCCTCCCCTTCAGCTGTCATTCAGACCTGTCTGTTTTAGCCACCTCTTCGACGCTGCAAATGTATACAAATTAGGCAAGTGACATCTAAATATGTACAAGTGCACTCTCCCAGGGCCGAAGCTCTAAGCTCAAAGCATTATGGGAGAGTCTGCGGGCTCACCTTGTCATTTTCAGTTGATTTGCACAAAGAGTGAAATAAACTGAAAGCCAAACGAAAAGGTCAAGTGGCTCCACAAGGGGGTCAGAGATCAACTCTGAAGTCTGACACATTCAGGAGTGATTACACGGGTCAGTCAGAGGCAATTAAGCTGCACGCCAGCTCTCGGTGACAAAAATCACGAAGATCTGATATGTCATAAGTATCTCTCTGGAAATTATTAAAGCACTAAAACTTCTCATCTAAAACCAGCACGGCCTCCAGTGCCGACCGCTCTTTGAAGCCCAGGAAGGCTGTATTTTACGTCAGTTTTAATGTCCGATCTCACGTCTCCCTTTTTGCAGGAGGAGGGTGTGTGGCCGAGACCTCCGTCACAGCGTTGTCACGGCAACGGAGTCATACATCCAGCCGGTGCACAAGCCCTACATCACCCTGTGCCAGGGGCATCGCCTCTGCAGCACGTACAAGTGAGTCTTGCCGGTATATGACAAGAAACAAACAAACAACACAATTCACAGACATATCGGGCTTTCGTTGGCCGTCAGCGTCAGTGTTCTAATGAGGCCGCCGTGCAGATGGTTATTTAATGAAGGCGTAAACAATGCTTGACATGTTTAAGAAGAGCAGGGGTTAGATGTGCAGTCGTAAATAAATTAACTGGACTCTCTCCCACATACACAAATGCAGAGTTTTACACAGAACTGGGTCATGGTGGCACATATTTGGGTGGAATCTAAATATCAAGTACTTTGTGTAACTACGGGAAATGAACTGCCTGCCCGCAGAGACCACGGCCATGTTTATTTTGGACAGCGTCTCCCTCCCTACTTACACACTCTCAATCTCCCTCCAGCTCTGATGCTTTCGAGTCCCCCCTTACATTCCCTCAATATTTAATCTTTTGTTTTTAACTCTTCCCTCACTCCCAAAATTCAAAGTTTCACGTTTGGGTTTTGTTTTTCATTCTTTGGCTCATTATGTGGGCAAGCCTCAGACAATTACAGGCCTCTAATCCCATGATGATTCTCCTGACTTTGATTATAATGATTTTATCCTTTTGTTTTCAGAGAACACATCTCGTTGCTTTCGGTTTGTTTTTTAGCTCTGGCCTCAGTTTATCACCTTGTATCTGTCCCTGCAAAGCAAACATGCCAGAGTCTTAACAGGCTGCAGCGAGATCGCACATTTTAGATCTGAGTTTGCATCTCCTCTACTTTCCTGCTCCTCGCTCCCTCCCTCCATCCCTATCTCATCTCTGACACACTCTTGGACGTCAGTGGTCCGTGAGCCGTGGTTTCACTATTCCACCGAATTCCTATTTTTTCTCATGAGTGTTCTTACAGTCTGACAGAACATGGAAAAGGCTGGACGGGCTCAACCACACACACACACACACACACGAGGGTGATGACAACATTATGAGTAACCAGGAAAACCCTAACTGTGGGTATCTGTGTTTTGTCTCCACAGGACCGTGTACTCAGTGGCGTACCGGCAGGTGAGCAGAGCAGCGCCTCCTTCGCATTTCTACCCAGAGTGCTGCCCGGGCTGGCGTAGATTTCACTCTCACAACTGCAACCAAGGTAACCCCTGAAGCACATGTGACGGGTTTATGTGTCGATCCGTCCTGCCTGTATTACCTGCATCCGTTACGTGGAAAAGTGGAAACTCATTTTCTTGCCAAGCGTTAGATGACAAAATCGATGCCGCTGTCATGTCAGCGTGACAAACATGGAGTGCGAGTCAGGAGATGGTGTTGTTCTAGCTTAGCAGATAGGGTGGAAGTAGGGTGAAACGTCCAGCCTAGTTCTGTCTAAAGCTAAAAAAAAAAACAAAAGATGAAAAAACTCAAAGCGGGACAAGTTGTGGTTTTGTTGGTGGCTACACCATATCTTCTGCAGGAAGTCACTGTTCTGTTCTGGCAAAGAAATAGCCACACATGCAACCTGTCTTGTTTTTACACTTCTGTCTTTATATGAACGAGTGAAATTCAGAGGTGCTGGATGGCAGATTTGTTTTACCCCTAGACAACCAAGCTACGTGTCACCACCCCCCCGCGTTTCCAGGCTTTATGCTACGCTAAGCTAACTGTGTCCTTTCATACATGAGAGTGGTATCAATCTCCTCATCTCTCAGCAAGAAAAGCAAAATAAGCATATATTCCAGGCCAAGAAACAGTTCAGCGCGCAAAACACATTGTATTGATTAAACAAACTAGATTTAATATGTCAATTATGAAGCTTTATGTGTGCTGTTGGACAGATTTGACTGAGTCATTCTTTTAAATGTCTCTTTACAGCCGTGTGCGGACGACCCTGTGTGAATGGAGGTACCTGCTTAAGACCCAACCAGTGTGCCTGTCCGTTAGGATGGACGGGACACCAATGCCAAACAGGTAAACACACACACACACACACACACACACACACACACACACATTTACCTGCACAACCACAAGTTTTTGTGAGCACATTTCACACACATGTAAACTAATTCCTTTGTCCTTCCTGTCTGTCAGATGTGGACGAATGTAGCGAGCAGCAACCGTGCGCCCAGGAGTGTGTGAACACAGCTGGCAGCTATCGATGCACATGCAGAGACGGTTTCAAGCTCGCCGGAGACGGCCGTTCCTGTCAAAGCCTTCCTTCTCCTCCTCCACCTCCACCTCCTCCTGCTGCTGCCACTCCTCCCTCTCCCACCCAGACCAGCCAAGCAACAGTGGGTGGTCACACAGATGCGGGTAAATGAGCAATATAGGAGTGCATGCGTGTGTGCCTGCATTCACATGATATAATCTTGTGTCCTGCAGCAGCAAAGTGTCTGGGGCACAGAAGAAAAGAACATAGCCAGTTTCGCGGTCCATTATTACTTTTGGTACGCGCTATGCCACTCTCAACTCGTACCGTGAGTAATAATGCACTGCGACTGGTGCCGACTCCAGCCAGATGTGTCTTGTGGTCTGGTCCCGTGTGGTGAGACTGGTACCACTCGGTCTTTGATAATGACTCAGTTTGCTCCTGTGAGTACAGCAAGCATCTGACTCTAATAGAGATCCCATGCTAATACAGACATTTTTTTATCCCGCACACTCCATTAGTTCTCTTAAAAATGTTGCAATGTTGACTCTTGCCATGAAAACTCTTGCCGTTTTCATTTGTGTGTGCTTCCTGTATCTTAGCAACAAAATAATACAACCCCCCTCCGTGTCTACAAGTATGGTAGTTGACCCCAGGACATTCCTATTCTGTGTCAGCGTTATTGCTTTTTGGGGAATTAATGCAACATGAAACCTTAAAGAAGACTTCCCTTTCCCTGATTTTCCCAAATCTTTCCACCTTTGGGGATTTTTTTTTTACGAGTCATCAAACTGTAAATCTCTGACGGGGATACTTTCTCATGTCTCGATGTCAGGACATTAAATACCTCAATGTAAATGTGAGATTGCCAAACGTCTCGGGGCTCTGCTCCAAAATCCCTCCCATTTATCAGCGTTTCTGTCGAGGAGAAAGAAAAAAAAATCACACAAAACAGAACTCAAACCCCAAAACGAGAGCCCGCTCACTCGGATGACTCCGCATGAGAGTCCTGCAAGTATTGCAGACTCAGCAGAGTAGATAGAAAAACATACAAAGAAAAGGGGGGTTGGGGGGGGGACGAGCAGCCAGAGTATGACGGATCTTTCTGCTTGGTGAAAGCGACTGAGGGTTTGTTCGTGGGAGCGTGCGCTGGGTTTGAACGCTTCTTAAAAGTTCTGATCGAGATGCGAAAATGCAAAGGCAGCAGAGACGTCTTCGCCTGAGACTGCATTTCATTATCTGTTCATGTGAGCACATCAGAGGGATGTTGATGGAGATAACAAGTATAAACACAAGTCTAAATGTTCAAAAAGTAGAGCCTCGCTCCGACTCTGCCAAGCCGCTGTGGAGGAGTGTTGTGCATCTTCATCTTACTCCCCTTTTTTTTTCGCCCGTGTCTCCTTTTTTCACTATGATCTTGGCCAACAATCTCATTCCAGCTCCATCAACCCTGTCTGCTGGGGGTCATCGCCAGGCCCCCCCCCCCTTCTTTTCCTCCCTCTTCCCTCCTCCTCTTCCTCACCCTGTTTCTCAACTCATTCTTGTCTCAGTAATGGACCACATCTGGGAGAGATTGAGCTGTTCTGAGTCTGTCTGCTAAAGCACGGCCAGAAAGCAGGGGGTCTCTTTATTTTGCATCCTGATCTGGGTCCCGCCTGCTCCAGGGACATTCCCCTTCGGGTGGAGCCAGGCACACCAGACACTTCCCTCGTAACCGATGCATGTTCACAGGGATGAATGAGTGCTGGTCTATTTCTGGTGACCCCTCTTTCAGCTTGTGTGTCGGCTCTTTCGGCTGTTCCCATATCCATGATTCCCCACCCCTGTGCTCTAAATTCCCCCGGCCTTAAACTCCTCTTCCTCTTAAAGACATTGCTGTGGCCATGAATCATTCGAGGAGAAGGATTGATGTGGGCAGGCTGCTCAAAGGACTCTTCTGAGATACAGACTTTAGATCTGAGAGAGAGGATTAAGCATCATTTTTGCGTTTGATCTGTGCCCTAACCCTTCTCTCCACCCCCTTCCTCACCATCCTCTCATATGTATTCCTGTGTTTGTATGGTGTCTGCAGGTGGAAGGCTCGGCCTGGTGGAGAATGTGACGGAGGAGGTACAGAGACTGAGGAACAGAGTGGAGCTCCTGGAAAAGGTACGTGAGAAAAACACATGGACACACGTTCAAACACAAGCACGCACAAATAAAAGCCACCTACCCTGATACCTCCCAGCCATCGCTCACCAGGAACAGCCTCTGGTCCGTATGATGGTATGATATAAAATCCTTGTTGCTATTTAACCTCCCGACCAAAGATTCTTTGAAATGCCAGACCCACACGGTGGCGGCTTTTTAAATTTTTATGGCTTTTATGAGACGTGAACTTTTGTTTCGTGAAACAAGCAGAAAGGGGAAACAGAGATTAGCTATTGAAGCATAATTAGGTCACATTGATTCTTTGTTTACGAGGTGAGTAATGGTCTTTTTTTTCCCCTCATTTCCTCTTTCTCCCTTGGTGCAGAAGTTGCAATTGGTGTTGGCCCCCTTCAGCAGCTTCTTCCCGCTGTCGCTGGACGAGGGTCTGTCGGAGAAAACCACCTTACTGTCCCACTCCTTCCAGCAGCTGGACCGCATCGACTCCCTCAGCGAGCAGATCGGCTTTCTGGAGGAGCGCCTCGGCACATGTGAGTGACCGCGCGGTGACCTTTGGCTGCAACGCAGTCGAAAACAAAATGCGATTTCTACCTGAACACCACTGGATCCAGGAAAGCAGCAAAACCATTTTCAGACCTCTTCAAAAAAAGATCAGAGACATGTAAAAGTTCAAATGTAACAATTATCCATAATGTAATAAAATAAAACATAGTAAAAATCCAATAATATAATAAAATCTTGTGCCTGTAATGTAATTAAGGTCAGTGATACAATCAAAGTAGCTCAAAATTTAAGTAAAAAGATACGTTTGCTCCTAAATTTGAACCTAATTAAGATATCAAAGATAAAATTACAAAAATAAGAGTCTACAGTGACTCTGTGTCTAACCACAGCTTTGAGCTAAATGCTAACATCAGCATGCTAACAAGCTCACAGGGACAATACTAACACACTGATGTTTCTCAGGTAACATTTACAGTGTTCACCATCCTTCCTACGTCAGCATGCCGGCGTGCTAACACTTCCGGATGTCATAAACCGTTGAACATTTTTCAAAAGTTTGACCATCCACACAGTGGCGCTAGAGGGGAAGTCATGGCATCAACAAAGTCAGTAGCATGCGTTATCTGGGAAGCATAAACGTCTGCATGAAGCATCAAACCATCAAGTACCTGCTACGACGTTTCGCTAAAACAATCACATCTCTGTGCGTCATTAATTTGATTGTTTAACTGGACATGAAACAAGAAGATTACACTTTACGTTTTAATAAAATATATTCAATATTTTCTTATTTTCTGTTGTTTTTTTGTTTTTTTTAAAATCGCCTCCCTCAACAAACTTTCAGTGAAAGCGCTGACTGCAGCACAAACCTGCAGCTTCTTGCACATGCCCGGTTGCTCAGTGGCCTCGGAGGGATCGCAGGTCACTGAGGGCATGGCCTTTGATTGACACGCTGCCCAGTGCTTAATAGCGACTGCTTATTCCAGTGAAACGGATGAATAATAATAAGTGGGATGCACAGTATAAAGAACAGTAAATATGTCCATCAAACCAAGCACGTCAAGCCAATTTTTATTCGCGTATAGAATCAGGCAAATGTATTTATTATATTTTACTTTCTCCTATTTGCATATCAGCCGTCGCCACATGGAATCCTGACCTTAACTTTGAGAAACTCCACGTTGGATATTTTCATTATGTTATGAGCTTTATCACATTTGGTTTTATTACATTATGGTCAATTACATTTTGGGACTTCACATCATGAAACTACAACTATGAAAGTCTTAAATCAGCAATCTTTAATTTGCAAAATTCGCTCAGTTTGGATTACAGTGGAATCAGAACATGGTCTATAATGGTATGTAACTGATTTGAATACAAGTTATTTCTGTAACTCTTCTCTTCTCTGTTCTCTGGTTCAGGTTCTTGCCAGGAGAATTAGCCGCCCCAACATTTCCAGACGTCTCCCGTGAAGTTAATGATGACACGAACCTACCAGAGATTGTACACACCAAGATGGCAGGCATAGGAAAGAGATCACAGAAAGCAGAAACAGCCTCAGCTCTCGTTATGCCATGACGCACAAATCGTTTGTGATTTTCACTATTCCCAGCGGCTTCTTTCACTTTTCTTGTTGGATTACTGTCAGATTCTTGATTTTGGTAACCTGTGGCAGGGTCACTTTTCAGCATTACATCATCCCTTTAACATCTGAATCACACTCCCCCCTCCTGAGGGTCAAAGGTCAAATTGGCCAAATTTGTTTCTGTGTTTGTTTTACATCAGTGCAGCTGTGTCCTCTGTCTAAGCCCAAACTGTCCCGAGGCAGACACGGACATCTGTATTTATCTATTTAAATTATGATTACTTTTAGTTATGTCTCAGTGCTCCAATAGACATTTTTACCTAGTTTTGTAACGTTTTGTAATAAAAAGTCTTAATCAAAAACACCATGTGTCCTCATTGATATAAAGAGATTACCGAATCATGTCTGCAAATTTATTGTTTTGATAACATGACAAGCTCAGCATTCAGCTAACACAACACTGGATGTCTCTCCTGCAGCATATATGTACTGGAATCAGTGTCAGATCCTTTTGTATGTTGTACTGCAAGTTTTACTTGAGTAAAAGTACAAGTATTATCAGCAAATGGTGCAGTTTTTGTACCATGCAAAATATTAAGTAAAAAAAGTAATCGGAAGATGCAGTGGAGGCATAAATAAGAGTAAAACATTTCTCAGTTAAATGTGACATATAAAGTAGCATTTAATAGAAATACTTAGTAAATGTACTTAGTTACTTTTTGCCACTGACTAATAAGACTAATAAGGAGGCACAACCACTTAAGAAAAAAAAAGAATGAATCTTTATTTATTCTTTTGCAAGGCATTCACGTTTAACCCAGAATAGGTGAAATCAAGAACACTACATCATCAATATTAACCAGATACTATAATGGGCGTCTATACCATGTGTGCATATTTACACACACGCACACACATACAGTAAGGGACCACACACATACAAGGCTCTGCAGGATGTCAGCTCTGTTTCTCGTATCCATCTAAAAGCTACCACCAATTACACTTTTAATAGCTTTGGTGAAAATCTGAGAAAACTTGAAGTCCTTTTTCTTTTTTTTTTTTTTTTTAAATCTTTCCACCCAAACTCAGCATGAAAAGTGCTTTATTAAGGTTCAGAATACTTTCAATCTTTTCCAATATCTTACACATGAGTTCATAAACTGTCCCTCCCCACCCAAAAAAAAAAACAAAAAACAAAACAAAGCTTACAAAGCACACATTTGTATTACAAAATAACCGAGAGCTGAACAGAAAGTAAACGGATTAGACACTCCATTAGCAAAACATGTATGGTATAGTTCATATTTTGGAAGAAATCAATTTGGTAGAGTACTTTATAACATTCAAACCACTTGCTGCAAAGGTAAAATCTGCTCTTAAAGATAAAAGTCAATAAATATATTCAACCTAAGAGAAAAAATATACAGAATTTGATTAATTAGAATTAGTAGGGGCATATATTCCATACTGGCCTTTTAATATAAATGAAACCTTGACCATCACGTGTAATTAAAGCCGAGAGCCCAGCAGGTATCACTAAAGCTACTGTTGCACTCAACTAGGAACAGCAGTGTACAGGCTTAGTACCAAACTATGGATAAATCCAGTCTCGAGATGATCTCCTCAGGTTTGTGCGCACAAGAAGTCGAAATTTAATTCTCAAATAAATACTTTTTTTTTTTATAGATTTGATGCCAACTGTGTGCAAGACAACATCCCACTTTTAATACAATAACTCTCACAAAAGAAAATGAGATGCACGTGACGCCTGAATGTTCAAATACATTCTCAGATGGTGTCTGACGGGCAAAAAGCGGCAAAATGATTGAATTTCGCCAACAGTTCAAAGGCAGTGGGCAACGTGAAATTGAAGACCTGGATGTAAACTAAAAACAGTTCAGTCAGTTCTGTCTGGTTAGAAGTCATCAGTACACGTTACAAAACAAATTGATCATCGAGCAATAACAACAACCGATCAAACTTAAGGCCAAAATTCCAACAACTTTTCAAATAATCTAATATTCTCCTACATGGTTAAGTAATATCTGAATCAGAACATCACAACTAAAACAATGTTATTCACTTTCATGTTTAAAAAAAATAATAATAATAAAGAAGGGACAACCCTTACACTCCTCTGAGATGTTGAACTTGAGTATGTTCGTCTGTAATTCACAAAGCTAATCAGAGCAAATAAAGTCAGTCACAAGTTTCTATCTTCTTCCTCGTAGCGAGATCGGCCTTCCATCATTGGTACGAGGGAAGTTACGTCATTGGTAAAGTGACATCAGTCGTCAATGGATGACTGATTAAGCAGGTCATAATGTGATGTAATAATGGGCTTACACTGGGAACTTCCCAAAAAAACACTTTGTCATGGCACAGCGGGTAGCTTGCACTTTGGAGCTGTAATGCTAATAAACATTTGACATTGCACATTATGAATTCACCTTATTTTTTTTTTTTGACACATCTTAAATAGGTTCACTTGTGAGTTTCATCCGAGGAGATAAACAAAAAAAAAAGAAAAACAAAAGAAATGATCAGATGTAGAAATAGATAGAAAACAAAAACACAGAATACAGTGAGAGGACACTTGCTGCTCGATGCTGCACGCTAATCTTCTGGAGAGACAAACTGAAAGAATGCACATCAATGATACACCAACAATGCACAACATTGAAAACTGATCAGTCCGCTCAAGTCCCTTAAATCAGTACAGATGGGTGCCATCGTCACGCACTGTATCTTGTAACCTTGATTTCCTTGCTTTCCGACATCATGATTATGTCATGGAGCTACTGGTCATTGAATTGAACAGCCAACAGCGGATACAGAGTTGAATTCGCAGCGACAGAACCAAAAGGAGTCCACGGTTGACTTCTCACCTCCACACCGTCCGCCGCTCGTGGAGACTCCGCTCCCTTTGTCTTTAGGCGAGAGACTGGAATGCAGAAAGGGGGAGAAGATACTAAAAAGGAAAAGGAAGGAAGGAAGATGGGGTGCTTTGAATGTGTGTGCTCGCATGTATATGTGTGTGCGTGTGCAAAAAGAATTAAAAACAAAGGCTGCATGAGAGGAACCGTGAATATCCACTGATGAGCAGAAAATGCCATGTTTATCTGCTAAAAAGAAGGCAGACAGAAGGGAAAAGGAGAAGAAGGCCAAAAGAAAAAGTACAAAATGGTAGTAAAGTAAGACAATAATAAAGCCAGGCTTCCAAAGCCAGAGAACAAAGCAACGATGAAGGTGGACAGAGCCATCCAAAAAGGCATGCATGAAGAACAACACACATCCATACTGTTCGGCTTGCCGTCCGTCACTCCGCTCACGGCGTGCAGAGCAGCGCTGCTGCCGGTGCTGCTGCTGCAGGCACAGTGAGGGTCGGGACTGACTGTGCTGTATGGTCAGGCCAGAGGCGGACTGGACCAGGCGTCAACTAGACAAGAAGAGATTTCATGACAAGAGACCCTGTGTCATTGTTGTTTCCTGGCCAGGTAATGGGACAACCTGGGGAGAGCGGGGGAAGGTTCTGGGGGGGGGAGGAGAGGAACGGGTCTCAGACGGGGGGACGTAGGAGAAAAAAAGAGGTGGGAGTTATGGTAAATGTTCAGTGCCTCAACGGCCCGTTGCTCTGGGTTACGGAGTCAGAGATGCTCAAGAAGGCAGAGCGCATCACGTTGAAGGATTTGTCAGAGAGGGATGATATGTCCTCTGTTGTCATCCCCTTCGTCTCGATCTTCGGAAGGATCTTCAATCTGATGGTCCCTGCGGAGGCAGAAACAACGTCAGTAGCTTCATGCATACAGATACGCATGTTGTGAAAAAAGGACTTGCAAGTGAAAAAAAAAAAAAAAGAGGAAAAATGCAGTCAGGTTACCTGATTTGAACTGCTTTTCTTTCCGTAGGTAGAAGTTGCTGTAGGAGGAGAAAACGACGGGTATGATGGGTACCTGAAAAACAAGACGAGAAAAAAAAAAAAAACACCAAAATATTAACATCACCTCTTCATTTTCATATCTGACCCTCAAACATTTTCTGTCTACATCGCGAGCCGAAGATGAGAAACAAACGGACAGAAATGCTTGACCAAACATCACATTCTCTCTCTCACACGCACACATCAGCACGACACGAGCTATTCTCCATCTCCTCCACTGCTGCTGCTAATAGAGGCCGAGTTGCTCTCTCGAGGCCCCCCCACCACCCCCAAGTGGCCCTTCAACAGGACTCGCTGAGCCAAACGTGGCTCCCCCTGGGGGCTGTCCTGCTTCCACTCAATCTAGCCGGGCTGGGTACAAATGGAAAAGGCCGAGCTGTAACTCGGCGGGAGCAAACACGGAGAGATAGAAATAGCCCACGTTCACACAGGAATAGTGTCGAGTGTAAAGCGAAAGCCAGCAGGGAAAAGCCAAAACACAGATTGTATTTTCCAGACCTCAAATTCAGCCACTATCACGCCAACGCAAACACAACAACTCCAAACGTGAGTGCGTCTGACTCCGACACTATTTGTATATCATGCACGCAGTCTGGACTGTAGCCCCTACAGAAAATATTAATGTATCTGTTAATAAGAAGCAGCAGGGATTTATTTTTGTAGCCGCACAGGCCCTGTGCATATCTCAACCAAACTGATATTAATCTCCAGCAGCCTGGGGTGAACCAAGCTGTGGTTTTCTCGCCAGATCTCGTTCAACAATAATGTTTTTTTAATTCATTCCACCTGTCGGACCCCAGAGTGTGTGCTAAAAAGCATCAGCTCAAAAATAGAGACCTCCCACCTGCATGGGCACAGAGATAAAGCTCATAAATGTACACAGCTGAGCTGCCAATTACTCTGGAGTCATTCTGCGTTGGGAGCAGTGTCTGTGCATCACAGACGGAGTGCAAACGTGTCAACAGACCAAACGATTCAGACAATTTCAAAGCATTCCTTCCTAATAGCCCGGACTGATTCAGTGCCGTCATCTGTATGTTGGATATGGTTAAATCATAATGTTGCCTGGTGCCATATAAGGTTGCTAGCTCCCCCATGTGTCTAGAATCAGCACTTTGCTGGCAACGTTACCCCTCTTTCTTCCAGGAGACAAAGGTTGGCACAAGGCTCTAAGAACACAGCCAATATCATCAAAGCTCTTTCTGCCAGCAGGTTTAAGTGAATGAACAGGAGGAGGGTGCACATTACAGTACAGGAGGTGTTAACTTAGTTCACATGTGTGTGTATATATATATAGGATAAGATAGCTTGCAGTTAAGTATACGGTGTACTCACTTGTGCCTGCACTGCCAGGTGGAAAGCTCCTTTTTTGAAGGGCAGCAGGTCGCCTTTCTGGTTTCGCGTTCCCTCTGGGAACACCCACAGACGGATCTGTGGAGGTCAAAGGACAAGGTTTGTGAGGAAAAATGGCGATTTAATCATCTGATGTCATCCCCAATGTGTCAAAAACCAGAACAGATTAAGTGCCAAAACAAAGAAAACCACAAATCACCAAGACTCAACTTCCTACGAGATACAATCCATCTTTAGAAACCAAAAAGCATGAAGTACTAGTGCTTCGGGGGTGTAAACACTGTAAACCATTTTGATTAAACACAGAAACACAAACTTAGCTCTTTCCATCATTGTTGATAGAACTGTATCCTGTGTCGACGAGAGTCAGGTTACCTGGTCGTCCAGCATCGTTTTGGCAGCCTCGGCCATGACGCTCTTGGCATCGCTCGTCTTCTTACGGTTGATAAAGACGATGCCACCCAGCCAGCAGATGAGACCAACTGTGCCGGCGTAGACCAGCTCCTTCTTGGCGATCATGGTGCAGCGGTCTGGCAAAATCTCCATCAGGCCTGAGAGAACAGAGGATAAAAAGGTTCACTCATCGGTATACAGTGTTTTATTTTTGACAATGTGTCATAAATGCGAACCACTAATGTCAAATACTTAGCAACTAAATTGTGTTCTGATAAAAGCAGCAGCAAAGGAAAGACATTTTCAGGCCTTTCATAAATAACAAATGCAAATCTAGCAACACTGTCAAATGGAGACAGAAAAACCGTCAACTCCAAAGTTTATCTTCTATCCATGTAGGAGTATAGCAGTAGTAATATCTCAAGTCATAATTTTAAAAACTTGTTGAGATTTAAGTCAAAACTTCATTATAACTTTGGGAGTTTCTAAAGAAAATACACACACGCACACTTTATCAAAAGATAAATGATAAGCAAATCTGTACACATGAGCAGCATTTCTCCTTAAAAGTTGGAGAAGCCATTCTTCATGGGCCAATTTGTCATCATGTAGCCTCTATCCTAAAAGCCAATTAATTTGAATTATGACTGGCTATCAATCCTGAATTACACAATAATTGGTTTGTTTGCTAGTCATTTATTTTTCTGAATTTTCATTAAAAGAAAAAAGAAAGAAAAATGTGTTTTGGTGAGAACGTATGACACAGCTAACTGTAACTGAGGCGGGCGGGGTGTTAAAAGTCCAACATATACAGTATTAAAATGAATGACTAAATCCAGCTTCCATTGGATCCAGTTATGAACTCTGGCCTATTTCTCTGTGGCCTTATCAGGTATAAAGTCTGCTGATGTAATATGTGTGATGCTGGAAAAGAAATTTCACTTTACAGGTGGGAGTTATCTCCATGGATAGTGCTTACATTATGAAATCAGACATGTTTGATTAATTTTTGCGCAAAGCCAGCCGGTGCAGACGGAGGAACGGTGGAAGACGAGAAAGAAAGTCAACGAAAAAGGGTAAACGACAAAAAGAACAGACACTTCTGTCGGGCGTGAAAGACGGAGAAGACGTGAGCAAAATTACAGCAGAAAGAGAGTGCCTGAAACCCAGCACTCGCTGTGGAGGTGATGGATCTCAGCTCCTTATCGTATCACATTGGCTCTTGGATGAGCAGCTATTAATGGCTGGGTGTAGCAGTTGGCATGGCAACTCGGACGCCAAATCAGACTCATGCTGAGTTTTTGTTTTCAGCACTAATTAGATGCCTAGCTCTCCCTCTGCTGTCACTACCCTGGCCTCGAGCCTTCCCTCATCACTCACCGGCACTGAAAAAAAAAAAAAAAGAAACACTCTGTGTGAGGCACTGATGGAGAGAACACATACCTCTGTTAAATCAATCAACCCTCAGATTTAGTACCAAGAAGAATGAGACAACGCTAAAACATGCCCACACGTGCAAAAGCGTCAGGCCAGATCAAGATAACGGAGACGAAACAAGAGCCAAAACATTTCAGTCTACACCGACTTTAAATGGTATCCAGTGAATGTGCAATCAGCTTTTAATTCACAGTGGGTCCTTTGAGAGCAGGGATGCATGAATGTTTTATTGTATGTATTAATCAATTTGTTCTTCTGTGTTCGTCTCCGGCAAATCAAAACAAAATATGTTGAAATAATCTCTGTGGCTGCATGGTTCTCTGCTGCAATTCACTCTCCATTTTATCAAAACACCCTTTGTTGTCACAAAGCTGGTATAATATTACATTTGTCCCAGTTTTAGCAGGACTATTGCCTAACCGACACTGGAATCTGTCTTAGCAACCACAAACCACAGAAGGTAGCTCTTCCTAGAATAAGGAGGAGTTTAAAGTTTGGATGTGGTACACCTGACAGGCTGTTAACACTTTGTGTGTGTGTCTGTGCCGACTTTCTCTCACTGAATGAGAAGAACTATTAAGTCCTGGACGGGTAGGCGAGGTGGCACTGATGAGGTCTTCATCTGTTCCTGTGCGGTTCTGTGGTCGGTCCAAACCAGACTGTGATTAAGGACCAGCGCACACAGGATCTGGCTCTATGCCAGCTGCTGGAAACAGTCCCTCTCTGTACAAATGCTACATTTTAATATAGCCAAATTCACACGATAGACCATTTCCATATTTATATCATATATCACATATCATATTCATATCTGCTCTCAGCCAACGGAACAAGTGTAAAATTTGATGGTGCATCATAACTTGTACGTTGACCGGTAGTCACTGCAGAGTTGCAGTGTGCATGTGTAATCACGACATCAGCCAGAATCAAATTAAAAACATACAGGTTGATGACGACAGACTGGCTATGCTGAAATTCAAAATGACTGATGACTAAGCTAATGAAGTGAATACAGCCAAAATGCATCTGCTACCACATTTAAAACAAACTACAAAGAAGTATTTATTTTTGTAAAACCACAAAATGTTATATAAGCGGCTGCTGAAGAACAGACAGTCTTCTGAAAACGCTTCCAGTGGACATTAAAACTGTCACGACTGAGCAAGAGCACAGCCAGAACACAGACGGATGCAGGAAGTAAATCCTGCTGGGCCTTTTTTAGATGATGGACTGTAATCATCACAAAACTGTAAACTGTGTTTTTCTGAACTAGCTGAATTCATGAGGACATAGCCTGAGCTGGAGCAGAGCAGACAGTAAAATACATTCAGGTCACCACATCAGTGGACAGTGAGAGGACGGTTTCCTATGTCAGTGTCAGTGAGCTCATACAGGTCAGAAGTCAGCGCTCTCAAAGCAGGTACAGTATTTCAGCGGATCACAGCAGAGACGTTCTCCATTAAAGCCTCCAGCATCACAATAAAAGGAGTGTAGACATGCTCCAGTGTTTCCTCTATGGCCCACCAGGCCAACAAGATCCCCCTCCAGGCCATTCGTTTTTAAAACAGCGCCAAATATCCATTCTTTTAGAAATGAGTGCATCTGTGCGACGCTGTTGTGAAACGTGACTCAACTTCTCCGTCGCTGCCAGAGAAACTCTTGGATGCGAGTACCCGCTGCTATCAGAGTCCCTTTAAATTACTGCGGAGTGTGAGCATACGGGAAGCAGGTGAGCTTACGTGACCATGGCGGCGCCTAAAAAAAAAAAAAATAAAATAATAATAAAAAAAAAGCTGCAACGGAGACGTACAGCCAAATATATTGACATTTTTCTACAAAACTCCAGAGCCAAGCAAGGAAACGATATCAAGCGGGACTTAAGTTTCACTCTTCAATGTCCGGCAGAGCTATCGTCGGCACACGGCTGGAGAGAGGGGCAAATAAAACAGTGGAAAGATTGAGCAATGATCACAAGAAAGTCACAGCGTTTTGTAAAGCTGCTCATTAAAAAAGAATCTGTGTGAAGTGAGCTTTGAGATAGCTCTTGTCAAGTGTGAATTTACACAGCCTGGGTTTTTACCAATTTCACCAAACCAAAGAGGATAAACAGCAGTAATCAAACAAGCGCTGTTCATGATGTGCTAATGTTTTGCAAAGTTCATGAGTAACATGCAATCACTTCGCCTGTTATAAACAAAAATCTGAAGGCAAATATAAATCGCCGAACGGCTGCTCCGCCATCTGACCAAAGCTGTCGTTATGCCATCACCCACGCCTCGTCTTATGTGGTCAGCTGGGTGTTGTAGCACCCTGCTCACACGAGCTTGAGGTGGGATAACACTGACCAGAATAAAAGTCAGCTGACTTCTCAAAAATGATTCAAAATCTTTGACTCTGTGATATCCAACAACATTCATTCACATCAAAGGCAGATTCTGCCTCTCTGAAAAGAACCAGGAGCAGATTCAGAAATCAGAAATGTTGAAGCTTAACCAACGCTACGCTTCTTTCATCTACTGCAGAGGACCGCTGCTCCTTCAACTAAAATGTCCAGAAAGTGTGCGTCCGGGTAAAGTCTTATAAGTACAACACCTTCCCCAGTAAGTTTGATCTTATTTGAGTCGCAGAAGACGAGCTAAACCAAACCAACAAAAATCATTGCTGAGAAAGGTCATCGTGCGTCCACAAAATACTTAGATCAGTACTGAAAAATAGAAAACAGCTGCATTTCCTCACCTCTCTACATTTCAGCCTCACTTTTAACTTCACAAAAACAAGGATTTAATTAAGTGATTAAGAGATTAAGAGAACGGAAATAGAATTAGTGAAAAAACATGAAGGACGTTCAGGATGTTCCAAGTGCTTCAGGATGACATCCACTTGAGCTTTGATGGATATCACTGAAATCTGAATGATGAAGTAAAGTATATAAAGTATACAGAGTACAGTTCATAAATACAGCTATTGTTTTAATTTCAGATCCAAATACATCACTCTGCAAATATGTGCATATGCTTTATGTATCCTGAAAAGAGGAAGAACTGTATGTGTCATCTTCAATGTCAGAAGTATTCAGCTTCAACTTAAAGGCAGTGCAGTACCCACCCAAAACATCCAGTGAGCTCTGGTGGTTGGAGATGATAACGTAGGGTCCTTCTGTCTGCAGATGCTCCCAGCCGCTCACTTCGAATCGAAGACCCAGGAAATACTTCACATGACGAACCATGAAGCGGATAATCCTGAGGGGAAAAAGGTTAATTACAGTCCTGAATAAGTATAGGTTACCGTTCACAGTCACATGAACACAGTATGTAGGCTGCATGTTATTAACCAGAAGGTGGGAGGTGGAATGTAAAGGTATTACAGTATTACAGTGCAGTGTAAGAATGTCGGCTTAAATATCTAAAACTCAGACATCACAAACAGATCTGCTGGTTAAACCATGTGCAATATCCCATTAGTGTTGTGTGTTTCTTGGTTGGTTAAATAATTGCCTGTAGAAAGTACAACGCTCCAGTAAGCTTTGAAAAAGAATGTCCTGCCATCTGCCTGTCTGCAGGCAAAAAAACACAAAATCCAAAACTATAATTTCACATTGTAATTGCATGCTGCCAATGTGGAGATTTATCAGGTCTAATCAATACCCTGATCTGTCTGGAACTACGTAAAAGTAAAGTGACATTCCACAGTAGCGGGGCGGCAAGACAGAGTTTGTTTTCTTGTTGTTAAGCTTAGTGCGTAAGACATTGTCTACACAACCTGAACACTAACGATTGATCTGCAGATTACTTTGTCTTCCTCTTGTAATTTATGATAAAATATCATTTTCTCTTCCTCTTTAGCTCTAACAGACATAGCTTTATAATGGAATATATTAAAGCTGCAGTCGTTAATATTTTTGGTCACTAGGGGGCAGAAAAAAAGCAGACAAACACATAGCAAACCTATTATTTCCAGTTTCTAAAATTGTTATTGGCGAGCAAACATTTATCTAGTTTTGCATCTAGAAGTTATGAAGTAATATTAGCACTTATTTGTTGTAATCCAGCTACTTGGCAAATGTTCGTTTTTCTTGTTTTCTTTGGGTCTCCATCAAGACCTGAAAAGTCTTTTGCCTGTTGCTAGATGTTCAACGCTTCACCAGATAGTTGCTAGCTTTGACACTTTCAAGATCACACAGTCATTTGATTTAATGTTAGTAATGAAGTCTCAGAGACTGTGTTCTGGATTAAAGTAATTACTGCTGGTCCTGGCATAAAAAACACATTTTTTCCACACTGATGTTTCCTGTTTATACTCGTTTTGTTCAGGGTTCATCTTTTGGGAAATATAAAACTCGACCTTTGTGGAGACATAGATGATAACAGTGCTGAACTATGTTGAGACACATCCCAAGTGACCTCTGACTCTACTTGTTGGTTTCAACGTAATTCTCAACAAAGTAGTTCCAGGAGAAGATCATGAGCAGAATGTGATCATGCAGGTTCAAGAACTGAACAACAACTCACATCCATGATATTTTATGTTTGGCCCCATCAACACCTTCAAAAGCCTGCCTTGGTTAGTCAATAATTTCTCACCTCAGACGCACCGAGTATGGCTGCTAAATGTGTCTAATGTCTTCATATTTAATGTCCAGGCCAATTCAACACTACAATCAGCTACTTAACTCTCCATTCCTTGCCATTATCTGATCATCACTCGACTGGGACTAACCTCTTTACCTCTTGAAGCCAAAGATAGAAGTGTAGCAGCAACTAAATTGAATTTGTACAAAACTGCTGTTAAATTTGCCCACTTGACAAAAACAGAAGTAAACTTGCAGGACAGCTGATGAGGAAGAGACATGAAGCAGCCCTGGCGAAGCTGGAAGGAAGATCCCACAGAGACAATATCCACATTAATAAGCTATCTGAAAAGGTGGAGGACACCAATACATTGGCTTTCAGTGTATCTTCATCCATAGGCACAAAACCTATTCTCAGATTAGTGTCAGCATGTCAGAGGTTACAGTAATAGAAAAGCCACACGATGGCTTCAAAACAAAGACTACCGTACAGATTTCAAGTTTTTAGGAGTTTTATTGCAGATAAAGACAGCCGGTGTATGACCCTCGGATCTTTCAGAGTACAAACAAAGGATGCATGAGAGAGATTGCTTTTGCTTTTTACCTAAAACTCACACAAGACTGGGCAAAATGGCTGGTTCCCTCTGTTAAGAAGTTGTATTTCAAAATCATGAAGCCTGAAGGAGTTATTATTTTAATGGACCATGTCCAAACTGCCTTCTGGCTCCGACTTTAAAGAAAAAAGAAACATTTTCTAACATCATGTCAATTTCTTCTGAAGATAAAAAACGCTGACTAACCCTAAAGAAATAAATTCAGTGTTCTGTTACTTCTGTTCTGAACTCTGAACGTCTCAAATAGCCTGGATGGACAAAAAAAAGGAAAAAAAAAAAACAGAAATCCCTTTGTCGATAATTTGAATACAGTTTTAATTGCTGTAAGGATACCCAATAAGGACCTGACCAAGTGTAGCAATTACAGATCACTGTCACTTCTTAACACAGGAGCTGAAGTGTTTTCTTGGGTTTTTGGCTTCCTGTCGCGAAGGTGCTTTGAAGTCGCCTCTCCCTCTCTGAAACGCTTTCAAATTACGTCCCAACTTCAAACACATTCAGCTGTTATGTAAGGAGCTTTCTGCAATGATAAACACAACTGGTCCAACATCTCCAAATCTCATTTCTGCTGTCAGGGTTGTTCCTTAAGCAGTCACAGGCAAAAAGTTACAAAAAATATAATAAAAATATTTTGATCAAAATAAAAAAAATAAATAAAAAAAAATCAAGGATGCAAATAAGCTATAAGTGATAAAATATCAATGCTGAAAGCAAGAACAGACTAGAAATTAGCAAGCAGGGACATGTATTAGTGATCATGTAGCCATATCTGTGTGTCCAAATCTACACCCGTTTTTCTGGGAACAAGAATTTTCATATGCAAAGATTAAACCACAGAGTTTTGAATATTTTCACTGTGCAACACACCAAAACTGGCTTCTGTTACACCGCCGACTTGAATGACCTTCCATGTCAGGGAAAACAACACTCTCCATCTTCGGTCTCAGCCAGAGACATCATCAAAAAAAAAAAAAAGAAAGAAAAGAATACCTCATGTCGATTCCTCATCGGTGAATCACATCCTCTATCAAACTTCTTCCTCCTTTTCTTGCCCTAACATGTCCTCATTTTAAAAATTCCTACTAATCTCTCTGTAATTTAGGTTTACTGTTTCGGGCCTTTGTGCTTGTTGTTGTCTAAGAACCCACACCTTGCAACCTTGCACTAATCTGGAGGTGGAGCAGGTGAAATACCTAGAAAGTTAAGCCCACAATAATCAAACATTTCCAATATTCTGTTCCAAGAGTACGGAAATTAAATGATCAAGCCTCTCGCTGTGGTAATTCTCTCTGGTTGTGCTCACTATAATCATGGGATTGAAAACAACAAAGCCACTTACAAGTACATTATAATAGCCTTTATTTCACCCTGTCGCCAGAGCTGATTGGTTTCTTTACCCATTCACTTGAAGACAGAAAAACCAAAGAAAGGGAGCTGAAGTGCTGTAACGGTGATGCTGCCAAGGTTCGGTTACATGAGTATGATCTGTCAAGCGTGCCTTAGGGACGCTCTGATTGAATGAGTTGCCAATTCAATTTCGGGAATATTCTGGAAAATAAACAAGCAGAATTCAAACTGTAATTTCGCTGATCTCTTACTACGAAGATCTGACAAAGCAGACACTATGGTGTATTCACAGCAGCCATTTTGACATGAAATAGTAGGGTCAACACAGGTGTCAAGTGTGATACTGTACAGCAGGTATACGCTGAACCAGATATACGTTTACAGATTTGAATGGACGTTTACAACAGGGACTTTGGACTGGGGAAGGGAAATTACATCTACCTTGATTTCCCTTTTCGAATATGATAAGTACTTTAGAGGACTTTGTTAAAAAATGTGATTAAAAATGTGTTTTTGTTTGCGATGCCCAGTGGAGCACATAGCTAAAGCTGCGTTGACTGGAGTCCAAACAAATCAACATCTTAGCAATTAAACTGGGAATAAGATGTTGTCACAACTGATTAGAATGATCCCAATTACAAAAATGAAATGACAAAATAAATACCTCTTAAGTTTGACATTGTGACCAGCATATTGAACGACACTGTGCATCAATATTTTACAGTCTTCCTACCAACTTTTGCCTTAAAGCTTTCGTTTTTTTTTACTTTTTGTAAGACAGGCTGAGTTCACGGTAATCAAATCAAAGTGATTTCAATTACGACATCAAACAGATGAAGCTCACAGTGTTATAATAATCAAAGTCACAAGAAAGCTCCTGAACGCATCACTCGCTTTCATCATATTGTGACTCTACCTAATGCAATCATCTCTCACTCGACACCGAGCTTGTCTCGCACATTTAATTCGCATTCGTCTGGTATGCTGGTAAAACATCTTTAACCTTTAAACAGGAATACAGTCTTTGAGGTTATCTTTAACATGGCAGTACGGTGATAACACACTCAGTCTAGTGCAAGAGCAACTGGTTATGCAACGGCTCTGACAGCGTTTGCAGCAATTGTAAGATTGTTCAAGGGGAATGAGACGGCCTTGGTTGGGTTGTTTTTAATGGCCAATCTTCTAAGCTTTTCCTCCGGTTCATTTCATATCAGTCTCTAAATAAGTTCTCTCTGTATTTACAGAGCGTAGTGACATTTAGACTTAGCTCTGACACAACCTGGCTGCTCACAGATAAAAAGGTGAGCCTGACCTGTTATCCCTAAAAAAAAAAAAAAAATACTGCAACAAAAAACAAGAAAACAAGATATGGGTGCTAAAGACACTTCAGGTGCTAAAGGTCAAAGCGCTGTTCAAGACGGGATCAGAATAATCATTCAAAAAAAGGCAAAGACGTGAATATGCGTAGATTAAACTATGTAAACTTTACAGGGTCGGTCTGAGTGACAACATACTGCTTAGTCAAACAGACAGAAACACTGGTTGCCTCCCACTGATGAGCCATTACACAGTATGGAACCTGACCTGAAGCAATTGTGAGGGAGGAAACTAAGCCTCTGTCCTTTATCGGCTGTCATGAGAGCCAACCTGATAATCAAAGTTGGAGCCAAAGCCAAAAGCAGCCATTCACATAAGTGACAGGTAAAACTGTGCGCCTGTACGCACAACACTAACAATCAATTTCAAACTGAACAAGAGCGTTTCAGGAAATGCGAGTGAAACATTAACGGTAACTTGACTTCTATGGATGCTTTTGACTGTGGAGGCCCGTTCTAGCCACGACATAGTTCACATTCAAGTCCTCTAAGTCAGCTGTGAAGCAAGCAGTCAACCCCAGAATTCAGGCCATTGTGTAACCCGTCCGACAGCGAAATGTCTGTGACAGACTGCTCTGTCCTTCATGAATCACAGAGCTTTCTTTCTGCCAGAGCTGGCCGGCTAGCGTGTAAAAATGTGCATCCAAAACTCTCCTATTCACTCCCCGTGCAAGGTCTGACCCTGATTCAGTCGCTTTGTCACAGTCAACAGGTCCAGATAACCTTTGAGCTGACAGAATGGCACACTGGTGCAACATGACACCGCCACCACGGCTAACGTGACTGCAAAACAGTTATTCCTAGTGCAGCGAGGCAGTGAGGTCTTACTGTTGTAAGTGACGGGGCTGCTGTCAGATCAAGGCTAAGTTAGGACGGGGATGGGCCTCATAACTATTCAGTAACCCTATTGTAATCTCGCCATCTGGCATCCGTCTCTTTAAAGGTAATTACTGGAATGCAGTCATCTGTGTCCAGCAATCCATCCTCTCCATATAGGTTAAACCACAACAACTAAAACCCCCTTGCTACAAAGTGAACACTCACACTTAAAAGGCGTACTATATTTCTATCCTAACAGGTATCAGTTGACCCTGACAGGGTGTGTGTCAGGTATAAAATAACACATTTCCTCCTCCAGTGGTAAGGTCAAGGGGTCATTCCTACAGAGGCAACCATGACAGAAATATAGTTAATGATCAATCATTGACATGCATGTTAATATAGGCGTTTAAAACACCACCAACTAGGGCCTCAAGAGCTGATTTAACACCTCAGTCATACACACTTCCAAGCTTCATAAATTTATTGCAGGACTTTGGTGTGTGGGCTGCATATTTACAGTGCACATGTGTACCTTAAACAGACACACCAACTATTCTGTAGATACAGCTATATTATATGAACATTTTATTCGATTTAGTCCGTCATTTCCAGCGTTTTTGTCAAAGAAACAGCAGCCCCTGAACGCATGATAGCTCTGTGACATAGGCTACTTATGTGCCCCCCTCTCATGTAACTTAGCTAATTTGAGGCATTTGCCTGGAGGGGAAGGAAGTTAGCAGACATTCCTATACAAAATATAATAAACACAATTTCCACTATCTATGGCTGGCATTGTTTTAACCACAGCGGAAACAGTCCTGGTTGTGCTAAGCGCTAAACACGAGCGTAACGTTAAACGTTAATGTTAGCATTCTTGTTTTGAGCTAACACGTTAGCATATGTGTGATTTAAAAAAAAATGTCTCATGTATTTATGTTTTGTTTCCTTTCCCCCCCCCAAATAGCACACAATCTGGTAGATTAGAAGCCACCCAAACGTTACAGTGTTGTTGTGTTAACATGACCCTAAGCTACGATAAACAGGATTATGTTGCTAGCGAGCATAATCCAGTGTTTAATATTAACTAAGGCTGCTGCTGCTGCTGCTAGCCAGCCAGCTAGCATGCTAACGTCGGCTAGCTGTCAGCGACATTTATTATGCAAACAAACTCACCTCATGTTTTCAACATCTCTGCCTCCGCTTTTCAGTATGCACAGGGGGATGGTGAACAGAGCCAAGCACATCATCCAGGCGACGTAAAAGCACTTTTTGAAATAGAAAACAAACGTGCTGCTGGTCCACATCAGGAGTGGGATCAGCAGCAGCGGTATCATCCATAGCACATCCATAACGACCCCAGCAAGCAGGCAGAAACTCTCACTGCCAGCAACAAACACACGCGGCTTTTTTTTTTTTTTTTTTTTTTTGGGGGGACGGGGAAGCCGCAAAAAAAAAAAAAAAAAAAAGAAAGAAAGAAAAAAAAAGAAGAAGGAGGAAAAACCCGCTGCCCGGCTACAAGAGAGCACGAGAAAGAGGAAGCACTGTGAGCCTGACAAACATTACACAGTTACAAGTATTCCTTTTTCAGGGCACCCCCCCCCCAGACGATGGCAGTGCTCGTCTCTGGCTGCCCAAAATGAACATATGTATGTAACGCTGCTCATCTGTTGCTAAATAAATGGCATCATGAGGTGGAGTCTAGTCGTCATCGGTTGTGTGTGTGTGTGTGTGTGTGTGTGTGTGTGTGTTTTTCTATTTCCGGTTGCTGGACCACTATATATATCTGATGTCACAGAGCAACACACTAACAATTCAGTCATTATGTGTGTTTATTTCATAGCCTGTGTGAGATTAGATTCAATTTTACCCATCAAAGTATTAATAGAAATCATTTTTATTCACAACTTTTGTGGGCTATTTTTATTTACAATTATGAGTTTGTTATAATAGGCCTAGTGGATTCACTCTCTCCACAGTGTTATATCCTTAGAATGAGACCAGTTTGACATCTGATTACAGAGCAACACGTGTAATTGGATTAGCAGTGATAATCCAATCCTTGGCTATAATCTGACACTGTCCAGTAGCCTTAACTATGAAGTTTCAGCCATGTCGAAAAGGCTCCACTTGACATGGTTTGGAAGATTAGGATCAATCCGTCATTAATCCTCATTTAATATGTGCTCCTGATCCTAATCATTGGCAGACTCTAACCTTGGCATCAGTGTTTTCATTCAGGGGCAGAAATGAGTCTAATTTGCACTTTAAACAAGGGATCATATTCAGTAAATGTAGAATAGCGATGGAGAGAAGAGAAACTTTACACTCAAACCAAGATTTTACTCATTTAGATGAATATAAAGGCTTCTTTGTTGGTTTGCTTTTATGGACTGGAATACAGATCCAGGTTTACAATGATAACAATAGGAGAAAAATAAATATAAACATATAAAGCCTTTCTTAAAGATCTACTTCTAAAATATATTACAGGATACAGGGCATAAAGTATGTTAATAATATTTACTTCTAAAGCTTGGAAAATATATTGTTAAATATATATATGTAAATATATATGTTTTCCGATATGTGCTGATATTAAGACATAATGCAGAAACAGATGCTTGGGGTGATGTAGATCTGTTATTATGTTCTATTTGTGTTTTTTATGTATCTTTATTTAGATTTATTACATTTACAGTGAGGTTTACTGTTTCAGTGCACTGATGTCATTCGTTAAATTTCTTTATGCATTTATAAATGATTCTACTCTTCTACTGTTTCTACTGCAGGATGAACATCTTTTCATTCAAATTTTTTGTGGCCAATAAAACCTCCACCACAGACCTGATTGAATAATTAAAAATTTAAAAACCTGATTAAATCCTGATTAAAGGCTCCTCCTTTAACGAGGAACAGGTCAACATTTAGTTGGAATGTTTGCCTTAGAACCAGTATGACATGATGATGTTTAAGGTCGAGTTTAAGTCAACAACATGGAGTCATGGGTTTGATATTTACTTGCCTGCCACCTTCACCGTTAGAAAGGCTGGAATCAAGTGCACAGATATCTGCACACATTTATATAAAAAGGCTCATGTTTAATCCTCATTAGAGTATTTTCTAATTAAGTTCAGTTTACTTCAAATGCCCCAGATGACTCGTCATCCACAGATCTGGGTAATTTTCTATTCTTTTCTTTCCAAACACTGGCTTTGTGGGTGGCTTGCTGTCAGACCTAGTCATTTCTTAAATCTTTAGCTGGGTAAAGTGTTTACTTTTGAATAAAACAAATGCATGCTGCATGTTTATAGCTTCTGCTGTCTAAAGACTACTGAGAAACTGAGGGAGAATTCATAGAGGGATGGCTGCTACGAGGCGCCTGAAGATGTTGTGCAGGTCGGCGCAAGCAGGACTGAGAGCTGTTTTGAGACCAGTGTTTGTTGGGCTTGGACAACCTCACAATGACTTCTTTTATAGCCAGTAACAACCAAAATTAATTGCATACACCCTAAAAACAAAAAAAAAAGCTTTCAGGACATGTTTATTGCTGCAAATTATTGTGGGAAATTAAATAAAACCTCCAATTTCTTTACTTAAGAAGATGAGCGGGTAAAATTAGATGGTAAATCTACTGTGCTGCTGTTTTGTGTAGAAAAACAACATGTTTTCACAAAGGATTTGATGACACCAAGCACAGTCTGACTCAAATGACTGTGCTCAATTATGCAGGTACACAGTAAACATCCTTTTACTTGGAAAGAGCCACCGTTTACTCAGCAACAGTGACATGACAAGATGTGATACATGGATAAAAGAAGAAACCTGTCAGGGAGATAGGTACAGAATACTGAGTTCTAAATACCATTGCTGGAAATGCAGTACTGTTTGCGTGAGTGTGTTATTGTTTGAGATATGGGAGTGTTTGCATTAGTCATGATATGTGTGGTTGTGGTCTATTTGTACTTATGAATCGGTCTGTGTCTTTGGTTGTGTGGGCGAGTGCAAGTTTACTGAACACTGCACCCATTTGGTCTTTATTCTGTAAGCCTACATTTATTCATATGTGAATTTTGGGGGAATTCACAAACTGTATAAAAAAATCCACCTGATGAAGTAACAAAAAAAACAAAAGAAAATCTCATCCAAGGTGCCATTTCCTTTTTTCTCATTGTCCTACCACAAATGCAGTCTGCTGCCACGCTGTTTCACTTCTGCTTATTGAGATTAAAACTACGACCAGCAAAAACTGAAAGCTCGAGAAAGTGGAAAAGAAAACTATTCAGGGAAAGTTTCCTGAGGAAATTAAGGGGATAGATAACCATTAACGCTTTGTCAGGGTATTACACAGTCCTCTCTTTTGGATGATCATTATTGCCGTGTAGATGTGCATTTCAACTGGTAAAACTGAAATCACATTCACCTCAATCGCACATCTTCATCAAACCAATGGGATTTACTTGTGGGGCTGTGTAGGAATAAGCCACCTGAGTTTAGCTAATTCAAACAGGAACAGCTCTGCATCCTGGCTCTGACTCACTTGGACCTTCTGAAGCATCAAGGTGAGAGGGAGCAGTGATGGTGCACTGCTTATTGGGAAACTGGCAGAGTGTGGAATGTCACCAATGTCAGGAGAAGGACACAAATCTTGCACGAGAGACTGAGGGGTTGCTCCTCCATCTGGAGAGTGTAAAAACTTAACAGAGTTTTCGAGCACTATGTGAAACAGAGGTTTAGTTGTGATCATGGTTTGTTGTGATTGGACATCTGCGCAAGCCATGAATCACTGAAGCTAAACATCACCTTGAAACCACAAATGCACATGGTAAGAAAGAGCTTGAGGCCAAAGGATGATGTTGAACTTGGAGTTGTTTTGTCAGACCTATACGCTGCAATGAATAAAGAACTGATCACCATCTGTTGGTGTGCTGGATCAGAGGAAAAGCGGTGACTCATGATCTCATCTGGTAAAAACTGTAGATGTTGACCTAAAGTATCTCATGTGGCTGCACTCATGCTCCTTTTAAAGTGGAGCCAGGAAGACCTCAAATTCATGTCACCGCTCCTCCTACAACACGAGGAGCCCCGGTTAATTTATTGCACAAGCTTTAATCTCAACTTGATTTCAGTATGTTTTGTGTTTGACCGGTGTCACTGAAGGTCCTTGTGCACCCCCTGATGGTGAAACAAAACTTTATTTCAAATGATGTGATTCACAGATCTACAGCTAAATTCAGTTGCCCCAGATTAACCCTTCTCAGTACCGAGAGAAAACCCACAAAGACATGGGGAGGACATACAAACTACACACAGAAAGCTGCCAGCTGGCTGGGAAGTTCAAAGCAGGAATTTGCTGTGAGGCTAACTACTGCACCACCATGCCGCCCTTGTATACATTCCAAAAAATACAAATGCTTTAATGATTATTGGTACTTAAACTTCTGACTTATTTTGTATAACAGTCATTGCACATGCATGTGCACCACAGATGCTCTCTGGTAAAAAAAAAAAAAAAACTGTCATTAAGTAGTTCATTAAGGATAATCGGCTCAATGGAATCCAGATCCTTGTTACATAGATAGAGTATGGTGTCAGCGTTGGGCAGCTGGAGCAGAGACTTTAAACTTATTTCTACCATTCAGTCTACCATTATTTTAAGCTTATCAAGTCACGACTTGACTTGAAATTATAAAGCAAAAGTCTGCTTTCCATCACGACACAGCAGTTATGTAACTTTAACAACACTTCATTGTGATAGATTACATTAGAAGCAAAAGCTCCCTGCAATGTGATACTCTGTGGAAACAAATGGTTGCCTGAAACAATGCTTTAAAAATCTAAAAATCTACAGACCACTTTGGAAAGTGGTCAGCAGAAATGATTAACTGTAAATGAGCTAAGAAATACCAAACATATAAATGGTCCTTTGAGGAATGTTTGAGTCCAGTATAACAAGGTCATTTCCTAAGAGAAGCACGAGCCATGAAGAAACAGCAGGCATTGATCTTGAATGATTTGGTTCACTGAGTCATTCTGTCATTTTTCAACTCAAAGTGCAAAGGTTTATTCTATTTGGTGGCTGTACAAAGATGCTGGGCATAAAATCGTCCGAGAATTCAATAAAATTGGCCACCTGAAGGTCTCCCACTGATACACCTGGCTGTAAAAGGTGTCTAACTATCTAACCAGTTGATACTTTAAAATATTTGCCATTTATAAATGCTACAAAGAGATGAGCTCAGGAATTTGTTATGTCATAGTTGACTAGAGACCTTTCCGCCGGCAGACGTTTTCACTTATCACCTTCATGAAAGCACCAGGTGTGGCTCATAAAGATGTCTCAGTAAGCCGTGCAAAAGTCCAGAGCCCTGGAACACACCTGAAAAGAATAATCACATAATTAATGTTATTTATTACACCTGTGTTGGACCAATAAAAATGCTTACTGAGAAATCAGTCAGATACAGATGAGGCAACAGTTACTTTTGGCTGTCCTCTCTGTGTTACTCTCCTCAGTGTTGTCTGTCCATTGTGTAAAAATTTCCAACCACTAGATGGTAGTGCTGTTGTAGCAATGCAGGCCACAACTTCATACTCTCTACTTGAACACAAAGGAATCATTATAATAAAACTTAATGCTTTTGCAGTGATTCATATAATTAATCACAATGATTATTACAATCATGATGATGATAACTGCTACATGCAGTGAATGTTTTATACCTGGATGAGATGTCAGTATAAGTACAGTCTAGTGATATAAAACCTTACTCACAACCACAGATATTTACCTATTTATTTTTGCTTTGTGTGTTTAAATTACAGTTATTTTTACATGTGTGACATGTGATAACTTGACATGACTACTGATGGTCTCATTTCATTTTTATTTTCCTTTATTTAATCAGGTAAAAGTCTTGTTGAGATGATCAAGATGGCAGCAGGAAAACATTGTTATAACTATAGATATAGTGTAAATGTAGAAATGTACCTTAAAGCTTAGCTGTCTTTATAAAGTCAGGACAGAAATATCATGAATGGAACAACTATGAGAAAGTAAGGATGAAAAAAAAAGATGCAAATGCACTGATTAGATGCAGTTTTAGGATTAATTACTGGGGTGATGGGTGTCCACAACTAGTTTCCTGTATAGATTTATAACTGATGTCTGGTCACATCTCAAATCAAGTTGTAATTTTGTTTACAGGTCATGTTACTCACTGTTTTGAATAAAAGCTTGAACTTTTATAACGTTGCAACAGGTTTTATGTTCTGATTCTCGGTGCGTCATAGTTTCTCAACTCTGCTCGTTCAACACATCCCGTGTGCAAAGTGGAAGCTTGTGGCCGTTGTGGGTAGATGTTAAGTAAGAATCTTGAGGATGTTGTGAAAGGCATGCGTGGATTACTTTAGGTCTTATCAGGCAGAGAGAGAAAGGAAGAGAAAGCCAAAGCCGGAGAAGAGAAAGTAGGGTTGACTGCCCAGAAGTTAGTGTTAAGCCCTCTGGGTGTAGTCAATGAAACATCTGCCATGGGTGGTGACCTTTTTGAAAAGCCCCCAACTCACCCCACCCCTACCCCCCCCCCCCCACCACGACCACGTACCTTCCCTCTGCATTCATTTCCAAACGGCAGTGAGTGAGTGAGTGCTTATTGGACAAACCCTGCAGAGACACCACCACCACCACCACCACCTCCACCTCCACCACTAAACAACCATTTTTTTTTTTCCTTCCTCCTTTCACGTGCGCGCGCGCAGAAGCAGCTGTCATTGGGTCGGAAGCGGGTGCACGTCGCGCGCTGCATATAGCGAGACTATCCTGTTTGAAGATTATGCTGCAGCTACTGGCCATCTTGTGTCATCAGACAGGATGAGACGTTGAAAAAAAAAAAAAAGAAAAAGGACTAATAGGGAAGCTCAGAATACGGAGGCTTAAAAAAAAAAAAAATAAAAATCACGTTTTGCCGCTGAGTGTGTGCTGAAAAACACCTCGTACGAGTTGTGGATTATTCCGAGGACATCGTACTGAAACCATGAGCTGGGGGTCAGAGCTATGGGTGAGTCCTCCCTGCACTTGTATCGCTGTTTTTTTGTAATATATATTTATATATATATATACGTAGAGAGAAAGCCTGTGCGGTGTGTGGACCTAACGGTTCTCTGATAAAATAAACGTGCGTATGACAGTACGCAGTGTGACTCCATGTTTGCCGCTAAAAGCGCCGTTTTTGTATGCGCTGTTATGCGGTTGTTCACCCTTTGTATAGCCACTTAAAATGTGTGCTCTAATGACCAAACGCTTACATATCCGATAGCGTGACTGCGTGTTACATTTCAGTATCGGCGTGACATGATGCATGTTCGCCAGTTGGCAACGAGGCTATGCGTGTAAAGATCCGAGCTAGCTGACTAACTAAACCATCCATTTTAGTTTACATTTTTTTTTTTTTTTGGGGGGGGGGGGGGGCATTTCAAAACCAGCACACGCTTCGCACACACCCCCCTCAACACAACAGTATAACATAGCGCACACACCGGTGGTGCTTGTGCCAAGTTGTTGTTGTGCCAGGCTGTGTGTGTTCTCGTGTTCATGAACGTGTAGCAAGCACGTAAATTAATGTGCATTTTCTCGTGGTGTGTTATATCACGTCCAGCAGAGGAAGTGGACGAGGTTAAGTTCTCTTTATTTATATGCAGGCACAAACGGTGCTGTAGCAGTAGCTTAGTGGTTGCTCACTCATTACTGCATCTAAGTGATTAATAACTACTGGAACAGCTTGCAGATATATGTGTGATCACAAAAGAGGCAAGAAACGAGACAAATCTTTTGTGTTTTTCAATTTTATTCACAACCTATTAGAGGTAGCGCCCCAAAATCTGTGGCTAATAAACTGTTAACATGCACATATGCCTGGTTAGACCACACATTGCATTTAACTGAATGACCACAACCTTCACAGTTTCATCCTTTGTATTTGTGCAGAGCCTACGATGATCTTATATGTTATACACAATATATATATTTTTTTACCTCTTCTCATGAAATGATTGTGACAATGTGATTTATTCTTGATAGATAAAGTGTACCCTCTCAAAACTCTCCAAACATATCACAGCGAAAATTAAACCACAGTGAGCCTGATGTGTATAAATAGGAACACTTTTATTCATCACTTCTTTGGAGTAACATTAGAAGACAAAGCAGAGGCCCAGTGACCTTACTACAATAAATTCCTCTGCAGTGATGTCACTTTTCATCCCACTTAAATTCACTTTTTAAGGAGTGAACTTCTTACAACCCGGTAGTGCTCTTTCTTCATATTCAGACAGACGGATACTCACACATTTAAGGGCAGCGTCTTGTAAACTCCAGCGTCCGGCGTAACGACGATTACAGGACTGTGCAAAACTATTTTTATGGCTTGATAATAAGCAGTCGTGGCAGGAGGAATTCCTGATGTCAGGGTTTTGTTTTCGGTGTCTCGGTGTTGTTATTTTGTTGTGGAAATGATCCTACCGGAAAACAAAGTCATCCTGCTGTCTTGAGTGCCGGCAGAGGTGCTGGCTTGTTGTTACAGGACTCACGTCGCACGTTTAGTATGAATGGTGGTATGTATGTGTTCAGTGTGTGCGCGCCTGTGTGTCGGTGCAAACACGCATGAGCTACTACGGTTCTGTTTGAACTTGCAAGAAGGGTCACACTTTATTGACTTAAACCCACGTTGCACTTCTTGGAGGTAAATATATAACAACAACTACTTTTTTTGGGAGTTCATGGATCAATTTTTACTCAGTTTTGCTCGATTTTTGCACAACACCTGACCACAATACTTTAGTAGGGTCAGTGTTATGAGTTGGAAAGCAGCAAAGGGGGTCTGGAGATAGTTAAATCAGGGATGTGTTTTCCTTTCTAAGAAAAAGAGGAGGGGGGCAGGCACTCCCATGAATTCTCCAGTAATTTACCTGGTCCAAAGTTCACAGAGGAAAAAGAAAAAAAAAAAAACACACTAGTACTGCACATTCTTTGCATTTTCCCAGTGATGTCAGTGTATTTTTACTTCACTAACAGTACCGCAATGCTTGACCGAGAAACACCGCGGCCCAGGTAGTCATGCAAAGCGAACATAGCCTGTAGGTATTCTACGGGCATTCATGTGTACCTTAAGTCTGGAAAGCATTTGAAAGTTTTTTAAACAGAGACTGAGCTTTTGCAGAGAATAATGTATTACAACCAGATGCTCGCGTTTCTTTTTTTTTTTTTCCTCTCTCTCTCTCTCTCTCTCTCTCCCCTCGTAGCGGGCTGAATGGAATCCAGACACTTGTTCCTTTAATCTTAGTCCCTGCAATAGGGCAGCAGACAGAGCGCAGCCCTACAGGTGGCTGTTGCCTTATTTTCTCGTTGTCCCAAACCAGATCAAACAGAAGAAAACATACAGCAACACCAGTGCACTTACTGTGGCAGCACAAACACTTTATACTAGAGCAACGGCAGGATGTTGCGGGCTAGGCTTCAGATGTTCTTGCTTTTGCCCAACTAACAGTCCACCGCCCAAAGATAATCTGTTTACATTGATAAAAAACAGATATAAGCAGCAAATCAAGATAAATGACTGACACAAGTAATCAACTATCATAATTTTCTAGTAGTTTTTTGCAGATCAACTAATTGGTTCATTGATTTATCATTGCAGCATCGTTGCATTCTTAATTATCCTTGCAAAATCCTAAATTGCCTGTTATTTACAACACCAGCTCAGCACAGATGGCTGCAATTAAACTATTTTTCAGGGCATGACACCGTATCGGTGATTTTGAAAGGATTTATGATCACTGTCTTTGAGGTTGGCTTAAAAAATGAGATGGTGCAACATGACACATGAAGGATGAGGCACCTTTTATCACGTTCATCCTGTTGTTCCTCACCGTGAACAGGAAAGTGAGAGACATTTCAGGAAGTGAAGTCACAGTCGAGCAGAATTTCTCAACCTCGCACGAACACGACTGCTTTGGTGAGGCAACGCATGTGTACAGAATCAAATTACAACACTTTTGTGCCCCTTTTTCAAGTAAAAGTTTAAAAGATTTTCTTCTCTGCACATCAAAGTTTTGTTTCTCTCAAATTTTGTTGTTAAAATCAGCTCCATTGGTGCTTCCACCTGACAGGTGTAACATAGGTGTTGATTAAACAGCATGATTATTGCACATATGTCACAATAACAGGATACTCCAATTTGCACAAAGCCAGAGATGTCACAAGTTTTGAGGGGAGCGTGCCAAGTGCACTGAAAACTTGGCACGCTCACTGAAAGCACGTCCACTGGAGCTGTAGCTCGAGTATGAATGTTCAAATGTTTATTTCACTCAGCCATCTCCAGCGCTGTTTCAGAGAATCTGACTTTCATGTCACACTCGCAGACAACGTGTAATCACACCAGCCACCTGGATAGGTGATGCAACACTTGGTTTTCACAACTAAAGAATTCATGCATAAACTTGGAACGGAAACAATCTCACAGAAGCTCGTCTGAGAGTGCCCAGCCACCTCTTTACCTGACTGCAGTTCTTCGGCGTAACCGACTTGAGCGGGCAAATGCTCACCTTTGGTGCCGTCTGGCACTTTGGAGGTGATTCCCAGTTTGCACTGGAGTGGACAGATGGCAGACGCCCCCCAAAGAATATGCATATGTGTTGGCCTTACATAGCCATAGTTCAGTGCCTTTCAAAATAAAACTGCACACTTTAGTGTGAGTTCTATTGTCACTAATCCAAGGTACACCTGTATATAGAGAAGATTTTTTGCTAATATTGATGAAGTAGTTAATGATTGGAATTTTGAAAGTTGGACATACTATATTATGGCATGAATGGGCATTGTTTAGGCTTTGTGAGTCACACGATAGCCTCCAAAATGTTAGATGCCTTTGGTGCAACATCATACTACTGATTGTAGTCTTTACTAGCCACTTAAAGACAGACTCTAGGAATGTTTGCTGCCATGACAATGATCAGCATCACTGGCCTGTCCTTGTAACATTACCAACAAGGTACCAATAAAAGTGTTGAAAACATATTCCATTGACCTGAATATTCAGGGCATTGAACCTCACTGTGTATTCTGTTGAAATATACAGAAAGAATGGGAGTTTTGATTAAAAATCGTTGCGTAAGTAGAGAATGGATCAGTATGCTTCAACATGCATGCACAGCGAGCTCCTCAAACCCCTTCTCAAAGAGTCATTATGTACAAACGCAACCGAGGAAGAAGGAAGTCAACTGTGGTGAAACATGTGACAGTTTCTGAGTGGAACAGGGGTCATAAAAAAAAAAAAGAAATCATAAATGACTACTTTATAACTAACTATAGATACATTACACTCTAAGTTTGAAGAAAGTTATTTTATCAATGAAGACCAAACACACAGGTGGTTATAACATGCACATAACATTCATCTACTCAGTACCAACAGTACATAGTAGATTAAAATAAAAAAAGAAATTGTATCTTCTCCTCTCGCTTTACATTAAGATGACTCATACACCTTTCCTCTGAGACTCACCTTAAATGTTTCACTTCTCCTGTGTGGTTAATTTAGGAACTGGATGCAAGCCTTTCTCACAGTTGCACACAGTTACCTTTCAGAACTAATCCGACATGGATAAGGTTGAAACTTTACTCAAAGAGCAGCAGCTTAAGGTGAGTTGACTTTAAAATAGTTGACCAAGAACCACATGTTGCCAGTTACAGTGTGCAAATGATTGAGTGTTACTTTGTTTACTCAGTGTAATTTGAGGTGTGAATATCTGTACTTCTTGCCATAGGGGACAGCTTGAAAGACATGCGCTCCACTTAGTCTAATGTTGTTAATTGTAGACACATGCTATTAGCCGCTGCCACCAATGTAACTGAGAAGGGAAAGTGGTATTGTCTGGAGAGAGCTTTTTAAACGTCTCTTGTTTTCTCTCATGTTGTTAAGTGGTGCTGCAGACTTTGCCAGAGGGGCTCAGGCAGAAACCTTCAATCAAAAGCTCATGGTCTTAATTTTGTGGATTTCAGACGTACATCCAGAGCAGTGTGAGACATCGGGGCTGTCCTCCCGGTAGAATTATGTTGCGTTTAAAACAGCTTTGTGTTCGAGCGAGATCTCCTCTGTGTTTTCTGCTGCTGAGACTCCCCCGGGGTCCAGCCTCACCCCCTGCTGTTCACTTGACATTCAGGCCACTTCCAGGATTGAAACTTGAGCTAGTTTGTATCCTTCTGTCAGTGTGCTGGAGTCAGAGGGGTGGGGGGGGGTCAGAGACTGAAACCTTTGGCAGACTTCGACTGACATCCCCCCCATTAAATCTTACCCTCATTGCCACCCACCTGCTGACTCAGTGATACCACCCTGAGCCCATTTTCTCTTCACGTCTTTCTTTGAACCTCCATGATGGTAAAATAGTGATGAATGGATTCGCATCTGATCTGTAGAGCTTAGACTGCACCCCGGGGAGTGAGGAGGAGAAAGAAAGGAGGACGAGGGGGGTAGGTGAGAGGGCATTCAAACAGAGCTGGTTTACATTGACATATGTATGACATGCATATGAATTACAATAGATAGGCCTTTCTGTTTTTGTACAGACCTCTTGTGCTTTTAAATTTGTCTAAAAATACAAGATTTGGTGGAGGTAACAGTCTGGAATATTCCTGGTTTCTCAAAGATTTCCTCTTTCGCCAAACGATGGATTGAGATGTTCTATCCTGGGCGTGTGTTATCCTTCCGCTTTCTTAGAAAAATTAGCAGAGGAATGAGTTATTTTGTCATTTTGTCTCTGAAAAGGTGACTCAGTCCTTCCCCACCACAGACTGCTGCAGCCTCTAATCTTTAGCCCCTTCTGTTATTTGTAAAGTCAGCCTCTAATCACTGCTGTGACAGTGGAAACTACCCCGCCGTCGAGTCTCAGTCACATGAGCTCTGACATATCGTCACCTGAGCCCCATAGACTTCTGTGTTCTCCTAATTACTGCTATATTGCAGTACATACTGTAAACATAATTTGTTCTTTAGGCTGTGACAGCATTGAGTTTCCCTCGACGGAGTAATGGAGTAACACTAGCACGGAGACTGCCTGCACTGTTAGCCGTTTTACGACTATTCAAGGTGAAGGATGGCGAACAAAGGGCCACAACCTCTTTTCTCTCCACAGAAACAACAAATGCTTTCAAGCCTAAGTGAAGTGTGCTTCGTTTTAGGTCAAACTGTGTAGCTCATAAAAAAAGTACTGATAGCACTGAGGAGCCTTCCTGTAGAAATACCAAACAGGAAACATTCAGTGTGTGTGTTTGGACTGAATGCAAATAAAATTCCATTTTATTCATGCAGATTTCAGCCCTGGAGAGATTTTGCATGCTGTGTTTATGAGCGCCGACAGCACAGATGTTTACTGCGGCGAAGTTAGCACATAAACTGCATGTGTGTGTGCGAAAGTGCTAAATATGCTACTGTAACTTTTGTTGGCTCTGTATCTGTCCTGTGTTGTAATAATGTAGTAAAGGGACGTTTCTGAGGCAAAAAAAACAACAACAGAACTCTGGATTTGCTGCGTGTGTGTGACAGTAGTGGTCTGTTATTGTTCCTGAAATGTCTTCTTGTTTTTTTTAAGGGATACCAGATGTGGTCAGTAGACGTGGATGTGGTTGGTACCATGTGAACCTTTTAAAGCAGTTACTTTATGGCTGCTTAATGTTAAATGATTCAAATCCGTAATGAAAACTGGCTCGTGCAGCTGCGCAGTTACCACACATTTGTTTCCCACTGGCTTGAAAACATTCTAACTGCTGGAGATCGGTCCAGCGTTTGCTCCAGCCCACTCTCGCCTTTCTTTAAATTTCCTTATTTGCTCTGCTTTTAATTTCTGTGCTCTCTGCTTTCATCACACTGACTCACTGTCCTTCCCCTCTCCTCTCCTGTGATTGCCTTTGTGAGGCTCATATTAATGGATACAGTCGTGTTTGTTACTTCAGAATAAAGCTTGTTTGCCATGGTTCTTCAGTGTTTCTCTGCTTGGATCTTTCCGATTACAGTGGGAGAATTAACCTCACATTTTTGTGATTATTGAGAGGCTGTGTGGGCTTGAGGAGGCTTTCTGGCAATATAGTACATCATTGTGGTCTGTTACTGGTCTCCAGTGTGCAGGATGCTGCATCAAAACCTTTGTGCTTTAGCTGGAATATCTTGCTCAGTTCAGCAGTTATTTATAATGGGGTGGACATTTATTAATGCACATACTGCCAGACAGAGAGGGTGGAGGTCATTGATTGTATTAGTAAATGGTTTTGGCAATAAATGGCATTTGAAATTACATCCATCACTTCCTCTAGCGAGGTCTTGCTTCATTCAATAACAAAGACTGTCTTCCTCACAAACTTAATAAGTTTCCATATCTCCTCTCCCCGGGTAGGTGTTACGTGTGGGTGCAGATGTCATGCATACAAGTGCATTAAACACACCGACGGATCTTTCCCAGATGAGTAAAACAAAGTGCCATCTTTACTCATATCCCAACATGAGACATGTCAGGGCGAAAGTGCTGCCACCCATTTCAGAGAACTGAAAGACGGTTAGCGATGCCAGCAACAACAAAAAAAGCACCATAAAGAGATGTGATGATACATTTTGATGATACAGTGAAAGTACTCCTATGAGCCTAAAAAAACAGGGAGGTTGTAAATATTCTAGCAACACCAGCAACAACACCTTTTGTTGTTTCCAAGGGAGAATAAAGCTCCTTGTGGGCTGTCGCGGTGTTTAAAAGCGTTGTCTTTTCATTCAGGAGAATAAAAACAGCCGAGGAGTTCTATTTTTGTGCGTTGGGTGGAGGAGATGATGTAGTAGGGGGATTCGTCATGTCTTCCGTCGCTAGAGCCCTTCAGGCAGTTCATTTGTGGTAGTTTTTTTTTTCTTATTCTACTAATTTAGAGTCAGTAATTCATCAGCAAATGTGAGTGAGGGAGTAACTGTAGATTTGGACAAATACACTATTGATTATTAACACCAGTGAGGAAAACTATGTCATCAGCCACAGCAGCTATATCTGTGTTTATTCCAGTGAAATACAATGCTCTGGCTTAAAATATCCCATCGCCCTGCTACACTAGCTGTATGTAGCTGCATGACTTTTATAACGACACCTTTCTGCAATTATTTTAATGCTGACCTGGAAAACAAGTGGTCTGAGGCTCTAAGGAAAAAAAATGCAGTACATGGTGGTTGGCACACTGCCGGATGGAGTCCTACTTTTATATGATTTGATCCTCAAGGGAGACATTTGGCTCTTGTCATCTGAAGCTAAGTTATTAACTTGTAGCTGTAGTGAGTAAAGAGCCAGTGCAAGAAGAGAAGCCTCACACGACACTGACTGACTGAAAAAGGCAGCACGTCACACGGGTCTATTTATGAACTGAAACTCTAAGCAAGTCTGAGAGTCGGGTATAAGTGTAAAACACATAAAAAACAAATGTTTAATCTAGTCTCTCATTTACAGACATCGTGTTTGCCAGCAGACTTAATTATACGCTGGTGCTGTTTGTTTGTAGCTTATTTTTTTTCCCTTCAAAAAGTTCCACGGCAGCTACAGTATGATTAAATTCAAAGACTGACACCTATTGGCAAGGGAATATAGTAATCACGAAGGTATTATTTTGACCCTCTGCAGGAGAACATGTAGTTATTATGTTCAAATCATGGTCGTTGTTCAGCGGAAAAAGGTCACACAGCACATAGCTTGAGTGCCTTAGCATGAGATTCACCTGAACCATGTATAGCATACTATTAGTGAACAGCTGAGCGGGGGGTGTCATTTATAGTAACACTGAAGTGTTAACTAAACCCCTTTCGGACCAAGGAAACATGGTGTAGTCGGACCAGTAGTGGATGTTTGAGAATGTCTAATTTTATTTATCCATTTTCTTTACATAAACACACAACATAAACCATCTTGATATGGATACCTTCGATTTTTTGTCCAAAACACTTGTTGAGTCAGAAATTTCACAGTGTAAATAACCTCAACCCCCACGTGGCATTTCTGTCGTGAAATTTCTTGGTACTTTTTGGGTAGATTCACAAGAAAGTCTCTAATAGTTTGTAAGACTGGGTGGAGACAATTTAGGGTGGTGACGTGTGAAAAGAAAAAAAAAAGTCTTAACAAGCTTTCTCTGTGTTACAAAGTGATTCACTATGACTCCAGTTTGTTACACTTAGGAGAATTAGGGGAAGAGCATTGTTTCTGGTAGGGCGTGTCCTTGAAGTAAGGGGCATTTGCTAACGAGTAACTCTTAAGAACTGCGTTGCATTTAGAAATCCCCAGACGACTGGTAGGCAGCACCAGCAAACACAAACACTCACTGTATGTCACTACCATTGTATTGATATGGATCAATTTCTCCCTCAGTACTTGCTTCCACCATATCCATGTAATATTAACAGACTTATGTGCTGAGAGAGATGGCTTATCTCAGTCTGCGTCGCTTCCAACTTGTTGAACAAATTGGCGATTAAAGCGAAGCCAGCAGCTTGCTGCGATGTGGCACTTTTAAAGTGTCATTGCGGCTCTCTCATTTTGGATATATTCATATTATGAGTTCAAAGTTTTTCCTTAATTCCAGAGAATGTGTTACGTAAGAATTAAAGAGCTTTATCCTCCTAAAAGAACAAAAACAGCTCAACAAGAACAATGACTAATGTGTCTTTGCCGGCCGAGCGGGTTTAATCCACAGGACGGCGGAGTCCTATTGGGTGGTTAAGGTGGTTAGAAAGGAGGTGTAGTAATCAGATTAATAACGTCATTTTATCAAGCTCTTGTAACTACATTCGTTCCCCCTCCTTATACTTGTAGTTTTGCCAACATTCCAACATTTATGGTGCTTTGATCGATGAGTACGTTATATTGGGCGTGATATGTTTGGATCCAGTCTTTGCATTACTGTACGCAAGATCTTAAATCTGTCAACACTGCTCTGCTTCACCAGCCCTTGTTCTTCCGTTGTATTTTACTTCTCTGAGATGGATTAACTTCGCCCGGGGCTCCTTTTTTTCTGCTCGGTTGTCACAAGAAAAACCGTGACCATGTTGCGTCGAAAAAGTGAGTTTTTCGTTTTCCTGGACAGCGTTCGTTCCGCAAAATCAGAAAAAGAAGAGCAACGGGAAGAGCGCCAGCTGAGACCTTTTGAGGAGTATCTGCAGGTGCTGCTGCACATGAAGATGACAAGCGCTGTAAGTGAGCAGGAACGTACTCCTGCAGAGTTATTCTTTCCATTCAAACACGCGGTGTCATTACTCATCGAGAGCATCAAAGTGTGCCAGTCCTGTGGTTCATACCATTGTACAACATTCTGCTTTGCGTAAACAAAAACTTGTTAAGACGCCGTTTTTCTGGACGTTTACAGGATGCAGCAGTAAAGGTTTCTTTTTGATGTCCATGAATGAGTTGACCACCCTTCCAGTCACTATGACTCACAACTGGGAGGCAGCAATTTCCTGTTACCTAACCGCCACAATAAGGGTTGGTATTTATTACTGTGCGAAGTGACTACTCATACATGATACTGGTCATCATGACTGTTAGGTGGCATGGACGGATGAAATAGCAACTGGGGTCGTGCACAGGCAGGCACGGAGGAGAAATGTTTTATGAGCCCAGGGGCATGATACACGTGTGGATACGCCAACACACATTCTTAAATTTCAGACGGGCAGAGGCGTTGTTGCTATAAATATCTACATGGCATGCAAACAAGCGCTCTTACACATAAGGTCACCCCCGCTGCGCCAAACAGCTGTTCATATTTTGGAGAAAGTTTGGTGTCTGTTAGCCTGTACGTTTCTTGTGTTCCTGTGTTTGTTTTGTTCTTTTAAGGGAATATCTTGCATAGACGCCAAGCAGCTGATGACTAGGCCAGTTTAGATTGCCCGAGCCGCTCACATTAATAACGTAATAAGAACATTTGTTTGCATTCATATGTTAAGTCCTCTTTTAAGGTGGGTTGTCAGGGGGCTGACAAACACTTCTAAACCTTTAATAACCCAGAGAGAAATAGCTGAGGGCAGCTATTCAGTGGTCAAGCACATGATCATCGGCCTTTGTTTACGTGTGTGCACGAGCGTGTTAGTGTGTGTGAGGCTACTGTCCAATTTTTTTTTTCTGTGGCTCCTCTCTGACACAGGGGTTACGCCAGGCTATGGGGGGCATTGTTCCGCCCCGCTATCTTGCACAAAGCCCGGTGTGTGTTTCAAAGAGGGTTTGGCATCTCCCCCCAAATATTTGTTCTTGCTGCCGGACGCCCACTGTAGCCAGACACAGTGAAGCGTTGCATTGAGCAACTGGACGACAGCAGATTTGACTGGCTCTCTCTTTACTGAGCTTCTCTGAATCATCTCTCTGGTGTGTGTGTGTGTGTGTGTGTGTGTGTGTAAGGGTTTGGATAATTACTAGAATAAAAACTCCAGAGCTTCAAACGTTTTCTGCCACTTTTCTTCATTCGATCCGGCAGGGGTACTTTCTCTCAAACAATTGAACTGTTTGTTTTTTATTTTAATTGGCAGAACCCTCACAGCCTGATGAATAGTTTTGGATGATGTGGTTTTCTTCCATTCTCACTCTCACTGCAGTTTGGGGTTTGTTTGCTAATGAGGCTCTCTAAATAACTCATTGATGGTTAGCAGAATAAAAATGCCTCTGAAGCCGCCCTATCTCTCTTCACTAACCAGACGAGTATGACGCAATCAGTACTTCCACCATTGTTTCCAAAAGACCGCTTCTTGAGTGTTGACTCATGGGACGGTTTCAGTCAGTCTTAGATGTTGTTAGTACCCACCAACCTAACCTACTGTCCTCTCGCAACACATTGAACCATTATAAAAAAAAAAGACAAAAGCATCTATAGCCTCTTGTTCCATTGTGCTCCCTCCAGCAGAACATCTGTCCCCTCAGCCTCTGTGGATTCCCCCCCTACTCTGGCGTGACGGCAGGCTTTTCTTTGTCACAACAGGTTTCCTGTGAGAGCTTACACTGCATATAGAAACCACTGATGCAATTTGAAAATGTGAAGCTAAGTTTGGAAAGTCTAAAACTTTTCAATCAAACTGGCTTTAGACGTTTAAACGTATGTTGTTTTTAGCCCTTGCAGGACTTAATTCATACTGGTGCGTCCAGCTTTTATACTTCACACGCTGGATTTGAGTGGATTTTGAAATTGGCGGAGGTTAACAATTAATCTGGTTAACGGTTGTTAATCAGAAATGTGATTTCAATCAGACAGTTCGGGTTAAGTTCATATCAGGTCATGTAGAAACTAATCAGGCATGCTATGCATCCATTGGTTGCTGAGATATGTTCACTGTTGCACCACCAATTAAATTGATGAGATATCTCTTTAGACTTTTCTACTTAAGAAGTTGTACAAGAGATTTTTTTTTATTTTAAACACTGTATGCATTTGATTCATACTTGCTTTTACATCTTTTTAACTTATTAGTCAGCGATTTCCTGTTGTCTCTTCATTCCTCTCAGTCTACCAATAAAACGCCCCCCCGCCTTTCTCCTCCTCTCTTATGTTTTAATGGAGTATTGATTTTTGCTGTGATCATCAGAGCAGCAAAGCGACCTCTGCAGAGGTGGTGAGGCTGTGATGAAACAAGAAGTGTCCCCTGGAGCGCGTGTTCAGGGGGTTTAAAAACAGTGTAGTCCTCTTATCACCGAGTGTTTCTACTTGCTTTGCTGCTCCCTTACTTTAGGTAGGGATACGCCGAACACTGTTGTCTAAGATCTCATTATCCTGCCTTTTATCTTGCCGAAAAACAGAGATGACCATGTCTTATTTAGTGTTGTCTGCATTCCTGCTCCATGAACCAACTTGCTTGCGTGGTTCACAGGTGCATTATTATATGAAACCCATCTGTATTTAGGACATTTGTGGTCAGCTCAAAGAACAGTTGTTGCACACGCTCCCATTTAGTCCACAGCTTGTGTCTTGAGGATGCTGAGGATGACAGCGACTTAATGTGCCAGAGATGGATTTTGTCATTACGTTTATTGTGTCACCCTCTCACCCTCATACAGGCTATAATGAAGAATTTCTCCACTATAACACTGCTTCTGCTGCTGACCCGTCACCATTAGCAGTGTTGTTATTACTCTACACACTTTCATTGTGGTCAGACATTGCATTTGGTGTCAAGCCTCACTACATTTGACTGACAACGAGGGATCCACCAATTATAGAGAGAACATCTCTCATGCAGATGTGATGCTCCTGAGAGGATTGCATGCTGTTTTGGCGAGCGTTAATTATAAATGGTGCAGCGCTGCTTTTCCTGCTTTGGTGCCGTTGGTTTAAGTTGCACTGAAACTTTTAGCTTATCGCTGCATCATTGATTGTGAGTGACAGAAACACTTGGTGGAGCGAATAGTAGGTTAGCTCAGTCAAATTGTTTTAATCACTACATCTCAACTGGCACAAACACTGTGAAGTGTGTATTTCATACCTGATAAGCTACGAATATAAAGGGCAGGAAGTTATAAATAGTCTTCAAACGTGTGAACAAGTTCAAAAATAAAATGTTTTAGTTGTATTTAGATTTCAGCGTTAGGAAATAGAAAACCTCAGTGTTAGTGGCATGCAGGCCAATGAGCCCTCATTGTGATGATCTCATCTGGAATGGTAGCTAAATAATGTGCATTAGTCCAGATTAACTGGCATTCTAATACATTAAACTCCACCATAATCTCCATCACCAGTTGGAAAGGGTTGGAGGTCAGGAGGCTGATCCTTAAACAAGCACGTGTTTGTTTTCTTACAGCCCACGAACAACCTACGTTTAGCAACGGCTCAGCGTCTCCTTTGTTCTCTGTTTGAACCTGTTTCCCATTTCCTGCTTAATAAAGAAATATTTAGCTTCGCAGTTCTATTTATTGTTTTTCATGTACGACCACAATAGTACATGCACCACAGAGAGCGGGATTGGGTCCTGGAATAACAAGCAAAGTAGGGCTGGTTCGTCTCCTGAAGGGATCCCTCCCCTCTCTTACTCCCTCCCACAGGACCAAGGTCATGTGTCAGAGGCCACGGATGACAGAATGGAAGCAGGTCTAGAGTCAGAGCAGAAATTATGAGTGTTTAGTACGAGGGGGCCATAGGAGGAGGAGGTTTTACAAAAATTCCTTTGCAGGTTTGAATATGAGCGCAGTTACTGTTCAGCCAACTGCGACACTGTCTGATTTGCATGCAGTGCAAAGGTTATAGGCAGAAATACAGCTAGACATGTTGGAGAACTACATCAGAGCACGTAAACTGATATATTTACATCACGTTTAAAGCTTTTTTCATACTACAAAATATCACAGATAATGAAATTGGTCAATAAAATGCTATAAAAGTAGTTTACATATTCAGATGAGTTCTTTGGCCTGGCTAACAGTCCAAAACTCAAAGATGTTAACATGACATTAATGTTTAAACAATGATTGAGCCACATATCTAATTTATTAACCACTTCTTCTTACTTCTGTGGCCAGCACAGAAGAAACTGTAAAAAATGTACAGGTGTAGCTATTTTACGAGTTGAAGTTACACGAGGTTGATGTAATGGAGCATGCAGAGTTACAATACTGTGTGCCCACGCCTGACGCGCTTTCACATAATGTGTTGTTGTCTTCGCTCCGATTCATTTATTATTAATCTGCTCTTTCTCTGCTAGATGGAGAATAGTTGATGATGATGACTTTTCCATTTTACTCGAGCTACTGCCTCTTCCACGCCATCTGATTCTGTCGAAGAGTCATGAGCTCACCGTGACTCATCATACTGCAGATCATGCACTCATACTTATACAGATTTAGGATATGGTAGTAAGAGCTGCAACCATCAGTAATTAATGTAACTACTTTAATATCCAATTAATTGTCTTGACCCATTTTTTAAATATAAAAAGCTAAAATTTTCTGTGTTTCTGTGTTTTTTGTGTCCTTGATGACAATAAAGTGAATATTTTTGGTTTTTGGATTCAGTGAATTGAGAAAACGATCAACAGGTTAATTGATAATTAAAATAATCATTAGTTGGAGCCCTAGGTGAAGCGAAGAGTTTATGAGGTCCCAATAATGTGGCATAGTTCCCCCCGTAAGTGGAATCCCCTCCCTTGTAATCCCGCCTCTTCTGTCATTTCTACTCCTTTCCAGCGCCCCCCTCCCCTCCCCTCCCCTCCCTCTGTTTTTCTGCTCTCTCTCTCTCTCTCTGACCTCCACTCCCATCCCACTTATTCCACCTTACGCCTGATGGAGCATTAAGCCTGAATACTGTGGGCAGCCACGGCCTCAGATTCACTCAGTGTGTGTGTGTGCTCGAGCCACTGCTGCATCGGTTTCCTCCCCTGCTCTCCTGGATTCTTGTTCCTTCCAGACAATCGGGAATTACTTTGTTACTCTTTGTTATTGTGTGGGAGAGAGGGGGTCAGCGGACATTGTTCCCACACTCTCTCTCTCTCTCTGTCTCGCTTTCTAATGTACACTTTGGATACCTGGGAAATGGTCTTGTGGATGCCTTCTCTAACCTAACCTCAGCCCTTTGTTGCGCTGCTTTGGAGGGGGTGGCGAGTTAGATGGTCATTTTTTTTTTTTTTTTTTTGATTGGGATATTTCAAAAGGGTACACATTCCACACGGAGACACGCTGGATAAAATGGTGCCCCTGCAGAAAAGGGTAATCTGAGTTATGTGTGTGTGTGGAGGAGTGTGTGTTGGAGAGAGAGAGGAGGGTGATGTGGCTGCAGTGACGTGTGCTGATTGTTGTTTTGTTTTACATCTGAGAATATGTTTGGTACCTGCTAGTGATGATGAAGTAAATACTGTTATATCACTTTAATTGGCACGTAGATTTGAGAATGATGTGTTCTTGGATAGTGGAAGAGAAGGGAAGCTTGTAGAAAGGAAAAAACAGTGGAGATGTGTCTGAGGGCAGAGAAACTGTGGTGGAAAAACAAAGAGACACAGGAATGATGAAGTGTTTCCTCTTTATCTCTGTAAAAATATCAAATTATTTGGATTTATCTGGTCACTCTTCTGTTGAGTGGCTTGTTGATGAGTGATTACTCATTGAAACTGACTAACAAAGCAGACTGGAAAGTCCCCCTGGCTCCAAGTACTCCATTGTTGTCCTTGAGTGCTTCAATTGGGAGTCCTTTAATTTGTAAATGCTGCTTCAAAAGGTGTTTGAGAGGTTTTATCACACTTAATACGACTTCAATGAAGCTAGAATAGCTCCACATCCTGACTTTATAACACGCTCTAATGCTAACAACCACATCAGCTAGACTTTCAGTCTCATAGTGCTGCAAGCCTGTGTACGCTATAGCACAATTCTCGAACTTTTCATCACCACAACCGCTTCCTGTGATATGAAAATGCTTTTAGTGCAGAGGTGCTCCGAGTACATTGCATGGTTTATTCAGAGAATCAGTTGAACATCTTTTGAGTCGACACTCATGCTTAGTGCGTCCGATTAGAGGAACTATTAGCTGAGGATTTCAAACATGTTCGAGGAGAGGATGGGGGACTGTTGGAGCCACACCAAGGTTGTTTCTTATTGATTCATCTATGAAAATTGTCATGCAGAAGTAGCCGTATTAATTGTCAGCAGATATTAGCTGTGGCATGTGTGAGTTCATCGGTATCCCAGATGAAATGTTTTCTGAACCGATGGATTTCAGTACGTGACCTCAGCCAACAAGAGGCTCATTTTTTCCTCACAAGTCAGGAACAAATCATGAATAATGAGTTCAGCACCAACAGCTGTATTTGGTTATCAGTAGTGGAGGCTGTTTTGACTATGCGCTGCACTTTCTCTGTGCGACAGACCTCACTTTAAGATGATACTAGCTCAGGATGATTGCATCTCGAGACGATAGCATCAATCACAAGCCAGGTCGTGCCACCTTTGAAGGAGGTCAGTGTTTGAATTGTCGCTGTGGGAGGAGATGAGAGGCGTTTTGTCTGAGCAGTGGGCTGAGAATAACCACATGGGCTGATTATTTTGGTTGAATGGAGGCAGATGCACAATGTCCCCACAACAAATAATGTGCAAGGCTGTGAATAAATATGAGTATATATATTTTATGAATAGTAAGTTTCACAGATACTAAGACGAGTGCTTGTGTAACATTTGACAAGAAACAATATCTGCAATTAAACATGCTTATCTTCCTTCTTTCTCTATGCTGATAATGATGGATTGCTAATAATTTAATCATCTCGTCTTCTTCTTTTCCACAGGATCAGTTTGACAACTTAGAGAAGCATACACAGTGGGGGATCGAATATGTGGAGAAGTACACCAAATTTGTCAAGGAGAGGTCAGAGATTGAGACCAACTATGCAAAACAAATTAGGTGAGTACTCAAGCTGGCTTTTGAATCCGTATTCTGGGTGATCGTGGGTGACTGTTTCCCATCTGGGGGGCTTAAATAAAGAAACCTTCCTCGACAACAGGATTTGACTCACTGAAGTGTCCTTGAAACAAGAGACTGGATCCTTAACGGCTTGTTATGCGGCTGACCGTGACCTCTGACCTCCCTCTGAGAGAGATTAGCCAGCAACACATTAGCAGTGTTATCGTAATCATCGTATTTTTATAGTGTTTCTCTTCAGGGAGACATAATTACTTTAAGTGTAAGGCTAAACAAACAGACCTGAGTCTAGCCCCCTCCATCTCTCTTTTTTTTATTTATAAAGAGACTCTCTGTCTGCCTCTCCTGCACTCTCTCGAGCATGCATGTTGTCCGTTGTTGCCAGCTTTTGCTTCAGGCGAGAGGAAGTCAGGTTGTTGGGGGATGGGGGTGGAGCTTGTGTTTCCATAGAGACTAGTAGCTATCAGCATTATCAACCCCACGTCTGACCCAGATTTCTTTTTCTTTTTTTTTTCCCTCCTCCAACCACAAGTGTCGGCTCCGCCCCCTCCAATTCTCTCCACACAAACTCTGTTTTTGTGCAGCCACTGATTTTTTTTTAAAGGCGGTGATGGGGAGCACGAGCATGTCTGAGACTGGGAGGATGCATCTGCTAAGGCCTCCCGAATCACAACACAGTCAGAGATATCGCTCCCAAATCCACAATCCTCCTCTTTAAAGAGGCCTGGCAATATGGCTAATGCTCTAAGTATTGACCCCAGCCCCCGCCGTCCTCATTTCACAGTGATTAGCCAATGCCAGTCCAATATTCGCATAGCAACCCCACGGTAACCGATCCTCTGGAGACCAAAGTTCTCCTCTTTTTGAGAATTAAGTCAGCTTGAGATAATAGGTTTAGTAGTCTGTGTTTACATGCATGAATTAACCATACAGCATATCCCTGCACTCATGAACCCTTCACGCTTAACGACAGATGCACGAAATATAGATTTTTTCACCCAAATGTTGTTTTATTTGTGTGGATTGTTTTGATATATCTTTATCTGGTCTGTCCTTTCACCTTTTATACATCTGCAGAGGCAGCTTACTTCAGAGAAAACATGTCAAACTTATTGACTTTTATCAAAGCAGCTCTTTTATTAAATATCGTGGGCTAAAATCACATGCGATCACAGATTTGCACTTGTATTTGGACACACAGATATCCTGTAATTCAATTAGTCAGCATCCGTCTACATTACGTCTGACATAAGAACAAGGGGTAGTGTCATCTTGCCATGGCAGGTTGGCTTTTATTGAACTTCAGGCTCCACAGATGGTGCGGATGTTTTCAGTTGCTGTGCTTACACAGAGGGCCCACTGTCAAACTGGACCTGTTATCTAGAAGACACACACACACACACACACACACACACACAGACACACACACACACACACACAGACACACACACATACACGTGCGCACATGCACATTGGCACACTTGACAGAAAAAAGCCTAAATGAGGAAATTAGGATGCACAGACAGGATAGCTTGAGTCATTGGGTTTTCCTGTGCTCTCAACACATCATGCTTCTTTATTGTGGCACTGCTTGGACATATCTGAAGACTAATTACCCATTGTAATCAACTTAGGTCATGAAACCAGGTCTAATCTAACGGGCACACTCAAACCAAAAGAAACGCAGGGCTGTCAGATCTAATTAAGTAATTGAATTGGCCTCTTTTATCTTGTCCTCTTTTCTCTCAGCTCGGTTGTAGGGGAGATTTTTTGGCTTCTGTTCTTTCCTTAAAGAGGGAACAGACCTTTTCATGGGCGACTTGGACGACATGTCACAACAGGAAAAGGCACAGGTGTATTTAAAACATTCCATGTAACTGTTAGCTCTGGTTTTGCCTCACTGGCATGTCTCACAGGGGCGATAGGAGTCATGAAATGATAAGTTGTTTAATTAATAAGTCAGTTGACGGAAAGATACTCAACTATTTTGATAATTAATAAGAGTTTTAGGCCCTTTTCAAAGCAAAAGAGTCAAACGTTTTGTGCTTCCAACTTCTCCATTGTGAGGATTTGAAGCTTTTCTTTGTCATATGTGAAGGTAAATTAAAATATATTTTGGGTATTGGGGTGTTAATTGGGCTAAACAAGCTATTTGAAGACATCACCTTGGGTTCTAAGAAGCCATACTTTGTGTGATTTTTTTTACTATTATGTGACATTTATAGAACAAATGAATAAATGAAAATACGTTCAACAGATTGATGGTGAAAAAATGTGTTAGTTTGGGGGAGTTGGGTTGTGTTTGTTACACCTGTACTTTTGCTGCTGTAGTACAAGAAAAGCCCGGCAGAACTGGGTCAGTTAGAGTTATAGTAGGTATCGATGAGTTTTTTTTTTTTACTACATGAACTAACTACATGAAATGCCCTACATTCCTCACCAACTGAACTTCATCCATGGCTACTACACTACTCTGTACCATTTCTATCACAAACCACCAACCACACACTGCACTAATCCATGAATAATCCGCTTCCACTGTACTGTTGTAAACATGCACAATGCTTCGGTCTAGTCATCACAGAGAAATGCATTAACTCCTCCTCCCCCTCCTCCTCCTCCTCCTCGTCCCACAAATTCCAGTCTGGCATAATCCATAAAACAGGGGGAATAAAGTCCTGTTAACAAAAGAGGCTGAGTGAAGGTGAAAAAAAAAAAGTCTTCACTGTGGTTTTAGTATTCAGCAATATGAGGCAGTGTTACACTCATGTGGCATCATCTTCCAAGCACACACATACGCAAAACATACACCCAACTGTGCTTGTTTAATCCTCCTAATTAAGTGCTAGCTGCTACCCTAATTTTGCCAAGTTTGTTAAATATGTTATTGAGCTGTACGGGCAGATACAATCTGACACATGACATCTGGAACCTGCACTATAATTAGACATGAGGTGAGAAAGACAGGGAGTGGGATAGGCAGATATATCTGCCTAGCAACAGCGCAAACACCACTTGGGGAGCAGAGGTGTGGGGGACGTTGGCAGAGCGAGCTGCATGCTGGATAGAGCGCAGACACACATGTATTTTTTTTTTTTCTTTACACATGCATTATTTATGTGAGCAGGAATTTTGCATGGCTTTTACAACACGTACACGCTGAGGCCTTTAGATGAGGGAAGTCACCACAACCACAAACAATCTGCTCTTTTAGAGAAATTTACATTGATTTACATTTTGAATTTACATTTAACAATTTTAATATTTATTATAAAAAAAACTCAGCATACATTTTTAATAAGCAATGGTCTCAGTTGTAAAATATAAATACTGCAATCTTTGGTAAAAACCACATACATTCAAAACATAACTGGATTGTCAGCCTGTTTTTTTGTGTGTACAGTGCACTTTAATTAGTCAAAGCATCCTTAAGGCATCAGCACACAACGTGGACCCAAATCTATCCTAACATAGCACACGATATTATGTGCCGTTGACAGAGTAGCCATCAAACAGAACATCAGCACGGTCAGGCGGTGAGTTTGTCACACTGTCCTGATGAAACAAATGTGACATGATGTACGTAGCCTGTCAGACACACACAACAGTTGCTAGAAAAGCCTGTCGTGACCATAATAATACCCATCCACCCACAGCGAGTGACATGTTTTATCCTTACACAGGTCTCGATACTATACATCTCGTTTTACTTCTCCTCCTCCTTCATTCATCTCGTGCCACTTACATGCAGCTGGAGTCAAAACAAGGACAAATAGTTGCAGGAGAAAAGCATGCTTGTTTCTGGTGACTGCTTCTGCATGTATACTCCTGGGGGGGCGACGATTTATGACCTGAAGAGAGGAATGGGGACATAGTAGCAAGAGCAGAAAGCACTCTGCTGGATTGAATGGTGTACTGGATGATCCTTTGGCAGGCCCATAAGGGCAGTGTCAGGGAAATATAATGGGAATGGTGCACTACCCGTCTGCAGACTGCACTCTTTGGAAAGATACTGTAAGAAATGTCTGACAAGGCTGAACTCTTTGTCCTCGCAGGAATTTATCAAAGAAGTATCAACCCAAGAAGAACTCGCGAGAAGAGGAAGAGAGCAAGTAAGTTGAAGGATCTGGCACTTTAAAATTAAAGGGACATTTCCACATTTTGGCAAATACATCATCTGGTTAGGAGTTAGATGAGTCAAGAATTACTATATGATGTTTGTACGTTGAATTTGGCCAGGCTACATATTTCCAGTCTTTATGCTAAGCTAAGCACTAGATGCTAACTGTAAACTTGTAAACAAATAGGTGCATTTGTCATCTGTCAAACCAAGTCCAAATTACTGCTACTGTGTTGGCAGACTTCCTCTGACATCACTTCCTGTGTCTCACCAGGTACACCTTCTGTCGAGCCTTCCTATCGACCCTTAATGAGTTAAATGACTACGCGGGTCAACACGAGGTCATAGCGGAGAACCTGACATCTCAAATCATCACCGAGCTTTCACGCTACCTGCAGGAGCTGAAGGCCGAGAGAAAATCGGTGAGTATGTTGACACTTGTTGCTGATTCTTCTTCTCCCTATGCCAGCACTTTAAATCAAACATTTACTTTAGACAGTAGGACACGGACTCGATGAAGGAAAATAGAAACACTAGCCTTCAAGAAATTAAGTAGCATTTCCACTGCATGCTCTATTCTGCATGAGCTGAGGTCATCTCAGAGTAAATATAGATACACCCAAAGGCTCACCCGAAGTGCAGAACGTGACTGACTGAGTCCTTTTTATGGAACAAAGTCATCGTCTCTCTGTCATTACAGGCCTATTTCTCTCTTTTAAACCAACTTACAAAAGATTGGTGCACCACACACTATTCTTAAATGCTGAAGTCACTTTCTTCCTTGCCATTATAAAGTGATTTGGAAGAGCAGTGGACCTGCACTGCATGATTCATAGATAACAGTGTGGTGCCCATTAAATCCAAAGAGCTGCTGGAGGAGCAGAGAGAAAGCTACCCAGCTGGAGAAAGAAAGAAAAAAAGAAAGTTTCTGAATAATCTGTCATGGACTCTTGTGTCACGTAAGGCCAGCTGATGGAACTGGAGTGGAAAACCAAAACCGGAGGGCTGCTCAAAGGCACAGTGACCTCTTTTTTTGGGAGTATATTTTCATGTGCACAGCTTTTGACAATACGTGTTGCTGCACACGCTGCTGTACCTAAATACAAGAAACCCTGGGTCACATTATTAATGATCAGTTTGGATTTACAGCTTCGTTTTAGTTGCAGCAAACACAGAGAAAGAATGGGAATTTCCAGTGTATCTAAAGGGGAATCTTCAGGCCTATTTTTTTGAGTTTGGCTTGGCATAGCATCTGGGTCTCTAGTGTCCTCATAGAGGGTCCACGGACAAGACCCCTGCTGACCAGAGGCTGCAGGATGTCACTCTGACATCCCTTTTCCTCTTCACTTTTCCTCTGTTTTATTTTTAAATATCAGTTTATCTAACCTCTCCCCCGTGTCCTTCTCATTATCTCCCCATAGTGTATGCTTTACAACCTTTGCACCCCCACGATTTCTCCGTTTTCTCAGCATCTTTTTTTGCAGCTGACATCGTGAGTAGTTTGTCATGTGTCGTCTGCCTCTTTTGACCTAAGAACAGTGTTTCTTCAGTTAGTCAGTGTAGGGGGGTTTCCCGATCATAGCATGACCCCAAATTTACAGTCTTTTCAGAACAGTGGCTCGCTTCTTTTAAGGAACAAATAGTTTCTCCGTCTTATTCAGAACACTGTCCTTGTAGGGTAAATGCAGCCTTTATTTATTTATCTATTTATTTCAGTTTTGATTTAAAGACACACTCATGCCCTCCACGCTCTCAGGAATGACGGAGAATGACACTCTTTGAGATGCTCGAGTTTTGAAAAGACAACTAAGAATAAGAGCAACTACAAGCTGCAAAGAAAAGACATTTTTTTAACAGAACATTCATAGTTTCATAATAAATTTGTAGAAAAAGCGTAACATTCTGAAAGGTGCTTATAAAGCCTCCGTAACTCATGACTTCCCCAGCTTCCTGTAACTTTTATCTCCGGTTTCATTCACATGAATTTTTAAACACCACTCGGCATTCTTTCTGTTGTAGCTTTTTGATTTGTGTCTGTGTCAGACAAAGCTGTGCAGGCAGACCCAGACAGTGGGATTAGAGGTGGGTCAGCTGGCCCCTCCTGGGATTATGTGGAGTTTTATAGGGCAGGTAAAATCCAAACTACCAACAAAAAGGAGGAGAAAAAAAAGAAGAAAAACTCATTAGTTTCTCACGTGGGGTTGTTTTTCAGCTCTCCCCACCTTCCTTCTCTCTTACCCTGACTGTACCTCTTGCTAAGCTCAGCTTGGGGTGGCATAAGAGGTGAGGCCAAGAATGTTGTCTGAAAGGATTTGAGAGCAGATTTATTTGGTTTCTACAAAAGTGCAGCCTCATATTAAAGGCCAGAGTACTTGATTTAACATATTTTATTCATTAGATTTAATTTAGAAAAGCACTGGAAGAAATATTCAAATAAACCATGACCTCACCAACTTACCATTACGTGTTTACCACTTAATGATGCTATGATAATCAATGTTGAAGAGCAGGCGGGGTTAAGAGGGGATGAAGAGCCTAAGTCTCACTGGACTGTGATTGTGCTGAGGAATCATAATAAGGTGTTCCGTCAGCATAGTGCTGTCCTCACCGGGACTCTGATCACAGGGCTTAGATATCCTCTCTAATGAGGTCTGATAAGGACCCTTAAACACTCACACCTCCGGCGAGGTCACTATAATATATTTATTGTGTATATCGATGTGTTACTGAAGGAGTCCACTCGAGGGTTAGTTCAGTGTGCGCTCTTGCACCCACAGCTCAGCACGTAATTATATCTTTTTGGTGTTGGGGGAAGTTCTGTATGTCTTATCCTGCTGGGATTTGACATGTTCAACCAGCTAGGGAAAAAAAAGAAGAAAGATACATCTTATTTAGCTGACAGAGCCAGGAAAATAACCATTGCATTTAGCGAAAAGTCAGCTGAAAACCATAATGTACTATAAAACATCTTTAGGTGGCTTTGGCAGAGGATACGGCCCTCATTTATCTCTCAGAGGCTGAGAGGAGAGAAGCAGCCACAGTGCGACAGTATAAGAACAGTGTGTCTCTATGAAGTGGCCTCAGATGCCTTCTTGTGTTGAGTGGAAAGACAAATAGGAAGCTGGGAGGGGATTGATCGTTGGATCTTCCCATCGTCGCTGTATGCACTTCTCACTCCAGAATGCAATATCACTCTGTTTGAACGGCCGCCTAATGGTTTAAACATGAGGAGCCAGTCTCAGCGGAGCTTTCACAAGGTTTAATCATCTCCCTGGTCTCCAGATATTGTATGACTCGTGGCTATTTCGACTACCTAATGCTTATATATGTGTTGACATCTGTACAGGACTGCAGGTGCACATTCCTGCAAACCCAGTCACGTCAATGAATGACTAACAGATCAGCCTGCGTGTATGCACAGATGTATGTGCGTCTCTTCACACGTGGATACTCGTAAGCGCAAACGCAGCGCAGTGAAGTTTTCGTTCCTCTTTTACTTGTCAGACAGCAGAAGGTGATTTTCCCTTTTTTTTTTTCACCCCATGACTTTGATCTGCTCAAAACTTATTACACAGTTTATGACTTGTGAGTCACAGAGTGTGCATGTCACACTCAGGTCAGACCATCAGAGCGTTTCTGACACTGACACTGGAAAATAGAGACAAGGTAGACAGTAGATAATGGAAGCTTATTTGAGACACAACGATACAGACCTGTCAAAGTAGTATTGTTTGTGTGTGTATGAGAGAGAGATATTATTGTGTATCTGTTTGAATTGTGTTTATTGAAATCTGTCAAAACTAGACTCCACAGAATCACATTTTTCTATCTCCTCATATCTATATTCCCTTTATTGTGTTTCAAATGTTGTGCTACCCGGAGGGAGTCTGGTGGTCCGTGTATAAGAGCAGGGGGCTACCATGAGGACTTTAGTCGTAGCACAGAAAGTAGTCCTGCTTCACATTATTAAGTAAATATTAAATCTGCTGTCTGATCTAATGTGTTTGGATGGATAATAATCACATTTTCCAATCCCAGTTTTATTACAGCTGTTAAATTGGTGTACTTAAAACTCAGGAGTCCGGGTCAAGAATTTGTTAGCTTGTTAAGTCCAGCTTTTTTTTCCCCCTCTCAGTGTGTGTTTAAAATGCCTGGGTAACTGTGAGTGGCAGCTCGAGGTCGCCGACCTGTTGAAGTACCTCAGATGTCCCTGACAGCGCCAGCAGTCACATGCTGTTACCAAGAGGGAGAAACATTCGGTGTGTCTTCTCTTCTCTTCTTCTTGTATCTCTGCAGCGCATGAATTCAAACACTGCATAACATCTGCCTAAACGGCTGCAGCGTGTATACCTGTGCCACAGATGGCCGTTTGTCGCAAACGATGATGCAGTCATCCTGTTTGAAAGCGAATGAGCTCATGCGCCTCGGTTTGGTAACGCAAACACGATGTGGTCTTCATCCTCTGGCAGGGTCTTGTGAAAACGGCGGAGCTGTTTGGGTAAGAGTGTCAGCGTAGTTTGTTTATCTTCGCGGTGATGGAAGATTTGTTGACGCGGACAACATGGGATGCTGGATATTTTTCAGATATGTTGTTATGGAGACAAATATTTGGTTGAAAGCATTCTCCACAGTAACAATGATGTCACAGTCTGGCGCTGTGTGTTATGAAAAGGCTTTATGGTATCCTCGCTGTATCTTATCATCACAAGACAAGTTCATCCCTGGATAAGGTTGTTCTCATCAAACACGTATTTGAAGGTCAGGGCCTGAACGGCAGTTGAAAAAACAAAATGCTTGATTGAACATTGGTTTGTCAGGACTTCCACAATGTCCTATTTTCTGTTCAAGCTCAAATACTTCCTCTGAAACACTGGAGCACTTCTGCGTTTTGTTCAGCTTCCCTTGAAACTTTGGGAAAAGAGAAGTGTGACTACCTGAGGTAAACCAGGGCGCGTTCTCACTAACTACTCTCATGTTCAACATTATTCAGGTGGGATTAACCTTTAAGGCCTTCAGCGTCAGTCTAAATTCCACATCTCTTGCTTGTGTGTTTGACCTAGCGCACAGAATACTGAGGACTTTCTTGTGCTGTCCAAGGCGCTGAAATGCAAGCAAAGTACAAGCAACAGCTTTCTGTTCTGTATAATGGCTTGTGTCTGTTATTGAATGGCAGCATCGATATTCAGCTCAGCTACGCACCCCAGCTTCCTCAGTCTTTGTAACCAAGGGATACCTCATTAACAGTCAAGTCTCTGTGTCATTTTCATTTTTATTTGATTCTTTTTGGGTTCTTTGTCAGATGCGTGCGACCCTGGGCGATGGAGGAGTTATTTGTATGCTTTGTAAGTAATCAAAATCTAGTTTCAAAGACACAAATGTTTAAAATTGGTGTTTTATGTTTCCAGGGGATCTGGCTGTGATCCATACAGAGAGCCAAGTGCTGTGGTCCCCTGGAATAACACAGGCCAAGTGAGGCCTTTTAGAAAAACACACAGCGTATGTGCTGTGTGAGCTCAGACCAGCAGCTGCCTCCTATCCTTGTCTAGTATGCCACACTTGGCAGTGCCAAAATCCATTGTGACTTGCCTGTGTCCCCTTAGATTACAGTATCTGACTCCTCGTACGATTGTTTTATCTCATGGTATGTTCACTCTAAGCTTCGTGTTGCACATCCACAGCCATTGTTCTTACTTTATCAGTTCGCCTTTTGCAGTTTCTTCTTCCACTTTCTCATCTAACAGTTGTAACTGTCATGTCCAGGATGTTTTCTATCAGATTTGTTCAGGGGCAGGCCAATAAGAAACTGTTTCAACAGTCAGAACACGTGTTTCTACCACGCTTTCCATATTTTAGCGTGCTTACATGCTAACATTTGCTAATTAGCACTAAAAACAAAGTTAACGAAATTATAAATGCAACTTTGCTTCCATTATTCATGAGTTGAAGACTTCTTCTGCACATTTTAGAGTGGCCCTTATTGTGACCTGTCACAAGGCACACCTGTGCAATAACTGCTGTTTAATCAGGATTTTGATGTGCCCCACCTGTCAGGTGTCAGGTGGACAGATTATCTTGGCAAAGAAGAAGTGCTCGCTGACATGGTTTATAATAAATTTGAGAAGAGACAACCTTTTGTGTGTAACTTCAGCTCATAAAAATGGAAAAAAAAAAGAACTGAACAAGTTAAAATTTTGCCCACATGATGACACTAGAGGAAAAGCGAGGGGATCACTGAAGTCTTTAAAAATCATCCTGAGGGCGACATGAACGTCTGTACTAAATTTCATGGCAATACCTTTAATAGCTAGAAAGATATTTCAGTCTGTATCGATCGACTGCCTGAACAACAGATCCATCATGGCCATAGAGGCATGCTGCTAGCATAGCTAAACATATTTTATAGTGTTTAGAGATGAAGTTGAAAGTTGATATAGAGGAATAGTATTGAGTTATTTCATATGATTTGTTTTCCTACTAAAAAATGGTTCATTGCCTTTATTGTTAAAGAAGTTTACAGATTTTATTCAGTCTTTTATGTTTGCATGAAGCTCTAATAGAAAACACAGAGGACTGTTTTTTTAACAAGACAAACCTTGCCGTTGGCACCATGGCATGTGACTTTCCAGCTTCATAAAAACAGCGTCTGCTATTGGTCCCTTGGTTGTCATTGTTACTTGATCTACAGCGTGTCTGACCTTCTTTATTTTATTGGACTCTCTACATAGTCTAAAGCCTTCGTTCTGTTGCTTTTTAGTAATGGTGCTGAATTAATGTTGAAACCGTACCCCTGTTTCTCCAGAGCTGTAAAACATACACACTGGGGTGCTATGATCTGGTTGGTCTTTAATCATATAGACTTATAGCCATTTGCTCGAGCTTGTACAAATCTCTGAGAGTTAAGCCAGTGCTCATGATATTTAATGTGGCTAGAGTATGGGGTCTATTTGAATTTGCCCTACTTTCTCTGTTCACATTAATACTGTCATAACATGAGTGCTATTCATAGTGTGTAATGGTATGGTTGAGACTCCCATTCCCACTGTTTCTAATTTATTATCCCTACTATGTCAAGGTCAGGTTCACCTGCTTTTTAAATCCCTTACGCTTCTGAATAGTGTGATAATATTTCTAATGTTTTTCTCTCTTTCCCAATCCTTCTCGCAGCACTTCCACGATGGGCGTAAGGCGCAGCAGCACATTGAGAGCTCGTGGAAACAGCTGGAATCAGTAAGTGACACCTACAACATGCAGTACTTCAGTTGTTTACAGTTGGTACAGTGGTTCAAGAGGAACTATACTAGAACATAACCAATAGATCAAGATTATTAGGTGGAGAAAATAAAATACTGACACTAGTTTCTTACATTGCTATCATTAGTATGTAATCACAAAGTATTTCAAAGTAATTTAAAGTCGTATCTACAGTTGGGATTTCATTTTATTGAGGCTGAATCCAATAGTGATTCTACTTACTAACTGGGTACATCATTGTCAACATTCGTAAGTAGCTAATGTTATAAAAGCCTAAATCTCACAGATTCAGAGAGACTCGGAGATCTGTAAGCAGCTTTTGTTGGCTGAGAAGCCAGAAACTGTTTTTAGTGGCAGCCTAATTAATGTTCACAACCAGTAGACCTAGCTCTAAAAAGAGATGAGAAGGATACAATATAATATATATATTTTTAATTAACTACTTTCCTATTACTCTCACACAGCCCGAGAAGAGATACTTGCTTGGAGAGAGTACATTAACCAGAGTTTGATTTAATTTGATTTAATCAAGAATTAATTAGCCACTGATATATCTGATATAATCTGCTGTAGGTAATGTCATTTTAAAAGAAGAAAGCGATCAGTGCTGGATAAAGATAAGAAGCTTGCTAACATTACTGTCTTTTAAATTGCTTTTTGATAATAAAAATAGGAATGAAAGGTGAAAGGTTTGATAAGATATACTCAGATTTGTTTGCTATCCAGCCTGACCCACCCTTAGTCATGACATAAAATGTAATATTTCTCTATATTTTTGGTCTCTGTGTCTTCAAATAAAACACCAGTTCAGTTGTTACAGGTATTCAACAAATCATACATCAGTGGTCTAGATGGTCTGCTGACCTCAAGCTCCAATCAGTCATCAGTGCAACGCCACATGATACAAACTCACATGCTGCAACACTTAAGGAGGAGCCACGTGACTAAAAAGTACATCATCATCAAAAACTGAGGAAGCACATACATGAGGTGGCAAACTGTACTGTAGCTTTCTAAATGGAAAGGAAAACATCAGCAGAGGGCCGGGCACAGACCCCTGAGGGACGCCCTGTTCTGTCTTCACCACAGACCTCAAACAATGTCACATTTCTCTTGCTGGAATTGGAGATTGGGTGTTATGGGAAAATGTACCGGGCAGCCTCTCACACCAGAATGGAATTATAACAGATAAATAATGTAATGTAATGTTTCTGCATGATTTATGTTATCCTGTCCTTGAGCTGCAGGCTGATAATGTTAAGAATGCTAATAATCTGAAGAAGTAGAAATACAAAAGTAATTTTCACTCGATTTGTGCATCCTTTTAGTCGTCAGTAGTAGGTCAGACTAAGATTAATTTAGAATGTGTTACTGTACAATCTCAGGCTTTCTTAAAAACCGAGATAAGAGTCGATCCAGGAGTGTCTTGTGTTTTAGTGAAGGAGTTGGAAGAGGGATCGCACAGAATACCACTTCTTATCTCTGCCTGGCCCCTTTGACGGGGGAGAGGAAGAGTGTGAGAGAGATGCATAACTGCCTTGTCCTCCTCAAACTTCTCTGTGCGTTCAATGATCCCATTGTGTGCGAGGCAGATAGGCATAGTTCAGAGTGCACACTGGCCCAACAAACACTGATTGTTCTGTTAGAGGGGTCGAAAGAGGGTTGGATGAATGGTTGTTTTTCTGTACACAAATGGCCACTATGAACATTTGTTTAATCTGCAGACTGCAGACTTTGACAGGCTCCACTGCTGTGTCAGTGACAAACTGACCTCTGTCGCACACAATGCTCTGCCTGAGATCTATTTGACGTATATGTACATGTTATGACGTTAATTACTATGCTTATTTAAAGGTCAAGTTATATAGTGTTCCCTGCTACAGCCCATGGCAGGAAATTACTCATGTAATGTCTGTGATTATATTAAATTTGATTTTCTGTGTTTTGTCAGGCTAAAAGAAAGTTTGAGAGGGACTGTAAAGAGGCAGACAGAGCACAGCAATACTTTGAGAAGATGGATGCCGACATTAACGTGACTAAGGCTGACGTGGAAAAGGTACGTGTCATCTCAGTCCCGTGCAGCAGCCACCAATCACGCAAACTTGTCCTGTACCCTCCATGCTGAACACAACTGCCTGGCTTCCTCACCCTGCCACCTAGCATGCCCCCCTTTCTCAACCCTGACTACACTGAGCCCGAAGGACGGCAAAGATTGAGTGACCATGTGTTTGATGCCAGGGACTGTGTGTGTAAAAGCTGGCATTGTTTCAGCAGCACAGCGATCTGCTGCTAAACAAAGCTGATAGCAGCACCGAGTCCTCATTATCGCCGTAGAGCAGCCACCAAACATTCTGCTGGGCTGAATGGGCCTTAGCAACAGAGACGTCTGTGTGTCCATAGCAGTGCTTGTGTGTGTGTGTGTGTGTTTTTTATGTGTGTTGTGGATATAAGTTGGCCTTAGTGAAGAATCTAATAATTTGGTCTTTCTGTTATCTTGCGCCCTCTTCAATAAATCAATGCAATGCAGCGATCATCCGATTCTCATGACTTGTAGACCAGAGCCCCCCCCGGGCTTGTAGCTGATGTCATTTCCTGTTGTCACAACCAATTAAAAGAGCCCTCAAAATCTCAGCCTTTAACCCACACAGCTCCCACGCCCGCAAGGCATCATGGGTCAGCAGCGCGTGCTCCTGCTGCTTCATCAGCTGTTGGAGCAGAGCTCAGGCTCGGAGTTGACACAGTTCAGACCCGATTATTATGCAAATATAGGCTGGAATAAAGAGCCTTTCTGGACTCTGGACGTGCAGCCAAACAGCTACAATAGGCTTAGGCTAACACTGAACTCAACTGGAAAGACCCGGCACAGCAGCTCAAGAAACTGGTCCTGAAACAAGAGTGGTGTTGTGTATGATTACAGTTATTTCATTTGTTGAAGCATGAAAGACTCATGCATTGCACAGAATGCTGCATATCTTTGCTCTCATTCAGTTAGCATCTCTGTTTGCATAAAGCGATAATGTAAACAGCTCTTTAATATCCTTCAGTTGAGAGAACTGCTTGTGTTAACACTATAATGTGTATATTTACATTTCTGCTGACCATTTTCTATCGACTTTTAGTTTCCGGTCGTGCCATAAAATTCATTTTTGGTTCAGGCACTGTTGGAGCTGCGGCTACATTCTATTAGCAAGAAAGCACAGAAAGAAGCTACAACATTATATTTATTTACAACGTCCACTCACTGCCTTTGCTGTAAAGATCTGGAAAAGACAGAGATGAGCAGTTTATGTAAAACTGAAGTGTATTTGGAAAGCTTTACTCACTCACGCTGCTCGTCCTTATATATGCTCTTATGAGCCCGTACTTTCCAGATCTCTGTAGTGAAGGTGGTGAAGTTATTATGACGCATAGTCAGAAGGGCCACGATACTAAGAATAATACCCAGTTTTCCTTTAAGGTATGATTTTCTCAGCTGCCGAATGTGATGCTTTTAATATCTCTCAGATAAAGTGACAAAATGTTTAGCATAAACTAAGAGTGATTATCCAGGGACATTATCCAGGGACATTATCTCAAGGAAGTGTCTACATGTTGATTTTCAAGCTATAGATGAAAGCTAATGGCTGCGATGGAAGTAGGGAAAGCCTTTGTTATGCATTTGAAAATGATGAAGCAGCATCGAAAACTGTGAGAACTAACAAAGCTAAACTCTCTCGTCCTTTAATGTAGGAACACTTAACACAGCTTTAAAACTCGTGAATCACTCCCTGTATGTTCCTCGAGCAGACCATATAGCAAGATTCTGTGGCAAACAATACCATGCACCGTTTATACTCCTAATAAATATGTATGTTTTTCTGTATCTCGCCCTGCTTGCCATTGTATAGATCACTCGCTTTCTCATTTGCTGTTCCTTTCTGTGTGGGTTTTTTTTGACCGACCTCAGCTCTCTTTTTTCACCTACTCACATTTCCATTATTCTGAAACTTGTAATAAAAAAGACACTGTGGAAGATGATTGGATTTTCTTCCCACACATTTTTTTTTTAAAGGATTCTTATGTGCTACAGCTGTTACAGATGTTTTGTAACAAGCCTAGAATATCTGTTTGGATTTGTGAAAAAAAAGATGAAGGGAGTGGGTGTAATTATTTTATATCTGTCAGGTTTTGCGAGTCTTTCCACGGTTTAGACACTTGAGCTTCGACGCCGCATGACATCTAGCTCAGTAGCATAAAGAGCATTTGAACATTTTTGTTATTACATCTGCCACATCGTGCTGAAAATAAGGCAAATCAAATGTACTTTTCAAAGTGCTCAGTTTGTTTATTTTGTGGGGGGGCGGTCATAAAATAGATTTGGTCATGAAACTACACCACAGAAAAGAATAGATCATGCGTCTCAATGTGTTTTTGTCTTTGCAGGCGCATATCCCTTCATTATTCTGAGGTCCTCTGAGTATTTATCACCAGAAGGGATGACATGTCACAACCTCAGCCTAGTTTGTGTTTGTGTTTTAGCCGCAGTTAAACCCTTGAGGTGTAAGTAGGTCTTGGACAGAAAAGATGCATGATAGGAGAGGAAGAGAAGACGTGTTTGCAGGCTTAGTTGTGTTTCTACTTGTGACTGTGTGCATTAGTATTCTGCGGCTTAAGGCCATCTTAGGATTTTATACGCGACCGATGAAGAAACGCTCTCTAGTTAGAGAGTTAAGTTATTTGTCTAGTTAAGTTATTTGTCTAGTTAAGTTATCTGTCTGTAACAATAAAAAAAAAATCCACCAATATCTGACATAGACACATTTTGTCAAGTGCTACAAGTTTTTGTCTGTGATGGGACGTCTCCCTGTAACGCTGCTGTTTGTTGAGCTGAGGTATTGTGGTTTTCTCTGCAGCTGGAGCCAACCTCTAACTGTTCCCGCTCCTCCTCGGGCAAACAAATCCCTCAATTTTGGGTTTGGAGTCACAGCCCAGATATCCACAAAGCCTGTTACAGTTCTTTGAGGGACCCCCGGCACTCACACACACTCACACAGATTTCTCAACTGTGAACATCCTCTGCCATAAAGCATTAAAAAAAATAACACCTCCTCTCCACATGTGTTCTGTCTCTACCAATAGCACAAGACAGCGGTTTACACTAGCAGTATTTTAGCGGTGTGTGTGTGTGTGTGTGTTTACCATGATACCAGTTTCCCCTTTTGAGTGATGACACACACGGTGGTCCAGGAAGTGCATCTATGGCAACTTCTTGTTTAGCTGGAAACGGCTAACAATACTCTTTTTGTTTGTGTGTGTGTGTGTGTATGTGTGTGTGTTTGTGTATCTATTTTATGCTATGCCTTGAAGCGAAGTTCCCACAAGGTAGGTCGAGCGGACAGAGAGCCTGTTGTATCTGTGGGAACACACACTGTCTCGACTTGTGTCTCGATAAACACACACACACACACACACACACACACACACACACACACAGACACACTCTCTTGTAGAGTTTGACACACAGCCTTAACCAGGTCCCTGTTACACGCCCTGTCCTGTCTGACTGACTGTGATCTGCTCTCTGTGGCTTGTCTCGCTGTCTCCTGCCGAACAGTTTCTCGCTGAGGTTTTCTCGCTGAAATCGTAGGCGACAGCTTTCACGCCATGTTTCATTCAGATTTTCTTTTTGTCTCTTCTTACACAAGACTAGAGAGCCTGATGTTCTGATAGATGCACATTTGTAAATCGGTGCATACATGCACATTAACAGAAAAAAAAAAAAAATCACATCATTTCTAGAAAATGACAACAGGATGCGATGCGGCTGCAGGCACTGCAGCTTGTTTCGAGGTTTCGTTATTTACCAAGTTGCCATGGCAGTGACGTCTACCCTCGTTACTTCCTAAAGCGTTCAGCACATTTTGCATGCACCTAGGCTAGCGTAGCACATAATCCACGAATGCATGCTCACAAGGCCGGCACGTAGATTTTAACCAGCTGGACTTTGACATGTGCTTTTTAGCTTTTCTCCAGATTTCACATTCCTTTTGTTTTTTGTAGGCTGTGACTATCATTTTCCACCAAAGTACTAACTGCCATCCCTCCTGTGCTGGAAATAATGTACCTTTGTGTCTGATGAGTATCTCTGATGTCCTCCTTTTGTTCTAGTATGTCATCTATTACTTACCCATGTGTATAAGAGACTCATTTCTTGCCTCAGAGTGGTGTGTGGGTGAAAAACTGGATGAGGTACTTTTTAAATGCTTCCCTCAGCCCTATGACAGATCAGAGTTATGTTTCTACTGCCCCACACAGTCAGGTGGCTGCATTTTTTTCCTCCTCTGCATCTGCATTTGGTTCATCAAATGCAATCAGGGGTTCCTAAGGCGACCCTTTGTTATAAATGACCCAATGAAAACACTATTTACGTGCGGACAGGCCTCAGAGCTGATGGAAAGAGGAAACAGATATGAGTACTTAGCTACACACACACCCCACATGCTGACTAGCTGAGATAATCTCATCTCCATCTGCTTGCCTTGGATCTGTAATAGGCTGCTCCTGCTGCGTTTCTGACTGCCTGCCTTAACTCCCCGAGACAGAACTAGCTTAAAATAATCAACATTATCAACAGTAGAGAGATGCCAGACAGGGCGGGCAATCAAAATCCAAATCCTTCCACTCTGCAGCCGGTGCAGGCTGTTGTTTCTTTTTGTATATGTTTGTTCTGGCCTACATACAGTACAGTCGAATGCCAGTGGCTGTTTATGCTGCCCGACACGGATTTGCACCTGTGACCGTGCATCCACGAGCTCTGTGTTTATGTGTGTACGTGTGCATGCATGAACACTTGTATGCACAAATGTGTCAACTAATATAGGTTTTTAATGCTGTGGCTGTGTGTGTGTGTGTCCCATATGTCTGTGTCAATCAGGAAACACTGAGGTTTAGAGAGGAGAGCGCATCTCTAATGTGCATGTTTGTGTTGTGTTTATTTGTTCCTCAGGCACGACAGCAAGCTCAGATGAGGCACCAGATGGCTGCTGACAGTAAGAACGACTATTCCTCCTACCTGCAAAAGTTCAACCAGGAGCAGAATGAACATTACTTTACCATTATCCCCAACATATTCCAGGTAAATACAACTTTTCTGATTTGCTAAAGATAATAATCACACTCAAACACACACAAGTTGTTTAACAGACATCCAGTTTCCCTGACATAAAATCTATTTGGGTCACCACCCAAATAGGTTTACATCCACCCAGAAATACATGTATTTTTTTCATTGTTATGCCTGTCTTTCAAAACTCTGTTCTGCTAAAAGTGCCGCCTGGTTGTCTGCCAAAATGGTGCATTCATGTGCAGTCATTAGTTAGTTCATTTGCAGCCCATCACCCCCACTTCCCCTCTGAGTCAACAACTAAAAATAAATTCACTGAGGGTAACAAGCCGTCATTATGAAAATTGCAGTTATTTTGTACAAGCTATTTGGGTTGTTGCATTTTGACAGATCGAGAGTTTGAAATACGAAATAAGTCTTTACATATATTCATGATTTTCGAGTGTAGCGCTGTTTTCTGAGAGGAGAGTCAAAGACTTTAAAAAAGATGGAAAGTGCATGAGGGATTTCCCAGATGGTGTGACAAATCTTTGATGCTCAATATCAACAACAACAGCCTTTTCAGACAGTTTGATTGCAAACTCGCAGCACGTTGAGCCCTGCCCACTCTCAATATGTCTGCGTTTTTCTGTAGAAACTTCAAGACATGGAGGAGAAAAGAATCGAGAGGTTAGGAATCTGCATGAAGACGTTCGCAGACGTGGACCGCCAAGTGCTGCCCATCGTGGGGAAATGTTTAGATGGCATGACGAAAGGCGCCGAGGCCATCGAGCCCAAGACTGTGAGTATATAGAATAAGATATATGTGCACGCACATACCACCATATGGGACATATTACTCACTCAGCCAGGGTGTCAGTCACAACCCACACACTACGACGGATTAGGCATTTAAACAACAAGTGTGCCAGTGGGTTAGTACTCTTAGGGGGGCTTGTGGAGAATAAAAACAGCCAACCTGTGACCAACAAAGAGCTGTGGGAGGACAGGACTGTAACTGAGAAAACAGCTGAACAAAGTGATCCGATTTATGTGTTCACCTCCCCTTTATAGTTAGAAAAACCAATGGTATTCAAACACATGCTGTATTTCCCCCATGAGGAACTCCAAGGGCTTTGTGTCACCTAAAAATACCGTGCCATAATCCCCCCCAACAATAAATGACAAATAAGTTCCATATGAACACGTGAATGATTTCCCCTTGAGTTCCAGGCAATGAGCTAATCGCTGTAACTGCCTGATTTTCAGCTTTACATGATGCTGAAACTGAGGAGGGAATGACTTGATGCATTACTCACAGTATAGACCGTGTCTGCCCTCTTCCAAAGGACTGTCCAGTCTTGATACACACAGTGTCTCGAGAGCGGCGCCGAGTGATCACTGTCAACCGTGGCCGCAGTCCATTTAATTTAAAGAAGTAGTTTGAAATCTTAGGTAATTTGCTTATTCGCTTTCTGGCAGAGACTTTTGTCTGCACTGTAAATATGAAGCTCGCAGCCTCTTAGCTTAGCATAAAGAGTGCTAGCTGCTGTCCAGTGGTTGCAAATCCTCCTACAAGCACCTTTTAAACCTCACTAACCAACACATTACATCTCATTTGTCAAATCCTTTCAAAAACAGAAGTTTCTCAACTTTTTCAGGGTACCTGGCTATTTCCTGGCTAGAAGTAGTTGCCAGGTAACCAGTGAAACGCTAGTGAAACACTAACCTGTGGTTTTTACACTTTGGTTTTGGTACAGATTGAACAAACAACACATAACGTGTTGAGGAGGAGGCCGGCTTTTCCCCCTGTTTTCCAGTCCAACCGTCTGCTGGCTGCTTATTATTTAATTGACAGATACGAAAGTGATAGTTATCTTCTCATCTAACTGACTGGCAGAAGGCAAAGAAGGTTATTTCCGCCGTCACAGAAACGGTGTCTTTGACAACTGTACCTGTTATGGGAAACAGGAGGAAGTTGAATCACTATCGCTTCCTACAGTCTAAACTTGCTGTTGAACGAAGCTCCTGAGAAACTCTTTATTTTCAGTTTACACACTTTCACAGTTGCTGATGTAAGTCTGTCATCACTGATTGTTATTTATTGTTCGGGTGTTGACATGAAAGGTAGAATTCGCCTACGTTAAAGAGAAAATGAGCCATGTGATATATTGAAATGTCACATGTTGGCTGCTTGCCGTATGACAAAAAACAAGACTTTCCCTTGGGGATCGCTTTAGTATGTGTGTGTGTGTGTCTGTCTCGAGCTGTGTGTATGGCTCAGCTCCAGGGAGATGACTCCAGCCTGTGACTGGCTGCTGCAGTAAACAACGTTGGGGAATAACATATCACATGCTCCTTCCCTCTCTCTGTCTCTCTTCCTCCCATAGTCTTCTCTCATGTATACAGCACACAACAGCAGATCTTCGACCCCAGATCTTAACTCCAACCAGACACACTGCCTTTATCAGTTCAGATAGGCCAAAGCACATGGACTGCACTTGATTAATGCACCTCTTCCTGTGTCTGATGAGCCCGGCTCTGTCCCCGACCTCAGTGTTTTTGTCATAACTCCTGCCTGACAGATTTAGGTCTTTTCCTCTTTCTTCTGTGGCCCACAAACTGAGCGACAGTCTCTCTCCCTTCTTTCTTTTCATGACCAACTCATGAGCTGTTATCAGGCAGAAACCACAATAAACAAGAGAAGCCACCAGGCCACTATTGTGTTGTATCTTATCTCCAGACCTGCTGACTGGCTGGACAATCTAAACAGAAAACCTTTTAGTCATTGCTTTGGATATTTATCATTCTTCCTTTGAAGAGAAATTGGATTAAAATGTATCAAAGATATATCTGTCACTGATTTCCTCAATCATTCTTCAACCCACTAGGACTCGAAGCAGGTTATTGAGTCCTACAAGTCCGGGTTCGAGCCGCCGGGAGATGTGGAGTTTGAAGATTACGGCCAGGCCATGAAGAGGACGGTGTCTGAGACGAGCCTGTCCAAAAACGAGGCCAAGGAGAAGCCTGCTGGCAAGAGCAAGACCAAACTCTGGCCTTTCATTAAGAATAAGAACAAGGTAACAAATGAACACACACACATTTACACTCGAGTGCACAGCAAAGCCTCGCTGGCTTTATTCCCTTTTGTTTTGCCAGATTTTCTTCACATGGAAGTCACCCTTCACTGCGGGGATTATTTTGTGGGGGTGGGCTGGATATTAAAGGTTGTATCATGTTATGTTGGTTCTGTCTTGTAGTGCAGCGGCTCTGAGAAATATATGTGTTCAATGTCACATTTGTAGCATCTGTTACATTGCTAGCACTGGTTATGTATTTAATTTAGCTGCATTTTTGTGTAGATCCTTTCACTTTCGTTAGCTTCTTTTAAGCTCAAGAAAATTTGTTGCTACTTTCATGTTACTATTGCCATTTTTGTTGTTATTATTCGCCACCCGTTTCCCCCCTCTCCCTGGCAATCACCCTCTCCGATTTTGGAGCCTCCTTTCTGTAACACACACTAATGCATTTCTACCTTCATCCTGTGGATGGACTCAACTGGCAGATATTAACCTGGTCTTAAAATAACAGTCTCCCTTCACCGTGTTTTCCATTGACTGGGGGATCAACCTCGAGTAGCCTCCTTCCTGGTTTCCTGCTTCTGAACAGCAAAACTGATCTCTGACTGTCCTATGGGCTGGTGGCACTGTTGGTATCGAATTAGACGAGAGCATGAGTGAGTAATTGGGCGTGTGTGTTTGTGTGGGAGAGAAAGGCTGGAGCCTAGTGGGTCGAGATGAGAAACTCCAGCATACTGACTGTCTAGAAAATGGTGTCTGAGCTCACTGTGTGCAAACTCCCAAAACAGAGGCTACTTACTGAGCAGTATTACAGTATTACCTTTGCTTGCTATTTATAGTGAGTGTTTGGGGACACAGGCAGCCATGCAGAGAGGTATTTTGCACACGAGCATGCAAACATAACAGAAAGACACGGCGAAATAAAACATTATGTTGATAATTCAGTAGAAAAACACCATTACTTCCTCCCAGAACCAGCGTTTCAGTGATCTCTTTGTGTCTGAGAGGAGCGTCTCTGAATCACTTGCCCATGCATGCGCACTGTGTGTGGTGTCTTAGAGCTCATCGCTGCTTTCATTCTCTAACTCTTCAACTACCGGTTGATGAATAATGCAGACAGAAGCTTTAGGACAGCGGTAAGCAATTAGATTTCTCTGACGATGACCTCAAACTCAGCTGCTGCTATCCTCTGAGATGTGGTGAATCTCTCTCGTCCTAGCTGGCATGTGATGAGGTCGGGAAAAGAAGAAAAAAAAAGGATTTCCAAAATGGAAGCCTGCATGCGCTTTTGACTGAAACTCTCTGCTGTTTGTTTCGTTGCAGCCGCTTGCTTTAACACGTTTTACGCTTCCTACTCACTCTGTTTTTCGTTTCTTCTTTTTAATTGTGTTTTTATGTTTTATATGTTTGTTTGTTTTTTTCCTCCACAACATAACAACTGATACACTAGGTTTGACGTTCCTTCGGTTGTCCTTTATGTTCTGTTTGGGTTTTCTGTTGTGTGTTTATTTTTTAATATTTGTAGGAGGCTTATTTATTTCGTTTGTGTTCCCTCCTCCTTTTCCTCTTTTGTCTTTTTTCGTTGGATTCTTGCCCCCTTCTTCTTCTTCTTCCATGTTTTTCCTTCTTCTTCTTCTCCTCCTCTTCCTCCTCCTCTCCGTCACGGCTCCCTCTCTTACTGGTAGCTTATGTCCCTGTTAACGTCCCCCCACCAGCCCCCACCTGCCCCCCCAGCCTCATCCCCGCCCTCACCCTCTGCTGTTCCCAACGACCCCCAGTCTCCCAAGCAGCAAAAGGAGCCCCTCTCCCACCGCCTCAACGACTTCATGACCTCCAAACCCAAAATGCACTGCCTCCGGAGCCTGAGGCGAGGGGTAAGTGTGTGTGTCCAGCAAGCTTTGTGCATGTGTGTGTTTGTCTCTACACCTATATCTGAGCTGTGTACCTGCTACACTGTATGGGTGAAGTGATACAAAGGTGGAAACTTTGTATCTGTGCTTTGACATCTGTTCCGTAGGTCATAATGCTTACATGGTATCATCATACGGCAGGTGATTACCTCTGTTTCTAGTAACTGAATGAATCTATATGTAGGCAATGTGACCTCAGTGATAAAACAGTGCTCACATTGGCTCTTTAATTGTCACATTTTGCTGTTCAAAAGTGATATATTACAGCACAACAGGCCTCTTACCTTCACTCATACAGTGCTCAGCCTTTTTCGCTTCTCTAGCATGCTTATGTAGCGCCTAACTATGAATCCATGGTACTTGTCTGACTCACCAGCAGTCTCTCCATCTCGTCCCTTCATTCTCCATATTAACTCTGTGCTCACATTGACAGTCCCTCTCACCTTCCTTCCCCTCCTTTGACAGAAATGAGCAAGACGCCTGAGCAGTCTTGGCAGCAGCATGGAGACTGCAGTCGCTCCCTGCGCACTTCTCTGCAGTCTCTGCTGGAGGCGGATTGTTTCTTTTTTTTTTTTTTTTGTTTGCACGTGATGTGAGGGAAATAATAAAAGAAGAAGAGGGTTAAACCTCACATTGTGAACAAAGGATGAGGTTGTGGATATGGCAGCAGGAGTACTGAGTCACTCCATGTGGAGGGAGAAGGCCAGGAGAGTAATATTTGAGTGCGTTCTGGAGGGTTTTATCAGCACCAGGTCATGATGGGTGTCACCACCAGTTCCCCGTTGTAAAGTCCAGTGTGTGTTGTAATGGAGTCCCTGGGCTGGGTCAGGTCATAGTACCTCTTCCCGTATTGCACTTCCACCCTCCAGCTCTCCCTGACCTCAGGAATGGGCGGTAACTCACGTGTTCCTTCCGGACCCCGCAAATATAGCTTTTTGTTTATGCTCGTATTTTGAAAGGGCAGCAGTTACACAAAGTAAAAAAGAGTCGCATGAATTGGTGCTAAAATGACGTCTGAAAGAGGCCCAAGAACAATATGGTGCAGCAGTGCAGTGTGCGAGCATATCATAGAGGAAATGACTGAAGGTCGGCAGAAGAAAAGGGAAGTGTGTGTTTTTGCTAGCGGCGCACAGATCGAGCAGGAAGTGCACGTTTTCTGAAAGCGGAAGCGGTGAAACAGCTCTTGAGCAGAGTGATAAAAAACATACAGGGTTAAATCAGATGCATTGTGTTTGACTTTACACAGATTAAAAAGAAGTTTGACCTTTCATTGCACACGAATGAAGTGTCTGAGCTGATGAGAGAAACTGGAACAGAGTCCATTTAAATTAAACCAATCAGACCTTAAACTTTACTCCTTTCCATATCTCATGACAATACATTGAATTAATTTGTACCTTTTCATGTCTCATGGCAGTAACCTGTATATGTTTTCCATGTATATAGATGTTGTTCGATACATAGATTTTTATAATATAATTTCCTTCTTTTTTGGACTTAATCTATAATATATTACCTATAACTAAAAACAAACCGAATGTGCATGGTTACTCCTGTTAAATAGCAACAAGTCTACTCCCTCACTGACAGTTTGAGCTAATGCCTCTGAACAGCTGCTGGTAGAGAGTCGCAAACAGGCCTGCATCCATCTGGTCAAACCGAGCTGATTGGCATAATCAGTACTTATTTTTGATATTTTTTAATAATTTTAATGTCTGCAGGTCCTGCAAAGCTTTTCATTCACTTAAGTTACAAAGGTCTTTGTATATTCTCTCAATAGTTAAAAAAATATCCGACTGTGGGAGACGTCGCACACTCCAAATCAAAAGTGTGTTCGGTGCGACATTGGATTGTAGGCGTAGGAGTCCGTTCAATCCTTTTTTGTGTCGTTTCAGTCAGAACCATCAGACCTGAGGGAAACTCATTGCCTCATAATGGGCTGATGATCATGTCCTATTAATTTAATTCATTTATCATTAGGAGTTATAATTATATCCTGCTGGGGAGTACTGAAAAATATAATAATAAATAATTCTAGGGCACATTGTCCCTGCTGGTTTTCCGTTACACTTTTTAATATTTTGTCTGGAATGATCGTGAAACAGAACTTAAGTTGGTGAATCCTGCAGAACCCTGTTTTAAGATTTAAAAGAGCAAAAGCACCAAGATATAAAGCACCTCCTGCAAGCAGCACATAGTATCACATTAGAGATTAGTGTAGTTGTGCCAGCGGAGGTGGGGTGTTGTGTCTCTCTGCACAGTAGAGGGATGTCTACCCCTGCAGGAGAGCCTTTGTGTGGTGCATATTAGCTGTCTAATCCATCCACAGTAACACAGTGTATGTGCGCGTGTTTGTGTTTTGAGGGGGAAAAAGAAAGGAAGCGTCTGTGTTTTGGAAGTCAAATTAAGAGCGTATACAGTATAAGAGCTTTAAAAAAACGTCAGTGCTGTTTTCTGAGTTCTCATTGACAAAGCTGTATTTTCTCTGACAACCACCACAGCAGCAATCCCCGCGCTCGCTCATTTGTCACAAAGAGCTTATGAAGAGGACTCTGGGCCGACCCACATATGCTTTCGAAGCAAGGCAATATGTTGTAAGTGTGTGACGGGTGTGAGTACCAGCGGTATGAGTGTGTGTTTTCGTGTGAGCGTGAGCAGGTACGTGGTGTGAGTGACTATTGAACGTACGCGGATGTGTGTGATTAGTAAAAGCCATGTACAGCACATACAGTAGCCTCATTAATAATTACTCGCTCTGTGACACGTTCAGCTTCCGCGAGGAGGATTGTCCGTCACAGTTAATGAGGCAAAATGTCCTCACAAAGGAGGCTAGTGTCTGTGCCTGGCTCCGTATTGATCACATGGCTCTGACACGTGTAAAATCGGGACGAATGATCAGGAGAAGATGATGACTTCATCCCCCATCACATGTATCAGCTTGAGGGTTCTTGTTGCTCGTCGTCCTGCAGCTGATTCAGGGCTTCCCCACCGAGCATCTCCTAGGGGTCAATTCACAAAGTGTCACAAGCACCTGAGAGGCTGTGGGGGATTCTGGGTGTGAGGATGTGTCGTCCCACCCAGCAGTCACCCATCCTCGCTAATTAAATCTCACTCTCAACTGGATGTAATATTAGACGAGGTGTTGGTTACACTTTGGGTCTGGGTTCAAACTACAGTACCCAGAATTCACCCCTCCAGGGCTTTCTTTGTGCTTTTGTTGCCATACTACAGCGATGTTATCTGTCTGTCAGGGCTGTGATATAACTGTATATATATGTCTGTCTGGGTGGTTGGAAAGAGTTCAGCTTGATTTGTGAACTTCTAAGACACAACAGGATTTATCACATGCTCAGAGCAGCCAATCAGAGACAAGAATGTATCTGACATCTGCTCCATTCTTTAAATCGTTACATCTTACTCTGCTGCTTCATGATTTATTGAAAAAAACAAAAAAAAAACAAATCAGTTTATTAACATCAATCAAATGCAAATTGAAATGAAAACCAAACTGTAGAAGGAAAGAAATTCTGGCTCCTGTTAGACGAGCTGCATCAGAGAAATCATAAAATAGTGCAGACAGTGTGGATGAATGCAAAGTCATTGCAGACTAAATCAGTGCCAGCGGTTTTCTTGCTGTTTGTACATCTGATACATTCAAACACAAAGCGATAGAAAGTCGTGTAGCATTCTATCAAATGCAAATAAGAGGTTAAAACTATACTGTATTCACCACAGGGCTTGACAGTAACTGTTGCCAGGTTGAGGTGATGACCTTTTAACATATGAAAAGAGGAACAGCAAAACATGCATCCTAAAATAAAAACATTAACATAATTTCTTGCATTAGTTATAATAAAGTATTGTTGTTACAGTTCAAACTAGAACCACACAATGCTGCATGTGCATTGATGCGTTAACAACAGCTGCACTGCAGGTGTTTGTATTCCAGGAATTAAAGGCGGACACGACATCCATGTCACCTTTTGATTAAGCTGACATTTAACTGCAGAGTGTTATTAATAATTCAAAACGAAAGGGGCCTAAATATGGCAATCATATTTTCAGTTTCGGCAACAAAAACCTGCGACAGCCACTTTACAAGTTAAGTGTTGATCCCTGCATCATGAACATGAACAAGAACATGCACTGCAGCCATCTAACATCTACTCCTAACCAACCTAACAGATCTCTGCAGCATCTTTACATTTTTACAGGATTTTTGGGTTGCTTAATTTAAGAGATATGACGAATGTCTTTTGTTTGGCTTGTTACTTCAAATCTGAAGCACTGCAAAGAGATGAAAAAAGGTCCAAACCAGATCCTGATCTTGAGTTTATGACGCATTTTATTACCTTTACTTGCCTCAGAGAAAAACCCAGAAGATACCTTCAGACATGAAGGTATACTTTTTAATCAAATTATATTTTGTCAGCTTCACGCATAGGAAGTGCAAGAATAATAAACTGGTGGGGAGGCGAGACGGAGGATCACAAGGCGTCATAGCAAAGGCCATAATAGGCCATTCCAGGTGGATGACTTGATTAGTGGCCTAAAGTGAGTCGAGCTCCTCAGTGCACCAGCCTGTGAGCCTCTAACAGGATTACAAGTCATCTGCTTCAGCCAATGGTTGTTAACCTGCTCTCTACTCTGTTCTTTGTATTCAAAAACATGACCATATCTTTTTGGTCTAGATAAGCATTTAAAACACTTTTACAACCATTTTTCTTTTGTTCTCGTTACTCGACTCGCCTTTTGGTTCACGGTTAATCTTATTTGTTTTGGACATTCATCCAGCCACTTTTATTTGGGACACAAAGACCTGGATGTGTGTTTATTTTTCTTTGAGTTTTGATAGTTTGGTTTTTGAAAGCGTCTCTCCAGCTTGTTTGTGTACTGTATCTGCCTCCATGTCAAACGTATGGATCTGCTATTGTGACACATGCTTTTGGCGCCCCCCGCTGTCTCCTGCGCGTCATTGTAATGGCAGCAGAGTGGGATGAAGAAGTAAAGGGTACATCCGTCCCTGTCGCAGTCACTCTCCCTCTACTTCTTTCTCTACATTTATTTTCACCTGTCTTCCCTTATTGTTTTCACTCTTTCCTTCATGCTTGGGCAGTAGGTTGGCCTTTTTCGCCAACATATTTCTCATTTTCATTAATCCATCCTGTTAGAGATGTTAAACTTCACCACATTAGAAAAGAGTGGGGTGGGGTGGGGGTTGTTATAGTTGAAACTATACCTGAAAGAGCTTTTTTATGACGCAATGAGCAAATCCTTCCACCGTTAAGCAGTATACCCTCTTTTCTTTAAGTGGTGAGGTTTGGCACAGTGTTATTAAGTACATACAAACAGTTTTTGTTGAAAGGAAAATGCAACAAATGGCCGTAATATTCTCCTGATGTTGACTTTTGTCTGTTGTCTCTTTCTCTCCTGCTCCCTCGCCATTTCTCTCTCCTCTCCCCCCCATGAAGCTTTCTCTCAAGCTGGTAAGCATGACCGTTATAACCGCACGACCATAGCGGCATGACCATAGCAACGCATGTCACGTCCTCCCAGTAACACATTGTTCATAACGTTCTGTACGCCGTTATGTTTTTGCTGTGCTCTCCTTTTTTCTTTTTTTTTTTTTAATTTTTGGATTTGAGTTTGTAATTAATTCGTTTTTAATTTTGCTGTGGCACAACGATGGACCTCACACTCATGTCGCTGTCTGTTATTTTGTTGTTCGTGTGTTTATGTCGTGGTTGTGTCCTTGTCATGTCTCTCCCAAACTGTGTCTGTGTGGTCTCTATGGTGCAGATCACACTCAATTCCCACGTCCGGAATCTCATTGAGGTGATCAGATTTACTCGATGTTATGTATGTCGTCTGTCTGGTAGTCCTTCTTGTCTCGATGAATCGTACGTCCTTGTAACAAATACTAATCTGATCTTATGTAGCAGTTGCTCACTCATACATCGTCCTTACACTGCATGCCAATTTCATGATTTTTATTATAAAATGTTGTTGTGTAAAACATACTGTACTGTATGATGGCAGGCCTCCACAGAAAAGCATATAAACTGAGTTTTATATGATTAATTTAAATTAAAATTTTGGGATATAAACTTAATCATTTTCTTGAGACTTAATTTGACACCACTCTCATATCTGTGTGCTAAATATGAAGCTACAGGCTGAAAAACAGAGAGCTTTAGCCAGCCTGGCTCACTCTAAAGGTGTAAAATCGAAATGCTGACTGTGAAATGTATGCTCTATATAGAGACCTATTTATAAATGTTTTTGTTCCAAAATAATTCCAAAAATTAAATTAAAAAAAAAGAAGTTTCGAAGGCATGTACACTTATTTCTGTTCTGCTAACAATTAGATGCAGAAATTACTTTTTTCCGACTCTACATCTGTCAGTGATGATGCAAAACGATGATTAATAAGTGTCGAAATCTCACTTTTCTGCTTACAATGTAAATTATTAGAGATGGGCAGGAAGTCACAGCTCCAGAGGAGGACCTCTAGCTGTTTCCCGTCCCGTTTTTACCGTCTTTATGCTAAGCTAATCTGACTGACAGTTATCTTCATATTTAGCATACAGACATGACAGCGTCTTTCTGCAAGAGAGTGAATAAGTGTAATGTCCAAATGACCTAATGAATATTATTATATATATGTATCATACTACAAATGACAAATTACTCAATGTCTGCCAATAGTTTTAGTTTGGTCCTAGATCATAGTGTTTTCACTTGTCTCGGGATACATAGAGGATGTAAACACTAATACACGACTTCTGTACTGAATCTTATCAGTCAGAAATGAGCATGTCTCTGCATGATGATTGACAAATCTTTGTTATATTGCATGCCCGGTAAGTGTTGGGTGCTGATACAGGGAGATGGGGTAAGGTAACCTAGCTCCTGTGTTTGACGTGAATTCTGTCCTGAAAGTCTGTAGCTGCAGCTCTTATAGCCTGTCTCAGTAATCTCAATGAGATCCAATCAGGCCTTCAACTATTCTGTCCATATTTGCAATGCAATCATTTAATTGAACATAATTTTCTTTTATTTTAGCTCAAAGACACTTTGAGTCTGAACTCTATGGAGCCCGAAAGAGTTCAATGTTAATTGGATAAATAAGACTTAGAATTTATGAATTAATTAAAGCTCAACTCATTATCATAATGAAGTTATTTCATTACAATATCACTTTTCATGGAGTTGATGAGAAAACATATATTCTAAAAATCTGTCTCCTCACAGTGTGGGTATTTGCCAGCTTTCCTCCCGAACCAGTCCAAAGATATGCAGGCGAGTTGGCACGAACAGTTCAATGGGTGTACCCCGCCTCTTGTCCTCCATCCTGATGGATGTATGGATAATTACATATTTAATCTTGAACTCTTTGGGGCTCCATACAGGCCAGCTAGCAAGCCTCAGAATGCTGATACATTGTGTCCAACGAAGATTTGAGAGACTGCCGAGAAGTATGACTCATCAGTTCGGTGTTACGGACTGGAAACCTTCTCATCAGGAAATACGACCAGCCAAAAAGCCTCTCACACGCACCACCTCCATTTTAAGAACACAGTCCTCTTAGAGAACAGTCAGACAGCTTTGGACCCATTAGCCACCTCATTTTTGAAACACTATATGAGCGTTGATGGGATGTAGCAAACACTTTATTACATTTCCTATGGATTCACAGAGAGCACTAGATGGCGACTGAAAAGGTGAAAGGCCTCAAGTCTTTACACAGACAAACATCCCAAAGCAGTGAGTGTACGTTAGAGAGCGGCTGCAGTATCTCCTTTAGGTGAATTACGTAGATAGAACATAACAAGAGCTCTGTTTGTCGAGCTGTTATCCATCTAGTCTTGGTTCACAGGGTTTACAGCAAAGGGAGATACTGCACCTAACTAGAAAACATCCCTGTTCAAACAGCAGCACAACAAATAACGGATTATTGAAGTTGCTTTTCTTCATCTCACGGCTTCTCTCCATCCCTTCCCCATTTTTTTTCTTCCTCTCTTCTTCCCCCCCTTTTGCTCTCTCAGGGCTCCGGACCAGAGGACTTCAGCCACCTGCCACCAGAACAGAGGAGGAAGAAGCTGCAGGGCAAGCTAGATGAACTGAATAAGGACATTCAAAAAGAAATGGACCAGAGGTATCTTTTTGAAGTTTTACATTTGGCATTGAGGAGCTGGCTCAAAGACTTGTACTGACTTTAGCAATGTGTGCTCTGCCAGGGACGCTCTAACTAAGATGAAAGACGTGTACGTGAAGAACCCTCAGATGGGAGACCCGACAAGTGTGGACCCCCGGCTATTAGAAATAGCCCAGAACATCGAGAAGCTCCAGTTTGAAGTTCAGAAATTTGAGGTTAGTTTCGGTGCCAGTCTGAGCTCTCATTGCTGCTTGAGTGTTAGTGTTGGCGAAGATATCATGTTTGGTTTACATAAGACAGTAAATAATGAGGAGCTCAAACACACGTCTCCAGCTGGGGTAGCTCCAAGGAACTCTGTTGTTCATCCATATTAGGAGAAGATGTGATGCAGCTGGAGAGGCTGGCTGCATGTTCGGGCTCTGAGCATGGAGAGAGGAGTCCCAGAGCAGTGGCCTGGTTTAACCCTGTAAATAAATGGCAGACACACTGCCGCGTGAGGTAGAGGTGTTCCCTCTGTGAAGGTCATCTTGATTCACGGATGATGCCCGGAAGGCATTTCAAGTCGTCAGCAAATACACACATAACGATCACGTGTGTTTCAGGGCTGGTTAGCGGAGGTGGAGGAAAGGATGCCGTCTAAGAGCGATACACACCGAAGAAGTGGACTCTATGAGACCCAGAACAACACAACAGTGGCCAACAACTGTGCACAGGACAGAGAGAGGTATGGTATACTCTGACAGACGACCAAGCGTCAGACCCCAGAGTTGTTACACACCTCATTTATTCGGAAGAAAACTATGTATGTTTTCACAGTATATTTACTGTGTGTGTGTTGGCCCTTGAGCAGCCCGGATGGCAGCTACACAGAGGAGCAGAATTCAGAGACTCAGGTCAAAGCCACCGTCAACCCTGTTCCCACCTCCAGTACACCAGAGTTCGACGACGAGTTCGACGATGAGGAGGCCCTGCCCACCATCGGCACCTGCAAAGCCTTGTACCCATTTGAAGGTAACGACAAGCACGAATGGAACAAATCAATCCACGTGCAACATTTTAAATATTCCAAAGTACACAGAGAGGTCCTGATATCTCTGGAAACAGGAACCTGGCTTCTGTGGCTACAGGGTAGAGGAATTTAATTCCAGTGAATAAGGAAGAGTAGGGTTGTGAAATTTCCAAGGAAGTGTGTGCAGGAGGAGAGAGAGTGGATAGAAGTGTCATCTTTCCCCAGCTATTTTGAATTCTTAAAGGTTGTTAACTACAGTGCTGAGCATAAATCGTAACTCCTGATAAGAAATGAATCAGTTCTCCGAGTAAAACAAGAAATTCATTCTCCTCATTCTTCTTCATAGTTATCATACCAAACGATAAATATATAAATAATGATCCCACTAAGGACTTTACCAAGGATTTTTTGCCATGTGAACAATTTGAGTAATTTTACACTGACTTGAAGATCCTTGAATATGTGGCACACCTCATTGTATGTTCTCTATGATAACACTGAGAACTGCAATAAAACATTAAAGTCTGTGTAAAGTAATAATAGCTACTATAACTAGCTAAATCTGAATGATATATAAAATATCGCCAAGTTTATGAAATTAGGTGTCAAAATGAGAAAGAAATCTCAGACTTTAAGTACAGTAGTTAAACAACGTATTACAATAACCCTTAGACGGGTGCATTGACAGATGTGCATAAAATCTACACATTAAGCAAACGAACACCAGCAGCAAAAAAATAAAAGCAGTAAGTAGCCCAGGAATAAATATGATCTCAATAGTTGAGGATTAATAATGAGGCAGAAGGATTAAAGAGAAACATATTACATCACTACCACAGAGGTCATGACTTTCTAACACACTCAGGAAGTCTGATTTGACAAAATAAGCCAGTAGTTCCTCCATGTGCACAGGATGAACATTTCGCTCTGCAGCTCAGCTGCATTCATCCTCTTATCTCATCTTCTCTCTTATTTTTATTTCCCCTCCTCTCGCAGGTCACAACGAGGGCACTATCGCCGTGGCAGAGGGCGAGCTGTTGTACGTCATAGAAGAGGACAAAGGAGACGGCTGGACACGAGTGCGCAGGAACGAGGACGAGGAGGGATACGTCCCCACATCCTACGTTGAGGTCTTTTTGGAAACAAATGCCAAAGGTGCTATGACATACATTTAACTCAGAAAAGTCTGTTTTTCAAGTTCACTGCAAGTTATGGAAATTACATTTGGTAGCTCAGATAAGAGAATGACACCTTTACATACACACATATTTCCTGTCCCTCATAGAGGGAAGGACCAATAAGATTTGTCCATTGTGCCTCATGACATTTGTGACAGATAGTGTGAGTGTATGTCACTGTACACTGTTTTTTCGAGCTGTGAACAAAACATTTGTTTAGGACACTGAACACAAGCTGAGCCAGGCGGATGTTGAGCACCAGAAAAGAAGCTTGTAGTTCCTCACCTCTCATTCACTGCAGTGCCACCTAGTGGTCATACTAGATGAAACCCCTTCAGTCAAAGCTTAGCATGATGGGACGAATCACTCACTTGACAATGATTACATGTACATTTCAAACAAACTTGACTTGATTTTTTTTTAATATGTATTATTTGTTAAGATTTAAAATGTCGTCGTGTTCCACTCAAATCAACATGCTTTTAATTAAGAGTTTCGGCCCAAATATTTGAGTCAGTATGGTGATAAATCGGTAAACTCAGCTGAGTGAATGTACGCACCATCCGAAATGACAATGAGCATCAAGTGGGATTTGAATCAACACACAATTTCTTGTGTTTTGGTCACTTGTTGTACCTAAAAGGAAAGCAAGCATGCTCCATGTGCAATCATGCAAATGTAATTTAAATCTGCTGTAAAATATGAATACATATTAAAAGATATTTTTGTAAGCTAAACACAAAACTTAAAAAAAAAAAAAAATGCCCCCTCAAATGTTGCATGCTGTAGATTGATCATAGTGCTGTTACAACATGAAGTTTTCTCCCCGACTTAAGGGTAATTTTATAAAGATTAGTAAGGAATAGCCCCTTAAAATGTGTCTTCTTTTCTTTTTTTGATTGACTTTTTGATAATGATAGTGTCGGGCTGTTCTGGTCCTTTTTTCCAGGCCAGTGGTAGACTGAATAAAGGACTGAGAATTAGCTGTGCTAAGCTATATGGTGAGACTGGGCTGAGATACGGAGCTGGACGTGACTTTAAAGCTTTGTGGTTTCTTGCATGGCTCTCTGAGCTCTGACCTCTGCGAGCGCTGCACTACTAGTTTACCGTAAAAGCATGGCGTGTGTGCGACCTCTGCGTCATCTCCCATCACACCTCTACAATAAGACATCCTGTGCTGCTTTTTTATTTATTTATTTTTTTTCAAGATTGGCATCGACTCAGAAATCATCCCTTTCATAACTCATTACGTAAGCCTTTGTTTAACCTCCTCTCACACATTTTAATCAGCCTCGATGGCTCGTTACCGGCGCAGCATGGGGTTCTTGTGTGCAGGATGTCATTTTGCATCAGCGCTATAAATAAACATCTCACGCCTCCTGTAATTTGGACCAGAGGGAGTTTTTGAAATGTGTTGCATGAGGCAGCATTTATGGGAGATTTCTCCTTGCCATGACATGATTTCAGCATGTTGTGATAACATGAAGTGGCTGCTCTCTGACATGCATTCATTCAATTGGAATAAACTGAAAGGGTCGTCGGTGCATCTCTGGGTTCATGGAGGTGTTTCACACACATCACGTGCAGATTACATTCATGGTGAAACCACAGTGTTGTCTGTTTTTAGTAGTTTCATATATACAGTGACTTCTCTCTTCCTCCTTTCCATATCTGAATATGTGGGTTGCTGTCTTTGACTTTCCTTTAAAACTATCTAACATTTCTTTTGTCATTTTTTTTTTTCTTTTTTTTGTTTTTGTTTGTCCGTATTTTCCTTTTTTGACTTGCAGATTCCTAAAAGTGCGAGGCTGGCTGAGGAATGGCAGGGCAAGCAGCCTCGGAGAAAACCACCATGTTCCTCACGCGCTCACAGAGTCAGAGAGAGAAAGTGAAAGATGACCTGAATCTAAAAGAGAGCGAGAGAAAGAAAGAGAGAAAGAGAGAGAGAGAGAGACGGCCGATTAGAACGCATCTCAATTTTCCAAACCATTACGAAAACCTATCGGCAGTGTTGCGCTTCTTCTGCAGAGCTCTGCGATGTGAAGCAAAGATAAGAGAAATCCATCTAAATTTTAGCTCTCATAACCTTTTCCATTCTTAACACCCCCATGCAGCAGTCACAACCACAGTATACGATTTGCTTTCTGTTGTTTTTAGCTTTGCTTCTTAATGTAACTAACTTCCGCTTGCAACGCGCGCGGTCATGAACGTGGCTGTTGGCTTCCTCGCTCTGAACGCCCGACCCTACCCCCCACCCCAACCCTTTTTCCCCCCTCTTTGCCCCCATTGCGCACACACACACACACACACACACACACATGCATATGGTAGAGGGTGTGGTCAGAGACAGGACGGAGACCAGCAGGGAGCCTACGGACAACTGTCAAAAACGCCTTCATCCAGCGGTGTGTATGTGTGACAAAAGAAAAGAATCATCCGCCTACATCCGGACCTCATGTTCACCCCCCCTTCCCACTAAAATCAGCTCCATATTTTCAGGTTTTCACCCAACCGGCAAAGGAAGAAGTGAAGGTGCTAATCATGTATCTGCGTTTCATGTTGTCGATGTTGTTTGTTTTGAATGCTCGTACGTGCGTCTTATTTTGAAAGTCTCGTGTGTTTGTCTGGAGATGGATGATGGGTCATTCGCCATCGCTCATCTTTACAAATTCTTGTCTTGTCACTGGTGTCTGTTCCTCTCTCTGACCACCACCCCCCCTCCCATCCCTCCTTTCCTCACCTCCTCGGCCCCTCCCCTCCTCCTCAGGCAGCTCAGGCTCTCCCTCGGCTGCTTGGAGCCCTCCCCCTTTTTTTTTTTTTTTTTGCAACAGCTCAGGGCGGCGGCCTTCAGCGTTGTGGTGTGCTGCATGCTTGCCCTGTCTTCCTCCTTGCCCCCCTCTGCTGGCAACCCAAGAAGGTGGTGTGTGGGGGGCTTTGGGGGGTGGTGGTGTTTGGTCAGCTTACACACACCCCTCCCCGTCCCCTTCCCTCGCCTCCAGCCTTTCTGTTCAGTTAACCCTCATTGCCTGGTCGTACTGTTTGAATTAACCTGAATGCTACTGTTTAGGTTCAGTGCCTGTGGTTCTTTTTCTTTATTTTTTTTCTTCTGTTGGGTCAGAAAGCATGATTTCCTGTTCTTAACAGCGAGCGAGTGATCTTCTCCTCCCAGTGTTCCCCAGTTTTAATCTCAAAACTGTCAGTAAAGGACGACAGGGACCCCGAAGTGTTGTTGTCAGGACGATCTTATGCATAAGTAGGTCATGGATGTTTTTGTGCATTTGTTTTACACAGTTACAGTATGTATGTAAAAAAAAATGTTAGCATTGTATGTTTTGATCTAAGTGTCTAACGCAAGTTGGTGTTGTTAGTTTACAGTTAATCACCTTGTGGAAACGCCTCCGCTCGGTCGAAGCAACAGTTTACCCCCAAAATAATTTAGGACGGTCCACTTTAAGTGTCTACTGTATATGAAAATATACTGTGATCCACATTTTCCTGTGAGTTTGTGACTGAAATGAGACCCGGAAACACCTTTTTTTTTAATTTTTTTTTTTTTTGGTTGTTGTTGTGGGCCTTAACTGGGTTTCTGAGAGACATAAAGATGCTGATGGTAGCTGCGGTATGGTGAAAAATTATGAAGATGTGATTATCTCAGAAGTTTTGGGGGGCAAATTTGAGAGTTTTTATAATCAGAAAACTGTCAGATGAGAGAAATATGTTCACTGTTCAGTCCCCGCCCCCTCCCCTCCCTGCTCAACGGCACATAATGTACGTGATTTTAACATTTCTGTTTTATATTTGATGATGTTGAGATTCTTTCTTTTCTTTTTTTTTTTTTTTTTTTTTTAAGCTGGAAATCTTTGTTGTAGCTTATTCTGCCTGAACGGGACTAAAAATCCCTTAACTGCAAATATGAGTAACATTGTTTTTGGATGAAGCCATTCTTAAATATTCATCTGATGCAGCGTATTATGAACACTCGTTAAAACGGAGGAGTGACGAACATAATGACCCCTTTGGACTCTCGATGGAAGGAATGATCGAATCCCTGCTGAATCCACCTTAAAAAAGAATCATGTATTGCTTTCCGCCACTCACCCCTCGATGACGTCGAGGCATCAGACAAGCCACTTTTGTCTTTGTTCGATTGTTTCCAGCGACATGATAAATCCTGACGAGGCACAGATCGCCGCTTTGAGGGCAGCAGTAGCTTTACGGCAGCCCGCCAGTCCTCTGCAACGAGACCACCACAAACCTTTTAGTCGATGCCCCAGAATAACCTGCCTGTACAGAGGAAAATGGCACGTTGGAATTAGAGAGAATATATATGAATATATAAATAAAGTTTAAAAAGGAAAAACATCTATTTTAACTATTGAGAGTCTTACCATTACTTTATCTGCTTTGCAAAGTAAGACTTCTTTTCCTTTGTAAGGTCTACCAAATGGTGTGTTTTGCACTTTTTCGTTTGTGTTCCATTTGGTAGCCCATGCTTGTGTTTCGGAGCACTGAATACTTTGTATTGTGTTTACTGTGCCAATTAAATATGCCTGGAAAGTTAATGGCGTGTTATTTGTGTCTTTGTTCGCCTCCTCGTGGGAATCTAGACGCAATCAAAAGCTGGAATCCCACCGTTATAATAATCAGCAGCAGGAACTGAAAAGCAGAATTATCCACAGTTATCAATTCTGTGTTCACGAGATTTGTTGTCTGAAGGCTGAACAGTCTGATGATAGAGATTAGTGCTTTAATTAAATGAATATTACTCTCAAGCACAAATAGCCCAAATATATTTACTTGTTTTCTCTCTTTGCATTTTGTGTCGCAACAAAATAAATATTCTCATTACTGGTTAATCTGTCGCCTATTTTTAATTAGTTCAGTTTATAAAATGTAAATTCTGTATTTACCTAAAACTCAAAGATAGTCAGTTTGAAATGAAGGAATCTGAAGGAATCTCTAATAACTAACGACTAACACTGGGTAAGAACACAGACTTACTGCATTGTTAACAGGTCAGATAAACATCTTGCATTCATATAATAAAAGGGCTAAACTCAATATTAATCAAATCAAAATAAGTCTACACATAGAGAACTGCAATGTAGTCCAAGTCCAAAAGAAACATTCAAGATTCATCCCTCTGTAACTGTATCAAAGTGTAGTTAAATAACATGGTTATATAAGGTTTTGTAACTAAAAACTATGATCCATAATTTCGACAGTAACCGTGTGTGCACTGATAAGCTGGGGAGGAACAGTAGTAGTTCCTCTTGTTGGCCATCAGATGGTAGTCATGTTCCACCAAATGTTCTTATTTTATAACGTCAAAGGGGGCATCCCAGAGTGCTTTTCTTTCCTTTTTCCCCCCCTTTTATTGCACTACTTTTCTCTAAAAACGCTGCTCATTTTCAAGGACAGACATGAACACGCTACCAGGTGTTGAATTATGCAAGCTGCACCTGAAAACAAACAAACAATCATAAAAACACTCTAACCTCTGTGTTTGCATTCTGTCTGTCTTCATTTTTGCCTCTTAGGCTCGCTAAAGGACTTAAACTCTCCTCCGAGGCATCTTTCTCATACACACATCATTATTCGTGCTAATTCGCTTTTGCTGTCGTGGGATTGCATTTGACCATCAGACAGCGCAGCAGTCACATGTATTGATCTGGCCCACAGACAGATGTGGATTGCCGATTGATTGTGGCACACTGAGCTTGCAGCTGTGATCAGTCCCAGTTGCCCCCCAGAAATATGCAGGCGCATGCTGTGTAGCAGATGCAGCGCTCGCCCTCCTTCAACGCGCTTTCAAACAGCCTAATTGGCCTTTGCTCCCTGGGACCTTACAAGCTGCAATGTGCTACAGCACGAAATGGCTAAAGAAAATGAATTACTTCAGTGAATCCTGCGGGGCCGAGTGAGTTCCCCTCGATTCCCAACATGATTCAGAGCTATTTTCACTTTGCTCCTTTAATTGGTTTATCTGGCAAAGACAGCCTACTCATCAATTTACATTATCTGCAGGACTGAGCCTGGAATGGCAAATTTTCATCTGTCCCACTGTTAAAAAATAACACGATTTAAATGCATGTTTAAGCTTTATGATTATTGTTTGCTGTATTTAAACTTCATGAAGACATTTGCAAACATGTCGGGCCTCAACGTGCGAAAATAGAGAACAGTTAAGAGGGTAAAACATTACTGTAACGAGCAGGAACAGAAGCTAAATTTAGGCTGGTTGGCAGTCACCTCGTCTTAGTGCTACAGATTGTGTGGTTTGGTTTCTATTTCAGGTCATCCCACAGCAACAATCTCCTTTAAAAGAGGACACTTCATAAAACTTCACTTTGAGGATGGATTAAACCTGCCTCAAACTGTCTAACCCAAATAAGTCAGAGGACAATCTCTGAAGTCTCATTCAGTCGCAGATAGATCACTCACACCTTTGTAGGATTGGACCTGTGGAGACACATTAAAGATATTCATCATTATAATTAAAATGATTTGTGACTCTTTTGCCTTCAGTTCTAAGAACAGTGTCAGTTTTTGGACAGTGTGCTAGTGATAACAGAGCGGCCAGCTCAGCACGCCGAGGCCGAAAGCTTCAGGTAATATGAACGTGCAGGTTAAAAAAGGTCTGCTGCACCGCTCATTGTGGAGTGTGAACAACCTGCAGACAGTGAGAGGGAGGAACACACTGACTCACATCCTTTCCCACCAACGATCAGCCCCGGCATGATATAAGGAGCCTGACAGTACTGACAGCCATCACTCAGCACAGTTCATGTCCAAAAAATGTTGTGGCAGATTGTTGAATATTTCAACAACTATCGGATGGATCGCCATTAAGATTTGAAACATTCATATTCTTCCCAGGATGATTTGTAATCACGTTGGGGATCTCTGAATTTGTCCAATTCTGACATTTTGGCGTGACATGACATTTCCATCAGCTTCAAACAGCATGTTCAGTGCTCCACTAGCAAATGACAGCTTAGGCTAACATGCTAAACTAATGCTAAACATGCTAATCTAGGACAGACGGTCAACATTATACCTGCTAGGTGTCATCATTCCCAAAGCATAAACATATATAATACTATAACAGAGACCTGCCAGGGGACTCATAAAGTGAACTGTTTAAGACTTGAGGTCTGTGCTGCTGTGTACATTTCACCATAAGGAAAAGAGACAAAAAGTGCATTGAGTGACTGAGAGGGGTCCCTGATTGTTTTCAGACGCATCCTGAGCATACAGATGTTATAAATCACTGATGCTTGGCAAATTCTGGCTGCTGATTTTCGACTTTTATTGACTTATTAAGTTCCTTCCTATCATCAGCGAAGCAGTTTCCATACCGCACTGTGATAAAGAATGTACGAACACTCTCTGTGAATATCACACATCCCTGTCTCTGATTTTAAACTTCCTGAGTTTGCAGAAAGACGTTGGCGGGCTTTGTGTACAATATGGCTGGTTCAAAAGATTTAGAGGGCTCTATTGACAGAATATATTGAATATAATATTCATAACTATGTTTTCATTAGTGTATAATCACCTGTAAAAAAGAACTGTTGTGTTTTTGATAGGTTAGAATGAGCATAGAGATGCCACGGGTCTTCTCTCATGCTGTTTTAAACCACCATGTTTCTACAGGAGCTCATAGTGGACAAACTAAAGACTAGCTCTAGACAAAGCCTTTTGCGCTCATCCTTCACGCTTGGAAAGAAAATGATGAGGCGTTAGAGTCTGAATCCGTGAATCACTGTGGGCATTTTCCAGCAAACTTTGTGATTTTGGTTTGTCATTTTTTTTTATAAAGAAATCTTTTCAAACATGCTTTGTGATGAAAGACTATGACTGTGCTTTACCTAGGTTCATCTGAGATGATAATATGCATGTTGTTTTTGTACAATAACTACATTGCGTAGCTGTGTTACACAGAGCAGCTGCCTGAGGTGTGAGCTGATGCCACAAAACTTCGACTCAAGTCCAACACCAACCACAAAGTCGATGACTTTAGACAGAACTCACGAAATCCAAAAAGGACTGCACTCTTCACTTGGACTGATGCCTTGAAAGATTTAAGAGCTTTCTTAAAGTCAAAGTGGAGAAATCTTGACTGGACCAGCTGCGTATTCAGACAGTCCCTAAAACTGTCTTTCACAACCAACAATTCCTAAAAGACAAACTGGAACGATATCATAAGAATTTATGTGTTTTTTGGCTCAAATGTTGAGTTTGCTTCGGTTAGCGTCCTTAAGCTAGCCAAAAATAATGAATCAACACAGTCTTTAGCAGTTTGGAGTAAACAGTGAATGCTACTGTTTCATTGTTCAGCTTCCTCAGCACGTCAATAAAACTTGGCACATAAATCCAGCGCCCCTGTTCTGAGGTTGTAATAGTTTTTTTGGCCGGTCACCGCAATGTGTTTTACCTGCTGGTTTTTAGTCTGTTCCATTACTGGTATGTTCCTGTCTGGCCCGGTGTGAGACCAGGCAGCCTGATGGGGAAAGCACACCTCTGGAGATCGGCCCAGTCAGCACCGTCATTAAGGGCCGATGGGGGCCGGCGTCTGTCTGTGAAACGCATCAAGGCCGTCACCTCATGCCCGGTATGTGAGTGTGTGCGTAATGGTAGAACAGCGGTATGGTCTGTATACAACTCATTTTTTTGTTTTTGTTCCTGGACTGAGTTTCAGATTTCTGGTGTCTCTGAATTTTTTTTCTTTTTTTTTTTTTTTTTTTAACTCTGCAGCTATTTTGATGTGCGTAGGCAGTTATCTATTTATTTTATTTCATAGTCAGTTATATGATCAAACTATATTATTGATGGTGATTCCATATTTCTCATGTCCTTTAAGCAGTGTTAGCCAGAAGACCCTGAGGGCCTTGAGGACCGATTTTCCAGTCTTTCTAATCTCCCAGCACAGATACAGTACAGGTGTGCAGCATGATGAAGGCTGTGATTTACAGTCTTTGTGATTCAAAGTCAAATCAGGCCTGGAATGAGTAAACACTGTCTCTTCAACAGCTTTCAGCAGCTGGCCTGTTGTTGCAGCTCCATCCTCTTCAAATCTGGCAAATATTTTCAGAGACAAAATATGTTGAATCCATCCCCAAAGTATGAAAACTGTGGGAAAAGAAGATGCAAACCGCCAGTCAACAAAAGAAAGATGCAGTCTCTCGGCCAACTCAGACAGTCTGGACGCACGCTAAGCTTCACGTCACAGACGTAGACAGACATGCCGTTAATAAGCCAATAGGCTTTTAATATTAGAGGCAAACGCAATGGCATCTGCAGTGACGTTTCATAAAGTGAAAGCGCAGATGTTTTGCCAGTGTAACAAAGAAGAAAACCAAGAAATATGTGCAGAAAAGAGGTCAGAGGGAAGCTGGTTCCTCCATCTGGAATAGATATGCTGTCAGCAGGCCGGGTCCTGAGCTGAGCTGAGATAATACTTGGACTGTGGCTTCAGTTTTCTATAACATTCTACACATTATGGTCCCAAATGACAATTCAACACTGCACAATCTACTAACAACAGCAACACTGTGACCTTGTTAGGCTGCCATCTGGCAATAAGTCATCAATATCAGCAAATATTTAATAAAAAAAAAACATGAAGAACAGCATGTTTGGTTCAGGAATGGAGAAAATAAGCTATAGTTTAGTTTGAATGTGCTCTTGATGTGATTCACGGCACGTATCCTTTTCAGCCAGTCATAACTTTCTCGGAGCTGTAGCAGCAGGGGGGTTAAGACACTGTGGATGGGTGCTATATGTTTACACTGAGCCCAGGGGCGTGTCGGCTAGATACTTTTCACTTTCCCCACAGCGAGCCCGGCCCCTGCTAGCCACTCATCCCCACTCTTTAATTACTTGCTGCTAATTAGAGATGAGGGTGCACGACCGTAAGTCAGAGACCGTAAAACACCTCACAATCTAGCAGAAAATCTCTCTTGCTCTGTGTGTCTTCTCCCTCCTTCACTTTCCTGTTTTTCTATATACATATATATATTTTTGTTCTCTCCAGGCATCAGCAAAATTATGATGGATCCCATTAATTCTTTGGCGCAATAGTGGGAAATATGCTGCCAATAAGTGAGGAAAACTTGAGCTAGGAAAAGCTCCCTACCGGAGTGGCAAACTCAGCACTGCAGCATTTGTGTTCAAATTTAAAATATTTCTCTGAATGATGTGAACGCAGTCTATTAACAGAAGCTTGTTCTTTGGGAGAAGTAGGAAGTATCCAACAAAACACCCACGTGTCATTACTTTTTTCTGGTTTTGATGGATTTCGGTAATGCTTGGGTCAGTAACCCGATGATCACCATATTTCCATTCATAGCTCATTGCATGTTTAAGCCGTCTCTTTGTGTGGTTTTGGAAATGTGTCCTTGGAAGTTCCTGTGAGAAAGAAAGCGACAGTAAGCTGGTTGTCACCTTTAAAGAACCTCTGCACAAAAAAAAAAAAAAAAAAAAAGAAAGTTGAGTTGTAATTTCAACAGTGGTTTTTCGAGCCACACAGTCAGATTGCAATGTGACATTTTTATCAGAGGGATAGTTCATATAGCGTTCTCTCAGTGTCATCATCCTCTTTTAGATCCCACAGTAAATCCCACAGTAAATCACTCTCTTTCACACACACACACACACACACAAGCACAGCGCTGTGGAAAATGACATTTGGAAACAAACGGTAGAGCGTATTCACAGCGAATACCACAGCGCATGAGTGTAAGGAATGCCTTCACCGCAGGACAAAGGAACGTCTGTTGCTCCAGCCGCTCTTTGTAATCTTTGGACAATTTAATAAGGTCTTTTTCTACCCGGTGTGACTGCAGCTGTGGCAAACATCCAGACCATCTGACCACCTCTGACTCCAAGCAGCCGTACCACAGAGAACTCATCTCACAACCAGAGATGGTCCAACCGTGCTCGATTGGAGCCAGCAATGAACCCAGGGTAATTAAGTGCATAGATCCACCCCAAACGTTCGAAACCAGAGGACATGGATACACACAGACAAGCAAAACCCAAACGGAGATGAGGCTTGTATACAAAACTCTTTTCTTTTCCTCCATGAAAGTTTATCCCACATCAAGTAAAACCACAAACTGAAATTAAAAAACTGAAATTATAAGTTTCACTGAATGGACTAATCGTCATTGATTAATCGTTTTGAGTCTTTTTTTCCCCAAAGTTTCTCATTTCTGCTTCTCAAATGTGAATATTTTCTTGTTTATTTCATCCTATATGACAGGAAACTGAGCGTCTTTAGGTTGTGGAGCAAACAAGACATTTGAAGATGTCACCTTAGGCTCCATTTCTTGACATTTTATGGACCAAACAACTTTTTGATTCATTGAGAAAATGATCGCCAACTTAATCAATAATGAAAACAACCACTGGCTTCAGCCCCACATTAGTGTGTCCAGCCCTAGTGAACTGAAAAGTGAATGACAACTAATTGGCATTTTCAACATTCGGTTAAGCTGTTGCTGGTGTTAGCGTGCTTGATTATATTCTGTCTTCTTCCCAGGAAAGCCTGTTGGGTGGACAATGTCCTATATTCAGGAGTCCTATGGGAAATTATACTGATGTAACAAAATACCAAAGAAGTCAACATGAGCAAATAGGTGCTTTTAGAGATGACTCAAGGTTGCTGTTATGAATCATACACCAAAAGCTGGATGTTGGTCCAGCTTCTGAGGGAGTCTCTGTCTACTACTGAGAGATGGTCTCCACCCTGGATGACCCCAAAACACGATTTAATTAAGAGGCCCCTGTCATCAATGAAATCCCAGGGTGCCTGCAGGACAGCAGATCTCATTTCTTCCCCAGTTAATTCATGAGATGACTCTTACCGCGGGGGTTTGTCTCATTTCTGAACTGATTACCAATCACAGAACGGATTCCCTAGACTCCACTAATGAAAATCTGGCTGAAAGCAAATGAGTGCATGCATTTAAATAAGGGATTATTCTCTGTCCTCTGAGAGCCAAAAAGAGGATAAGTTGGGTGTATGATTTAGAATATGTTTAAACGTTATCCTTAGATCTAACGGCCCACTTTGGCTTCCTCATTCATCTCAAACATCTTCCAGCATTTCTGTACGACTCCACCTCAAGAAACGGTGCCTGTTTACTTGAAGCGGAATAATGAAGTTGATGGATGACAATGGATGAAAACGGTGCAGTTCATACAAGTAAAGACATTATAAAGTCATGTCAAATGCAAGAGCAGACATTTGCTTATTTGCATGTCAAGCAGATATGTAGAGTCATATGTCTATCCAATATACATCCAACATTCAATACTCTTTTAGCTCAATTTGGACTCCACTTATGTGGGATCTATTTTTAGCTGCTAAATGCTTCACTATGTCCCGCAGGTAGTTGCTTACTCTGTCTGTCTACCATTTGGTTCTAGTCACGTAGGGTACAATGAGGTAATCAGCAGCATTCTGCTAATGGAAACTGATGACAACACACTTTATTAATTAGCTTAAAGACGCTAAAACACTCCATCAGGTTTAGTATTTGATATATTTAACTTGCTCTCTTGAGTCTTGAATGTTGGAATATGTTACATTATTATGTAATAGGCACTTTTTTTGGCCACGGTGGACAAAAATATTGATTAAGTGCAGCTTGAAGTTTTTTTTTTTTTTTTTTAAAAAGGAACAGTCCAGTCGGTAAGGGGGATTTATTGGCAGAAAATGGCAGAAATGGTAAATTGGACGGGTGCCCACCATGAGCTGGGCTCTGATCAAGTTTTCTGCCTCTAAAAGCAAGTTTTTTCCTTGCCATTGCTGCTCACAGAGGGAATTAATAATATTATAAAGATGGTCTAGACCTCAATAGAGTATCTACAGTATCTATCTATCTATCTATCTATCTATCTATCTATCTATCTATCTATCTATCTATCTATCTAGACCTGGTCTGTGCAGAAAGTGTCATGAGATAACTTCTATTATGATTTGGCACTATAAATTACCGAAAAAAAGAATTTAAAAATTGAATTTAATATTCACAAGCACTTTGTGAATGCTGCTTTTAATTGATTGCAATCGGCAACTTCACAGCAAGATGCAACTAAATCCTGCGCACTGCACCTTTAAGTGAAAAAAACTAAAAATACTATATCTACAGATACAGACATTGTCCTTTGACCAAGTACTCTTATCTTTCAGGAGGTATTTGCCTCAGCAGACATTTTGACTTGTCAAAGTAGACAAAGCTTACTGGGACACCTACATGGAACAGAGCAATTATCAATGTCACAGAATGGTCTTTAAAGGCATCCTGTGAAAATATTTTCATCTCATGAATTATCTATTAAGACAGTGTTCTCATCTATTTTTATGCAGATGACACACAACTTTATCCAGCAATAAAACCTGATAATATGACAGCTATACACCCTCAATCCTTTATTTTAGATATTAAAACATAACATACAAAAACAGAAATGAACTCACTCACTCTTGCAGGTGAGCCTCTGCAGGCTTAATTCCATATTTTTTTTCTTTGACAGTCACATTAAGGCAAAATCCAAAACAAGCACATATTTCCATCTGGGACGCGTCTCCAGGATTACACGTTTCCTTTTCTTTACTGACTTAGAAAAACTGATTCATGTTTTTGTTTCTTCCAGAGTCGACCAATGCAGTGTCTCTGGCTGAGCAGCCTTTTGTGTCAGAAACGTCAGATTTAGTCAAGATTTAGCGGGATTGTGAGATTACTCAACAGTACAGGAAACATGAACGCATTTCTCTTCTGTCTCAGCCTCAAGAACTATTTCATCAGTGGTTTACAACAAACATCCACCATGTCTTCCATGGGAAGTCCCTCAATCTGGTTTCCTGCTATCTTTCCTTTTCTTCTGTCTCCTACTTCTGAGTCCTGTGGTGTTGTCTGGTGATTTAATAGCACCTCAAATATGGGGCATGAAAACAGTTTTTTTTTTTTGTGGACAAGGTAATATGAAGAAGAAATAACTCAGGGAAAAAGCGGTGATAACCATTCCTTTATTCATGATGAATTCATGAATAAAGGAATTCATTCAATCTTTTCTATTTTTCACTCGCGCTCAACATGGTGGTGCTGACCCAGAAAAAACAAAAACATCTCTTTGACTTTGTTCATCGAAGTTTGAAGGCACCCTGTGGACTTTTCTCAACACACTAAGTTATATTTACCTTCACTGTTTCTCACTAAAAACACATTGTTTGTATTCTTGAGGTCTAACAGGCATGTTAACTACATTCCTTACCTCATAAAACATTTGAAGAGTCGTTTTTTTGTGGTTATTTTAGAACAAGTCTTGTTTACATCCATGTTAATTAGCTAGCAGTCTTCTACTTCTTTGCCTTTTGCTGGTACATTGTGTTTCTGTGCGTGTTAACTGCCAATCAGTGGCATAGCATGAAACCAGCGGCAGAGATGTGCATCAACGGAAACGTCCAATTGCGTGTGCGCGAGATACAAACCGAATCGAACCCTCAGAATTGGATGCCTTGCTTAGAGAAGTGCATTATTACCTTACAAACTGTTTCCAGGTCTGTAAAAGGATTTTAAATAACCTGAAAGCGTGTTGGATGATGTGACTTAGGCAGCGACAAAAAGTGAAAAAACTCTTCCCAAAATAAGAGTGTAACGTTCATGAATGCTGCCATTGTAACACCATAATTATAATGTGTGGTGAATGTGATTCGAGTTGAAATTCAACAACATTATAATTGAAAAGAGTGCAATGTGAGTAAATGGCTTTTTAGAGAAGTGCAAAGAATATTCCATCAGGTCTCAGGCCTATTGGAAAAAGTTACTGTGTGAACTATTGATATTGGCCCACGTCTCAAAACAGTCAGACCAAAATGACTGGCTTCTTATTTTACAAATAGTTTTTTCTTCCCTCTAAAAATATAGGCAAGTGTTATTAAATGGAGCAAGACTGGCTACTTGAGAATGTTTGGAGGGATTTCAAATGGTCTCTCAATAATCTATCACTCAGATGAAGCTTGCTGCGATTGTGTTTGCTTAAAGCTAACATGGTGAAAGTGCCCCAGTGGTACTCTGACGGTCTCACGGTTGATGCAATCGCTTGTGTAGTTGTGATTTTCTCAGCCTGACTCCATGAGGTTTGAACTTCAAAAGGCAGATTTTGGCCACCACTTCAATTCACTATTCACTATCACAGGAAACTAAAGCCAGGTGTGAGGATTTTCCCTCTTCTTCTTTTTTTTTTTTTTTCATCTGTGAAACATTGAATGATGAAGCCGCCATCGTGTCTTCAGAGATTACATTTCAAATCAATCCAATACCAAAACATCATTCGATCATGAGAATAACAGAGCACCCAAAGGTAACACACAAATCAGGACAGATTAGCCTCAACTGGGAGATCTGTCACACTGCCTTTGTAGTGAAACCACCCAGCAGAGAAAAAACAGAGAAGGGATTTGGATTTAGACGAGAATAAAGCCAAGATTTGGTCTTATTTTTAATCACAACAGAGAAAGCAATTGCGAAAACAATTGTCTGTGAGCTGGTTGGATCATTTCAGTTTTGTGTCCTCGCAATATCTTTTTATAGAAAAAAAAAAAAAGAGTGTTTCAGACTGAGATTGTGTTGCATGTGGGTGGGCTAGGATCCTAAGCTTCATGGCTAAACTGAAGTAATCTGATTAAAGTCAGCGATTAGCTGCTAAATTGATCTACTCAGCTGTTTTAAACACATTGGGCTAATACAGAAAAGAGTCATGTGCCGGTGCTGCGTTGCATTGTAAGCACTGTAGGCAGAAAGTGATAGAAAAATTCAATTTTCCTCAGAAATTTGAAGGCGATGTTCTCTACGCTGTTATTAAGACTAAAGAGATTCAGGTGTGGAGGGAGAGGCACAGGTGGAACTAATGCCATTAATGACTGCTTCGTTCCTTTAGGTGTCCCATACCAGTGAGTCATCACAAACAATAGCAAAGCTCTGGAACATCTAATGATTTGCAGCCACTTTTAACGGTGTACACCAGTGGCAGACAGGTCAACATGTCCACCCTGAAACGTCTATTTAGTTAGCTATCCCCATGCTATACTACTTGTATACAGTTTTCACTGTATACTAATTGACATTGTGTATGGTTTGTGCAGTCAGAATACAAAGATATCTCAATACTTTAGAGGAAATGGTACCATATGTGCTCTGATGGATGCAAATCAATCTGCAACTTGAGAAAGCCACAAATAATTAAACTTCCTAAAGAAAACGCAACATGTTTTTTTCCACAGATTTAATAGGTACTTTGTGTTTTCGGAGGTGTTCTTGGAGCCGTCTCATCGCCGCAATTTGTTTTTAATGTTTTGCAGCTGTGTGTTGCTCCTTCATCCCCATTTGCATCACAATGTGGGACACATTTCAATCTGCAACGACTCTGTTTTTGGCCACTGGAAGACAGCAGAAACAAGCTAACGCAACATTGACTTTTTTTTTTTTTTTTTATTATTCAACCTAACATGGCAAATGTTTTGCAGAACAGTTCCCCGTTTACACAGTCAGCAGATATAATATTATAGTATTATAGTATTAGCTTTCATAAAAACAAATTATGTCTGTGTGTAACTGATGAAAGGTGATTATGAGGTAGATGTTCCATTATGTCCACCTAGCTAATCCCTAACTTTTGTCTGTTTGCTGTTACTTATGTAATTAGGTGGTTAGGTTAGTTAGGCAGTATACAGTCAGTTTGTCAGAGCTTTTCTGAAAAACAGCTTCTGAGATTCAATCCAAACAGTAGACTAGCAGGCTGTAAAACCAAAACAACAGGCTGAAAGACCTAAAAACGCTCCATAAAGCTGAGTTGAACTGCAGGTCAGGTGATAATTCTTGAACAATGTGAGTATCCTCTTACACATTACACATCTCATTTAATCACTTATTAAACACTTATTAGTGGAACTTTAAATTCAATTAGCATCAGCACGTTTCTGACTTTGCGTACACTCTATTTTGTCATATTTTATATACTAAAACTCACCCGGTGTTCTGAGCTCACAGGCTGGGCAGCCCAGATAACAACTTTAGCTAACAGCAGCTACAGTTGGCACCTTACTGTCCATCAGGAAACTCTGGAAATTTTCAATAGCAGAAAGTGGTAAGGAGGAAAACCTTTTCTCCGTAAATACAATCCAGTTTTACCAAAATCAGTGAAATAGTTGGTGCGTGACTGCTGTAAAGCAGTACGTACTTCTCACGGATGATTGTACTTGGAAAGATACATAGTGCAGGAACAAGTGTGTGGGATACAGACTGAAAGACATCATTCACCTGATTATGTCAGTGTAGCATCAAAATGCGAGAAAGGTTACACAATTTTGCCTTAATTCAACAAGTATGTGTGTTTTTTGTTTTTTTTTGCACACACTGTAGGTGCGCTGTGTTTGCTCTGATGTCCTGTTTTAGTCATCACACAGGGCTTGAAGTCTTTTTTTTTTTCCCCTTTACTGGCGTTACTGCGAGAGTGTGACAGGGTGGTAGGTGAGTTCTTCCTTCCAGCTGGTGTCTGAGGCCCAGATTCCGGTCCAGCTGGGGTGTGTAACAGGGTTAGGGACAGCTCATGTTATCCCTCACTAGTCATCCCCCTTTTTTCATGATCCCCTAGAGATCTGAGACAGGCCTCACACTGAGGACCGGAGTTTACATGGCCTTTTTCTTTTTTTTTTTTTCTCTTGCAATTTATTTACGCTGCAGTCGTAGCAACCACCACAACACTCGCAGACTCCTCCTCCTCTTATACTCTCCGTGTCATTGGTAGTTAACCCCCCTTTTGAACAAAATCACATCTGCTCAGGACCGATGTACTCATGTTTTGGGATGTTCAGGTACAATTGGTAATCCAGGGGTGTGATATGCACAAAAATACCCTTGTACACACTTTTTCCAGAGGCTGTAGGGTCAGATGGTGGATAAATCTGTTGGGAGTACAATGACAAACAGGCTGTGACTCAGAAAAACCAACCCACTCAACTAATCAGAGGGCGATAGCTCTGCTTTAAGCAATGTAAAGCAACAATGTTGTCTGGGAACTTATCAACGCTTCGCTCTTCCGCCTCGTGCTCCCTCGTCTGCGATGAATGTTTTCTGGAGAAAAAGAGAGGGATCAGAGTCCAATGCCTCCGGTCTGCCATGACATCATCCCTGCACACATCTGGAACCGCTAGAGCCAATGTGTGTGTGTATTTGTGTGTGTGTATGTGAAGGGGGGAGCTGCAGAAGAATGGGGGGGCTGGTGACACATCAGCAGTATGGAGAGAAAAGGGGGAAGAGCAAAAGAAAGGAGAGGAAAAAGTGTGTTTATCTGAGGAACATAGACAAAGATGAAATGTATAACCAATCTGTGTAAACACTTTTCTGCGAGAGCACTGATGAATCAGAAACCATGACCTAGGCACAGTAACTCGAAGCCTAACACTGGCTCTTGGTTTCATTAAAAAAAAAAAAAGAAGAAAATAAAATCACATGATGTTCCAAACGAAATTCTTTGGGGACTTTTCACTGTTTAATTCATTTCCAAGCTGATGCAGTGTTTTTAAGATTTACACTCTTCGTTAGTTACATGTTCCCTGCAACCAAAGAATGACACCACCAGATTTATGGCTCTAACTTTTATTTATGTTGTTGTTTGTTGAAGCTCAAGCTTTCTGCCTGTTGTCTGTTTAGATGTTTTGCTTCTGGAAATTCTGTGATAGGGACGGGGGAGCGAAAAAGAGGAGATTTGGCGCCGTCATGAGTTGTGTTTCTCATTCTCTCCATAGGGGGGAGACACTTCACATATTGTGTATCCCAGTTGGTGATATGAAATCATGTAAGTGACTGCCTGTCAAATCGTGAGAGCTGGACCCTTTTATGGCTGTTATAAAACCACTAAAGAAGGGAAAGATAATCTTAATCAGACTTCCTGATTTATGCCGCACACGTGTATTTAATGCGAGTACATTTACTGGATCATATGAATCTGTGAGATGAAGGCAAATAAAAAGGGAGTAGCCCAAAAGTACAGTGCACGTACAGTTTAACAGTATCTCTTTCACTTCACGTTCGTGCAGAACTGCAGCGATGTGAAATGTTGAAAGACGGAAATACAAGGAAGAGAAGAGCGGCTGAAGGGATGTGGAGAAAGCTGTTTGCCAGATGTTTGTTCCAATAGTGCAACATGCTCTGGCAAACAAAATCTGAGCCTAACCTCTCATTTAGTATTTTATGATCAACTTCCACTCTCCCTCGACGCAAATCACTCAAACAGACGCCAAACTATCGTATTATCTTGTGTCCCGTCAAAAACCACCCATTATTTCTTATCCTTCACTCTGCTATTGTCTGGTTTCACGCTCCATTTTCAGGGCTAGCGTTGAAGAAGTAGAGACAGTTTACAGTAGGGACTAAGGAGAAAAGTTGATGTGAGAAGGGGGGCTAGTTGTGGAAGGGAGTCCAAGTATGTGACGCAAGAGAACAAGAAATTTGAAGGTCATAAAAAGTGAAGAGAAAGAGAAAGGAGGGAGGGGGAGCATGTGGGATATACAGTGGTCTCCAGAGCCCACGTGTACTGTAAGTACAGCAGATGACGAAGGCGGATTGTGTCTAAAACGGAGTGTAGGGTGACCCAGTAATCCAGCCACAGGAGCCTGTAATGTTGTTGTCTCCAGCAGGGCCTGTGGAGCACAGCGGACCGCAGCAGAGCACTGCTCTCCAGAACCCTGATCCTGAACTCTGCTGAGCTGGGATGCATTACCACCACAGCCACAGACATTGCCATGCCACATAACCAGTCTATCTGTCTGTCATTCTCTCCTGCTCCCTCCTCTTCTTCTTCTTCTTCTTCATCTTTCTCCACCTCCTCCTCCTCCCTGACTTGTTCTGGGTACCATTGCATGAGATCAGTGCTTACTGTAACTGACCATCATGACAAACTTGTCTACAATGTTCATGTGAAACAACGAGGTGTTCTTGCTTTTTCCGTGACCATCATCTGCCCCACTTGGTAATGAGTCTCTCTTCATGGGAGGGTAGAGGAAAAAAGGCTGAAGTAGTTTAAAGGCAGGGGCGTTGTGGTGAAGTAGCAAACTCCCACCCCCAGCCAACAGTCAGAACAAGGCCTCCACCCCCATGGGGCTATCCTTCCTTCAGTCTGGAAAAGTGGAAAAAGGTCTGACTCACAGGGTGATAAATTCCTTTCTTATGTTGAAGGATTCCCCAAGGAAACCATTACTAGCATAAGTTACCACAAGCTGCCAGATTTGATGAGTTAAAATAAATAAAAATTTACTTTAATGGGGTGTCATTTAGCTCAGTTGGTAGAGCGTCCGCCCCATGTACAAAGGCTCAGTCCTTGCCCCCGTGGCCCAGGGTTCGAGTCCGACCTGTGGCTCTTATCCGCAGGTCTATTCCCCATCTCTTTCTCCCCACATTTCCAGTCACTCTTCAAGCTGTCTCTGTCAAATAAAGCTCAAAAAGGCCCAAAAAATATCTTTTAAAAATTTTCTTTAATGTTACAACTAAATAATCAACAAATGTTAGCTAAGAATATCTTTGCTTTGGAAACTTTGAGCATGAATCCACTTTGTAGTTGCCCGAAGCGCATTGTTTGATTTGGCACCATGACGTGGAGTCGTGCTTTTTTCTATATCTCCTGTTTAAGATTATGAGAGTGTCTCATATTTTCCATGTTATTGGATTTTGGTCCTCTTGATTTATTACTCTACAGTTTGTGTTGTAAGCTTTAAAACACTTGTGTCAGAGTTTGGCTTCTGTAGAGGGTTTACACACTCGTATCATGCTAGAATTGGGCAAGGTTGTTCATGTTGCTTGGCTTGAACTTTCACTTGTTGGCGTGCAAATTATGGATGCCAACTCACTGGCACTGATAGCTACACTTTGTATTATTTATGCACAGCAGATAAGTTTATTTTTGTAATTATCCCCTTTTTGGTGATTAAACAAATAATATCTTGAACATGACAGTGCTCTGTCCATCCAAAAAGGAACATGTCCAATGGCGAGCAAGTTATACACACAGCTGTGAGTTTATAAATCATCTCTGAGAATATCAGCAAAGGCCGTGGAACAAAATAATTCCCAGCTGCAGTCTTAAGTCAGCCTTGCCTTCTCTCAAAACATCACGGTAATGAAGACCAACAAGCTGTTTTCAATCAAACAACACAATCCGTACTTTGCCTCTGCATTTCTGCTGTTTCCTGCTATTTTCCACTCCTCCATTCATATGGGGGGGATTGTGAGTTGTAAAAACTGCATTTTCTCGTGGATGGAGGGAGAAAATGTGCAGAGACACTCTGATGCTGAAGGTTGAGTAATGCCCAGATTCAGTACTAAGGGGGGGAGATGACTCATGAGATGACGCAATCAGGTTTTGTAGAGACTCTTGGAGTGAAGGACCGTCACGGCTACTTGGACCATTAACAGAACCTGTGAATCATAGAGCAGGATTTTAGACGAAGTCTGTAAATGTTACCCTGAGATATTGATGAAATCATGTCTCCTTTTGATTGAAAATACAATTAATAATAAAAGAAAACACTTCAAACAGAAGTATTTTTCTGCATTGATTTATTGTTATAAAAGTAAGCAAAATTTGATTTTTGCACACTCTGACATGTACAGTTACATCCTTATCGTCTTTAAGATTGGCTTAAATTGACATTTAGGCGCTTCTAAAGAACCTCATCAAGGAAAGTGAAGTATGGCTCACAATTAATGAACTCAAAGTTCATTAAAGTACATTATAGGCGAGACAGAAACAGAGCATGGATAGTAAAAAGTTAAAAGAAAGTTGACTGACTCAGACTCTGACCAAAACAGCTGTTTTTTTCCACGGGGATAATTAAACTTTCCCTTTTATCATCTAATTCATCAAACTCTGACAACTGAAGTCTAAAGAAGCACCAGTTGTTCTTGTTGTCCCTGTGCTACCATTGTCTAGGAGTCCTCCACACTGAGTCAATATCAACAGTCAATGACCACAAACTGCAGGAACTCTGTAGACACACTAGACCATTGATTTTTAATCCTGCTTCTCAGAGCGCAGTACAGAGACTTGTGGTATTTGTTACAAACATCAGGGACTGATTTAAACTTGGGATACCTATAAAGATAGAAAGCAGCAGTATTCTTGGTTTCAATAACTGAGAATTGAGAGCCAGGATTAAAATTATAATTTGGACCACAAACAAGGAAGATAAATCTCACTAGATTCTGCCAGTGATCGTAGAGGAGACAAATATTATTGCATTTGTCAAAATATATTCAACATTTGACTGCAAACAATGCATCTCAGTACTGATCATGTGCACATAGATTTGGGTGTCATCAGCATAGAAGTAGAATTTATCTCACACCTTTGAAGGATTCTGGCAAGAGATGGCCACGTTGTTGTTGTTGTTGTTAATAGTCAGAAGGACATTGAACATTGTGCACTTACAGTTGTTGCGGTATGTCAAATTCCTTTCAGACATGCACCTTTTCCGTCATGGTGGGGATTTTTCCAGGTCAACCTGTGGTAACAGAGGTTGAGAAAACCTCTTGTACAACCACAGTAATAATCAGACCACCAATTGCTCCCTATTGTTTCAATTTTAACTCAATTCAATTTTAACAGTGTAGAAGACAACTCCTGCACCAGGTGCCAAACATCCCACAAGCAATGTCTCATTTTTCATAATAGTGTTGTCATAGCTAAATGAAAACTGTAAGAACATTAATGTAAAAGACACCTGCTGTATGTCTGGATGACAAAACCCCTTCACAAGCCAATAATATTACGTGTTCTATGTCTGAAAAGGACATTAAAATGCATCTAAGAGAGAAACACACTTCTCTATGTTCTTGTCATTGTTTGTCATGATTAGAAGTGTAGATTCAGGTGCCATCAGCGTAAAAGTCAAGATCAACTTCAATAGAGCCTTTCTGCAAAAGGAGTGAGCAACACACCAAGAAAGACCTGGAGTTTTCCAAAATGAATGTTCTTCGAAATACTTGATTTAGTCTCGCAGATGGGATTCCAACAATGTGCTCCTAATTTCACTGGAATTCACTATGTAATTTGAAAGACTTATACTTTTTTATCAAATATTGTGGGATCAAAAGTGAAGAGCATCTGGAATGCGGGACATAGTTCAAAGTGCATGTCATGGAAAGACCTGTAGCCAGATTGCAATGGTTCAAATAAACCAGTGGTGGAGTGATCATCACTTAATGGTAGCTTCCCTCCAAGACTTAAGAAATAAAGGGAAAATTTGACACTGGAGCCTTGATTGTAAAGAATATCAGGATAAAGCTTAGTTTCTCTGAGCAATGGTTTAATCAATATTCCTTTATATAGACGCCAGAGAGGAGGGAAAAGGGGGTTTTCCATGAGATAATGTTATTAAATTTGGCAGACAGTATGCAAATTAATCTTATATGTCCTCTTTGAACCCCTGCCACTTTTACTTGATGTCAACTGTACATTGTTATTGGTGATAACAGATGCTGATGTGCATTTGTCAAGTGGACAATATGCATGGGTTTCAAAAGTGCTGTCAAAAACATACACGTGCTTGCTGTGATGAGGTTAATTTTGGTATTAAAGAAGGTTAAAGAGTTCGTAAACGGAAGTTGAGTACAATATTTGATGCTCTTCTATTGTAGCAGTGCATGTTTTGGATACATATTTCTCAACCACCTCTTTTTAGTGCTTTGCCATAGAAATACAGATGGCAGCAATTATAAATCAACAAATGTGTGGAGGGACCAGAATCCTGCAGACAGCCAAAGTTTTATGAAATTACCCATCTCCTGTGTTTCGGTGACTTTTGTTTTTCTTTTCTGTACCTACTCCCCCGCAAATCTGTGGGACCTCTAAGCACGGAGACATCTGAACCAATGTTTTGAGCCTTTCAAGCACCACTTTTGTTAAGTTTTTTTTTTTCTTTTTCTGCTGGATTTGATTTCTTTTGGAAAATAAACAAAAGCATGGTATACCTACTCTTAAAGGAGAACTACTGTTTTACTTTTCACATGGTCCTACAATCACAGTTCACTTGTGTAACTTTAAACAGTTTGGGACGGCAGTTAGATGCATGTCATTCAGCTCGCACGTGTTATTACAGCAAATGATGCAGTGTGTGTTTGTCTGAGTGGGTTTATGTCTGAGTGTAGATTATAAAGAGGGAAAGCAGGAGAGAATATGGAGAGAGACGGCGCGCTCGCTTTCTTGTGACTGAGATAAAAGGGTGAGAAAGGAACTCAGCACTTTCTCATTACCTGCTGATTTCACTAAATACTTGTCATTTACCCCCCCCCCTTCCCTACTTTACCCTCAGCCATCCCCCATTTCACTTGACAGCGTCTGCCCCTGACCCCTCGCCATCCAGGACCTCAGGCAAAAACAAATGAGCTCACTCTTCTCTCTCTTACATACTTCTCTCAGGTTTAGGCCACATGTATACAGAGCGGTTTAAGTTACCTCAGGTATCAGCCAGGCGATCTGACCCACACTACACCTTAAACACACTTTAAACCACAAAAAGGCACCATCTTCACTCCCCCCCCTCCCTCCCTTTTGGACATTCACGCCCCACAGCGCTTCCTCTCGGCTCCTTGGAGTCTGGTAAAACACACTGTACATCGAATCACATCATCCCGACTGAGGTGTGTTTGTTCTTCACAAACCTCCCCGGGGATGATAAGCTCTTCCAGGTTGATGTATCAATTTTCGAAAAATGTTGTGTCATGACCTCAACGTGTTGCCACATCACAGATTCACGACCACCTCGTCCTGTCCAAAACTTAATCTAAACCATGTCATGAAAATGTAGAATGGACCGCAGAACAAGAGGCTATGCTTCTTTTCTTTTTTTCCCCCCCTCGCTCTCTCACAGCATTTCGAGTCTAGATTTCTTCAGATGACTTCTACGCGGCAGCTGTTGGATCGTCTCTCGTCAGGATTAGTCAGTGTCTGTGCTTGTGTCCATATTGGTGATTACTGAGGGCAATGGACTGTTTAAAACCCACAATGAGGGAAATGTCTCCCTAAGTACCTGGTGACTCACCCCTGAAGCACATACTGTACAGCATGTCTCTATTCGCTCTCTCATGATGGCTCTGCACTCATGTCTGCGCTGAAGGGAATGACGAGGAGGTATCCTACTTTTAATAAAGTAAACAAACTGGCAGCGCGCACTCTACAGATGTTAACAGGGACGGTCAACACTCTCCAGATCTTGTCTCGGCGACTGCTCAGCCATGAGAGGATTTGTAAGCTCATTGGCGAGCACGTGTTGCTGTTTGTGCACAAGCGTGAGTGACAGAAGAAGACAGAAAGAGACATGTTTTACTGAGCTCTGCATTTTGTGTAATCTAACGAGGGCTCGCCATCTTTTCCTCCATCCCCAGCCTTTTCCATTCTGACCACATCTATCTCATCCAACCCCCTCCTCTTTATCCTGCGTCTTGTGTTTTAGCTGGCAGACATAAATCAAGTGTCTGGAATGGAAACACTCACGTTACTGGTGTGCTACATATGTTTATATTTAAAACCTTTTCCTCTTTTTTTTTTTTTTTTTTTTTTAACTCTTCTGCAGTGAGCACCTGAAAAACACAGGAGGGGGAAACCGCTGGAAAGTGTGATTCAACTGAAAATGTCTACCCACCTCAACCCCCACCACATCTGAGGCTCCCACTCCAGCAGCTCAGATCAGTGTATTAACCAGAGGAGAGAGAGAGAGAGAGGGGGGGGGGTATGGTTCTGCTTGACCCGCGAGGCCGACAGAGGTGGAAAGAATGTGCTGTCCAGCCGGTGAACACGTTAACACAGAGGGGGAAAAAAACTTCCGACAAGCAGATTTCCCACCATCCCAAACCCCCCCCCCCCCCCCCCCCCCCCCCCACCCGCCATTTACACATGGAGTGAAGGAGGAAGGGAGAGTGGAGGAGGAGTAAAGCAGATGGAGGAGGAGGGGAATGAAAACACAAACTGCAGAGAGATGGAAAAGGTATTGAATGGCAAAAAAAAAAAAAAAAGGGTAGAAAGGGAGGAAGAAAGTGGGTGGCCAGAAAAAGAAGGAAACTTCATCCTTGAATTTTAGACAGGAGAGATTCAAAAAGACACGAGACAGACACTTGAAGAGTGGGAACACAACTTTGGTTTTGGGAGTACAATGCAGCAATATGGAAGAAGGGAGGCATGGAAGCCAGATGGCCTGCTGGTCTCTGTAGACCCAAGACAAGAAACTGGGCAAAACTTTAAAGGAACAGGCATTTTGGGAAATAAACTTATTGATTGTCTTGCCAAGGCTTAGATGAGAAGATTAATACCTGTTTTATATTTGTGCACCAGGAGAAAGTTTGTATTAAAGAAGCTTCGGTCAGCATAAAGATTGAAGAATCTGGCCTAACCTGTCCAAAGGTTAAATAAATTTATCTATTAATGGCTCTGAAGCTTGTAAATTCACACATCATATATTGTTTTTGTAATCCACACAAAATCCAAAGTGAATGGCAAGAAAATCAATAAACATATTTCCCACAATACCAAAATATTTCTTATTTAGGGATTTTACAGATTTAAAGGACACTCGCCATGTTCTATATTTTTGTTGTTGTAAATAAAACCATAAAACAAACTGCATCCATGATTCAGTCTACACCTGGTTGCTGCTTCCTGAAGAAATCACCTAAACTTTTGCATCTGTAGTTTAACTTAAACCTGGTTTAACTGAAGTCTAAGGTTGTAAATGTCGATGTAAGTACAGATTTCTTTAGATATTTAGAGAATTTCTTCCAGCTTGAATTTTGAATCATTTATTATTATTTGACACATAACCAAGTGTCAAACCTGTATGTATTACAGTTTCAATTAAAGGTGTCTCTTCTTCCTCTATTGAATTTTTGAGTTATTGATTATCTGACAAACAGGACAACCACTTGCAAGACGACATATCAGTTTGCAAGGGTGTCGTAATGTACAGTGTGAGCAAATACAATCACATACATGTGACTGAAAAATTAAGAACAATATAAGATAATGGTAACTCACAAGTGCAAAAAAAACTATGAATGATGTTCTGTCAGCATAACATTTTCAGACAGGAAAAACTTGAAGCCAGTAGATGGTTTCTCAATCAGCTCTCTTACTTAACTTAGCTGCGGTTCAGCTGATCCCGACGGAGCAGTCAGTATAGCATGCAGCTGCGTTTTATAAGTTCTGGTTTAACTGGACCGGTTCTAAACCACAGCTAAGCTAGTCAGACGCTAAGTGACAGAGCATGAGCCCCATATAATTTGTCGAAACAAGTGTATTTGTTGAGGGATATTTTCAGCTGTGGATTTGGTGAGCAACAGTAGCAGGATGATGAATGCGGGACTTACTCAAAAATAAACAGTGACTGTGCTCAGTGTTATAAAGGAACACGTCGTTCAGTGGAATGATGTGGGTCACTGATGTGTTTTAATAGTTTTTGTACAACAGTGGAGTTTTATTGAAAAGAGAAATAAACAATAAGACACTTTGGATATTGGATAAATTACTTTTATAGAAGAAATCTCTGATATCGTCCTTTAAATGACCAAAAACTGACTTAAATGACTTAAAAATGTTAAAATATCAGCATGTCTTGCACACACAAGCTGTATATATATATGCATGCACATATATATGCACACAAAATATAGATTTTTAAAAAAGATTTTATTGAAGACTAAGTGACAGGCAGACAGATTTATTACAAAGTCAAAAATGGCTGGAGGGAGCCCTGTGCATGGAGAACTTTAGGGGCCTGTTGGAGATGGAAAAACGTCTCCCTGCCAATACTTTAAAGGATCACTGAGGTTTTAAAGGGTCAGTTCCAAGTAATGGGGATACTGTTGCTGGAAAATCACATTTTTCTGCAATGCAATTTTGCCGTGCTTTGAGCAGAACAAACTTTACTCTATGTGCATGACTGGGTATCACTTGGTAAGTGAGAAATGTTTTCATGCGGTCATTTGGGCTGCACTGTCTCTTTAAAAGTGAGACAGAGAGGAACACTGAACCAGAAACTCAGAAACAAACAATCAGAATGCTGAAATGTTGACAGCCGTGATGTTTCCTGTTGTTTCAGTAAACAGCAGGCCCACCCACCCGGCCAACCTTAGGTGTGTTATGTGTGTGCGCTTGCAGTTACACACATGTGTAGGTGTCAGGCCTCCTCTGGGGGTCCATGGCCCTGTTAGAGGTAGTTTATGAGGAACAGACCCACACCTGTCTGCTTTTTCCAGCCACAACCAATGGATGGCCTTCATCTCTCAGTGAGGAGACCCTCTCGAGTTGCATGCGGAGCCAGCTTCCTACCGGGGGGCCAAATCTTTGTCATGATTTTGGGATGACCTCCCAGGAGGGGTGACATCCAGCGGATCAGCTAAGAGTCCATTTGGAAACATGGTGTAAATCAGAAGCAGAGTGGAGGACGTCTGGGGGAGAACCAGGGAGGGGTCAGAGGGGCTCAGCCTGCCCAGGATATGGCTCCTACTGCCTGGGATGACTCAACTGCAAAGCATCTCTTTTCAGGCAAAAACATCCACGTCAGCACTCTCCCACAAGCCCACTGGGTCTTTTAATTACAGTCTGGACTGACTTTCCTTATCTGCAAGACTCATTTAATCCAATCTATATAGGAATTTTATTCATAATACTTTCTTAGCGTGTTGCCGTAGTATTTGTGACAGAAGTGTACTCATTCTGCGACCGTGACCTTTTACTTGTCTGTGTGTGTGTGTGTAAACTAAGATGTCATGACGGAAATTATGTATAAGTGTTCTTGGAAGTGCTGATAGCCGTGGGGAGAGAACCCTGATGTCTTTAGCAGACTGTGGATTCTGTAAACAAGGCCTTTCAGACGCTTGACCTGCTCAGCCCTGCACCCCACTACTAGTCCTGTCCTCCTGTTGGACCCTCTGTCATTACTGCGATCACCGTATGCATTTTTTTCTGTATCCAGCTCTTCAAAATAAAATAAATATAGCTGATACATTCATTATTTTGTAGTGTAAATGAGAAAAATCTCGACCTATAAAACTCAGACTTCCATAGATGTTAATAACCCAACTCTTCGCCTTTATCTTTCTCTGTGATCAGTCATTTTGTGCGGTAATACACCCGATCGCACAAAACTGGATTTATCATGGACAAATGATCTTGCAGCCAGATCAGTGAAGAATGTCATATTGCTTTAATTCAGCTGCCCCGGAGACCCAGAGGGTGTTTAGATTAAAACCGGCCCTGAGTTTAATAAATGAAAGAGTCTGAATTGTCGAGGGCATGTCGCGTGAGGCCCTTATAAGATGTGAAATACTATCCAGGAGGTTCAGTTTGACTCACAGACCCGTGAGTTTGAAAGCTGCACGCTGTGCAGCAATTTAGACATGATTTTACAACAAACTGGAAAGTTATCAAGCACGTGATTATTTTCTGCTCTGTTGCAACGATCGTGAGCTGAACAGTAGAAATGTTTTTGTTTTTTTTTGGGTGACCGTGCATATTTTTGCTGGAGCACTCAGTAATATTGGCGCCCCCGCTGCATCAACCAGAGTTCCCAAAGGTCCATGAAATCCATGAAAGGGGAAAAATATCAAGGCCTTGAAAGCTTTTGAAATATAAACACGGGTCATTAAAAGTGCTTGAATTATGTCCCGCTCTCTGCTTGTGTCTCTCCTGCATTTGCATCTTTCTTTCACTGTTTCATTTTTGGTAGTACTCATTATGTTTTGTTGCAATAGTTATTCATCTTGTGTTTCAAACTATGCTGTGTTAGGTCCTTGATTTTGAAAGCAGTGGGCCTGAAAAGTCCTTGAATTTAATGTTTAAGAATGATCCAATGAATGAGAAGGATGCAGGTATAAAACTGGTATGTAATCAGCAGCAGAATCTTTCCAGCTGGCGTGGTTCATTGTTCCCTTGATGGCAAAGGGTGCCACTTGGAACCAATGAAATAACAGTTTGTCACGATGTAACTGAAAGTTCCCCATGTTAGATGAAAAACACAAAAAAGGGTTTATGCATTCACACCCTTCTAAATCAGCATGTCCTCACCAAAGAGCATTATTGCCAGTGCCTTATTTTGGGTCTTTTCTTGTGCTCTCATGCTACATGGCCTGCCCTACATCTCTGCAGCCCATCTCGCTGTGGCCAGAGCTCACACTGCCAGTGAATAATTAACCTATAATTATGACCATCAATCAAATTCCAAGAATGTCCATGCAGTCATTTGACAACAACAATGGTTAAGAAGACAAAAAAGACCCTCACTCTGCAGAGACCAAGAAATTCTACCACGTTCGTCCAAAACCAGATCATTCTAATAAAGTTGGATTTGTTTTTGCCAACAAAAAGAGGAGAATAAGTACAAAACAACTATTGTTAAACATTCGGTGAAAAAAACGACAAAACGACTTGAAAGCAGCAGTGTGAGGGGACTCTTGTTTGACAGGATTTCCTCAATTAATCATCATTATTGTGGATATAACACGCAAACTTCCTTTTTTCTCGATATATATAAAAATAGACGCGTTTCATGAGAAAACACACTAATGATGTTGTATTGTTTTGGCTTTACAGCTCGCTGTAAAAAGGCAGCTGAAGTCGAGGCTCATTAAATGGTGCTAAAGACCATGTCCTCGAGCTTGGGAGAACTTCAGAGTGAGGGGCAAAACATGCCTGCAACAAGCCACATCACATAATACAAATACGGAGGAAATGTAGCCGCAAGATGCCTATCACTGTATGTCAGAGGTACTAAGTGAGGTAAATTAGGAACAAAAGAGCAGTGCAGATTTTGAACGTTTGACAGGTCAGGAAGCGATTAGAGTGAAAGCGTTTTTGCCATGACTGACATATAACTTCCAGTTGACTCATTTATTTTATTGAAAAGTTGCATGTGACCACTGTAACTGGACTGTTAATGGAAAAGAACCAGCTTGCTGAATCATGGAAGAAACTTTATTGCAGGGTAATCGCACCCCCCTGAGAGAGTTTTCCACTAAGTACAGGACGGTTACCCGAGAAAACCTCAGTTTTCAAAAGCTTTAAAACGTGAAGTAATATGTACTTCTGTCAGCACTGCACGAAAAGAAAAGGAACATTTTCTGCTTCAAGGTAATTTCTGTGGATTTGGATGAGATACCTGATGCTTTCGGTTGAATTGGGTTGGGTTCAGGGAGCGGCGGAAGGTGGTGAGGCTAATACGAAGACCTGACCCTTGCAGACTTGCCGTGCTCTGCCTTGACCTGAGGCTTTGCCTGGGCAGAACAAGATAGAGCAGGGACAAGCTCAGGAATTTAAACATCCACCACAGCTCAGACAGGGAGAGTCTTTTGACATATATAATGAAATCCATTCTCTCACCGCTTTTGTAGCAAGAATGAAGAGACTTTTCATATGTTTTTTTTTGTTGTTTTTTTTCTTTTAAAGCTGTGGTCAGTCCCACCTAAAAAGAAACATTCTGGGCAGGCCCAGTGTTTCCATAAGTCAAATTTAATTTGCTATCACCTGACACCTAAATTGAGTGTCACCTACCAAAAGCCGTGGCTCAAAACAAAACAGGCAGCATCCTGGCCACATCCATCCACTGCGACCGCAGATTCAGAACAGTGTTAAAGACGAGCATCCACAAGAGAGTGATTTAGAGTCTCGTTTGACCCCAGAAGCTAAAAGTAATTAAGCCTCAACCTCACACAGTTTCAGTGTGTTCCCCTGTCATTTGCTAAATTTGAAAACTGTCCCTAAATAGATGGAGGGTGGGTGTTCATTCTGATTAACGATGGAGGACTCTTAAAGCCCCTTTATATTTCTCCGTACCATCAACAAATAACAATAAGAGCCAAGTTTTCAGACATCCTTAGTCGTTATAAATTAAAAATTTAATACTCAAAACTAATTTGCTTGATCAGGACTGTGTGGGTGTGGTTTTATTTAATTTGATTGACAGTGGTTGCAACATAAACAAACAACACACACAACTGTCATCACACTTTAATTCCAATGTTGCTAAGCCCTGATTGGTGTACGGCAGTACGTGACTTCACACCCACCTCAAACCAGCGAGAAGAGCCGAGACAAAAACAAGAATACAGAAATCTCCAAAGCAGCTTTGGCAGGAGAGTGTGTTTATGTGGGATCCCATCATTCATAAGTCTAACTTAAACATACTGCTAAGGAGTTTTTAACTGGTTATGAAACAGTCTTAATATGGATGCATGTATAAGACATGCATAAACAAACAAGACCATTAGAGGAGAAGCTGCAGATATGATATCATTTAATGATAATAATATTTATTTATTCAGGTCAGTTGGTTTCCCTTCAAATGGTTTGATGTTAAAAAACTTTCTAAAGTAAATTGGTTCATGCCTAATATGAGAAGAAGACACCAAGTCATCCGTCAGTTTGAGAGATTTGTTGTGCCAAATCAGGCCTGTCAGGATCACCAACCGATTAGTTCAATATTTTAGTTCATTTCAGTATCATATTTGATCATAAACACATTATGATTATTAATTAAACTCTCTGACCTTTGTGGTGACAGCCAGACTCATCCAACAAGTGGGATCATACATTTCATTTGTACTGTATACAAGAACATCTTAAATTAAGGACACTTAAGGACAAATGTTTGAACGTTGAATGTTTCTTGCATGAGGCCCATGCAATACATCTGCCCATGGCTTTGTTTACTTTGTGTGTGGTTCCTCTGCTGCCCCAGCGACCGGGAGGAAAAGAAATATTTATAAATCGGGGCCTTTTATTTCTTTCTTTTTCTAATAAAAGAAAACTGTTGGCAGTAGATTAAAAAACACATCAATTTTGACTTAAGAAGAAATGACTAAATGCGACTTTAAATGCCAATGATAGATTAATAATCGCTCTCGTTCGATATTGTTCTGACCCACAATCCCACTTCATAAAAGCGCTCAGAGCTTCCAACAACTACTGCTGTTCATATAATTTATATTTTTTTCAGTGATGTGGGAATTTCTCTTATTATCGTCACATTTAACTTCGCTGAGAGGAAGTCTTGAGAAAAATAATGACATATTCTTGTAAAATGCTGCTGTTTACATTCCCCCTTGGAACGACTGGAGGGAATGTCTGTTTCTTATCCTGGAGACCAGAGTCATCCTCCCTTTTTTAGTGAACACCCACCCAGCCAAAGTATACACTTGTGAGACAAACCCTGAAAGAAAATGAGCTGCCATCAAGCTATGTCAGACAGAGCTGTGACAGGCACTACTCTGACTGATTTAAGATCATTTAGTCTTTTTGTGTATGTCTATACCAATTGACTACCATGATTGTTGATATCTGTTACCTCCCTGTTTTTTCCCTGGAGTCACAGTCGCGCCGCACTTCACCCCGATTAGTTTAAATCATGCTGACAGTAGGATATTGGCTCATGGTCACAGTAAATGACAATTCTGTCTTCCAAGACAGAAATGGAAGCAAAACCAACCTTCAGGATAGGTTGCAGAGAAAGGGGGAGGGGAGGAGGGGGAGAATAAAGAGCAAGAGACATTACAAAAGAGAGGTGAGAGAAGTGGGGAGGAGGGATCTGGAAGGAAGGGGTCATAAAGTAGGGGAAAAGAAAAGAGGGGAGAGTTGAGAGGAGCTTTTGAGAGGAGAAGGAGAAAAGAGGGAGGGAGGTGGAGGAAGGAGAGAAAAAAAAAGTGACGGAAAGAGAAAACGTGGGAGCTGTGAGAACGTGAGGCAGTCGGAGCAATGAGTGATGCAAAAGGGTGGGATGGAATTTGCTCAAAAGCAAGAGCCAAGGCAAATGCGCAGCTGTCATGGAGTTTTGTTCTCTTTAAAAACATCTTTCAGTCTTTGCGCGACTTGTTTCAACACACAAGGCAACGGCTGAAAAATGTAAGACAGAGAGAGGAACAGAAAAAAAAAAAAAGTTCGAGCGGAGAGCAGAAGGAAGCAAGGATGAGTGCTAAAAGGAGCAGAAAGGAAAAATGACCAAACAGCACTGGGGAGGCCAGTTGAAATTAGAAACAGAGAACCAAAGTGGGCATCAGCAAGTTTGGTTGGAACAAGCTAGAACTGGGGAAGGGAACGTGCGAGGAAATATCGCGCACCGAGTCAAAAGTGAAAAGAACAACCCAGCAGAGGGGAAACTTAAGGAAAACAGAAAGAAAAAAGGAAAGGAGGAGAAGAATTAATAGTATTTTTTCAGTGCACCATGTATCCCTCACCCTCCCTGTGGACCCAGGGCCTGCGCACATGTCAGCACACCACTGCGCATATGTTTCTACTATTACATGATAGGCTGTGGAGAAAATATAGGAAAACCGTATCTGTGTGTGCATTGGGAGGGGGCAGGGAGAGAAGGGGGTGGAGTAATACCGACAAAGCTGCCTTTCCAACAATGAGCTCCACCTTCGTCTAGTGTATCTGTACGCCTGAAGTTTTCCAGCCTTGGCTTGGGAGCCCCTCCCTGTCCCACCTCCTCCCTCGCTATTGGTTTTTTTTCTCTGACTGAACAATGACTGGATAACCTCAGAGTGAGCCAGAGACATCAGAGGCATTATCTCCTTTTTCTGTTTTAGATTGTGACAGCTGCCCTCCACCTGCCCAAATCTAAAAACTCATTTAAAGGAATATTCCTTCTATTTTGACAACATTTAACAAGATAAATGAGGCCTCATGGGTAATATCACCACATGTCACCGACCTGCATTAGTACCATCATTCATACCTCATTATACAGTACGATAACAGTGTGGTGAGGACAACCTGGTGATGTCATGACATGAAAGGCTGTCTGGTATGTCGTCCGCATGTCAGTCCTGTGACGCTGATGTTTGGCAGAGTGCTGTTCCAGCCGGGTTTTGTAAAGTAGGTTGTATGGTGGCACAAAGGAAAGGGGCTCACCAAGGTGCTGCTATGATGTCATCCCATGAGGTCACAAAATGACCTCATGAGATGATTTAATAGTTATATGGAGGCTTCCTGGTGGACCAGGGGTTCAAAAGCTTGCATGACATATACCATAATCGCCCCTTGTAATTGCATGTCACCCCCTCTCTCTCCATACATGCCGTCACCTCGCTAATGTCCCTCTACCTTCAAAACAAGGGCAAGTTATCTTACAGCAAATTAGGAACAGTGAGCATGTTCACCACAAATGGTTATTGTAGCATAATTCTAAAATGTAGTGTAGCAGTAGCACATGTAGAAAAGAGTCAGAAAGTCAGTGAACATACTTACATAAATACTCACACATACACTGATGGTGTTGGCCATGCAAGCTGCCAACTGCTCATCGGTTCAGGAGCTAATCCTCCTTCGGGAGCAATTTGAGGTTCAGCATCTTCCCCAAGTTCGCTTCGACATGCAGGAGCCAGAGATCGACCCACCAATCTTCTGTTTAGTGGATGACCCACTCTACCTCCTGAGCCACAGCCAGCCAACCAACAATATAATTTATTTTGTTGTAATGTGATTACTTCTATTGTTATACCGTCACATTATAACAATAGAAGACTTTCTAAGACTTTCTAACATGAAATGTTGTATGTTATAACAGGATAAATACTATATTGTTACTATGGCAGCAATCTGCTTCCATAGAGTTATGCAGCTGTCTATAGTTTGCTACCATTTGTCCCCAAAATCTAGCTCATAGCGGAGAAAGTAAGGCTTTAGCAGAAACCCTGCTGAGTGTATTAAATGGTGCATGTTTTCATTTGTGAGAGGACAGATGTGCCATTTCTTTTAAAAATGACATTATCTCACAGGTTAAACCATCATCTGGAGTCGTGTTTCTGGACACCTAGCAAACGATATTCACTGTCTGCAGTTTGGTGGTGGTTAAGGTAGTGTATTGTGTTTTTTTGGCCGGGCCGGGGTCTTCTTCACTGAAACAGCTGCAGCTGTGGACGATGCTATAAGAAGAAGAGAGAAGAAGAGACCAAAACAGTAAAGTTGTAGGCCATAAAACCAAAACATTGAGCTGAAAGATGCTAAAACGCTCCCTAGAATGTAGGGGAGTTATGTTATTTTATGTTATCTTATCTTATCTTATCTTATCTTATCTTATCTTAAATTATTAGCAGCCGCTGAACTGAGAATGTACATCCTTTACATCCTTTACAGTTTGAATACCCCAGATGCATTGGAGAGGAAATACTTCGTTACATCCATTTGTGGCTGATGAGCCTGTCAAACAAACTGTGTGTGGGACTGAATGTATATGAAAGAGAGAAACAAAAGAGACAGAAAGCAAGAGAGAGAGAGAGGCAAAGAAATTCCTCGGTCAATGAGTTTATGTTGCCACATTTTAGTATTAGTGTTGAAATGTACATATTTATGTGAATCCATAAGCAAAAAGAGCATTTGTCTGTATGCCTGTGCTTTCAAAATCCATGGGCTATAAACATACCAAGCATTTCTGTGTGTGTTTGTGTGTGTATATTTGGAGATGGGGGTGGGTGGGTAAAGTGACAGACAGACAGTAAAAGGAGAGAAAGGTTATGTGTGTCCCATGTCAACAGACTTTAAATTTAGCTAGAGCTTTGTATATATAGGCAGCCCATCCTTAATAAATCTGAGCTGTCCCTCCTAACCTCCCTTTATCTATCTCTGTCTTTCATCAAAGAACCGGCATGCACAGGTTGCACTCAGTGTTATTGTGCAGTTCATAAGGTATACATGCCTTGTCTGATTTGTGATTTTTCTTACCACAGATGTTTTGACTGTACGGTCTCTGCGTGGTGATGAGCTTTCTTTATCAGTTAGATATGCTCTTGTTACATGTGTTGCCAAAGGGTGTGGAGGAGGTGGAAGGTTTGGCCTTGTACCCAAACAGGGCACCCAATTTTCATCCAATAGGCCCCTACCGTAATGTCTCTGTGTCTGTTAATAAAATAATCTATCTAGCTAAAAATCTACGGCCACGCTAGTAACTCCTCTCTGAGACCGTACTTAGGCACCGTGGTGCTATAAGCTGAATGCTAACAACAGGATGCTAACACGCAAAAGCACGCAATGTTAACATGCTGATGTTAAGCAGCACCCTAGTTAGTGTTAGCATGCTAACATTTCTAGTTAGCACTAAACAATACAGCTAAACCTGATAGAAATATCACCCATGTTGCAGGTTTTTTGGTCATAAAGTCAAAATCAAATGTTGACATTAACTGTGGTGCTAAAGTACGGGTAATTCATTCAACAGCCGTAAAGACATTTCACTGAAAAATAAAAATGATGACCTCATGGTGACGCTAGAGGAAACGTCAGGGACAGGGATAACCAAAGTCGACTAGAGACTAAAGTAGACTTCATCCTTGTGGAAGCATGAATGCTTGTACAAAATGTCATGGCAATTCATCCAGCAGCTGGGTCAAAGTGCTGGGTTGACTGACCAACACAACCATTTGTCCAGAGCCATGCTGCTAGTGTTAAAGACAATTAAAGAATCCAGAGTGTGAGAGTGAGCCCATGTCGCCTGTTGCTGACAAAGGGTGGGAGCAGAATTAGCACACCAATTTCACAGCAGTTTTACATGGCATGTCCAGTCCTGTAAGTACATCAAGTCCTCAGTGTGAAAAAAAGTGCAGTCACAGTACACACACAGCTATACGGCCTCCTAAAACATACAAACTAAACAGAACTGTGTAGAAATCAGCAAAATCTGTTTAAATATCATTAAAATAAACAGCTCATTGTACCAGAGGCCATGTGATGCAGCAGGGCAACCTTGTGGGTGTCTTTACACCAAAATACATCAATGTGTATCCATGATTCTGTTCTTCAAACGATCCAGTTAATTAATTCAGTACCAGTTGATATAGTCCACGCTTCCAAAGCCTGCAAACTTGTCAAAACTCAGTATGAAGCTGGCACGCAACCACATGCAACAAAGCCAGAGTCTGAGTAAGTGTAAAAAACCTGCCTACATGATGCTGTGTCCGGTGTGTTTCAGCCAAAAGGTGATTTAAGCGGTGGTGAATCGGACAGTACAGACTGACCACAGCACTGTGACTCCACCAAAAACACAGCTGCATAGATATAGGAAAGACACACAGCTGTTTTTCATAATGTACGTGAAGTGAATATATTCACTGATCTTTTCGGTGGACCTTGAAGCAGTTGAATTACATTGTTACACTCACTCTATATGGCTGTAATGTAATTGGAATATTGACTTGCTAGAATGCCAAGAGTTAAATAGAAGGGTAAATACCACTGATATATATACATTAACATGTCAATCAGATGTTTTTTTTTTACATTTAGACAGAGGACGGCTAGTTGTTTCCCTGTTTCCAGTCTTTGTTCTAAGCTAAGCTAAAAAAAACTGCTAGTGGCAGCTTAATATTTAGAGTAAATATCAATCCTCTTGTGTACCTCCAGGCAAGACAGTGATTCTACAATGTTTTTTTTTTTTTTTTAGGTTTTTAGGTTTCTCCTAGGGTGGACAAAACATCCACCTCTCTGTGTTCTCTTTTGAGTTGAGCTGACCCCATTTCTTCTAAAATGAAAGTTTAGCCACACCTCAGTCTTTCTAAAGAAACAAAATTTGGCTCTGTGCTTGCCGTTGGGAGCTACTTCCATCTTACAAGTAGCTCAAGTAAAATGATGAACACTAGCATGCAAAGTCAGGTGGATCCAATCACTAAAAGGAGAAAAAAGATGGCCTTCCACACCACGGCTGCCACTGGTGTTCTACATTACATGCATCCTGCTGCTAGCGTATCATTCTGGCGTTAACCCTAACACCACTCATGAGAGATAAAAATGCAGATGTATCTCAAAAGAAAACACCCAGCCCCTTGAGCTACAGCAAAGAGTATTTTGATCCTGCATTCATATACTGTTACAAGAATCAGATTTATGTCAAGAAATCCTTTCACTGAAAACCAGTCAAGTAGAAAAAGCCCAAAAAATGAGTGGTTAAGAGATGTTGTGATGCCAAACATATGGTTTTCTTTATAAAAATGTTGGACCTGGAGAAAAAGAAAAAGCCAGTTGGCCATTGCTTTGTAATTCCTTGCAGCTCTTAATGACACTATCTTGATGCCTTTATTGATTTTCAGCTACGCGTGCTCTATCTCCCGCTGCGCCCATCTGCTTGAAGCTGATGTGGGTTTGCTTGAGTATTGCTTTCACGTAAGTAGAAACAGTTCAAAAGACTATTTAAGAGCTTTTGCACACCTCTTCAAATCAGCACGATTGAAGTGGCAATTGACCCATCGGTTTGTGTTCCCGTCAAGAGAACACCAAATGATGCCATATCCTGTGGAAGAATTGGGTTGCATTCCTCCACTAGAGGTCCAGATGGTCTCAGAATCAATGCCAGCGTGTGCTGCAGATTTCTGGCAGTCGCTGTGGCTCACAGTCTTATTAGCACACTTTTCATTTTGTGGCTCTGTGACTTTTGATGGCTACCTGCCTGTGTTTAGACAATGTGATGGAATATAGTTCACTGAGTTCAAGCCGAGTTCAAAATTGCATCACCATTGTTGAGTTTGGTTCCAGAAAAAAATGCCCAGTTCTCAAAATTTCTTGGGTTTATTTCTGGAGTCAGTCAATGTAAGAAGTTTCAATGTACCACATAAGACTGTGTAGATTTTGAGTATTGCAACCAGGAATATTGCAGTACTTGTAACCGTACTACAGCACAACTTGTGTCCAACTAGAATAATGAATTCAAACCTTTATTCTTTATGTCAACCAAATGTTTCTGAGAATTTACTGAAGATATAAGACTTTCTGAAAAAGAACAAAGGGGACTCTGGGGAAAAAAACAGGAAAAGCAAGCAGACTTTGGCGTTCAGCACAACAAAACTGGGCTCCCCTTCTTTGAAGATTACTTTTGCATGGATGAGCAAACCAGCACCACAAGCTGCACTCCCACCTGCCTGAGTGGGAATCCTAATTTGAATTTCTTCAGAACAGTCATTATCATCCAGCCCACAAACTGATATGCGATGCAGGTGGATGTCTGCAAAGCTGTGGCGAGCGCCACAGGAACACTTCCTGTTCTTTGTCTTTTGTTTACCCTCAAACGCTTAGACTTTTCTTTTTGTAATCACTTACAGACGTCTTGTTTCATGGGAGGCCAGTTGCAGAGCTTTGTCATATTTTCTAAGAACAAACTAAATTGGTCTGATGGGACAATTAGAACAGATATAGCATCCAAAGGGCACACGCTAAGGTTGACCAGTCCCTCAAGTCCACATCTGTTGACCTGGACAATAAATTAAAGGTTGAAGGAAAAAAAGGTCAAGTCCACTCTAATCAGAAAATGTCTTTTTTTTTTTTAAACATAAGAGCAGCATTACTTTCTAGAAACAATGTGGTTACTCATGATAATAAACAGACACTGCGGTGGACAGTTTTCAATACCTCTACTTTCTTCCAAAGAAATAATACTTTGAAACGAACTTCAATTCACCTCCTTTGGATTGTGGTGGGAGCAGGAGAAGTTTAAGGGAAGAATATCTCAAAACCACAAACTGAAACTTTCTGTATAGCACATACATTCAATGCTTCAGTGTTTTTAAATTCTAGTTTTCAGCAATATCTGAACATGTAGGGATGTCATGGTGAAGACGTTCACCTACAACAGTGCTGTCTTATTATAATTTCTGGATAATATTTCATCTTACTCCAATGTTTTATCCCAGTACGTGTTTGTACTAATCACCGGAGCAATTTCTCCTCCTGCCTCCTGGACCAGTTTTTCACCAACCTTCTACTGAATAACAATGCGCTAACGATGACGCGCATTCCACCAAACATTGACATTGGACGCCACTGCTGTGCCAAACTGTGATAGTTTGTCAGCGTTTTATACTAAAAGACTGCTGCAGTTTCTGGTCACGAGCTCTAATTTGGTACTGTAATCCTTTAGAAAGTAAACTTTTAGATCCGATCGTAGTGCAGTTTTGATTGACTGTGATTCTGTGAATAGTTGAGAGAATCCTTCTACCGTGTTGTGTCTCTTCAGCTGCTCTGGGACACCTTTTTTCCTCTTAAAAAAAGACTTAACATGATGATTATGAAGGTGGCTTGCCGTCAACTGCAGTTAGCTTATCAGTAGCGCAGTATTTGATTATCGTGGTTATTGCAACAGCCTACTATACACATATGATATAGTCCAGGTTAGGAAAGAATCGTGTCAGGCAAATTAAAAACTTTGTACCATTACAGTAAGTTTACAGTTCACTTCACCAAAGACAAGACTACTTTCCGTGTTTATACTTAAATGTAGGCACTGGTCATGAATCATAGGCTGATTTATACATGAAATGACAGATCATCTTCATCCTCTCGAAGGACCCTGTATTTCTCTTTTTTATGCTTCTCTAATCTGGTCGTGCCACAGACGATTGATGAAAATGTTGGTGAGGACAGTTCCTTTGCTGGGTTGAGCCTGGGCACGCTGGAGGTAGTGGCGGAGAAAAGGATGTCAGCAAAACTACGTGCCATATTAAACTCAGTGACCTCCTCCCTTCATGCCATGCTGTCAGTGTAATAAAGCTCTTTCGCTTACCAGTTAATTCCACTGAGGTGTGCCAAGGAGCACTTGAGACACTGATTTATCTGTCTGTCTCTCAATCTATCTATCAACAAGCATGCTTATTTTGAGAGGCATTTTATTTCAGCTCTAACTACTAACTGTTGTCTCTTCCCACTGAATCACTCATTGCCCTTTAATCTTCGGATACTGCACGTTTCATACTTCCGTTTGAGTCATCTGTAAGTCATTTTGACAGTATTCTTCATGACGTTGTGCATCAATTCCTTTACCCTTTGTCCAAAATCTCTCCAGTGTGTTCCGATGTCACATCAAGTCCCCTCAACTCCCCTCAGAACACTTGAAGGCGCAGACGCCAAACTACAACTAAAACTGACCGCAGAAAATGTTAAGTCATCTTGTTTAATTCACTTAGCTCATTATTTCTTCCCTTGTTCTGTCTGAATGCAGAGAGAAAGACACACACTTTGCCTGCCACAGATTTTTAATGACTTTTCTGAGTGCACGTTTTTCTCAGTGGGTTGTATAGCTTAATAACTGCCAGCAGCTCCCAGTTGAGAAGACAAACCTCCATGGTCCCTTCCCTCCCTCTGTCTCTCTCTCTCTTCCCCCTTCTTCCCACTGGCCTCCCTCCCTTCCTTGTAATTTTCTGGAGATTCTGGAAAGTGCTACCTCACCCTTTCTATAAATCCCCCCCCCCCCTTAAACGGGGCAATACTTTATGTGTGACTCGCTGAAATGTTTCCACCACTGCTAAAACTGGATTGTTAAAGACCCTGTTCATTTGTTCACTTACAGTACAATACACTTTTTCTATGCTTTGGTAGAGTCATTACGACTGTCATGTTTTATTTTGAGAGAAAGTGGCTGACTTCAGAGTTATGGCCTCAGGGGAAACCAGAGAGAAAATCAATTAGAGCATCCAGGTATGAGTCTCGTCTTTGCATCTGATGAAAAGCACAATCTCCCTTTCATACACGCACATATACGCACACACATCCAACATCTGCTTGGAATGTGGTGGGGGCCAGCGGTCCAAAGAGGATGGAAAATGGCGTGAGGGAAGGCAAGGGAGGGAGAGGAAAGGGAGAAGGGTGGGGGGCTGTACGAAGGGGAAGGAGATCAGTGGAAGGAATATGAATGGAAGGGGGGGGGGGGGGAATCGCAGAATGATGGGCACAGAGACTATAAACCCGGAGATGATGGTCTAAAAACAGAAGATCTGGAGTAAGCCTCATCAGATCCCTGCACACATGCCCTGAGAGTGCAGCACGCATCACTAGCACACACATCAAAGAGCAGAGCTCAGGCAGGCCAGGAACCGTCTAGACACGCTCTTCCCATCAGACCATCCAGTCCCCCTCTGCTCATTTTGGCCTCTCTCCACCGCTCTTAGTTTGTTTTTTCCAGCTCTGTGTCCCCCCCTTTGGACTGTGTCACTGCTTTTATACAGTAACAGATCTTAATTATATTTATGAGCTTTCTTTGTGCTCACACGCCTGAACTGGTGAAGAAACAAGACTCTACAGCCACGCTAGCGTCTTTGTGAGGTTGTCCTTAGGCACACCCAAGCTTTCAACTAAATACTAAATGCTGATTTTAAGCAGGGTTAATGTTCACCTTGTACACCATCTTAGCTTAGGGTGTTTGTATATTTAGACTTCCTAATCTGCACTAAACACAAAGAAAAACCGAGGCTGGTGGGAATGTTATTAGTTTTGCAGATATTTGGTCATAACCCAAGTTGACCGAATTTAAATTTGGACTCCTGAGGGGATCGTGAATGTCTGTACCAAATTTCATATCAGTTCATCCAATTATTGTCAAGATATTTGACTCAAAATCACAAATGTCAACCTGGTAGTGATGCTAATGGGGTCACCATGGTCAGGGATGCATCTTCTGGTGAACATGAATGACTAAATTTGCCAGTTCATCTTGTGATATTTCACAGGATGTGAAACCTTTGCTGATGGAATTAGAGGAAAATTCAGGTGGTCACCAAAGCCATTATGATTCATCATCAGGGGACCATTAATGTAAAAACTGTGCCAATACATCTTGTAGATGTACAGATACATAGTTGGATAAGAACACTGGATTGTAAAGTTTTAAACCATGATAGTTATATTTGTAAAACATATTCAGGGCCTATTTGTGATGTCATGTCATGTCTGGGGACCATGAATGTCATGGCAATTCATTCAATAGGTGTTGAGATATTTACGTCTGGACCAAAATGGTGGACTGACCAACCAATTGCCAGTTGCCAAGTGACACATTGCCAGATCTAGAGCTGCAAGTACAGTATAGCTAAAAAAATATATAGATTAAAACAGTTAAAATTAAAACATTGGATCAAGGCAGGATAGAGGACGTTAGAATTAGAAAAAGGAAAGAGAGAGGAAGGAATGAAATTTACACAGAGCGAATGAGTAGCTCTCAGTAAGTAGTGGGAAAGTCCCCCTTCCCTCCCTCCCTTCATATCCTCCTCCTCTCTCCCTCCCTCCCTCACCACGGGTCCCAGTCCTCAGGGACAAGGTCTGAATGGGAGCACTGGACTGAATCAAGGTTAGACATTGAGCAGTCAGCAGACAGTAGGCACAATCTTCCACTGAACACCACAGAAATTCTTCCGGATGATTTCGTCTCCATGGAGTGCCCATGAGTATTTCAACATTGACAGTTTATGTCTTGTTTATGGAGTAAATTACTTAATTCTGTCTGTTGTAGTCTGGGGCTGTATTACAGGAAAATCTTTGCAGACATTTTTTTGTCCATTCAGAGGTTTGTAGTCTGGGCGTGTTTGAGTGTGTCATCAGCCACATTAAACGTGCAGAACACTGGGATTTCTGACGTATTTTGCCCCCCTAGTACCACTATTTCTTCCGACCGTCATGACCTGTGGCTGTCTGCATATTTTCAACATTGTCTGTACCCATCTGTGTTTTAACTAAGGCGGCAAAACAGTTGTAAACCATATGGGCATTCCCACCGAACATCGTTCATCTTCACTAAATTTGTCCCCTTACGACCCCCCAAAACTCTCTACCACCTTCTCTCCCCTGTATCCCTTTCCAACTGTGCAGTCACCAGCGGCCATCTGGATATCAAATGCAGACCATTACATGGTAACAGCTTCAGCTTTTATGATCTCACAGAAAGAAGTGGCAAGTAGCAGCCATTAAACGACAGACATATAAGGTGTGGCATTACAGTAACAGGCGTGCGATGAATGGGGCAAATTGTGCCCCCGTGGTCCTTTCATTTGAGCTCTGATAAAAGTGTTGATTTTTTTGAGGCATGCTATAGCAATAAATTCACAATACAAAGTTACAACTGTGCTGTGCGTTCCCCTTTTCCAGACATTGTGTTTATCAAAACCAATGAGCACTTTGGCACGAGTTGCAGTGTTAAGATTTTCCACAGGAGTGCTGCCAAACCCCAATGAGATGTTTGTGATGAATCGTGTTAGATGGAAAGAGTATTAAACAAGGCTGAGCATGGAGATTACCAGTAAAATGATGAGAAATGGAACATTTGTGTGCACGTTTGCATTGTATATGGGTCTGTGGTTTGTGTGTGTGTGTGCATGCTGCAATTCTCATAGGAGCAGGAAGCTTATATAAACATCACGGGAAATCCATAACTCTTAAGCCCTTCTATTTAATGTGCTCATGCATACAATAAACATGTGACTTTTTTTTTTTTTTAAACTATGAGAAACTATGAGGACTGAGGTGAGACAGATTCATGCTTCAGGCTTAAACACCACAGGGAAATAGTTTAAATATCTGAGATGGGTGCTCTTGGAATTCAGAAAGACCCATTAACTTCAGCAGCACGTAACCGTCTTACATAGGGTGGGTCTTTTTTTGAGTGTGTGTGTGTGTGTGTGAGAACATCTGCTGGGCAGATCTGATATGGGATTAATAAGAGAGGGAGGCTAGTGACCATCAGCCCTCGATTTCTGTGACCTTCGTACCTCTGGGATGATTCCTACAGTTGATTGTTATGATCGAAGGGAAAAGTTTTAAATACTAGGCTCTTTCATAGACAAGAATATCTCCTGGTGAGAGAGGCAAAAAGACTAGTGTCTCTTTTCTATGAGGCGATTGTTTTGTTTCTGTATGACTTCGAATCCAAACCCTCAGATTGGATTTTAGTTAGAGAGGTAACTGAGCCAATGGCATCATGACCAGTTAAAGGGAAAAAAAAGATGACCACAGTCTGTTTGACTCAGCACATCTCACTGTTTACAGCATTTCCTGAATGTCTCATAATGCTCTATACATAGAAAATCTGATGAAACTGAGTAAAAGTTCAAACAAGAGAGGACTGGAATAGCGACATTATTCAGATAAGAAAACTAAACACAAAGTACAACTGAGGCTGATGGGAATGCCATTAATTATGCAGATATTTGGACACAAATAAAGATGGTGCTCAGGATCACCTAAGCTATTTCAAATCATCCTGAGAAGGATGTGGTTGTCCTTTTTGCCATTGTTGTGGAGGCGTTTCACTCAAAACCACAAACATCAGCCTCGTGGTAATGTGAGAGGAAATAGTCAGGGGATCACTACAGTTGAGAAAATACAGCACATCTTCCTGGGACCATGAAAGTCTGTTGTGTCAATCCATCCAGAGATATTTCTCTAGATGACGATATAAACTGAGAATTTTAACATGATTGTGGTGCTCAAGAAGTTAGGATTCATCCTCTGCCGACAGTTCATGGCAATCCATCTATCTAGTAAGTTTCAAAGTGAGGACAGGGGACTCATCTGGGAACAATGCTCTGTACAAATGTCACCACATATTCTCTGGCATAAATCATTACAATATTCCTTTTACTACTTTGATAAAAGTTAAGACAGAATGAATGATATTAAAACTATGATGAAGGGTCCACTTCAACTACCATCTGCACTCTTTATTAAGAATACGCTCCAACCACAAAGTCTGCAGCAATTAGGCATTGTGGCACATACTGATATCAAATTTGATTTGAATGTCCGCACAAAAGTTCATGGCAATCCATCCGATAGCAATTGAGATCGTTCAGTTTGGAACAAAGTGGTGGACTGATGACTCATGTTGCCATCGCTACAGCCGCAGCAGCCAAAAGGCTTGAGCATTTTAAAAAAGGGTTTCAATAAGTGGCTTTTACCGCAGCCTTTTTCCTTCCAATCTTGCATTTATGAGCAATTCTGACTGTTCCTGCTTTATCATCTGGCAAGCCATTGGGAAGAATCTCTCAGAACATCCAAAACTCATCAAAGCTACAACAAACCAACAGAAACGATAAAGAGATACGATGAAAAAGATTTGATCCAGATTTTGGGCATCCCCATGCTACCCCCAGTGACATCGCTAATGTTTCAGCCCCACCACTTCAGACATGAATTGTGGGCATTTTGCTCTGAACCGGGCCACACCCACAGAGGCTCCAGCTGGCCTGTGCTCTATCTCCACTGTTAAACTCAGTTTCTATCGTGGAGTCTCTGATTAGCATATCCTGCTGGCTCTTAATTATTACAGCCTGTATGTGATGTTTAATTTATGACATCAGCTCTCCAAAGAGTACAAAAAAATAACAAGAGTGTGGGACAGAGAACAGCAGGAGCAATGTGAGCCAAGAACAGAGGCTGCATGCCACATGTGAGACCAAGGTAGTGTATTTGAGTGGTTGGTTGCCTGCAGAGTTGAGCTTACATTCAGGCCAGGGGCGAGGAGCGGTCCAAGCTGTTTCTCAGCTGCTGTAAAGTCATTGGGGTCATCCAGTTTCATAGAAGTGATGCAAAACACCTCTTTGGTACAGTTGCAGGTACACACATGACATGAACCTTTCTGGTTTGATATGTTTTAAATAAATATGTTATTTTATATTGGTCCCACATGGGCTTGCATGCACAGTATATGACACCAAATATATAACAGTGGTGAAACAAGTCTTGGAACATAACTTCTTACATGAAACACTGCACTGCAACCAAAGAACATTGTCTCCTCTCATGAGCTCTACAAATACATTCGACCACAAAAAGACTCTTTTATAAGCGACCATTGAGAAGAAATCAGCAGAAGAAAATTCACTGAAAAAGTGAAAGCTTAAGGGCTAATCTTTTTTATCGTCATATAATGAGAAAAACATTTCAGAAAATATGAGTAAATATGAAACATCCAGAAAATTCTGGACTTTTTCAAATGAATTGGCCTCCTCACAAAAAAATGTTTATTGATCTGGTAAAAATCAGATTTGAAAATCCAATAGAAAACAAACTTTCTATTGTGGTGTAACCGTTTATACTTTTTTAAACATACAAAATCAGCAGCTGATTTGTGTTTTCTTCCCACTTTTCTCTTCTCTTTGATCAAAACCATTTTGTAACTTGTCTTCACAAGTGGCTTTAATTCACTGTAAACTGTGTGCAGTGCTTTTCTCCAGCAGGAAACACGACTTTTTTATGAATGTGAATCCACATAAAATCTAATGAAAATAATTTTGAATAAACAAATCCTGAAAGAAATTTGAAAACATGAAACTTCTTTTTCTTCTTCATAGTGGATGCATCTGATGATTTTGGAGTTAACATTTGATCAGGGCTGCACATTATCATTATCAAAAACTGTTTTCTCAATAGCTCCAGAAAATAATCAACAGATTTTTATGTGAAATCACCGTGACCCAGTCAGTCTTCCCTGTGGACTCTTCGAGGGAACTGTCCTCTGGAAAACAGACTCCGTCTGGACAGTGAGAGCCCAGTAAGTCCTTCAGTTTAGTGATGCTAATGTGAAGTGAACAAAACATTTGAACCCACAATGTCTTCATCTCTTTCCACTTTGCACAGTGGGTCAAGATCTCCCTCACAACACAGTGTTACAGCTTCCACAAGATTGTAAACCCGGAATGCTTTGTTGGCAGTGCCATTTTTTGAAATCTGGACTTTATGTTTCATGGGGTGAGGGGGTTGGAATCAAACTCAGACTGCTGTGGTAAGTACACAGACAGTATAAATAATGAATGTTGTATCCCTGACAGCACCCTTAGGTTTCTGAAGAGAACTCAAAGTGTGATGGCTCTGCCCACCGTCATTTTAGCGATCCTGCCACCACCCCCTCCCAGCTCATCTTAAAACTTGTCAAACACTTGTCAATCAAAGCAGCCACGTTGTTAAGTAGAGCCTTAATATAATTTGAACGGTTGAGTTATATAGAAATACAAGTACAGTTGTCATGAATGGGGAAATTAGCTATAGAGACCAAAACTATTTTCTGTATCAGGCTGTAAACATATTTATTTCTTCTGTGAAGTTGGACATTTTAACATGGGGACTTATGGAGACTCGTTTTGTAGCCAGCCTCAAGTGGCCATTTGAGGAATTGCAGTTTTTGACACTTCCACATTGGCTTCACCTGACTAAACCTTTGTACATGGGACGCATGCTCCATCAGGTGAGCTACCAGGGATGGGGCAAGTGTGTGTGTGAAGCTAACATATTCTATAAGGTAGAAAAGGTAAGCATAAAGAATGTAGCAATGACGTAACATTTTGTTCTTTAAAAGTTTGTAATTTTAAGTTTATGCCATGAAGATTTTCTCCATAGAGATTTCACTCCTGACTCACAGTTAGTCCAAACATGCAGGCCACAGGACCCCTGCCAAAGGGGGATTTGCACTCAATTGATAAGTGGCAGCTGGTGAGTTCATGACAACGTGTCAAGTGTGTAGTGTGTATGTGTGGCGTGGAGATGGTGTTTGTGCTCATTAACGTTTGCGACAGTGTGTGCGTATCCATGCTTTTATGGTCTAATCTGATGTATTACTCTCTTGTGAGCAGCTGCTGAACACTTTCACATGTGCACAGGTTTTATGCACTCATGATAATATTTATATGAGCTCAGTTCCAACTGCAGGCCAATGGAAACTCTCTGTCCTAAGCACTCATATCATCATCATCAAAACAAACATTGAAAGAAGTGTGAGTTTATTTTTGTCTGTGTAGGTGCTTTTTTACCCCTTCAATAGGTAAGCAGCCATTAAAACTGTCTGTCTGCAAGGAAACAGAAAGAACTGTTTTATCTTAATTCCTATTTCCCCTCTCATTTATTTAATTACAAAATAAATATTTTGAAATGCAGTAAATGCTCCATAATTATATAGTAACATAAAGAAGAAGCGTCCTATCTTAATTGTGCTTCTTTTCATTTAATCTTACAGACTTTAGCTGACAAAAGCATCTAGGTGTGGTTTGTCTGTTGACTTGGTTGTGACTGACAAGCCAGTCCTAACGTAACCACACACAGCAGAATGATTGTTTGGGAACTTTACTTTGAAAGGAAGCAGAAAGCAGAGACGAGTTGCGCACACTTATATGCCAAGTTAATGCTATGACATGTTTATGGATCCACTGCGGTAATAGGTTTGTCTTCATTCACAGACAAACTGGGTCCAAAATATTGAGGCCTGGAAGAAGACAATACAGAGTAAATGTTGCGGACAGTTAAAACTGGTTTCATGTTTTATTGTGGCTGAAAATGTTTCTGTTAATTTTTGTTTGACTTCCTACAACGAGCAGCCAAGTCTCCAACCACAGTGTCGCCTGCGTCATGGTTGACTCGACGTGACTGTGCACAGTGACGTGATACACTGGCCCCCATTTTGGGGGGTTTTTAAAAGTCTGTGATGTCAGGAAAAACTTGAATATGTTTTATTCATTAAGTCAGTCGCTGTGGCCAAGTTGTCCTTTCCATTTAATAAAAGGCTCAAATTACAGTGGAAATGTACTTCCACGGGGCGGAGATCCTGAAACTGTGTGTGTTGCCCACACAATGGCTGATGGCTTGTTTGAGAGGCAACAGGCCCCATAAAAGATGACCCTGACCCTAAGCTGTTGGTATTGAATGCAGGAATGATTTCTGCATCCTGCAAACAGAGAATGTGGAAGGCTTGTGAACTAATGACATATTGGTATGCCATGTTATGTAATGCCTCACAAGTTGCTAGCAGTACTTTGTAATCAACGCAGGCGTTTATGGGGAGCCACTGGAGAGAGGCCCGAGCAGAGGTTAAATGTTCTTTTTTAATTAGCAGTCTACTGTGTCATCCAATGATACAACGGAAATACATTAAAACTTGTTGACATTGGTTTGGTTACCACCTTTGGTTAGAGAGTTTGTATGCCATAATTCATTAATTCCAGCTAAAGGTTGATGGAAATGCCATTACTTTTGCATGTATTTAGTCATAAACAAAGTTTTGGAAATACTAAATGATGGTACTATGGAAGGTTTAAGGAATGACCAAAGTTATAACAATTCATCCTGTGGGGCACATGGCTCTGGATAATCTAATCAAGCAGGAAGATGTTTGATGGAAATCGGAGGGGATCGTAAGTGGACCTAAAAGAATATAATGACTTCTGGTGATTTTCATGAGCTCTCTTCATCATGCTGATATCAATAAATATCTGAGGTTTTTCAGTGCAGCGCCGAGCTCTGGGGCAAAATTATAGGGGGTCACAGGCAGTAAAAAAGACTTTAGGTGTGCTGCCAGGCCGTAACCTTTTTGAGTGGAATAGAATGGAAAAAGGTCTGAAGAAATGAGCGTAATAGAAACTGGTCTACATTTTTCAGATTCTCCAGGGCTGACTTTGGCCTTCTCCAACTTATTTCCACTTTTAAAATGTAGGCACAAGATTTGAGTTCCACAAACAGCTTAGAGTCTGAGTCAAATTAAAGACTGTTTACTTGTTCAGGTGAGCACACATTTTAATCATTTTTATGAATAAACGGGTGTATTCTTAACTCGGAAATCACTGTTCTGCCTTTACAAAAGTAAATACAGTAATAAATACATAAACATAAAGATAAATTCAACAAATTCATACTATTGCACCTGCAATACAGTGAACTCCAGTCCAGACCTCAGTGGACACACACTTGCAATTTGTTTGTGCAATGTCTCCCCTCAGACCTTTTGCAATTACGCGATGAGTCGCCTTCAGCAGTGAAGGAAGAACATAACGAATGGGTCTTGTTAAAACACAGGGGTATGAACTGCCTTCCATAATTACAGTTACCACTACAAACAGCCGACAGGGCGGAGCTGGGCTCGCAGGGGTGGGGAAGGAGACATGGTTAGTTAATTCCTTATACAACAGGCGACAACTGTGGCACTTTTATTCATTCTGCTTTGGTCCATGGATTTAATTTAAGGGAGTGTTAGGTCTCTTCATTGGAGAGGACAAGAAGATACCCAACCCAAATCTGAACAGACAATACGTGACACAGCAGGTTAAGAAAAGGAAAAAAAAGTCTTATCTTCGAAATGCACTGCAGTGGTTAAACCTTTGCAAATATATGTGAGATTTATCCTATTTACATTGTTATAATAAGCATAATTGAGTCTTTCATTGGCTTCATTGTGGCGCATTCATGATACTAGACAAGCCTAAACTAATTAACATCTACATCAAAGCCAGCGTAATGACTCAGTGTAATTTGTTCAAGTGTTCCCCGCACTCTTTAGAAGAATAAACATGTATAGGCTTGCTCTTTTTTTCTCATCATTTTCTTCTTTTGGCAGCACTATTACATCTCTTCATCCTTATGAACTCCATGTGTCAGCACTCAGGGCTTTACCCATGTAGTTAACGGCATTAGAATTTTACTTTTACTGCTAAATAAACATTAAACAAAACCTGGTGGTGCCCAACAAAGTAGGAAACCACCTGATGCTTACGTTACGGAAAACTCTCAAATTAATTGACGGACCAGTTGTGTTTTAGAGTGACGATGGCGGTGCAGATTCCATTTGATGGCTGTCAAATTTGAAACACTTTGGTGAAAATGATGGAACATAGGGAATATTGTATTTTATTCACATATAACTTACAACACCTGCTCTATAATTGCAACCATTCATAGAATATGGAGAACATTTTCAATGGAAGGAAAAAAAGATGGCTGTCTTTGGGATGTTACTACATCCTGTGAAGATGGATGCCATGATGGAGTACATGTGACAATACAGTGTTGTTTTCTTGCAGCACCCTTTGTTACTAAGAACATAATCTGCGCCAAAGACATTGAAAGAAAACATCAAATTGATCCAATAATAAAATGTGTAACCGGAACTACCTTAACAATGAGAAATAACTGGTTGGACGATAGCATCACTGAGTTCTCAGAAGCTAACACTTTCGAAGAGTGTAAGCAGATGTTCTGCATTTCTTGAATAGCACAAGTTGGATCAAGCTCAGTATTGTTAAAACAGGAAGAAGGCTGCAGCCTTACTGTAGTCAAGGATCATGGAGAGCACAACAATTTGCCACATGGGTTATAAACTTAACTCCTTGTTGCTCTCTAACAAAGTCAGGATCAGAGCAACAGTTCCCCAACGATAATGCCGTCTCATCCTTCACCTGCCTCACACTCTTTGGTAGATTTATGCAGGACATACTGTACAAGGCCGTACATGCATGGTTGTCTTACTGTCTTCAATATACTTAATTCTCTGTGATTGATTTATGCCTGGCATCAATATTTTTGGCCTGTGTCTTTGTACACGATGAATCTTTTCCAATACAACATGCCGAAGAAAAGATGAGCCGCAGGTGCGAGCATGAGCAGACAGGTGAGACTGACTCATTGAAAACCAGTGTGTTTTTTTAGTCATCATCCCACGTGTACGTGTACTCTGAAGTATTTCTTTCTTTCTAGACTTAACAGTCAAGTCTCATAATGCTCCACAATTTCCCCACAGTATGTTTATGGAGGTTTGCCATCATAAAATCTGGCATGAGTCACACATTGTGGAATGGAAAATATGGTGTCCTGCCATGGTGCCTCATGCTAAACAGGCTTTAACAATGCATAACAACAAATGTGTGCATTTGACAGACGCTGCATTGAGGTCCACTGCTTTCTTCAAGATTATACGACACTACAAAAACATTTATTTTTAAATATTTTGCAACATTTTGTTTGCAAAGTCTTGATAAATGAAAACGCCTGTTTTAGATAGCTGTCTGAAATAAATGCACCTTACTTTTGGTCTGAAAAATATAACTAACATCTGATTCACACTGCACTTTTCCTTTTTGAGTCAGCTCCTGCGTCCCACTCTTCTGATAATGCACTTGCTTCCTTTGTATCCAGGATTTGCTTTCGCGCCAGAAAGAGAGCACAAAGAGAACGAAACAAGCAAGCTCACACTGTGCAACGGAATTTCAAATACACACTCCTTTTGTCACTCCCAGATTCTTGATCTGCAGTGCAACATCCTACATTGCATAAAAAAAAAAAAAAAAAAAAAAAAAAAAAAATCTAATCTGTATTTGGAGCTGCCAGGAACTGCTCAGTGCCAGGATCCACAATTTATCTGGTCTTTTGGTGTACTGTGTTTGAGTTTCCTGCTTCTGGCTCTTTAAGAATCTATCATTAAAGTGAAACCACAGAATCAACTCCATTCTGTAATTCGTCTCTATCACATCACTGGAGAGAGATGTTTTGATGTAGGGTCTGTGAAAAATTATTGGGTGTCTGGCAAATGACTGAAAAGATCTAAAAGTCAGGTTTAAACATGTGTAATTCAGCTTGTTCAAAGTTTACGAGTTCTTGACAAATGAAATGTTTTGCTTTACAGGAAACCTGCGGAGGAAGAAGACGAGCAGATGCAATCTCTATTTTCATTTAAAGTGTTGCCCATGAAGATAAAATTCCTCCATACATTTTAAGATGCTATTATCAGATTAAAAACTGCGTATTTGTAAAAACACGAAGACAAAGTTATGGCATCAACCCAGTATTCAAAGAATGCGTCCTGTATGATTGTGTCTGCCCTTGTATGACTCTCTTGGATTGGATTGCACTGTTTTTTCCACCAATAAAGTCAGTCATCGGGTTTTAGTTAACTACCAGCTGCTTTCAAAGAATTGGTTTACGAAATCAAGACACACAAGTTAAGAAATTTCTCTGCCAGTAAAGAATAAACTTAAGTAGTTAAGCTGTCTGTGTCTGTATACACAGGTACACAACTTGTTTTGGAACTACAGCTCCCATGATTCAGTGGCTTAAACAGGAAGTACAATGTTGCCATGAGGTCAGTTAATTAGCCAGCTGTGAACATGAGCCCAGTTTATTTAGCCTATATTTGTTCATATTTTGGCAAATTGGCACCATTAAAAGTATGCCGAATTACCTATTAGTGGTTACTGCTTGCATTGTACCCATAAATGTACAGACAAATATTATTGGATTAGTTTAATACTCTAGAAAATGTAAAAATGTGGAAATTCTCAGGCAAGTTCTGGTGTGAATATTAGCTTCTTTTTTATGGTTTCTAAGTGGATGAACGGACATTTATTTGCAACGGAGTTGTGATATAAAGAAAGTAAGTTACACTGAATCTAAAAATGTGTGTATGTTCAGGTCAGGTGTGTCTTTTGTGTCACCATATCCTTTACCTCTTGACTCACTCATGTTTATGGTATGTCTGCAAACTTAACTTTAGCTTCATTATTTGGTTCAGTTAGCTAACAGTGGCTAACAGCCCCATCTGGCAGGTATTGGGCATAAGTATTAACAGCTGATCTCTGTATAAGAGGAACTTTATGTTGTGCAAATGGTTTTAATTTAGTGTTGTGTAAATCTCCATTCAGTAAACACTTATGTTATAGTTAGCTAGGCTAAGTTTGAACTTGGAAACAGCTGTTGTAACCTGCGCCTGCTGTGTGTATACTGAGATAACTGTCAAGCGAGAGTTTGGAATTTCTCAGCTGGCTTCACTAAGAGTTTTATCATCTGTTCTGTAGGTGTTGGTTTAACAGGGGAGAATAAAAAAAAAGATGGATTGAATTAGGTTCTGTCTGGCTTTTGTATTCAGCTTGACACCCAGTGAATATGGAAAATAGGACAAAGAAAGGGGACTGGAGAAATGGCTCTGAACTGAAAAAGTCAAGCACTAAATCACAATTTACCTCTCTTTCGAGCTGCTTATCCTATCTTTTGTCTCACTGGGACTTATTTTTATGAAGAATTATTCTGTCTGAATGTCCTCAAATGAAGCATAACCGCCAGTGGTCCAGCTTCAGATAAATTACCATGTTTTTGGTTAGAAACAAGTGTAGGCCTTGTACAGGAGCAGTTTGAAGGCTTGGAAATTAGTGTGGTGTAGGTGTAGAGCCACCCTAAATACAGGCCTCTGGCCATAATTTGAACCATATATCTGACCACGTAACCATTATATGGCTAAGTGGTCAGTTTAGAAAAGCTGGTTCATTCTTGATGTAAATATCCTCTCCACTTTTGAGGACCATTCATATGATACAAATCAAAAGAAAGTATAAACATATGGTAAGAGGGGGTACCTGAGGTAAACCTGCTGGGAAGGCTGAAGGCAAATGGTTAGTTACATCGTCTTGTTCTTTAACGTTAAGTCTTCCAAAGCTTTTTAACAATTTCACTGACCAGAGAGTGGAATATTAAAGCTGCTCCTCTTACAGACTGTAACATAAGAGGTCACTTACTTGCATGTTTTAAAGATGACCTAATTGCGCATCCTTATTCAAACACATCTTTCACACACCTTACAATATGACACAGTGTCAGATGTGGCTACAACCACCGTGCTGTTTGTTTACTGTGCTTAAAACCAAGTTTTACTGCCCCGTTAAGTGAAGTCTGACCCCCACTTGAGCAGCCATATGACAGCTTATAAAACACAGCTGCCATTTTTGGCATTTTTGGAGACAATAGTTTGTGTCTGAAACTCACTGTGGCTTTAATCTGTGATTTGGTTACATATGAGCTGCTTTTGCACAGTTGTGAACAGTGACATCTTACATAGTTTGACACTGCGTCTATGAAAGGTTTGCTCTAAATGTCGGTTGGCTGGTTGATATACTGTTAAAAACTATGAATTCATATTACAAGAGAAGAAGCACAGTGTTTCAAGCTTAAATTGGATCTGCATAAGGAACAAAGGGGCTTACACAGTCTAACATAACAAAACTTAAATTTTGATGGGAGTTTTTTACTTCAGGCCAAAATCACTGTTGGATGTTTTTGGACTCCACCTGGACAAGAAAGATATGTTTGTGTTCTGCACACTGTAACACCTGATTAATCAAAAATGACTGCTGTTTTTATTAAGTCTGTTATTCTTTTAGGTCGGGCCTGTCTATGACAAAAGCTGGACCATCTTTCCAGAGGGTGATCATCACTTGTGGATCCATCACGGTGGACTCCTTAGGGAGTCAAGGTTACTCATCCTTCTGCCTTTTGTGTTTCCAGCAACACCTTAAACGGCAATTAACTTCACTACATGGACCTAAGTATATCTCTGCTTAAACTACGTCGACATACTGTAGTAATATACAGTAAGTTAGAACATACGTGGACTATTCTGGATTAACCTGTTGCATTCGAGCCTCCTCCACTTCCTGCCCTCTCAACAGTTCAACAGTTGTAAGATTTTGAGAAAAAAACATCACTGTTACAACATAACTATTGTTTCAAAGCCAAAAATCTACTTCCAATCATCTTTATTACATGTTGTCCAGGCTCCAATAAATCTTAGTCTTGTGATGGAATTACCGTACAGGCTCCAGGTACATGTCAGCTGATTTGAATCATCCATCAGTCATTAACTTATTATGAGCCCCCCTCCCCCCCAAAAAAGAATTTGATATTGGTCAGGTCAAGTCAGTTTTATTAATATAACCCAAAATCACAAGTTTCCCTCAAAGTGCTTCAGCATTCAGCAGCACCCTCTATCTTTAGACCCTAATGTGATGAAATGTAATCATGTGAATGCAATATAAACTAATGTAATAAGGATTTTTGACACAGGTCTACAAGATTAGATATCATACATGACCTCCTTCCTTAGGAGGAAGTATTCAGATAATTTACTTAAGTAAAAGTACTAATAATACACTGTAAAAGTACTCTGTTAGAAGTAAATGTCTTGTTTCTTATAATCAGGAAAATGTATTTTAAGTATTGAAAGTGCTCAGTGTAGAAAAATGTCCACATGACTGTTAGACTATATTAGAGTTGGAGTGAGTTGGAGCTGATTTATCGCTATTATTTCATACATCATATTTATCACTATTTTGAATCTAATGATTGTTTTCATTATGGATTAATCTGCTGATTATTTTTTCCATTAAATGATTGATTGTTTGGTTATAATAATGAGAAATACTGCCACAATTACCCAGAGCCTAGTCGGCTGGTTTACATTTGAACAAAACATCATATTTCATAATCTGTAAGCGTGTTTTGCATGCAGTAAAGCTTTCAGATGAAGGTAATGTAGTAACAGGTACAATATTTCCCTCTGAAATGTGAAAGTATAAAATGACAAAGTACCTCAGATTCCTACTTTAGTGCTCTTTATTAAATAAGTCTGTAATCCAGCCATCCAGTCTATTACTAGTGAACATAATGGGAGGCTCTATAATTACCGTAAATAGTCTAAATGACGTTTCAGCAGATCTTTAGAACAATCTTCTGGCTCAAACCTGAGGGCAGTGAGGATAGAAGTGATGTCCACCTGTTGATTCAACATAATTTCATCATGATTTAATCTCTTAACATCCGCAACTGAGTCGTTCATATAAAATATATGCTTTTTCCACGGCTCATCTCTGCAGCAGTTTGCTTTTCCCGCTCCTGACCATCTCCTGCGGAAAATAGCGGACTCCATGTAAAAGAATTCAAAGCGCAAAGACTTGTAGGCGTGAAACTTTCCCCTCAACTTTTCCTCCCACCCACGGCCAATAACAGGGCTGGCTCTAATGTATGGACTCCTCTGATTTGCCCAAATCTTCTGTCCGCGGAGTGACTGACAGCCCGGAGGAAAGACCTTTTTTTCTTTTTGTGTGTGTGTGTGCGCGCGTGTGTGTGTGTGTATATGTGTGTGTTGTGTGTGTGTGTTGCCCCGTTGGACTTGAAGGGGGCTTTACGTGACGACTGGAAGAGGGGGCAACACTTCTGAACGGAGGCGCAGCGGTGCAGGACAGTTCAGAAGAGCAGAGAGGAGAGGAGCTGTGTGCGGGAGAGAGAGACGGGTGTCCATCCGTCTGCTAGCTGGAGGAACACACACTAACAAACCCCTATGGCTGCTTGAGAAATAACGATACACCCCCCCTCCCCCTTTTTTCTCTCTTTCTCTGGGACTTTTGGCTTTTAGTATTATCCTGACCAGAAGTTGTTGCAAGTCTAATTAGTTTCTCCAGGTTGAAAAGTGAATCCACTTGCCGTGGACGTCTCTGGCGGTCATGGATACCCATATAAGATGGAAAGTTAAACGGAGGATAAGGGACGCCCAAATCACTTTAGCGGTGATTTTGCTTTTTGTCACATCGCAAGCAAGTTCAGGTAAGATGCAGATGCTGTGGGATATTTTTCTTTTTTTCTTTTTTTTTTTTGGTTTGGATACAGTTTTTTGGAGCTGCCCGCTGCGCTCCAAACTTTTTCCCCGAGATGTCCGCCCCTCCTCCTAAACTCATCTTTGTTGCCTTTTTATTGGTGCCTTTAATATATTCAGCTTGGTCTGTCCGAAACTATGGGACATGTCAAAAGTGTGAAAAGACTGCACGTTTTTTGAGAGAGGCAAAAAAGAAAAAAGGCTGTTCGCTTATTCTGTCTGTGATCTGGACATTGGAGGAGCTGGTCTGCAAAAATCTCCAATAGCTGATCTATGTAGGCCTGAATATGTAATATTAAAAGCTTGTTAGATAATGAGTCTGTCCCTGAAATACAAATAAAATATATTTTTCAGATGTCCGGTTCTGCTTTTTGCAGATATATTTATTACTTTGTACTCGTAACTTTGCTGTAGAGCAGTTCAAGAAAGATTAAAGAAACTTTTTCTGTAACTTTTTTTTTCTTATTTTCTTTTCAGCTGATGAGAGGGATGAGCATAATTTTCATAAGAGGGAGGGGCTGCAGCTTGTCTGAAGTGGTAGGGTGGAGCCGCCTTAAGGACTCCAACATCAGGACAGCACAGTTTCTCAAGCACAGGAAGCTCAAAACCTCACTTATTTAACTAATGACATTCTGCAAATTCTCCCTATGCTTGTTAAAAGCTGTTATATAAGTCCGAGTCTGAAAATATGAGTATAAAAGTTTGGCATGCCACATAAATGTCAGTTAAACCCCAGTCCATATATAGGCTTGAAGGAAGAAGTGGCTTTTTTTTTTTGTCATCTTCAGACACTCTTGTGTGGCACTGTTGTGTCCCATAGGTGTTCAGAGGTCATGCAGTGCTGTGGCAGTAAGGGCTGGGGTCTGGCCTACATGTATTATTAGCACCTTAAGGCTGCCTGGCATGGTTGGTGGTCTGCTGTCTGCTGTCTGCTGCAAGGCTCTGACACAGGACTTTTAGGTGAACAGGTGGCTTCTTCTGCACGGACAGTTAGAAAGTGTCCAAGATTGTGCTGACGGTATGAATGTGATGTGTTGACCGAGCCAGAAGCTCACAGTTCATTGTAGAAACTTTTAAGTTATTAGAATAAAAACAGATGCCAGTGAAGTGGTTTTACGAGCTCATATAGGCTATACTGTTAAACATATAAAGGAATTACTGCAGCCTGGTTATTTTCATGTTGCCTATTAAACACTGCTTGTTAACTGAACACATCTTAGGTCACTGGATAATGGTTGGATCCAGATCTGGGTCATTTTTGATGACAGAGGTGGAGTTGGATTGAGTTTTCTTGCTGGGTTGTTAGAGCATGGGACTGAATCCATTTTGATGCTTCAGGCTGGATTTAATAAGCCCTTAATACCAACAGAGAGCAACCAGAGTCTTGTAAGTTATTCTCAAGTGTGCTGGTATAATTCCTGAAACGTGACACTTGAGACATGCCAGATGAACAATTCAGAGTGCTAGCAACACGCCAACGACATGTTTTATGTGAGCTAATCTTGTTCTTCAAGTTTACTTTTAATCACGTTGAAAGGAAGCAGTGAAGCGTCAAGATATTCAACGCTGATGTTGAATTATGGTAAAATATCACATTTCTGCATGTGTCTCCCACCTCACTGTAAACAAGTGGCAATTACAGACAATTAGGCAGTTTGTCAGCAGTGAAAGATTCATCATGACCAACACCAGATGACCTCTTAGCCTCAAGGGGGACCTGGATGTGCATTTATCTGAAAGCTTACAGAGGCCTGTGCAGACACACCATCAGTCTGAGACTTTTCAACTCTATACACAGTACGCTTGCATAAAAATGCAGATGTAATAGACATTTTTTTTTTTTATGGGGTAAACTATAAAATAAAAATCTAAATTGTGTGAATTTTGCAGTTTATAGAGCTGATTCTACTGGCATTGTATTTGGCAGCTATTTATTGTTAATAATGTTTTCATTGTTCATTGATTGTTGGGGGCTAAAAGTAGTTGTTTTAGCCCATCAGCATAACTAGTTATAATAAACAGTTATTCAAATGTAGGTTTGAGTTGTAGTTTATAAAACTGCAATAATTTTTTCACCACCTGGAGGCAGTAGATCAAGCTAAAAGCACTGACATGTCACCTATCGTTATAAAATTGTTCAGGAAAATATGTTTCACACATCTAGCAGATTAGCACTGCACTTATATCAGAGGAAAATGTCCTTTAGCTTGCTTAAATGCTCCACTGTGCTAACTAGCTAACTTGCTGCTAACTTTGTCTGTGTGCTGTTTGGTGTTGGGCAGGTTGTGCACAGTACACTTGGTGTATCTGAGCTTTTTTGACTGAAAACAGATGCCGTTTGAAATGAGACGGTGCCAGTGAACAAAAAAACACTAAAGTCAAACCAAAAAAAAGTTAGCGTGAAGATGCTAAGTGCTTGGTAGAGCTGCAGTAAACTGCAGAGTCAGTTGAAAGCTTTCAATCGGTTTGTCTCTTGAGGGATCTTTTTTACATTACACATCATCCTTTGATAATATAAAAAAAATATTAGTGTAGCTTTAAGGTTGAATCTCAAACAGGAGCTTGCAGTCAAATGTCGCTTGTAAGCCAGTTAAACGGTTAGCCTGTTAGCCTAAAATGTTATCATGGAACAGAATTTATACATACTGTGAAATAGCACTTTAGCAACTGACAAACCTAATAGTAAAAAGGGAAAATATTGAGATATGCCTCTAGGGTTGCAGCATATTCTCAAAGGGTATAATTAGATTTTTTTTCTACCAAAGTGTTTGAAGTCAACAGCAACCTGAGGTCATAGAGGATCAGCGCACTGAATGTAAGGCAAAGCTTTATTAGAGAGAGTGAGTGAAGTCATAGTCCACAGTTCTAAAGGGATGTCATCTTGCTATGACATTAATGAGGAAACCTTGCTTTAAACCCATGTGAAGAGTGGTAATAACAGAAGGCCTATAAGCCATGGAGGTTAAGAATGAGAAGAGGGGTTAGAGTTCAAAGGTGAAGGTCGGGACTTCACGATTGCCACTGCTGTCAGGTTTACAGTTTCACTGCCTGAAGAAAGGAATTCTTGCTGTTGAAGCTCCATTGCTCCTTGTTTCAGTAAATTCTCCTCTGAATCTTGGAGGTCAAAGAGAAAGAGCATGTAGTAATGTAGCATTTAATGCTTTTTAGGAATATAATCTCTGCAATAATTTACAATATTTTGGACGTTTCAGATGCCTGACTCAATAGCGTCTATTCAAATGTAATAGAATGCCCTCACCTCCCGGAGTGAGACCTCAGTTGTTTTATAGTTTTATGCTCAGCATAACTGCTGTAGTCCAAATCTTGCTTTTTTTCTCCAAATGGTTTCCTTTGTGTTTCTGCTGAGTCGCTACTTAGCTTCCTCAGTCAATAGACTCTTTTCACACGTCTTAGTAAATCTGTTTAGACTCTTTCCACTGTGGTTTATTATCATTAATTAACTAAAACTTTTTTGGATGGTCCATGTCGGTAACAAACATTAACACAGAACCAGAACCTACTTGTGCAGAGTACTTCAGTCATCAAAAATACTGAAATAACATTCTTTGAATGCCTTCTGCAAATGAAAACAAGGATGGATTTTAGCCAAAGCCATCACCATTAAGTATTGTAAGAGTATTGAAAGTACCAGTGGATATGCTGAGGAATCAGGAAATATGGTCATGATTCAAGAATGATGCTATATATTAGCCGTCGATATTTGTTTTATCCTTATGTACGTTTGAAAGGGATAAACAGAAGAAGGCCTCGCTGTTTCACTGAGCGCCTTCACATCTGGAATCGATAAGTTCCATTGTGCTGTCTGCTAAGCCCTCCAAAAAGCCAGAAAAAATGTCTTCCAGATGTTTTCTTCCCATTCGTGGTGGAACAGGGGACCAAGAAAAAAAAAAAAAAAAAAAGTACTGTTGCATTTCTAAAAAGAAAATACACCATCCTGCGCTGGTTTCAGAGAAAATTCCTAATCGAATAACATCTGCAGCCTTATAGCTGAGTTTGTAAAAATAATAGCAGTGTGCTTCACGTTTCAGCCAGGTTTGCACATACACATCCTGGGTCATTAAAAGGTTCTTTTTGTTTAAGCGAGCCAACTTTATGACAGGGTTAAAGGTCGAATACAGCTGGTCTGCAGCTGTTTTTCATTTACAGTCTTTGTGTAGTTGAACTTCCCTTCTGAAGGAATTTATACGGATAAGTCCACTATTATTCACCGTGTATAAAGTTCTTCATGAGGCCAATTAGAATAGCGTATAGGAGTGATTGAGTCAGCGCAGGACTGAGTAACAACTTCCAGTGTGCTTCAGTTGTGAACTTTACAGGCTACTAACAGCTGGTTGCCCTGAAGGATGCTATAGGACTACGGTCTTTGTTAATGTTATACCCATTTGACTGAATGAAAAGACAAAGATACAGTTGCAGAAGCTTATTTTTCTTTTCATTGCGAACAGTTGGTTGTGTTGAGATTGGTCAAAAAAAAAATCTACTAACACAGCTTGTTCGAGGTGAGAGGCAGACACAGATGTGCATTATCACCGAGCTTGCATGGCAGCCAAGAGGCTTTTGGAGTCCAGAGACGCTGACATCACTCGCACCCATAGTAATCATCTTACAGACATGTAACTAGTTTTTTTTTTTCCGTGGGTTGTTTCCTACTCACCTTTAAGTGGCAATCCTGAGGTCGTGTCCAACTCAATCAGATAAGTGGCGGTGAGAAAAAAAAACGGCTTCTTGTGTGTGCCTATTGCCATGGCGCGGAGGAAGGAATCTGAGTGAGTTGGACTGTGGAGGGAAGCAGTGACCCTGCAATTGCATGTGCCACTTCAGCCTGTAAATGCAGGCTTTGTGGAAAGGGGTCTGTAAATCAGCTCTAATGTCTGATAACAACATGGGAGATAAAACAAAATATGCAGGACAAATCTTTGACCCCGTGTCAGAGTTTAGGAGATCCTTTGTGCAGCACAAATAGTCCATTATTTGACATATTCTGGACAGTATAATGGCTATTCCTTTCCAGACTAATCAAGCGGCAAATAATTGCAGCTACTCAATGGTACTCTGTACTAATGACACAGTGTGCTTGATTTGAAGCCAGATACAGATGGTTGTCTCTAAAGGTGTTTTGACCACAGCTAGTTTCTGGTATAAAGATATGGATGAAGATGGATCATTTCAGTTCAAATTACAGCCGAAAAGCACAATGTGTTCTCTACACCCTGGCAGGCAAAAGCGGACAAAATGGAGGCTGTGGTGTTTGAAAATGTCAACACGAACACATCAGTGATGTCAAAGTTGGATATGCTACCTCATGATGCAACTCCCACTCCTGTATTTGATTTTTAACAGTATGCTTTGTTGCAGCGTGTAGTTCATGGCAGAGTGAAAAAGTCTGGTCCAGGCTCACAAGCCGAGTATTCACTTCATCTGGGAAACAGTGCTTTTCTCTGTAATGGGGTATTATAATCATTGAGCATGGAAAGCAATGTATGACTCATCCTTTCCAACCCCATTCCCCCTTCCTCAGCCCAAGCTTAGCCACAGCCTGGGCAGTAGAAATACTGAGTGTAAGCATTTCTTTCCTACTAGGGGAAATACAATGGTTTCTGGTCACTCCAGAAGCTTCACTGTCGTCAGATGTCTTCTATTTTTACTTTATTAGGTGATGAAATTAGTAAGAGCTGGATTGTAAAGGCGACATTAAAGCAAGCAAGCTCACTCAGCAGACTTTTTTTTAATTACGACTTAGGCTTAATGAATTCAAGCGAACAAGCTACAGTTTGACCACAATCACCTAGCATCTGAAGGAGACAACTGGAAAAATACGAGCAGAAATAAGTTTTTCACCAGCACTGTAGCGCTAATTTGCAACAATACATTTATTTAGTCGAAAATGTAATGCCGTCTGGATTTCCTACCAACGTAAACAAGTCGCAGTTTCAGTAAAATGTTCCCTGGCAACACATTTTTGTTGTCGCTTTACCATGGCAAATATTCGCATACTCACAGCATTTGGTTTAGTTGAGGAAATCCCTGTGGTATAGTGAACAATGACTTGAAGCATGAGACACCAGTGTGTTTACCGTATTAACATGTAACCGAAAATTGTCATCTTTTCCTAACTTAACCACAATCGGGTCTCCAGTAATACAATCCTGAACTTGTGTACTTTGTGTACGCACAAAAGACCCAAAAAATGTTGCCGGTAACACAATCCAGCCAGTAATTACGATTCCTCATGAAATGCAATTGGCCAAACAACGTTAGTAGTATACAGTTAGTAACTATAGTAATTATGGTAAGTTAGTCATTTCTTGGAGACATGGTTGGTTTGTCAACTCTCCATCTTCGATTATGTTTAGTTTATTTTTTCCATTTTACAAAAACATCTAATTTAACCTGGGACATGACAGAGGAAGCTGATTTTTTTCTTTCTTTTTGATGATTTTTCTTCTGACGTTTTAGCCTTTATATGACAGATCAGCTTAAGACACACAGGAAAGAGGGGAGATAGAAAGGCCACATGTAGCAAAGGGCCGATTGGCTAGAATTGACTGGGCTGCTGCGATAAGGCCTTTGGTACATAGGATGATTTTGATGACTCAAGTAAAGTATCCTACTGCCAGTCAGGCACTTTGCTCTCTCACAGTAACTCCTGCTCGCCCACATGGATGTTGTTAATCAAGTATGAAACTGGTGAAAGTGTCAGTAGGAGATAAATTGATGGTTGCCTTGGCTGTCACTGCAACTCAAGCAGATTATTTGGCACTACAGATGGCAAGCTTTCCTTTCCCCAGGCTGCACTTACAGTGTATGCTTGTTATCACTATCACAAGAACAATGATTGATAACCTGAATGATCCTTTTGATTTTCCATTTTCCTGTTTTGACACTCTATCAACAACTGACTGAAGCTATTACTTTTTTTTTCCACTCGTCCTCTCTGTGTGATTTCTTTCTCTTTAGACATTGTTGACATGATTGCTCATGCATCGTGAAATGGTTGCTTTTTATATATTCTCTATACTCTTCCTCTTTTGTCGCTTGCTGTCACTATTCAGTTGTTCTTGTCTGTAATGAAGCAATAGCCTAGAAGCACTGCAAGATTTGAATTGGTAATTTCGATGCTTTTAGTTGCACATGAGGTCATTTTTAATGTTTTGATCTGCTCATGTTGCTGCATATTGGTGTCCATATATTGGTTATTTGGGCTTGGTATAAACATTTACAAATGTTTATTGGGTCATTGAGTTCACCGAGAATGTTGAAACTCTTTCTTTGTGAGAAAACAATGTGGATTGGATCGTATCATTAGCTTGGAAGCGCAGCAACTCAGTGAAGTGTGTCGCTTAGGCTCGGCGCGTCCTTACTTGCGTGTCAGTGCTGGATAGTCTTTAACAAAGAGAAAAGCTTCAGTTATTGTGCAGTATTTCACATTCATCAGATTTAGTTTCATTGTTTTGTGTAAGTGTGTCGGTGCTGGAATAATGGTTATCTATGAGGCTGGCTGAGAGGAAATGGTTTTGTAATATCAGTGCTGCAGGGCTCTCTTTTATCATAACTTTCTTAGCAGTCAGCCATCAACGCCAAATCTGCTGCTGGAAAGACAGGATGAGAAAAAAGGCTACAATTAAGTTGCTAATGGAGGTTAGAGAATAAAAAAGCGCAAAAGGGAGACCAAACTACAAAGGGTAGATTAAGACAGACATCACACATATGCCTCAAAAGTACCATTCCTGTAGTTTCTTGCTGTAAAATGAGCATTCAGAGGTGCACCGTGGAATCTTGACTCAGTTTTTCCATCTCAGTCTGTGGTGGACGCAGACAGTGATTTATCTCCACTGCTGCGAGCTGCAGCATGGAGACAGTGAAGTAAACCATCTGGTATTCCCCCTGTTAAAGCAATAAGAGTCCAGCTAAAGCAGTGAGCCTCAGAGTACACAAGAGAAGCTCTGGTCAGAAAAACTCTCTGTTCTCTGGATCGTCTTTCAGTGGGTGAATATGCAAGACTGTGTCTGCAGATTCTGTATTTTTCTGAGTTTGTCTTGTCATTCTTTGGTGTCTCCTATTAATCTTTGAGTATCCCATGATAAATGTCAGAATGAGCTGATCATGACCAGAGCGATGAAAGTGTTAGGTGCAAAAACAAAAATATCTCACTCTTATCATTTTCCTCTTCTGCCTGTTCCTCCCTGCTGCTGCCTTCACATGCAGCTCTCAGCTCCGGTCACTGGGTCAGCATCCTGAAAAGTCTGCTTTAAAGGCTGATAAAATGAAATTCAAGTAATGCTGGCACGCTGGGTCATTTACAGACCTCGTTTTGCTGATGTAGGTGTAAACGGTGTCCTCAGTTGCCTTTGAGACATGTCACCCCCCCAGAAAAAAACATCCTGTTGCAGTCTCTTATATTCACCTGGCTGGCTTTCTTTTATACAAAGCAGACAACATGATGGTTGCTAATGCATTAGCGGCGTGTTAGCATTAGCATTAGCAACCATCATGTTGTAACTTTACTCTACAGCAGTTTGCACAGCAATATCTAGCTAAAGTTAGCTAACATTAGCCACCGTAAACTAGTGGTGAACATAACGCTGTAACAGCAGAACCCATGTGTGTATTGAATTGAGGATATGTGTGTTTTATTGCTTACAAAGTCAAAGAATGTGTTCATTCTTCTTTTCAAAGTTACATAATCTTACTTGACAACATGTCATTGCTTCATATTCTCAGTCCTCTGATTGCACGTGTTGTAATCTTGTCTCCTGAATTGTAAGTACAGTATTTTGTACATGTTAGGGCTAAGATGAAGCTTAATTTGACCATTTACAACACAAAGCTTGCATGTAGACGAGTGGCGCTTGCCAAGAAATCTCCGTGACAGTGATTTGTTAGGTTTATTTAGGCTGCAGTGGGTGCAGGGGGCGTGTGTGACTGCTTGCCGTTTTGCTAACTGACATCTCATTCAGGTTTGTGCAAGTATTAGCTTACTCATGTGTTGCATATCTGCAGTAGTAGTGTGTGTTCTCTCACAGGATGTCCATGCAGTGTATGTAATGCGTTCAATCTAGCGTAATGCCTGCGGTGTGATTCCCTGGTCTGGTCACATGAAACACGGAAGCAACAACTCGAGGTCAATGTTGACGAAGGTGTTTTTCCATCAGATTCTTTGACCTGATATCTTGATGCGTTTTGGATGAGATGAGTGAGACAAAACATTAACCTCTAAGGGGAAAAGATCAGAGGCACCATTTCACGCTGCAAATGCCATGTACAATTTATGAGTGTTAGAACTGATTAGGGTTTGTGTCAGGATCCAGGTGGCTTTTCATCGCAGCTTAAAAATTTCCCTGAGGGAAACCCCCATGAAGTGGGCCATTGTAACTTTTGCTCAACAGCGGCTTCTGTGGCCACAAATTGCAAATATGGGATAATGAATTCTTAAATGTGTAACAGTCAATGGCAGTCTGAAGTTTGCATGTATAAACTAACATTACAGCATGAGTACTTATGCTAGAACAAGCAAGGCTGTAGCTGTGAAACCCCTTGAATGTATTTAACTGAGCAAGAGCGCATTGTATTGCGTATGAATTCCACTTTTAATTTGTAAGAGGAAGAATGTCTTCTTCCTGTAAAAGTTACCTAGTCTTGTTTTAAGTAATTAAAGTCAGGTCCTAAATTGAAACCTGCTGCGTTCCCAGCGAGGCTCCGTCTTCATAACAGTTGGCTTCGGTTAAGGTTTTATAACAATCAGGTGAAATAAAAAAAGCTCTTACACCCTCCCTGTCTGTGATGCGCTCTAGGAGGGGGAAGTCACTCATTGGGCATTCTTGTTTTCGGGCTGTGCTGGTTTCCAAGAGAGGCAGGGTCCTCTTTATGGCTGCTAATTACTCCTTGTCCTCAGCGCCAGGTCAAGCATGTGCCTGGAGAGTCAGGCCTCACTTCAGGAAGGGCTTGAGGAGGAGGATAGGGGGCAGGGAAAAAAGGGAAGAATGTTAATCCCCCCCCCCCATGAAAAAGTCCTTATTCACTGGTCCGGCACCCCTCCTCCTGTCAAATGAAATGGTGCCGTCTGGAGTCGCTAAGTGTTGTTACAGAACGGGCGTGTGTGTGTGTGTGTATATATGTATGTGTGCATCGAGGATATATGGATAGGTTAGGGGAATGGGATCCACCACAGTCTTGGCACTGAGCCGAGAGCAGGATTATGAATCTGGCACTTAGAGCTACTGTTAAGAGAAGGTGGAAAGAAAGTGTAGTGAGGGAGGGAGGGGAAAGAAGTTTGCAAAAACCACATCATGCCCACTTGCAACAGTCAGGTTTAATGTAGCAAGATTTACCACACAATTTAAAATAATTCACACTTAAGCCATATGCTTTTATGAATTCATTATCCTTTACTTTGCTGCAACCTCATTCAACTCATGTCTGACAAACAAAGCCATAAAAGGCTAAAAACAAAGTCAACCGCTCCCTTTTTTAGCATCAAAGATGCAGCACTTTGCCCACTTATTTGTACATTACACGTGCATGTTTCTTCCGTGCACATGAGTCGGGGAAGAGCTAACCGTGGGAGTAGAAGTGGATGCTTCGCACTCCATCCATCCAACAGTTTATCTTCTTTTATCGGGAGTAAAAAAGAGTTTTGAAACCTGAGAGCTTGAGAGAGTCAAACAAGTTTGGAGTTGTGTGGAGTTCAAGGAACACAAGTTGGACTGTTTCCATCAGCTAAGCCAAGATGCATGTGTGAATCCTTTGAGTTGTTATATTACACTTTAAGAACAACTCGTAATTATGTTGTCAATGGATTAACTTGTGGACAGCGCAGAAGCTGTTTTTATTTATCTATGAAAAAAGCTTACAAAGAGCTCTGATGCTTTGAAGGATGCACTGTACAGTCTTGCTTTTTTCGTGTCTTGCTCCGTTGCATCAAAGCAGCAGAAGAGGCACGGCGGGCTGGCAAAAAAGCAAATGTACACATGACCGAGTCACATAAACATTTACTGTGTATGTACGGAGAACCTGCCTCTTGGATGTGAGGGGCTGTGGTCAGAGAGGGGAATTTATTTTTAGCATCTAAGGGCCAGAGGTGTTGGTCTCTCGAGGGACCTGCCTTGCTAAGTGGGTAAACATCTCAGCTTAACAAGGTGGGACTGAGACCCATACCTGCGGCTTAGGATGTGGTCAGGGCAGCTTCCGCTGGAAGGTCGACTGCCGGTGACAGAAAGCCATGAATGAAGGTGTGTGAGTGTGTCAAAGATGGAGGGACATAGAACTGATTGTGTTTGTTACTGGTTCTGTGTTTGTCTCATCACCTTTTCTCGCTGAGATTTTTTTTTTTTTTGCATCAGGTGAGTCATCGATTTATTGGAAAAGGCATGCTAGCTATGTCTCGGATTGCTTTTTCGATAGGTTTATTGCGCTGCAGCTGGTGTGTGGACAGAGAGATATTATGCTATCCTTTCACTGCCCTCCTCTTTTCCTGTAAGCTGCTAATTGGCCCTCTCCACCTGGCTCACCTCCAGGTGACCCAGCAGGGGCCATGTGGTCGCTTTAGGCCATCTAAAAATTCGGATGAACAAAGTAATACAACAAGTTTCATGTGAGAGAAAAGGAAAATTATAAAATGTAAATGAGGAAACAGTTTGATGATAAAACAGACTGTTTGGTGGAGGGAAAGAGAGGTTAACAGGTATGAATTGTGAGACATCCTGATGTTTCCTTCATGGGATTACTTTGTGTCAGTGTGAATTAGCAAAAGCAACAGCAGGGGTCGTGACACAGTTAGCATCGACTGGATGCTCCTTACAGATCCCCCCCCCCCCTATTTTCTTCTTTCCCTGTGGTGCTGAGCTGGCTGTTATTATGATGCTGTTATTGTTATTATGACAGCCATATTGTTGTGATGCACTGCAAGTGTAGTGCCGCCGCTGCCTAAAGGAACTTCCTTAAATCATTTATCACTGCTTTGTGTGTGCTGTTGTCATCTGTAAACTAATAAAAAGGCCGTGGCTTGTTGGAAACGTCTGATAAATGTAAGTAGTTTGGCAGCAGCCACTGCCGGGCCTTATCTGTTCGTGTTAAAAGCAAGAACAGCATTTTGAGCACAAAGCGACACTGAAATGAGAGATAATGTATTGACGGGGTGATCCTGAAGTACTCTTAGACCTCTCAGAGTATTACAGGGAGGGAAATAAGTTTTTGTATTGATTATATGACGTAAGATGTGAAGTTAGTGCTTGTACCTGTCGCCACCACTCTCTAGCAGCAGGGTTGTGTCCATATAAGGCTGTGAGTAGACAGACCTGTGTGTGGTAGGAAGCGCTTACATGAAGATGAATCAAGTGGAGATGGAAAAGGGAGGCTACGACTGGCTGGTTCCAACGGTCTGAGAATCACAGACTAACCTCTCATGAACGTGATATTCTTTAATCCTTTAATCTGACACGTAAACTTCGTCACTTCACCACGGTGGTCGCCACGTTTAACCGTCGGACGGTGTGGTCGTTTCCATGCCTTGTATGGATCCTGCGCAGCCGTCAGCGATCAATTGATTTATCTCCTGAGGGATAATGTGCAGTTGGATGTTGGCAGGTCAGAGGGAGTTACTGTAGTGTCAAAGCAGACAGTTGTGGCTTTTACAGGGAACATTTGTGGCTGTCTGAGAAGAGTGCAAAGCACTGTGGGAGCTTTGCCTTTGGTCAACCATGGTCCCTGTTAAAAACAGTATTAAATGAAAATGCTTTATGTGACACCACCACTTACTTATTAGTGACTGGGAAACAGTAGCTCTCTGTGTCTGTCTCACAGGAGCTGATTTTGAGGAAGCCATAGCATAATTTTTTGATATTTTCTCTCATAGATGCTGCAAAAGTGTGGTGAAAACAAAAGATTTTACAGTTTTTTCCCATAAAAATGCAGAATTATACTATTCCAAAACCTGTAGGCATTGTTTTGCAATATTTTCAGCTATTTTCAGCCAGGTAGACTAAATTATAAGCAGTTTTACCCCCTTCCCCTTCCCAACAACACAAGTTACGGATTGTACAGTACAATAAAAACTCAACAGTGTTTTAAAATATCAGATTTTCATTATTAATATGTTTATTCTAACAATCAAGATTCATGTATTCAATATTTTTAGTGCTAAAATGTGGAGAATCGTGCTTTCCTGGGTGATTATTTGAACACACAATCCCATCTTTTCCCTAAATCTTCCCTCGTCATGCTTTAATGTTGTACCTGCTGACACCAGAAGTTTAATGTAGGCATTCGGGCGCCTGAGCGCATCAGTTGCTAAGCGATCAGCGTAACAAACTCCACACTCAGTGAGATTTGCATCACGCGCATCCTGTTTTATCACATAACATGGTCGACTCTCACTTTCTCAAATTTATAGACCAATAAGTGACAACGGAGCTTTTGATGAATGACGAATGAGGTTTCCCCATCAATGCGACGTCCTGACACACTGTGTTATTACACTGGTGCAGCGAGCGCGCTCAGAGACGAGCTCATTAAATGAACCTCTGTCATCATGGTGAATGATAGACATCTTCTCACTGGTGGCTGACTTTCTGTCTGTCTCTTCATTATGAGTTGATGACAGACAAATCTGTCTTTTTGTTTAGACCCTTCACCTGCTTAGAGGCTCTGTCTGACGCGGTATGCACTTCAAGGAGTATGACTGTAGTAGTATGAGCAAACGCTGGCATAGGTGGGTTTTTTTTCAAACAGATGGGTGTGGTGCTTGGATTTTTATGTCCCTCTCAGATGAGCTGCTATTACGCATCTGTGCTCCTCTGCTAAATATAGCTCCCAGAGCAATGTTATCTTCCACACATCAGCATGTGTAGTGATAAAATGACAGTTTGGATATTAGACTTTCAAAACAGGAAGTCTGGGCTGGATTTGGTGAGATAGATATTTTGTTTGTGTGATTTGTTGTCAGGCACCCGGTTTGTAAATCAAAGAACTTTTTGACGTACTCTTGGAATCTTCCAGTCGGACGTCAACTGATGAGGAGGAAGTTTTTTTTTCGTCGCAATCACTGTACAGCTGTGGACAAACACGTGTGGCCAAAGCTCTCTTAAATGGAGACCTCTGTTTAAGATTTTTTTTTTTCTTTTATTGATCTGCGCTGCACGTGAGTCCTGTGTAATGACATCCAGCTGGAGGCCGTCGCAGGGTAACGCAGAATGTACACTCTCACTCGGGCCCGTTCCCTTTTCCACTTTTCCACTTTTTCCCAGCATCCTTTTCACTCTCAGAAGGATGGATGGGGCTATTGAGTTTTTCTTTTTTTTTTTCTGAACGGTGTGTGTGTGTGGTCTTTGTAGCCAAACACTAGGACTGTTGTACCTGTATGTGTGTGTGTGTGTGGGTTGCCTTCGCCTCTCCACATAACAACACAAAAATGCATCCACCACAATACCACAGCATGCTTGCTATTGTCTTTGTTTTATTTCTTAAACTCCTGCGCCATAAACTCTTTCTGTTTGCCTCTGTTTAATTTGCTTCCTCACTTTAGTGTTTGCCCTCCTCTAAAACACCCTGACAGCCCCTGTCCTTATGCAAGTATAACGTCCCTATAGACATGACCTAGTGTCCTTTTCGGTTCACATCTTCGCTGGAGGCTAATGGGTGTCATTGTCTAGCTTGTTGTGTGTGAATCTGGCTGCAGTAACAGCTGTTTGTCCTGGGTGGTTTTGGCATATGAGGGTGCGGTTCAGGGTCAAACCCCATGTCACATTGTCCTGACCCAGTGTACTTCTGTGGTGGCCTGGTTACAGCTGGGACGACCGGCCTGAAAGTGTGCTAATTGCATGGTTGTGGCCAAGGGGAGGCAGTGGTAGATTTAGCATTGCAGGGAAATGGATGGAAGCATGGAGTTTTGTGCAGATGTAACCCATGATCATGGTGATCTATAAATGGGCACATCTCTGTTTAGCGCCTAAATGGATAACAGAAATCTTCTCTGAACCACAACAGTGGGATCTCCTGCTGAGTAACTGCAATGTCTGAGTCAGCAAAAGACAAAAAATAGAGACAATGGTAAAAAGAAAAAGGCCATAATGAAGGCTTATTTGATACGAGGAAATTCTGGGCTTTTAAAAATGGTTGTATCTAAATATGCTTTGTATAAACAATATGATAAATGGGCTGTAAATTTAGCTAAATGTACTATGTACTTTGGACAAATGAGACAATGTAAGTGCTATTTCAAAGTGTTTAAAAAAAGAATCTAACATCTTTTTTTTTTTCCTGTCTCTTCTTTTTCTCCTCTCTGTAGCGGAACCAGCAAACCTCTTGAAGATTTTAGATTTTCACAGTTTACCTGAGGGTGTTACAAAAACAACAGGTTTCTGCTCACATAGGCGGTCAACACAAGGACCCGATGTGGCTTACAGAGTATCCAAAGACGCCCAGCTCAGCGCCCCCACCAAACAGCTGTATCCAGGTGAGTATCTGACACACACACACACACACACACAGTATCCAGACATCAAACAGACCAGTTTTCCATGCTTACACTCCAGGTTAATCACTACAGATGTTGTGGATCTTTAACTCACAAGTTATCTCTGCTACGCAGCCATAGTAAACTGGGGTTATGATCATAGCTGCTCCCCCAGCTGGCCTGCTCCTTTCCTTCCCATCGAGGCAGAAGTTTTACTGGCTCCTACTATAACAAGATTATTTGTTAACTCTATATATATTTATGGGGATGTTTATGGTGTTTCTTTTTACAAACTTGTTTACCCCTTACTGAAACATACACAGCAGCTTTATACAAACAGCTTTTACTGTAAGCCTTGTGCTCATCTAGCACATCTGGACACTTCTGGTAACTTGGTTAATCCTCTTTCTCAGTCACACACACTTAAATGTTCAATAAAATCTCTGGGATAAATGAAGATAATGCATGCTAACCCCCCACCGCTGAAAACACACACCAGATGCATGAGAAATCCAGCCCTGTAATATTTGATGTTGTAGGAGGAGCCGGACGATGGAAAAGCAGTGAAAATAGGGGTGGTAGAGGGGAGGGAAGTCTGGGGTTCCACTTTTGCCTTGTTCTATTGTGCTGACGTGGCTTTGGGTTACTGCTCTATGGTGTGCTGCAGTACTACTTTCCTCTCTCTCCTCCCTCTCCCGGCGATCTTTCTTCACTTTCCTCCCTCCTTCCCTCTCTTTATTTTCCCTCAAGCGCCATAATTTTTCCCTCTATCATTTCTCCTAGACTGCTGCTGCCTCGCTGTGTTTTCTCCCTTTGTGTTTCACCTAAACTCTGTCTGGTGAGACATCCCGGGCTACCTTTTCTGTATACTCTTTTTCTTTTTACAGTACAGAAATTCAAAACCATAATTCTGTGACCCAGACAAGCAGTTTCTGAAATTATTATGATTGGTTTCCCAGCAGCTAAGAGCACAAAAAGAAATTGGTGATGTGGTTTAGATGCAGAAAAAAAAAGAAATAATAACCCTTCTTGTGAGCAAAGCTCCCACAAAGCTTAGATTGGATAAGAGCCCCATTCATGGTCCTCTGAGATGTTGCATGGCCTTAGTGGACCTTTGATCCATGTCATGGCTCTTCTTTGAGGCTTAAAGCTAGAGCCACAGGCCTCCTATGGCCTGCGTGCCCTATCATGCGCTCCAATCAAGCAAATACTTTTCACTTTGAAGCTCTATGACAGCAGAGCCCATATGAGTCTCTGTTTAGATACACATGCTATAATTATACACATGCTACTCTGGATCATCCAAAATAACAGTCCACATAAAACCAACCAACTTAGAGGAGTTCATAACAGGCACCACACAGTCTTAAGGTGCAAACAGAATAACTAACCGTCTGTGGCTTGAAGAACTTAAAATCTAGTACAAGCGCCTGTGATGTGGTCCCACTCTCGCCTCAACATTAAGAGAATGTACAGCTAATATATTCCAGAAGGCAGCTAAACTTGTGAGATCATTTTATCCATCTCTTTTTTCCCCTTTAACTAAGTTTGCTACTGAGTTATGACTTTGGCCCGAAGCCTTGAGGTACAATTTGCTTAAATTATCAGCACAGCACCTTTCCTCCTGAAGGTAAAACAATGCCACAAAGAGATGACGAAAGCATGCAAGCATGCTGTTTTTGTTATGACTATAATGTTAGCAATATAAACCACAGTAGCTCTGATTTGAGAACACACTGGCCCGTGACCCCCTTAACCACAGACTGTCTGTGATGATGTGTTGGAAACGAGCAAGCGCAGACATGCAATCATTAGGCAAACATGTGGAAGGGATGATTCATTTGAAACTACCGAGGCACTGAAAACAGAAGCGTCCTTTCTTACCTTTATTATGCGAATGAGAAGTAAAATAACAGGGCGACGAAGCCGCCTGCCTCATTTCACTTTTATACCTCACACTTCCCATGTCTGACCTCATCTGGTAACTCTCCATGTGTCCTCATTAATCTATGAGAGAAAGCATGTATGAGTGCATGTATAAAAAAAATCACCATACATTTCTGCTGTAGCTTTGATGCAGAGGGGTCCATGGACAACAAAGCAGTACAAACATCAAGGACAGAATGATGCAGTGGGTCAAAAAATTCCCCAAAAAGTTTCCACCTAGCTGTTTACATCCCGCTTATATGCAGCCATCAATTTAATGCAATGGTTGGCATAGCGACATTTACCTCAAGGACCCATTCAAGTCTTCTTTCGTAATGTTTAAAAGTACCAGACCAGAAATGTTGGCTTTTCTTTGTGCATGCTCTCCCCTAGTTAGACGAGAGGCCATGTGTTGCAAACTGTGGCAAAAAACCCCCAATTGTAATCAATATTTCAAATGTGCTGCTCATGCTCGCACATGTTCAAAGAAAAAAAACAAACAATATCGTCATATTCCACGTGTCTTAATCGGAAAATACTACGTTTGGAATAAAGCCTAATTTGGAATATCCAAAAAGGAAAACGCTGTTTACATGACCTGTATCAGATTCGGAATAATAACCGGGGTACTTTGTGTGCATGTAAACATAGTCAGTGTGTCTAAATGGCATAAGCTGGCACTTGGCATTCATATTTGTGGTCGGGACTGGCTGTTCAGTGAGGTCCCTCTGCTGCAGCCTTCAGTGAGACTCAAACAGCTTAACTAAGATCACAAGCTGTAAAAGCAATAATGCTGCTGTTGTTTGCTAACGTGGCCCAGGAGTGACATATTCTATTAACTTCATTCAGCTTCGGGCGATATTGACTATTGTGCTTACGGTGGTGCTTTGCCCTGTATTTTATTATCTCAGGTATTTTTTTTATTCCACATGCATGGTATTATTAAATTTCAGCTGAAACCTGTCTTTAATTGTGGCTTATTTTATGAAGAATATTGCACAGATGAAGAGCATACAACACCAAAAACAGTAAAATAACATAGCTATTATTTGAAATCTTCTAGAAATTTTCTATTACAAAGCACAAAAGGAGCATTAACACCATGATTGTAATTAAGGGACGCATGATAAGAAACCGAACTCCGATAACCAATCGTTTTTATCGCCATCATAGCTGATAATTAAATGGAAGTGGTTTAATCCTCTCCATCTTAAGGCTATGCAATTCATCACCTTTGAATCATACCCTCTCGGCCTCCAGCAACGCTAGGTGAGGGTATTACTAGATGTAGAAGTAATCAGAGATGGATCATAGAGCATCAGATACGCCAACTGGTCTTCTTGCTCATAATCCAAGATAGCTGTTCACAAACAAAAAGGCATGTAATTATATGGAGCTCCGTCTGTCTCTGGCTGTTAAAGTCCCACCTTTCATTTAGTGTCACACACATCCATCTTCCTCTCTTTCGCTATCTGTATCTCTTTGTCCACGTTTCTCCTTTTTTTTTTTTTTTTTGCACACCAACAATAGACAGGTACACTTGTTGTCTCCGCAAGAAATGTGCAATCCCACTGGAATGCTGCGCGTCTCATACAGAAGGAGGGATTTGGACACGGCGATGACTGAATGACCAATTACAGGACACAAGACTTTCTAGCCCATTTACCTGCTTGTATGCACACTGACAGATGGCAAAGAGGATCAGTCAAAGTGCTGGCATGACTCCTGCCACTCCCTGACTGTCGAGGCGTTCTGGAAGTTTGGTAGCTGGAGAAGAATAATTGAGGTGTAGATGTCAGATGCCACCGGGGTGAAATTGGAGACGGGATGGCAAACCACCCTCTCTGTCTCTTTTAACCTCTCTCCATCAACTCTAATAATGTAGTCCTCCCATCGTCAAAATAAAAGGCAGCTTTAATTGGTTATTTAATCTGGAGGAAATTATTGGGTTGTGCCTGATTGGCTGGTTTAGATGTCTGGGGTTGTCTTTGAGTCTCCCAGACACTGATGGTGGTGCTGCCAGTGTAAACTCCCAGGACTCCTGGCACCACAGCCTTTCCATTCCCACACACACACACACACACAACACACTAAATGAGGAATGAGGTATCTCTCATCTGGTGGCCTGAAGTAGCGGTTTGAAAGACACATTCCAGAGAAACCTGAGCTTTTCTGAACACCCCCCCCGCCCTTTGCTACGAGGTCCTGAGGAGAGAGTGAGGAAGAAGGGACGCCGGCACAACAGAGTGTCCATTTAATCTCTTTCCTCTTATTTCCGTCAGCCTCCTTCTTTCACACTCCTCTCCTCGGTGTTATGATGGAGGTTCCCTCAGGGCATCTCAGTCCTTGCACGGGACACGATACATAAACATGAATCCACAAATGAGAAACCTTGCTGTGTAAACACTACTTCAGGGACAGGTTTAATTCTGCCTTCCAAAAATAATACATTGAATTTTAAAATTAGCCATTGTCATTTCATCCCCACCCCGCCCTCCCTCTTCTCCTGGTGTCTCTTGCACCCCACAGCTGACCCTTGACCTCCACACAAACTGCCGGTTCTGAGCCAGCGCTGAGTCATTGTCCGTGCAGACAGACATTGCTCATGCAGCGGGGTGTAGCAACAAACTTTCCTTTCTTTTTTCAGACATTTCCCACATTTCTTTTCGCACCGTGTCACTTTGATTTCATGATATACGTGTCTGCCACCACACAAGCTTTTGAAAGGGCTGTCTGTCTCTTCTCCTTCTTTTCTTAATGTTCTTTCTCTCTCCTGTCTCTCCTGCTGTCTGCCTCAAACCATCCCATCGAAACATCTGTCAATTAACGCAATGTTTCTCATATGATGCCAAGCTGAATTCCTGAGGGAGCACGCTGCCAAGGCATGTGCTCTCCGCATGATGTGATTTGATGCCTGGCATTAATGAACGAATCATAGGAAAAGGCAGGAAGACAGGACAGCACAAATGCACACAGATGCCAAATGGCTGAAAAACGATGTATAAAATCAAAAAATAAAGCGATTGGATGCTGGTGGTAAATTTGCTTCTCGACTTTTCTCTTTTCTTTTCTTCTTTCCTTTTCCACTATCTTTTCCTAACCTCAGCTTTCCACAGCGCATTCCCTCTGAGGCGTCTTTTTCTCTGTGGCTTCTGATTGGCTCCTTAAACCACTTCACTTTAGCATTTTCCAGCCTGTCTCATACGAGTGAGGGGGGGGGGGGGGCCTTGATGGCTGCATGAGGTGCGACAAAACCACTGCAGCCACAAACCCTGCCTCTCTTTTCCGGTTGTCTGGAAATCTCTCCGCTGTGCACATACTGAACAGCGAGGGTCTGCTACTGGAATCCGAGTGGTTTCTTTGCTTATGCTAAAACATAATCCAGATAGCTGGTTTCTCATAACAATAGTGCTTTCAATAGTCAGATCGCCTTTGTTCTTTTTTTAACCCCAACTAAAAGATCAAAACGCTCTGTTTACCTCAAGTGTTGTCTGACCTCTACATATGCGAACGCCCCCTTTTTCTGGGGTCCTGAGAACACCCCACTAAGGGAATCTGTCTGGCAGATGTGCCTCTTAACTTGCACTTAAGCAAAATGGAGGAAATAGTTGAGTCTGCACGGTGGAACCATGCAGATGGAAGCAAACACAGCTTTTTCTATGAATGTTTCTGCACTGTTTATGTGTTTAAATACCAAATTATGATTGGTATTTCTATTTCCACACTTATGTGCCTTTAACTCTTTCTCCTGTAAATTTTTTTTTCCTCCTATTTCCTCCTTTCCAACCCTCTGCCATCGCATCTCGGTGTCTGGTAGATCGATCAGCTGTGGGAGAAGAGAGAAGTGGAAAGGAGGGGTTTGAAGGATAGTTCGACAAAGTCTCCCAGGATCACATGCTTTTGTCATTAAGCCTCTCATCCTGTGCTGTGCTGGAAATGCTCCACTTTTGCACTTCAAACTTTTGTTTTTTTTCTTCTGACCGGCCTTTAGTCTGCCAGCCATCCCTTTCAGATTAATCCTATCCTGTTACATTTTGGGCACTTCACAAATCGCTGATGTTTCCTTTCGGGCCCCTCTTCCTAATTCTTCCAATACAAACTATCTTTGTCTGTTTTTGTAACATTTCTTTCCATTAGAAGCAGTGCACTCCCTCCTGACACCGAAGAGCATAGTCTCCTAAAATAATAAGATTACAACATTCTGAATTCTCAAACATAGTATTCCATTCCTGTTATGATGATGAATAGTTCCCGCTACTTCTAAATCTCTAAAACCTTTCCCACTCTCTATCCAACCCACCGTATGTCCTGCCAGGTGATGTGTTCCCAGAGGACTTCTCCATCTTGGCTACAGTGAAGCCTAAGAAGGGCAGCCAGTCCTTCCTGTTGTCCGTGTACAACGAACAGGGCATCCAGCAGCTCGGACTGGAAGTGGGCCGCTCTCCCGTGTTCCTGTACGAGGACCACACAGGCAAACCCAGCCCCGAGGACTACCCCCTCTTCAGAGGGGTCAACCTAGCTGACGGAAAGTAGGTGCACTTGTTGTTTGCTCAATGAACATCCATCAGTGTTCCACCGCAGCGCTCTTATGTCAGACCCTGCTTTTTGTTTATTCATCTTTCCCTCTCATTAAAGTCCAGGTGAATTTACTCTTTCATGGTGGTTTAGTTTGTTAAGCGGCACCTGGCCCAGGTGTCTCTTTTGCAATGGATTTTTTTTTTTTTAGCAGTGTTCATCTGTGATAGCCCACGTTTAATCCCTTACACCTAATGTCGATTGCTGTGTCTCTCTACTTGCAGGCACATTCTAGAATTTCTGTTTGCATTACTGGGATTAAAGGAAGAGTAAAATGAGATTCTGTCTCACTCCAGAAAACAGAACAAGGATATATTTGAATTTGAACGAGGCACCAAACACAAAAGGGGCTCTTAGTAGTGTGTTACAAGTGTGTAAATGGGCAGCATGTAACCCAGTAAGTGTGTGAATTAACTTCACCGTCTCTTTTAGATGGCATCGAGTGGCCATCAGTGTGCACAAGCAGACCATCACCCTCATTCTGGACTGTAAAAAGAAGACCACCCAGAAGCTGCTCCGAAGCCCCCACCCCATCATCGATACCAAGGGAATTGTAGTGTTTGGAACTAGAATACTTGATGAAGAAGTCTTTGAGGTAGGCACTACACTGTCGCTCTTCATCTACATGTTTAATTGCTGTATAATTTATTACATCTTTGCACCATTTAGGACTGTTTCTGTGTTTTCTCAGTGTCACTTTTACCAGTCGCACACAAGTTTTATACTCAACTATAATGTTTGTGACAAGTCTGCGCACCACCAGTCAACTTCACTCTGATTTAAAGTCTTTAAGCAAATGAGATAAAAGCAAGCAGGCAATTAAGTACGGACACATTTGGCTGTGGGGCAGATGATGGTCATCCTCAATCCCCACTCTGCGTGTCATGGTGCTGCGGTAGCGGCCACATCCTCTATAGATGTGTGGATTCGGCTTGTGGAGCCCCCTTCAACGTCTGATCATTTAACCTCTGCCACCCACTCATACACATGCACATAATCGCAAATCAAATTTAATTTAAGGTGCCATATATTCCGCATCTTCCACACGAAAACATGAATGAAACGTGTACGTCCACGGATTCTGACTCTGTCTCCGCATCTGTTGCTATTTTTTTTAAAGTGCTGCCTCGACGTGGCTGCTGAGCAGTTAGAACCTATAAGTCAGACAGTCATATTTCTGTTTGCGGTTACATGTCTGTATTCTGAATTGGCTGCAGTGGTTTTGTTTACAGAGATTTTTAACAAGCGGTGACAGGTTTTCATTATTAGAATGAGGGCTTCACTTCTTCCTTCCTCCTCTTTTTATGTCTATAAACTCTTTGTGGCTTGAGATGAAAGATTAATGGTAATCTGACTAGTGACAGGAAGCCTTTTGGGGTTTACGATACCCAGAGATGTGCATCACAGCATAAAAACTTTTTTTCTTTCTTTCACCTAGTGTGATAGAATCAGAATTAGTTTAGATTGCAGCAGTGTATATTTTTTTGCTCTTAAACATGACCCCCGTGTGGGGCACACACACCCACAGAGGCACAAGGAATAGTATTGTCTTTGTCCTGTCAGAGTTGTGCTTGTTTAAAGGGGGATTAGTCTGCGAGGCTAAGGCATTCAATAATAATTAGTAACAGAGGCTGACTGATGTGACTGATGCTGAGCCAGCTAACCTTTAACCTCACCGCTGCTCAGCGAAAACAGACAAAAAGAATGAAATATGACATCACCCCCCCCTACAATCCCCTAAAGTTGGTTTTCGCCAAGCCTTAGGGGAGATAGATATATGACGGGATATAAAACTAAAACTAAAGCTTCACTTCTTGAGCTCATTCAAAACTATTAATCTTGGCCTCACAACTGAAGCCAGATTTCTATATTGCAAGAAAAACATATAGTATGAACTATATGGGGATGAATTTCTTTCCATAAGGGTGTTAGATGTGGTACGAAGCAGGGGAATACAGCGCTGTTTCATCTTACATGGATTATGTTCTTTCTAGTTCCTAGTGAGGTTGTTGACTTGAACTCTTTAATGAGGCATAAATACAGCTGTTTGTTGGTGTATGTTCGTGTTTGTGTGATTGTGCTATTATTTCCCACTAAGCCTAATGGCCACTAGTAAATTCCTCCAGTTGCCAACAAGATGACTACATTTATACGGCACAGTTGTAATTCCATTGTAATTTTATTATTGCCCGTAGCATACTCATGATGAGATTGGGCCGATACTGGAACAATTTAAAAATCGTACCCCGTTATCAAGTCTACAGTAACACTCCAATGGTTACCGTGGGAACAGACAGATATTTTGTGAGAGATGTTAAAAGCCCTCCTGCTGCGTGTCTGCCAGTTGGGAGACGGGACAGGCTCCAGTGCGTGCAGAAAATGGAAAATATGCCACATAGTTTCCAAATTATGCTCGGGCTGTGCTCTTTTCCTCCTCTTCCTCCCTTCTCCCCTCTGTAGTTTAGTCTGATCCTGTGTTGACTTTTGCCAGAGTGAGTTACCACCAAGAGGTGTTGAGCATGAAAACACACCAAAAAAAAAAAAAAAAAAATGTATTTGATTTCACCGGCAGGCCAATTAATTCAGCTGACTCGAGAGCCTGCGATTTCCAGTCGCTTTAGAAAAACGGCATGTTAAACAGGAACAGCACTTTTGAGCTGTAAATTTGTCAGAGCATTCTTTTGATTTGTCCCAAATTTTCATTTAGAGTTAGGAAATAGATTTCCTTACATCATAAGCAAGAATGCCAAGACAGAATTTCACATAAAAAAGTGATAATCGCATTCTTATAACATCTTTGAATTACACTGTAATTTCTTTTGCCTGTAAAGTTCTTTAGAGGATCTTGGGCCTTTTCTTTATATACAGCAGTCAGGACACAAGTAGCACTTACTGTATGCTGAGGTGGTTTGTGGTTTGGTTTCTGACATGGTTATTGTGGTCAAAGCAAGAGCGTCTACCCTCTATAAGTATCATAATGTTATTTTTTTTTCTTAGTAGCTTGCATAAGCACACTGTCGCTTGCCAGTAAAGACAATGAAGGTGATGATTATATAAGAAGACAGGTATTTTGCCTGATAATCAATGTTCAACTGTTGCAAATGAAATAGTCTTTACTCTCTCGTAATAACTGCATTGTACATGTTACAATCAATCATTAAGAGCCTATCTTTAGCAACATCCAGCTAATGACTTTCACTGATGTTTTCCTTCATGACTGCAGGGTTATGGATGTGGAGAGAATATTCCAGTGTGTTTTAATCTCTGTTATTCAGAAGGTGGAGCCTGCGTGACATAGTCCATCTGCCGAATGTGTCTTTTGATTTCCGTGTTCACAGTTGTTTCCTAGTGCGAGTGCCAAGAAAAACCAGAGATAATTTAATGCTCATCCCTCTGTTCTAAGTCGCGTTCAGTGAAATAAATGGCTGCGGTTGGTTTGAGATGGACCACTTGGCCTCACTCAGAGGTAATCCTCAGGGGGATCTCGAGTGAATCAAGGTGGAGCCGTGCAAACACAGCAGTTCTTGTCTGGCCTCCATTGTCTCAGCTGAGGCAGAGCCAAAGCATCCTCGTCCTGTATGAATGTGGGTGATTATATAGTGTCGCTTTTTTGTCACAGAACGACATAAATTTGGCATATTAGAGAGCTGGAGAAGAGTAGATTGGAACAAGGCTGTGAAAACAAGATGTTCCAGATTGAGAGCGTGTGGAGGAGCGGAGACGCTGGAGCAGTAGGTTCGTGGTAGTAGAGCCAAAACTCTTGGGTCATACTCTGGAAAGAATGAGGAGCTCTCTCCCCACTGATGTCAGCTTTAGAACAGCAGCCATACCACATGACATCATCCAGAGGTTTCCTTGGTATCCACTGATAGGCTGTCCCGGGCTGATGGTCTGAACATGAGTGGGTAGTGGTGGAGGGTGATGCATGTGTGTGGGTGGGCTGTGATAAGTTGGGGAGGATAGGTAAGGATTTAGGTTTAGATATATTGAAATAAAGCATTAAAGATGGAATGAGGGGGAGTCAAAGGCAATATGATAAGGGGAAAATAATAGAGTAGTGCAAAGGGTTTGGGAGGCCTTTAATAGGGCTGGGATGAAGCAAGTTGTGGGGCTCCCATGGTGCAACCAGAGCCAGGAAAAAGTAGTAAAAACATGCAACGCATGAGCTTGATGCTCGTTAAGAACTTTAATATTGTAATGGCATGATGAGTTTTATACATCCTGTTTTCTCATCTTTACCTCGGGACTTTTCTTCAGTTTTCCTGCCATTTGCTCAGCACTCCTTCTTTATAGTTCACACATTTTAGTCATCAGGTAAAGATGTATTCACCTGTAGTGGTACTCCTGATTTAAAACAAAGATTGTGGATTACAGAGATGCTGACACTGCTTTCCATGTTTACAGTAGTTTTTCCAAATTCAGAATCCGATTTGAGCCCGTTTTGGCTCAGTGTCTGAGGTAGTAGTAAAATTGGTTTGGCTGAATCTGCCAGGCCTTGACTGGGCTCCCGTTTTATTATTTGTTATTAGCTGTACTCAGTAGATCTTGTAAAACTTTTGAATCAGTGGCTCCACAGTTCAACGCTTTTCACAAATGTACCTAGACTGTTTGAACTTTCTAGGTGTCAAAAAACAGTTAACAGGTCTACTTTGGCTGGTAAATGCATAATGGCTTCTCTCACTGAGCCCCATTAGATGAGACTTGGAAATTTGATGCCCTGCTTGGGTCTTCATGACTGGTCTGGTGTAGAAATATGAAAGGTCATTTCGGCTCTGTTTCCACAAAGCAGTAAGATGCATTAGTAGTCCTCTAAATAGAGTTGCAAATTGTTGAAGATGCATTCAGATTAGAGCAGCCTTATTTAGAGGTATGATCAGTAAAAGTTTGTACTCGGCAGCATTATCAGCCACTTAAAACAACCCAAACATGGTTGATTTATACAACAAACAATTCAGACAGGATTTGGAAGTTTGTACTTGAAGCAAACCTCCTACCTAGAATCAACTTTGATACCTTTAGGTGTATAAGTCTCTTAGAGGTGTTTAGCTTACTCTCATTGATATAAATAATATAAACATCTGTCAGTACAGTGAAATGCAACCTCACAAATAATTGCCTAAAAAAGATTCAACCAAAAAAAAAAAAAAACGTACATTATAGCCTTCTTTAAGGTCGGATTCATCGCAAGATTGTTGTATTTGATGATTTAGTTATGTGATGAACTGAAGTGAGTGTATTTTTGCTACATTTCTTGCTGTCAAACTGCAGTTTTCCCACAGATGAATAAAGTCAGTGGGGATGCGATGCATTTGAGACTTGATTTGAGAGGCACTCTGACTCCCGGTGTGAACTGCAATCTTCCCCAGCTGGATTTATGCAGACAGTAATCCAGATGTATCTGGGTAGATACTTATTTGACGCACTAGTCGTCACTGATAATGGCTGATTACAGATTCAAGTAGAGTATGTACCGCTGTGTATGTCACTGTGTAATAACGTAGCTGTAATGTCACTTTTGAATGGTATTTGGTGGCGTAGTGTTGTAACCATACTCTAAAACTCAGTTTCACCTTCCCTATACAGACTTGTGCATTGCTGTAGTATCCACGTGTGACTGTATTATCTAGTCCAAGGTATATGTCATGCTTCACTGTCAGAGTACACTACCTCTATACAATTCAGGCAGAGGAATGGGACGTAGACTTCAGTAGCCCCAGGGAAGATGGAGTTTCCACCATGGATAATTAAGAGAATTTCCTTAACTCATGTCAGATGTTTGTCTTTCTCCCCCCTTATTCCCTCTGTTATTTCTTTACCGTGTCAGCAAGCCCTGAAGTGTGCCCTCAGCACTTTTTTATGTAGATTTCAGCAAATGGCCAAGCCAAACACTCAGAATATACGGCTGTTAGGTGAGCAGAGCCGCTCTGGTTTCCACTACCCGAGAATGAACGGGAAATGGGACTATGGCTTCCCATAACCCTCGGAGACGTGGAATTAAAATCTTACACAGAAGGGAGCGCGAGGCTGAGGGGTGAAATGATGAAGAGGCCTAGACGGGATCCAAAAACAGGACAACAGCAAAGAGGTGAGGGAATGGTTAAGGTGCTGTGTAGTGGATAAGTGGGGTGGCAGACGGACCTGTTGCTCTTGGCAGCTGCTCTCAGCGTTGGGATTGAGCTACAGTCTGGAGGGGAAAGTGTATGTGGATGAAATGTGCTTGATGTCTGGTCAAGGTTTCATTCTGTAACTTTGTTTGAGTGGAATTTCTCCGTCTGTATGTCTGTATATATATATATATACCATGGACATTGTGTATCTAGTTTGTTTGTGTCCATGTACATTTTTGTGTGTGTGTCTGCGCTGATTTATGGTCTCTGTGCGGCCAGCTGACCTCTGCAGTGTGTTGTTTGGTTTTTGTGGTCAGGTTGGAGTATGCCCAGGCGCTGGGACTGTCAGTTTGCCGGTGTGGGCTGGCAGTAGGACCTAAGGCCTGGCTCAGAGCTCAGGGGTGACTGTGTAAATACATTGGGAAAGTAGCTCGCCTTAAAATGCAGCCAGAGCTCAGACCTCCCAGAGTCTCATCCTGCTCTGTGGGGCCCTCCTACCCATTTTCCTTTGCTGACATATGACCAGTAAAACGATGAGAAACTAGACTTGGGTTTTTCCTCCTTCATGCTGTTCTCTTAGTTATCTGAGGCGCAAAAAGATAAACATGGCCATTATGAGGTGTCCCTGGGCATATGAAGAAGTAATGAGCGTTGGTTTGTGTTGTTTATTTTATGCCATGACGCTCTAAGCTGAGAAAGTGCAAATTTCATGGGATGCTGAGCTCAGGCCTCCTAAACTGATCAGCAGGGGCGCTGACATCACCTCAAGACGTTACTCTAATCAAAATAATCCTCTGCTGTGCTCCGTTCACCTCACGCTTAAAGTATGTGTGTGTTTAAGACAAACAAAGAGATCAACAGAGCATAAATGCGTGCAGTTTATGTAGTTACGTTTTAGCCGCTGGTGTACCAATTATTTACAACATTCATTAGCTGTCCGCTGTCATATGATGATTTTGAAACCGCAGCAATATTGCTTTCCATCCCATGCATCATATATTTTTATTCCGGAGAGGGAACACAATGAACTCGGTCCACCCTGCATGATTGTGGGTCAGGTTCAGATGGAGACAAATGTTTGGCTTCGTGCTCATTAGAGCACTCTCCTGCCCCCACCTGGACACAACCAGAACATCCAGCAGGGATAAATGAGTGGGGGTAGTTGGGGTGGGGGGGCAAACAGGGTGAGGTTTGGGCAATGAAAGCCAGAAAATTCATGTGACGTTGTAGTAAATAAAACACAGAAGAACTTGATGAATCGGAGTGTTTTTAAGTGCCATCAGTCAACCTGGATTTGTTCTTCTTCAGTCATCTAATCGTAAGCTGCAGCTCGGTTGTCACTCATTAGATTCATGTGGATGTGTCTGTTTTAAGGGTGCGTGCAAGTGCCTTCAACAGTTTCTTTAACATGAAGTTATGTGAGGCGGGAACGGCTGTTGCTCGCAGCCACAGGCGACGGCTTTTCCACCAGAGCTCGACATGCAGAGAGCACTGGCCAGGCGAGGAGTCATATTTCAGCCGAGTCCAGGGAGATGCTGACAGCGGCAGCCCTGTTATTGTCTGAAAATTCTGCCTTAAGCACCACTCTGATGTGCCACATGATGCTCCGCAATGAAAAATGTCACTGTCCCCTCTCAAATAGGAAAGATGATTGCATGTCTTTTACGGTTACCCCAAGGGTTTGGGTGTGATTGTATAATTCCAGGGTTTTTTTTTTTCTCTTTGGTGTGCTCTGTTTGGGTGTGGGATTGTTGGTGCTTGTGTGTCTGTGTGCATGTGTTGCTGTATATTAATCATTTTGTACATATTTCAGTCCGCTTTTGTGTCACGTATCAGCATCTGTTGATGCGACGTGCAAGCTATAATTTCCTGTTCTTTTTAATTGTTTGGTTAACCAATCAGCCTTATCGAACGCCGAATCCCTGACTCTGCACATAGAGTAGTTGCAGTGCAGTTTCTTGTCATCAAAATATAGAGAGGTGGCCTCAGTGTACAGTGGAGTAAACAATGGAGTAAATATCTCACGCTTTAATGGGCTGCTGGACTGAGTTGACCACTCAGCGCCAGAATATTAAATGAGAAATTTGGCATTAGCATACAGCTGGTGTACAGTATAGGAATATTTACTGCTTCCCTACATCTGTAAAACAGCAGCTTATATAACGTTTGGCACCAGAATCTGTCAAGCGACGTGTGGTGAAAAGAGCAGCTCTGACTCAAAGAAACGGAAATCAGAACCAGCTTTAGTACTTGTCACGGTGGATCAAGACCTTGACAATGGTTTTACTGTGAAGGTGTACAGTTTGCATGGGAACCCATGTACTGTATGTCTTTACATCGACGTCAAAATGATTTGTGTGTAAAGATGGCGGATGAAATCAGCAAGTGTCGTTTTGTGATGTAGCATTGTTGCAGTTTTTAGTTTTCCTTATATTTGTTTCTATCTGAAAGAACTAAAGAAGTTGCAAAACATTTTATATATTTACTTTAATTATATAATTAAGGTAAATATATTATAAAACAATAAATAATTATCTTATTTGTATCATTGTGGCTAAATATTAAAGGGCCAGAGAGAGAAAAAATAACCCCTGGTGATTGTGATGTCAGCGGGTTATCTAAGATTGGAAACAGACAGACGTTTAACAGGTAGGGAGGGCCTTATAAAGAGAGGCTACGATGCTGCATCATGGGAAATGTAGGATCTAATGTTTTTGGAACTACCAAACTAACCAAACTAAAAGTAACGTGCAATTTGAAGTTGCTGGACTGCCCGCCTGAGTGAAAAATGTTTGTTTTTCAACTCCTTCTTGCCTTTCCATCTGCGTTTGGTTTTGTGCGTTCCGTCCCTGGCTCCCCTTTTTATAGTCCAGAACTTTTAACACAGAATAAAACTTCAGACGGCTGGAACTGTTCGTGCTGAATGGTCCAACGCGACTGAGCGCAGCTTAGCTCAGGTCCACATTCACTTTTCAGCTTCTTCTCATCCCCTTTTTTCCCCTCTCACATGCCTTTGGCTGTAGAGTTAGTACAATCAATTGCAGCTTTTCCAGCCTTAATAAGGTCCTTATAACAGCACACTTTTCTTTCTAGGCATGCGCGTGCCTCTCTCTTTCTTTCTCTGTGTACATGTCACACACATCATTGAACACAGTGCTCTCAGTGCTGCGAGGATGTTCTCATTAATGCTTAGGTGTGTGATTAATTATTTCATCTCGGTGCAATTAGGATCACACCTCTTGTGGTCAGGATCTACCCTGACATTCCTTTAGCTGCTCTGGGTGATGGAGAAAAAGAGCATCGGGGGGAAAAGAAAAAGAAAAGCTGAAGAATGGCATGTGAATAGGAAAGCAGTTGCAATGCTCCAGACGGCACGGCTGTTTTGTCATACAGAGGGCTTATTCCTTATTGAATGTGACCTCATTTCAAACACTGAATTCCCATCATCCCCATTCGGTGCAGCTGTGACAACGGTCTTGCCAGGATAAGGGAGAGACAGACTGTCAAACTTCTAGTCAATATCCTGACTTTAGACAGATGGTGCTCAGAGGTAGCCATTTGGAAGTTTCGAGTCCATAGCTGCGAGAGCTGTGTAATGGCTACTCCAGTCTTTCTGTCGTGGAGGAAGTACTGGGATTTGTTTTCCTGCATCCATCATAAACCCGGCTGATAACATGAGCCAAGGACGGAGCAGGAAACATCATCTTGTGGGGTGTTTTCTAAGTTTTATTAAAGGATCTGAGACAGGCAATTGTGTGTGGTATGTTTAAGTGTAGCAGTGGGATTGGTGCTCCTCAGTGAATTGTCACTGGTTAGACCACAAATGCAATCCATTTATGTTTGTCAGAAAAGAGAGCTATCCGTGGAGAATTTAAGCTGGAACGCCATGTTGAGGGATTTCAGATTTTTGGCATTTGGACATAATTAAAAACACTTCATTCTCTGTGGTGGTTCGTTCCCATAGTTCCGTCGCTCTGTGATTCTCATACCCCCCAAAAATATATTTGTTTCAGTTAAGTTGACATTGTGTCTGATTGATGTGGGATGACATCACTGGACTTGGAAGTGTGATTAGGACATGTTTGGATAGATACAATACAGCCTTTTGGTGCCATATGCATTCAGTTCAGAAACATGTGGCAAGCACACACACCCAGCTCCCTATGTAGCCTGGGGATCCTTCTGAGCCTTTTCTTTTTTCCCTCTTGTTCTCTCTTCCTCTTTTTTTCGATCAATCTGCTTTGTTCGCTCTCTTTTTTGAGTCTTTTTTTTTTCTCCTTTCTTTAAAATCTCTCATTCCTGCTACTGTTCCACACCCCTCCCCACCCCCAACAAACTCCTCGTCTCAGGTTAGCTATCTGTAACTGCAGGTCTGCTCATGTTTTCCATGTCACACATGCTAAGTTGATCTATTCGTCTTACACAATCAACTGAGAGGCAAAATCACTCATTTCCTATTCAGATCTGAGGCCGGGCTTACAGTTTGTGTGCTGTTCAAAATCATTTATCTTGTTAAAGACACGAAGTACTTTGAGTGTGTGTGTGTATGTGTGTGTGAGAGAGGCTGTGGTTTTGTGTGTTTGTTGTTTGTGTCATCGTCCGCAACTACATGAAGTAAATTGTTCCATGTTCTCTTGTAGCTCCGCTCTGTTTGCTGTAAGCTTTTTGTCTCACACTCTTGTGCTCAACACTGATGAGAAACGACACTCTTGGAGCCAGGACAAAGTTCTTCATCATTTAGTCACCCTCAGAATCCCCTGGCTTGACCTAGTTTCAGGACTGCCTGTTCTGCATGTGCTTGTGCTCCATGCAGATGTTCTCCCTCATCTTTTATTTGTTTATATTCTTTCATTTTTCCTCCACAGGTCGGGAGCGTGAGACTGTCTCTGTCACTGTTGATTGTTTGCTTGTTTATTGACATGCATGACTTGCGTCTGTGTTCAGCCGGTCTCACGACTTCCTGCTTCCTCCTTCTTGTGGTTTCCAGGGAGACATCCAGCAGCTAATGATTGTAGCAGACCATCGTGCTGCCTATGACTACTGTGAGCACTACAGCCCCGATTGTGAAGTGCCAGTGCCTGACCAGCCTCAGAACCAGGAGCCCAACACTGATGAATATGTGAGTAACGAGACCTTTCTTTCCCTCAGCTTTAGGTTTTGACCGCCTAATATGTTCCTTTTTACCTCTGAGCTCATAGTGTGGCTTTGTAAACTCAAGGACCTTTCCGTTGCCTCTAGAGGCAAGTGAAACCACCAAGTGTTCTCATGGCTTGACCTTACTCAAGGAAGTTCATTTCCCTTAATCCATAATTGTCTCTAATACTCAAATCAGATCTTGGTTGGATCCTGTGCTGAAAAGAGCTTCTTGGCTTACGCAGGAGAGCTGCACTCTGCCAGAGGAAAGTGCTGAGTGGGAAGAACAGGGTTATCAGGCTATGCAGTTAGTTAATAATGTTCAGGAATGATATGGTGCCTGCCTAAGCCTGCATCCCTGCACTGCGCCGTTTTCTTTACTGAATACCAATACAGTGTGCGCATGCTAAATAAAGGTGTGTCAGTCGAGTGTTAAAAGATGAACACGAACCTCTTCCTCGTGACCTTTTACTACTGACCCCGTCAGTATGCCTGCAAGGCATGTACATTATATATATATATATATATATATATATATATATATATATACTGGACCTGTTTCAAGATTTCATTTAGGAAAGCAGAAAAAAAAAAAAAAATCATTTGTCATTCAGTGGTAACAAGTTGCAACAGGGAGATACAGCACGAGGTTTCCACAAGTAGACGGCATTCCTGTGTGCTTCTGATCTATGGCCAGTCTGCAGCACATATATCTGCCAGACCCAGCAGCAACAGAGCATTGGATCATATTTAGAAATCATGTTTTTAATAATTGATAGCTTTTTTTTCTCTCGCTCTCTCTCTCAGTCACACTCTCTCAGTGTTGGTGTAATGTTTCTCTCCTTTAGAACACAGAGGAGGACAGCTACTATTATGAATACCCTTACTATGAGGATGTGGATGGCAAGCCCTTTCAGTCACCATCTGAGGCTGAGACAACCACAAAAGAAGTCACGGTAATGTACCACAAACGGACAAATACTGATGGAAATACAATCATATTCTCTAAGGGACCATCAGTGATATCCTCTATGCCTTACAGGTGACAGATGGAGACAGCGTGGTGACCAAAGTAGAGGAGGTTTTGGGAGGCAGCTCCGCTGACAAAGTGGTGACCTCCATCTCCACTGGTAGTTCATCCTCTTCATCTTCAGGTACTGCCACTGGCGGAGGAGACGCCTACGGAGAGGAGACCAGCCCTTACGACAGCTATGACAGCTACGGTAACTACGAGACCTACTACGACGAGTCGACGGCGGCACCCGATGGGGACACCTCTCGACGCATCACCATCACCAGCACTGGCACCGGGAGTGAACTGGACCTGGGAGCAGGGGGAAAGATTGATTTGGGCGCCGGCACTGGGGGAAGGGTCATCACCAGTGGAACAGGAAGTTCAATAACCATAAATAAGACATCAGTAGGTTGAAATTAATCACATGGACATCCTCACTTAATTGTTGTTGGTGTGACCTGTAGATCTAATAGATGTATTGATGAAGCCTACTTTTTATGTTGTTGCATTCATCTGAACCTATGTGTGCGATACATTTTTGGGCCCTTCCACATGTTATAATCCACCAATCCACATGGGGGAAGCAAAGCCAATGTGGACGCACTTTTAAAAAGTCACCATGAAGGAATACATGCTTTTTGTGATGATAGATTAATTAGAAATTTTTCAAGTTCCATCTTCCAAAAACGTGATAATACACTCAATATCTTTGGGCTTTGGACAGCTGTACAAGACCCTTGAAGACATTTGCTGTTTAGGAATTTGAGATAGACATTGTCTCATATTTTACAGCTTAAAGAATTTACAATTGACAGATTTATTTATAGTGAAAATAATCCTGAGTTGCAGCCATAGTGCGCTGTATTAACACGTCACAAATGCAAGATCACGTTCCTGTTTTTTAATACCGGAAGTAACCTTTTCATTGCCCGTTGTCTCAATCTGACATAAGCAATGCTACAAATTTAAAACAACACTTGCTGTTTTTGGAGAATGCAAACACCCTTTATGTTGTTGTGTACGTCTCTTACATCAGATTGAATCTCATCCTTTAATCTGTCTGGTCATTTAGAACTATTTATGTATATATTTATAACTATATGTGTTTTTACAGGTAGGAAGTTCTTATGATGACTACAGCGACCCATATGATTATGGCGTGGATGGCCATTACACCACTGGTGGAGGTGGCAGCAGCAGCAGTACAATCAACCTTGGTGGTGGTGGAGGAGGCGGTAGCACCAGCACTGTGCACACCAGCGGTGGAGGTGATGGCGACGGCAGCAGCAGCAGCTCGGTTCATGTCGGTGGTGGAGGTGGAGGCAGTAGCAGCAGCAGTACAGTCCACATTGGAGGTGGTGGTGGAGGAGGCAGCAGCAGCAGCAGTACAGTCCACACTGGAGGTGGAGGAGGCAGCAGCAGCAGCAGTTCTACCATCACCGCCGGGGGCGGGGCTGCCGGAGGCGGTTCGGCCTCTGCGGGAGGTTCTTCTTCCGCTGGAGGTGGATCAGCCAGTGCCGGCGCCGGCGGAGCAGGGGGGTCCATCTCCACCGGTGCACGCCTGGGAGTGGAAGGCGAGGATGAGTACTCGGATCTGGATTTGTTCAAGGAGGAGCACATCACCGACTATGGCGACATTGATATGTATGGAACCTACGACGACTATGGCGACAAAGAGGGCAAAGTGCTGCCTGCTGAGACCGATGAGTACTATGGACAGGTGAAAAATAATGGCAAAGACATGACATGAGCTTGAAGATGAGAATGATGGCACAATGAGGGTGACGAGGAGAAAGGTGGCTAATTATGTTTGTTTCTGTGTGTTTGGCGTGTAGGTCGACGGGGCTCGCGGCGAGAAAGGACAGAAGGGAGAGCCTGCTGTTATTGAGCCTGTGAGTACCACTATTTAAACAACATACTTGAGCAACAGATGCAGGCTGCGTGAGCTTGTGTGCACATGGGCGTACGCGTGGATGTTTATATCTGCGAGCGCATACGACTGATCCACATCTAAACACAAACCACCCCTCACTTCTGAATGACAATCCTGAGGACAAACACACTCATTAAGGCCTGAACCAGATCTTTCTCATGGTTTCCTGGGGCTAGTCCTCACTCCTGGCTGGTCATCAGGACTACAGCATAAACATTTGGAGAATAGCCATGCAGGCATTGTCAATAATCTCTAAACACACCGTGGGTAGTGTGTAAACACAGGGGGAGGTGGAGAGAGGGAAGGAATACAAGGAGAACAAAAGGGAGAAAGAAAGACTTTTCCAGCTTCTCTGCCAAGAACCTAAGCTTTTTAAAAATGCAAACAGGTGGAGTACATCCAAACTGTGATTCAGACACCCATATATACAGGTAACATTGTGAAAACGAGGACGACTCCTCTTGTGTGTTTGCAAAGGCACTTCAGACGCAGATGGGATTTATATCTCAAATACAGGTACAGCTGTTTCACTTCAAACAAATGTCACTGAGCTCCACTTAGTATACATGCCTCAGTAACTAAGTGTCTTTATGTTTATATATGAGAGCAGAAAGGAGTGTGTGTCTGCAGCCACTTCCTAGATGACCGCTCTAGAACCAGTTTGAGTACACACCACCGCCCTGTGCCTCTTTTGAAATGTTCAAAAAGATGAGACAGACGCACAAACATGAACAAACACACAGCTCCTTTCCCATCACATGCACACACACACGCACACTGTAGGCGATACACAGGCATAACCTGGGGTTGTGTCAAAGATCAATCGCAGCAATGTTATAATTTAATGATGAAAATGTTCCGTGGGTACAGCTCGGGGGTTGATGGAAAATAAAAAAATGCTGGGATCACATATTTCACATAAGTTTGGATAATGTGTGGGTTTCTGTCCTCACAGCAGGAAGCAGGAAGCCAAAAAAATGTTACCACAAGAGCGAACAAACAAAGCAATATCACTGTAGCTGCAGAGCTGCAACGGTGCGTCTGTAAATCAGACGCTGGTGAGAGGCCACAACCTTCAGATGCTATCACTGGCTACATTTCAAAGCATAACACATATGCATAAACTGATTTCATGCATGCACAATGAGACAGCTCGTCTGTCAGTGTGAACAAATTAACGCTCACTTCAGTTTGATTAGCACTTCCCTCGACTTCTGCAGGTAGGAGAGCGCCTGAGGGCGTCTTTGCCTCTGTCTGTGCAGTCACTCGACCTCTTGTTCTCCCTGGATTAATTGCGAGCAGAAGTGAAATGACAGGCAGGAATGTACATTAATTTTAGCAAAGACTTTGAGATGGAAAGTTGATAGGCAGGTCTGTTGGGACATGTACGCTTAAAGCCTTTAACCAAAGCCCTGTATTAGTGGACTTGTGAGCGCATCTGTGCACTGTGAGATTGTTGCATACAGACGTGCGCTTATGAATGAGGCCGTGAGACAGTTGTGAGGATTCTTGTGGTATCTGATTTTTTCTGTGCTTGTGTGTTTCAGGGAATGTTGGTGGAGGGTCCGCCTGGGCCTGAAGGGCCAACAGTAAGTAACAGTCTCTCTCTCTAACTCTCTCTCTCTCTTGCTACTTTTTTCGCTACGTTTCTTCCTCTTTTGTTTGTCCCGTCTTTCCCTCTGTCCCTCTTCAGATCATAAGCATTATTCTTTGTAATCTCTGTTGATAAATAAAAATCTGTTAAGAGGTTATGTCACCCGTTCTTCTAGTCTGTTTATGCCTATGTCCTCTGGATAGGAAAATGCAAGTTCCAGTGCTTTGCTGTGAAAATCCCTGGCTGTCTGATTTCTAATGCAAAATGAGTGTCCAAAACAGTTCCCCCGAGGACATATGGACTTGCCCAGATGTTGAAGAACTAAATTATTTATCTAGGAAGATTTTTCAGACACAGTTGCTCTTGACACCCTGCAGATGGAGTCCCACAGAGTACAGCCATTCAAGCGTTGAGCTATAGACAAATAAAGAGCGCCTCACAAAGGATTTACAGCTCAACAAGCTGTCCCATATTGCCTCATGCATTCCTTTCTCCCATGTGTGACCACTTTGCAAGATAAAGGCGAGAACTTTAGAGGAGCAAATATGACTGTTTTCTTTGTGTTGCATTGTGCATGCATGATGTGTGTAAAAAATCAGATCTTTTTGCTTGAAATAGGGTCTCCCCGGACCCCCAGGTGCTTCTGGCCCACCAGGCGGCCCTGGAGATTCTGGAGAGAGAGTGAGTATGAATTGTACATGTCACATTAATTTTTACAGCTCTAAAAATATAGACAAAGAACCACATCTGGCTGTGTGCTTGTACTCATGTTTGTGTTATTTTCTGCCTAAGGGTCCTCCGGGTCGTCCTGGTCTTCCTGGTGCTGATGGTCTGCCAGGACCCCCTGGAACTGTCCTGATGCTGCCTGTAAGTATATTATAGCTGTTAAAAAAAAAGACTTAAAAATAGCAAAATGGGAAACGCTGTCTGTTTTCCTGTTTGTCCCTCTTAAACGCTAAAACTTTTTCCATGTGGCTTTATATTGTTGTGCAGCCTCGTTTAAAGCCAAGTATGATGTATCATCAATAAGTGTGACATGTGGTTTACACAGTGTAGTGGGATGACGGGGGTGTCCTTTGAAATCATTTTAATGATCTACCCCTGAAAAAAAATGTTTTGCAATGTAATCTGTGCTTTAGCAGCCCCTTGTGGTATGTTTGGTAAGTGAGATAACCCCCGTCTATCACCTGCAGCGCTTGCCCTCAGTTGTTTTGACACCATAAGCTCAAAGGACTAGGAATTTCTCAGCTGACGTAGTTAGTCCACATTCCTTGCCCGAATTGGAGCTATCCTACCGTGTGCCGTTACAGGAAGTCGTCTAGCTTCAGACAGGAAACGGAGCAATCCCGTCGGCTCTCTCTGTAGCTTCAGCTGCATCCAATGATTTCGCTGTGGCACTTGTACAGCCACGCTAACGACTTCCTACGCCGTCTACCTTTTTTAATTTTCTTTTCCTCGTTCTTGGAAGATGTCTGCTTCTGTTGGAGCTGATTAGTTGCACAGATGTGAAGTTGCGGTTTCAGGGGTCCACAGAGCTGTCTGGGTGAGCCATGTCACAAGCTCTGTCTGGACAGGAACTCAACTTGTTCTGGTGTGTCCACTGGCAAAACACCACGACTTGAAATCTGAGATCCTTGAGCTCTAAGCATAATGAGAAACACTCATTGTTGTTTACCTCTTTCTTTCACCAGAGAGCTCTTTGGTTCAGCGATGAAATTGTGGAATCATCGTGGCACGGTTAAACGGCAAATTTTTAACACCCACTTAAATGGCCCACTTATATTCATCCACAAGTGATGCATCTTCTCTTGACAGTCTGCTCTGGCTCAGGTTGATATTTTGTGACGAAAATAATGTAGTTCTCATTTTTTTCCCCCTCTTTGTCTAGACTTGCTGGTCAACAGTTTAATGTAGCAGAACATTTTGTTCAAGGCTTAATGATGCAGAGGAATGTCAGCAAAGAAATTAATATCGGAGAAAGGATGACAAAAAGCGATAAAAAGATGAAGAGAGAAAGAATCAAAGACAGATCAAAAAGCTCACAGACTGGCAGGCAGGGGAAAAGAAATAGCTGCATATATTTGATTATGACTAAGATAGAGAGATTTCATTGGAAATAGCCAATACTCAGCAGAATCTTATCAGAAGAAGAAACTGTGGTATTTGCACACTAGTTGTGAAATGTTTGTGTTCTGCAGAATTTATGATGGGTGAGCTGCAGCAGATCTGACTCAGCCCCTGATGTTCTGAATCAACTGCATTCTGCCTCTCGGTAACAGTGTTTCTGTGTTGGTGAGATCCTCCACACTGGCGTGCGTCTACAAATCTACCAGCAGTCAGCCTTCCCGAGAATGTGCTTTGTAATCCAACCCGAAATGCCTGGCCCAAACGAATCTGTGTTGCACCACAAGCCTGGATATTCACCTACGGTGCAATGCCGGCTTATCGCCACCAGATGCCAGTAGAATTCGAAGCTCGTGGTCTGCAGAGGCAGCTTTTGATGGTGCTGGTTTGGCAGCTGGCATCGATTACTGTAGTTCAACATCTGTTGCATAGTTTCAAGATGAGGACACAGCACCAAAGAAATGTTGAAGATATTGTTGGATTGATTGTCAGCATTTAAAAAATATTTGTTTAGCAGCTAAAGCTTTAGTCACACATTTTTTCCTCTTACTGTTTGTCAGTGCCTACTGTGATCTAGTATCTTCTTGGCTGAAGTGACCCATCTGTGATTCCCTCCATAGTTCAGGTTCAGCGCTGGAGGTGACTCTGGACAGAAGGGACCTGCTGTATCAGCACAGGAGGCCCAGATGCAGGCCATCATGCAGCAGGCTAGGGTAACAGTTCACACACAAACACACAAGACTGCAGCAGTCGGTATCAGACTGTGCTACACTTGTTTTCACTTTATTTTACAAACGTTCTCCTCCCGTGGAAATATGTTTTACCTCGTCTCATTGTTTTGTTAGATGTTTTTATTCCCTTTTCTGCCATATTTGCCAGAGTCTGCTGCTAAAACAATATAATGTATTTTTACATCAATAGTTTTAAACCTGTTTTTTATGTGTCTCATGTGTCTTTTCATACATCGTTGGTGCTTTATTATTTTAATTTCATCGTTGCATCTTATTACTCTGCGAGTTACTCACAAGCATACATGCTTAATTTGCAAATGAACACATAAACAGCCACACAGTTATTTTTAATTATACATCAGCTAATGGCCTTTTATCCTTTATATATAGATTAGTTTTTTAATATATTTATTTATTTAATGGTGTGGCTAATCTCCCTTCTCTCTCCTGCGTTCAGCTTGCTATGCGTGGCCCTACAGGACCGATGGGTTTGACTGGCAGACCTGGCCCTCTGGTATGTATTTCGAATCACCTCACGGCACACTCAGACTCAAAATCAATAGAAATTTTAAGTAAAAAAAAAAATTTGATGAGCAGTTATTGTAGTGAGAAGCACACAAAGTGAATATACAAACAGTTTATAGCTGAATTGAACGCTTGTATTAGTTTAGTGTCTACAAAACTTTCTGTTTCTTTCTTCTCAGGGTCCTCCTGGTGTAGCAGGACTGAAGGGAGAGTCTGGAGAGGCTGGTCCTCAGGTACGAGATACAAAACTCAGAAAATTTTGTTTTTAAAATCATTTCTGAAAAACAGAAACAACTGAATTTGAGAAATACTTCATCTGAAAACCTGAATTAAAATTTGCTGTTGTAGTAGTTTGTTAGCTCTAACAAATAATTTTCGTACACTAAAAAGCAAACTAATGTGCAGCCTTTCATTTCCAAGGTGGAAATATAAAGAAGAATGAAATAACGACTGAGTTTAATATAAGTTTTATAAGTTACATTTTTGTTTCAGGGACCTCGTGGTCCTTTGGGATCCCCAGGACCGTCTGGAAAGCCCGGCAGAAGGGTAAGCATGACACAAACCAAGTTGAGAACAGCAAAGAATGCAACGTATCACATTCTGATACTCATACAGAGTAGTTTATATTCCAGTCTTCATCGTGTATTCGTGTATTCTACTCATCTCTTAGCAGAAGCGTTATGTAACTTGTTATTTTTACAGGGTCGTCCTGGATCCGACGGTGCCAGGGGCATGCCAGGACAGTCTGGACCCAAGGTACTCGCTCTGCCACATTCATAACGAACTTCAATGCGCCATATCTCACAATGCCAGTTTGAAAGTGTGTGTTTGAAGCCTGTACAAAAGGTATGCAACTTGCAACTTTTTTTTCTTCGCTCTTCAGGGAGACAGAGGCTTTGATGGGCTGGCTGGACTACCTGGTGAAAAAGGACACAGGGTGAGTTGTTTTGTGGTGTTATGAAAAGTGTTTCTCTGTATCGCGTGCAAGTGTGTGTGTTTTCTTTTAATGTGTGCCATTGTTAAATCGAAATGTCTGTTGTTATAGGGTGAACCTGGCCCTTCTGGACCTCCCGGTGCTCCTGGAGAGGATGGAGAGAGGGTAAAAAAAATCTGATCTTGTACCTCTCTTTTTATGTTGTCCTTTATTTTGATTCAGTTATATGAGCCTAAAAAGCCTGAAAGAGGCGCGTGCTTGTGTCTGCCTCATCCCTTTACTGTTGTTATGCTGCAGAGAAGCAGAAATGACTCTCAGTAGAATATCTCTCTCCTACCAAACTCACCTTTTTGCCAACACCCAAATTTTCACTTCCCACTCACTCTCCTCGTTCTCACTCTCAATTCTCTCCTTAATATTTTTTGATCTCTGCAAACCTTTATCTGCTTCTAATCTCCTCCTCACCCATCCTCATTACCCACAGCTGATGCAACCTGATCCCCTCTTCCCCTACTCTTCCTTTGTGCCTTCCCATTATCTCTAGCTCCCCGCAACACGCACACATCCTCACTTTCTCCCACCTCCATTATCATTCACCGTTTGCTCCACATTCTGACCCGTTTTCTCTCTCTTTCCCAGGGAGATGATGGAGAGATCGGACCCAGGGGACTTCCTGGTGAACCAGTGAGTGATCACATATATTACCGTTTCAGCCTTACGCTGAGAGATTGTATGATAGAGCTGAGAGCTCAGGGTCTGCTCTCATCAGGACATCATACGGCCTGATGATATCATACATCAGCAGCAGACTGCAGCCACTGTTCATATTCATATAAGAGAAGTGATTTTTTTTTTTTTTTTTTTTTAGCATTATGCTGCTCGAAAGTGTATGATGATCAGGCGTTTGCTCGTGCTTCATCTATATAAGAGAATCTTTGGAGGTGAGAAATGTAGGCAGCTCACATGAAGCTTGTTATAAAAGCTTCCCACTCTCTCAGGCGGGATATTCCCCACAGAGGAGGAGAAAGACAGGAAAGGAGAAACCGTCGGAAAGCTCTTGATATCTGCTGTTATGACTCCTTTTGTCCACCAGGGTGTGCTACATTGGTTTGAATTCACACTGTCAGGACAATACGTCTTGTTAGGTAACTGTAGCTGTGAGGCGAAGCACAGAAATTCAAAGTAATGTTTGATAGGCATAGCTGTGAGGAATGTGTAGTAAAAGAAAAAAAAAAAAAAGACAGGGTTTCAGCTTCCCCTCACTGACTCTGTAGAATATCCTCAAGGACATTTGGGAAGTCGGGTTGTTTCCAGAAGTATAATTTCGAAACTCGGTTTAGCTGAACATATTTAATTATTCATCAGTCCTTTCACAGGTGCCATATCATTCTAAATCTCATTTTCCTTCTTGTTTCCTAGGGGCCCCGTGGTTTGCTTGGACCAAAAGGACCTCAGGGACCTCCTGGACCCCCTGTGAGTCTCCTCCTCTCACCTTTTCATATCCATGCTGTTACCACAGATTTACTCTTTAGAGACCAGAATCCATTTTTTTTTTTTTTTTTGCCACCTCATAGACAACAAGAACAAAAAGACGCCGCAAACAACCTCCTCGGGGAAATACGAAACTCAATATATTTCAGACGGCATACACAAAGAGTTGCAAACAATGTCTACAGCGGAGCGAAGCTTAAATCTAATGCTTATGTTGTTTCAACAGATTTCATTTAACAAGGACAGGGCGCATCAATCAAGCAGCTTACTTTGAACCGATATCCCTGCCCAGGATGTCAGAAGATACAATAAAATACAATAAAATCCCAAAATACAATAAATTATACACTCATATTCATGCATTCATGCACAGTGCAGATGCAAAAGCCACCAAACACCTTTTGGACTTTGTCCATAGCCAGGAGTGAAATTTAAGAGCTACAATTGTGTATCCAAAATACCAGCTTTTTCAGTATATGTCCTAAATGTTGTGTTCGTCTCCTCTGCTGTAGGGCGTTACTGGAATGGACGGTCAACCTGGACCCAAAGGAAACATCGTAAGTGAAGCTGGCATTATTTAAATTGCTTATATTCTGTGTCAGTCGCTCTTCCTTTCCAGGATAAAACCTAAAAAAAAAAAAACACAACACACACAACTGTGACAGTCTAAAAATACACCGTGTTCATGTTCTTTCTTTCTTTTATCCACAACATTGCCTCATGGGCCCTCTCTCTTACACACTCACTCACACACACACACACACACACACACACACACACACACACATACACACCAGTACAATCAGGAGATACTTAGCAGATAATGAAGAATAGACCGACTGTGTTTAGATCCATTTGAGCAGTCCGCCATGGCCAGTTGTATCATCCCAGGTCAATTTCTAGTAGCGCCTAGCTATAATGAGAGAATACCTGGCTGCAGCAGCTTGTCTGTTCTGCCGGGGATGTTCCAACTAGGTGGAGATGGAAGATCAACAGCTTTCCCAGACTCTTGGACCGGGGTAACATAATTGATTGCCAGTTATCTGAAAGGAAAGGTGTTTTGTAGTAGTTTCTTTCCTTAAGAAAGTCTGTGTCAGAATGTCTACTGTTTGTGTGTGTGTCTTCTGCCTTGAGCAAGAGCAAGATATCGTGCTGTTTATCTCAAAGTTATGGCCTGTTTATGTATAAGAAGGTGATAATGCAGCGATGCGCTGTTGGACGGCTTCTAATTTATGTCTGTTGAGTGCAAGATTTCACTTCTAATGGACCATATGGAGTGACAAATCACTCTTCCCTTCACATGGGATGTTTAACTCAAGTAAATAAAGTAATCAATCTTCGTATTTATAATGAGATTTCTAAAATTCAATCTTTTTTTTTTGTTCCAGGGACCTCAAGGAGAGCCAGGACCTCCCGGACAGCAAGGCAACCCAGGTGCCCAGGTCAGTGATGAACAGGTTGTCTGACATCAGAGCCGTCTCTCATCCATCATGTAAAATTGTTCTGAGCATTGTTGTGTCCTCTCCGCAGGGACTTCCCGGACCCCAAGGAGCCATCGGACCTCCAGGAGAGAAGGTGAGATATCACATGATCGCGCACATTTTTGCAACTCCACAGAAAAGAAGAAGAAGAAAAAAAAAATGCCAACTTGATAAAATGTTAATAAATAACAAACCCCAATTCTATAAAATTGCAGGAAATTGTCTCATTCATTTGCATGAGCTGAGAGCCAAGCTGCTATCTAATTCAGTTCCAAATGCTTATCACACTATTATGCAAACACATTCCCATCCCCACACAGGACCAAATAGTGCCTAGTAGACAATACAGATAGATTTTAATCCTGATACATTATAATCCAATTTTAGCTAAATCACATCTGCCTGCTTAAACGGAGGGTGTTCAGTTTATTATTGAACGGTTGGAAGTTAAGGAGGAATAATAGCAGGTATTATGTTTTACATGACATAAAATATCAGAAGGCTGTGGCCTTTTGGAGAAAGAGAACTGAATGAACTTACAAAGAAGAAGATTATTTATTTGAAAATGTTGGTTCAGATAAGTGATCAGTGGCCCAGATTGATGGGCCATCGATCATCACAGACCTACAGGATGATGTCGATGATTTAATAATAATATAGCCATTTTGCAATCTTGCAATCAAGGATTTAATGCATCACTGAATCTGTTGATGGACCGTTGACTTTGGTGCACGGTACACAGGATGAACTCAAAATTTAATTTGTCCAATACTTCATGGTCAAATATTTCTAAAACTAATATTCCCATAAACCCTCATCTTTATTTTTTTGCTAATTACCAAATGCTAGCATAATACCACACTCAGTTTCACTCACTCACTTCAACTAAAATGGTGCAGTCGACATGTTGGCATTGTTGTTGTGAGCATGTTACAATGCCAGTACACAAGTGTAGTGTCTCAGCAGAACCGCTAGCATAGCTGTAGACACTTAGGTTTGTGTTTACAGACATCTGTGACACCTATAGCCTTTGATTACTGTGTTGACTTACTTTGTGATGCCTGATTTGCTCCTAACATTTTGTCTTGTCTTCTATCTAGGGTCCTACTGGAAAGCCCGGCTTGCCAGGAATGCCAGGAGCTGACGGACCTCCGGTGAGTCCATACACCACACATCTAGAGAAACGTATGCAAATAAAAGAGCCTCTTTCTTTCACCCTCTCTGTCTTTTTTTAAATATAATTTGCAAATTATAACTGGCTATAACTGCGAGAAACAACATTTTCAAACCAGTATGCAGAATTTTTAAAGACACAGATGAGATGAGATCATTATTTGGTTGAAACATATGCATGATACAACGCATTAGCGCAGCTGTGTAAGAGCGCAGCAGCCCACCCACACACAAACATATACATGCAAACACTTTATTTCCCATCTCTGCGTGGCAGACTGCACGGAAAACACCTGCGCTAATGGCAGATGTGGCACCAGGTGGCACCTAAGAAAGGCAGAGACGAGGGAGGCCGTGAAATATGAATGGCGGTCGTGAAAGAAAAAAAGTGATGATGTAAAAAAAAAAAAAGGAGAAAGAGATATAGGAGAAAGTCCCCTGGTCCTTTAATAGCCTTTTTGGAGTGGAAATAACTCTCTTCCATTTACACACTCAGCTTTTTTTTATTCATCCATTTGTTGCATCTTCCATCAACTGTAATATTCTCTCTTTCAAAGTCAATACTTCCACCCCGTCCCTCATTTCTCTCCTCTCTAGTATTTATTTCCTTCTCCATCCTCTCTCACGTAGCTAAAAGCAGCATCAGAGGCTTTGCAGACCTCCCTTGTCTCATGGGGAATGCGGTCAATTTCCTTCCGATCTTTCTTTTTTCTTTTTACCGGACGTCCATATAAGATGTGTGTTGTGTGTGCACATGCATGTTCAGTACGTGTGTATTGTATTATGAAGTCCAAAAATGTCAATCTTGGCTCTTAGAGCACAGTAATAGCCGGTAGTGCCTCTTTAATACTGTGCATTAAGGATAAAAATCCCAAATGAGATTGAACTCCAAAGGCCCTGATTCCAATTTTCCTGCTCGATACGTGTTCCCATCGTTTTACATCTTAATCCCTCAGTCATCGGGGGTGTTGTAGTATTTATGGTGGTAATTATCCTGAAATGAGATGCAATAATATTTCTCTTAATAATTCACAGGGTCACCCTGGAAAGGAGGGGCCTAATGGAGAGAAAGGACACATGGTAAGTTTTTCTCGTACTTCTGGAGCTTGCTTTGATTTGTTCTTTTCTGAATTTATTTCTGCTTCTCTACATTTTTTTTCCTCCTCCTTTTTGTCCTAGTTCAGACACATTTGCATAAAACATTTTGCATTAATGTAGATATCAGTAGCGCTGTGGGTGCATGTGTGTACTGTTGTGTGTGTGCGCGCTACAAGGTCTCACCAAATATCTCTCTCTCCCCAGGGCCCTGCTGGCCCTCAAGGACCAATTGGTTATCCTGGACCCCGAGGTGTGAAGGTAAGATGTTTGTCTACTACTTGTAAATTTGTTTGTGAGATCATCAGCTACTATTACCCTGAAATTAACAGCTGCCCGTTATCTTAATAAAATACTTGTTGTTGAACAAATTAAAAGATCTACTTTCCTGCTACGTTACCTCTTATAAAAGAGGAAGTGTGTGTGTGTGTCACTGCCCTCTGACTTTGTCGCAGAGACAAACAAAGTGATGCAAAGATTAAGACAGGAAAAGTCATCCTTTCAAATTACATCACTTTGCTGACATAAGGTGGCGGGAAGGTCAGTCACGGTGGCCAATAACGGGTCGAGGCGCATGTCGCTCCTCTTGTTTGCTGTCATCAGAAGCTGATAAAACAAAGAGAAACTAAATCCCATCAAATAAAATCTTGGCAAGAGGGCGTGATTGATCCGATCATTAAAGCTTTCCACTGAGAGAGGGGATCACACACAGTGGCTTGACTTGGAGCTAACAGTCGTGGCCGAAGTGTCTTCCCTCTCTGGGAAGATGAGATGAATGGCCAAGAAAAGCAGCTGAGAGGATTTTAAATGCTTTTTGTGGATGAACTAAAGACAAACACGTCTAAATGCATCCATTAGGGTGCGTTTCCTGTGTAGCACTCTGACTATCAGCTACATCGGATGACATTTCCGACTTTGCAGCCTTGTTTGAAAATAAACCCGTATCCTCCCTGCATAGTGGGATTGAACACTCCACAATTCAACTTCAATCTCTTTGTCCAATATACACTCTTTCAGCCTGTAACACCTGTCTGTTCTTGCATCACAGGGAGCCGACGGTGTACGCGGCCTTAAAGGAAATAAGGGTGAAAAGGTAAGAGAGCCCAGACTTAAAAAAAAAAAAAAGTTGATGTAAAAGGAAGAGATTTTGAACTTCGGAGTAATGACAGCATTTTATGAATTATACCAAACATTACATTTCCATGAGGTCTTTGTTGCTAATGATAATCTCAGTCAAATCCTGTTAAGACTGATCTGAAATTTGCCTGTACAAAAGAAGAAGAAGAAAAAAGACGATCTAGAGTTTCTATGGCAACAGGGCATCTCGCCAAGACTCCGTATCAGTGTGCGTGCGTGCCCGCCTTTGAGTGCGTGCCTGTGCGTGAATACCACACACATGGCTTCAACACCTGTATCATCCTGCTCATTCTCCTTCGTTACATCCTCACCTCTCTGTCTCCTCTATTCTCTTGCCAGGGAGAAGACGGCTTCCCTGGCTTCAAGGGAGATATGGGTATCAAGGGCGACAGGGTAAGGCTTCTTTGTTGATATTGTGCTGAATCACATCGCGGGCGCGGGAAACATTCAAATGAATTAAACTAATCTGACAACAGTAGCGTCTGCGCTCATAATTGTTTTGGGGGCTTAGCGTTGTCGGGAGTGACCTTTACCTGAACAAGGTGAAAGTACCAATGATTCCTGACATGCCCCTTATGGTCTAATCCTCTGTGACTGCTGTGGGATTGTGGGTAATGAGCAAACACAAGATGTTGTTACTATTTCCAGCTGTTGTGTGTCTGTCTCTGTGTGTGCGTATACGTTTACAGTACATGAGCAGTCTCCAGCTCCTTTTCTGTCCCCCCTCCGCCACGTTCCTTGTCAGTCTAAACCTCTACAGCGTTTGGAGAAAAAGCACACGAGTTTGACAGGTGTACACAGGAACAGCTTCTTTCCCCAAACTGCATTAGGGATTTATAATGTCAAGTAGCAGGAAAACAGTCTTTTACAGTGAGAAACATACTTTGCCCTAGCCTGTACTTCAAACATCAAAAACCCAGAGTCCCTGACCAGGCTGTCTATAGTACAGAAAGGAAGGAGAAATCAATGGCACTTTAAACCCCTTCAAACCCGAGAGAGAGAGACATGGGGCTGCAGCCTGTTTTCCTCTGGAGATGTAGCAGATCCAGATGAAAGCAAGGATTTGAGAAGGCCCTCTGCTCTCGAGTAGACCCACATGGACTAGAATCTAAATGACTCATTTTTAACCATGCCTATGAAGAGTGTATGTGTGTGTGTGTGCGCGCGCTCAATTTAAAGTGCTCTCTTTGATGAGCTCGCAAGTGTGAGTCAAGTACAGTTTGCCTGATGCCGTTTTATGTGTGCTTGAGTGTTGTGATGTGCATGCGCACTCGCTTGCTTGTGCAACCCTGCACAGGCCTTTAACTAGATACCTTTCACACACCACTGGGTCTCAGCAGCAGCGACTGGTTGTCAGAGCGAGTTTGTACTCTGTCATTTAGTGTGTGTCCCGCTAGAAGTGGAGCACACGTGCAGAGAGAAGCAATAATAGGACCGCTAACTGCTTTGAGGGGCAGGCAGCAAGGGACAATAGCCTTACTTGCTTCTTTAAGCAACTTCACGCTCACAACAGGTGACCCGAATTACCCTGACTTGTTTTCTCAAGAAGAAAAATGTGTTTTACTCATGACTGAAATGAAAATATATATAAATATGGTGTAAAGTATAGATTGTCATTTCTTTTTTATTATTATTATAGTATTGTTTAATAGAATATTAATATATTATTATAGTAATATTATATTTATATATCATATTTGGATAATCAAGTAATCATTTTAAGTCCTCATGTCCTTGCAATTAGCGCCCCTGAAAAGTAATCTTTTAGTGTTAAGTTAATATTCAGGACTAAATTTAAGGTGAGGTTCAAATAGAAAAATAAAATAGAAAAAAAAACATCCTTAATTATTTTTTATTAGATGTAAAATTAAAAGAAAAAAAAAACAGTCAAGTACAATATCAGGACAGTGTGTGTGTGTGTGTGGTTTGGTCAGATTTGAATGGTGGTCTCATAACTGTGATTTAAATGTTACGAAATCCTTTCTAACACTGGCACAAAATCTTGAGTTGATATTGGAGCGCATTGCTCTTATTAAGAAGCTGATTTAGAAAATAGATATTCAGACCTTTAAAGGGTACGCTGTAAATTTTTTTTAGTGTGGTGGTCCCAGGTTGGGTTTGCGCGTCTTGACTAGTATACATATCAGAACAAGTGTAGGCGTGCGGCGATGAACATTCCTGGCGACTGGAGAGGGCAGCAGTGCAAAAGTGTAATGTGGCGTTTCAACTGATCGACAGCTGGTGGCAGTAATGAGCCCAGAAACGTGGCGAAAGGCAGGAAAGAAGAAATACGTATATATGATCTAAACAATTATGGTATTAAATATATGAAACTTGGTTTTGCTAATTCATTCAGATTTTTTATGATGAAACACATCCAAGATGTTTGTTAGGCTTCAAAGAAACACTGTTTACAAGAAAAGTCCACGTGTGTGTGTGTTCACACATCATGTTTAAATATGAGGCATGTGAAATTTTCCCTTTGTGCTTTCTGTGCTTTCTAGGGAGAGCTTGGATCAGCCGGACCCAGAGGAGAAGATGGTCCCGAGGGACCAAAGGGTCGCTCAGGTCTCCCAGGAGATGCCGGTCCTATTGGCCCCAGTGGTGAGAAGGTAAGCTCCTGTTTGCCAGTGTGGCTTCTACAACCCAAACACGGATATCCCACAGATACTGTGTCCTAAATTTTGTACTGACTGATAAAACAGAATTTAAGAAATCGTGTTTCGTTTTTTTTTTTTTTTTTTCTATCATCAGTCATGTTTGATCTTTGATGATAGCTCAGCGGGATATAACAAGGAAAATTGTTTTTCCAATCGTTTTCTTCTGAACAAGAACAGATTTTTTCTTTGCTGCTGCTCTTGAACCAGCTGGGAGAATAAAATGGATTCGGTTCTTAACATTGGTTATTGTTAAATGGAACAGTATGTCCGCTGTTACTGACAATACTTTGACAATACTGTTTTTGTGGTTAAAAAAAATCATTCATTCATTCTTTTAAGGAGGATGCAGCCTCTTTGTGGTCTTTCAGTAAATGCTTAAAAAGGGTCTTGAATAGATGTTGATTGATTGATCGATTGAGACTGCGCTAACAAACTCGTACACAGTCTGATTTTGCAAGTCATGAGCCAAAGTTGTAGTCATGTGCGTATGTTTATTGTCCTTATAGTGAGCTTCGTGTTGCCATTCTTAGTTGTTGCGTTATGGCACTAACCCTGCATTATAGATGAAGACTCTGGCCTCTATCTGGATCCCACATGAGTCATATTCATAACCGTTCATCAATTAGAGCCTGCACAGCAGTCAACATTTCAACATTCAAACCCTGAGCTGGTTCTAATAAATGCTCCTGTGTTTAGCAGGTGCTTGTTCATGTTTTAATGTAGTTTTACGACTAGAGTCAGGCTACTGTTAAATGTTACTATTCACACATCGTATGATGCAGGGCTGGATGCAGTCTGCTTGTCTTGTATTTGAATTCAACTAAAAGAGAAGCTTTAAAGGGACGTGATGACATGATGATGTCAGCTGGGCGGTTAGGGCATTCAGTAGGATCCAGAATTTTTGGAGCTTGACCTACACTAGAGACTAGCTATTTAATATATTTCCAGTTTTATGAAAACTAAATTGCTGGAAAAGTCTTTCAAGTGAATCTACAAAGAAATTTGTTTTTTTCTCATTTACAGGGTAAACTTGGAGTTCCCGGATTGCCAGGATACCCAGGAAGACAAGGACCAAAGGTAACTGTGCACACACATGTAATGCTAAAACAATACTGTCACAGATTTCAGTATAGAGCTACCTGAAAACCCAATGGGGTGCAATGTCTTTCCCCAAACGCTCACTACACACATGCGTGTTTCTGTGTGTATTTGAAAGAGAATATAAAATGCACACACGTGTGTGAGAGCTGCTGTGCTGAACTTTTGATGGCTAATTCTTTGAGGCTCTCTGAGGCAAAGCCACAGTCTGACAGCCGGACATGCTTGAAGCGCCTTGATCAAAGAGCTGTGCATTTGAATATGGCTTTTGGTGTTAGCCCACAACCCCCTGACACAACAATAATAAAACACTGCTTTTATTTGTGGCGCACTTAATCTCCTGTTGCATTAATGCACTCAGGATATCTCTGGGAATAAACAAGGGATTTAATATTTAAGGTTTGTCTCTCAAATGATTAATTGCTCCCTTTCTCACACACAGGGATCTCAAGGTTTCCAAGGTTTCCCTGGCGCCAATGGAGAGAAAGGAACTCGGGTATGTCAGATAGACTTCTTATTATTCTTCTCATTCCTATAAGGGTTGGATCAATACTGGCGAAGCGGTGGAGACAGGCTCCTGTCCCTGCTCCAGATTTATCAACCTAGAGGAAGTTGCATGGCCCTAAAATAAAGATTTTTACCAAGGACAGAAAGACAATTGCATTCCTTCTTCATTACCACTTACACAACTCATTTCATACTACCAAAAGCATTGTTTATCACTCTGTGGGGCTTGAGCAATGTTTCATTTTCTTTGTTTAAGGGATGGGCCATTAGCTTGCCTGCAAGAGTAATGGTTTTTCACCACAACTGGAGCGAGGCGCATGCAGCTTTTCATCTTCACAAAACGTTTGTGAAGTTTATGAGACCAAGCACCCAGCCCGAAAAAGGGGTAGCAGTGCCATCAACATAGTTTCACAGCACTTGTTTGAAACAGAAAAGCCACACTAAAGACATAATTGTCTTTCTCATTAAAGTTGTATGCAGCTACTGTAATTATATTGTTGCTTTAAAGCCATTATATTGTACATTATTGTTCTATTGTTCTTTTCTGAAGTGGCAATGAATTTAATGTAAGTGATGATAAATATTGATGGTACTTTTGAAACAAGCTATTCCTAATTAATGATAAAAGATGATCTCGGAGCTCCTAAATGGCCTATTTCTATTTAAATATGTTTGCAAATGATACTGTCTGCTGGCAATAGATTTGTTCTTCTGGAGGATGCAGCCTCTTAATGATGTGAGTGCCACTCCTTTGATCATAGTGTGTGTTCTTCGTGTCCGCAGGGAACAGCAGGAAAGCCTGGCCCACGCGGACAGAGAGGACCAACGGTTAGTCTTACTCAGCACACTCCTGCGTACATACAGATGGCGTGCTTGGCACCGGAGTGAAAATGGAGGTTCAACCTGAGCGTGCTCGAGGGAGAACCCGCACCAATTCACCCGTGTAACGTTTTCAGGTCACAAATGTCTCTCAGGACCTTTTTTTTTGTGATTTTAATCACTATGTCTTTTTTCTCAAGGGCCCTCGAGGAGAGAGAGGACCAAGAGGACCAACAGGAAAAGCTGGACCAAAAGTGTGTAAAATATTTCACTGCCACTTTCTCGCATTTATTGAGGCACAAGTTCACCATTTACTCCCAATTTTGTCTCTTTAGGGTAACTCAGGAAATGATGGCCCACCAGGACCTCCCGGAGAGAGAGTACGTACCAACACCCTGTCGTCGTTATTCTCATGAATCTGAATTCCCTCAATAGACACCTGATTATTGACCAGGAATCATTTGCTGTTTGTTTCAGGGTCTGCCAGGGCCTCAGGGACCAACAGGATTCCCAGGACCAAAGGGCCCTCCTGTGAGTGCAAATTCTGTACACAAGCCCATCATGCCTTTTCCTTCACTTTCTGTCTTCTTACATTCATGGATTTCTTTGTGTTTCTCAGGGACCTGCAGGAAAAGACGGACTGCCCGGACATCCTGGACAGAGAGGAGAGACTGTGAGTAAACAAGTGAATACTCAGCTCTTCATCTGTATTCCACAGAGTCAGTTGTATGACAGCTCTATTTTTTTGTTTTTTCTTATGTAATTCACAGGGATTCCAAGGCAAGACCGGCCCTCCTGGTCCTCCAGGCGTGGTTGGACCTCAGGTGAGTCACCGTCTTGCTGCGTTGGTCCCATATATGTTCATCAGTTGACTCACTGGCTGTTGTTTTGCTTGCTCGGCTCGTATTGATTTTATTCTTTTGTGCAGAGAACAATCTCCCCTCAGCGCTGAAAAATAACAAATATATATTTGTATTCATCTCAAAGTATTTTAAAAATTACACTGTTGGATTTGCACTGGTAAAGTTGCCAGAACACTCTGAGCATTTTGTCTTTCCGACAAAAAACTAAAATTGATTTATCCTCATACCTATATCTCACGAGCCATGACTTAAGTGTTGTTTATCCTCTTTCATATTAGCAACGGGCTCTTCATCCATTATGCATAAACGTTTAACAGACTTTCCCTCCCAGCCGCTCTGCTAATGCCAGCTGAGAACATTGATGATAACCGAGCTGTATGTGGCCTTAATGACTAGTAAGCCTCCCACACAGCAAATGCTCAGCTTCTCCACGCCATGTTTTGTGGAGAAATTGTAACATCTTTTTTGTATTGAATTGCTGATTTTGCTCACAGTGTCCCTCTTTTAATGCCGTTTCTCATCTTCACACCTCCTCTGCAACTGGGCTCCGTGCTGCAGTGTCTCTGATTTCAATTTTTGTTTTTTTTTTAAATCGTAGGGACCAACAGGTGAGACTGGACCAATGGGAGATAGAGGCCATCCTGGCCCCCCAGGACCACCTGGTGAGCAGGGTCTTCCTGGAGCTGCAGGAAAAGAAGGAGCCAAGGTGAATCCTGAAGCTCTGTTTAATATTTTTTTAGCATTTTTAACACTATGGCAGCATAATACATACCTGCAATCACACTGTGTTCTTTAATTACACTTGTCTGATCACATATTACAGTAAGACAGGATGAATAGCATTGTGCTTTGACTTACAGGGTGACCCCGGTCCTGCTGGCCCAGCAGGTAAAGATGGCCCTCCTGGGCCAAGAGGTTTCCCTGGAGAGAGAGGTCTGCCTGGCCCTGTGGTTAGTATTGCCTTCTGCTCAGTACAATAGCACCACACAAACTCAGTATCTCTCACAGCTTGCTTATTGCATAATAGTTCTGGGCTATTAAATCGCTGTAAGACCGTGATGAACTATAAGAATCAGACATGGTATCAGATTCCTGAGTGGGCTTCAGAAGCGGAACAGTTTGCTCTAGACTTTTTATTTTTTATTCTTAACTTGACAAAAGTTATATCCTGATAGTTATGCAATACACACCATTTTCTTACTGCAAACCCGTTCAGACAGGAATCAATAGCAGAAACGTCTTTTCGTTTAACTCTAGGGTGCAGAAATGATGCGACACGCCTATTCCTTTGTAATGTGAAGGATGTTTTGCTGCAGTTTTTGTAAATAACTGTCCTCGTTGTCTGCTCTCGGCCTCCACTTTGGGGAACTATAGGAGGTTTTCCATCACACGCTGTGCATGTTTGAAGATAGTGAGTCCAGTCTAAGACAGGAGGTGTGCTTCCACAAGAGATGTGTTTGTTTTCTGAAGTCCTCATTTTATTCTGTTCTGCAGGGGGCTCACGGCCTGAAAGGGAATGAGGGTCCTCATGGTCCACCTGGCCCTGCTGTGAGTACAATTTACTGCATCCGCATCCTCAGTTTGTCACTCTCTGTCTCTCACTCTCACTCTCACCTTCCTTATTCTGTCTCCATCATTGGGAATTGTCTTCATAGCAAAGTTCCCACCCCCAGTTGTTCCAGGGTCTTATATAAGATAATGATATGCACAGTTTGCTACTTACATAAGTGAGGTCTGACCTATTTGGTAGAATAGATGTGCCTGATATTATGAGTGTCTTTGACATTTCTGCTTCTAACATGACTGTGTGGGTTCTTTAGGGTTCTCCTGGTGAGCGTGGTCCTGCTGGTCCAGCCGGACCTACAGGTCTTCCTGGACGTCCTGGCCCCCAGGGACCTCCAGGCCCTGCTGGAGAGAAAGGTGGACCGGTAAGAACATCACCTTTTAGAGATTATAGACTGGGACATACAGAAAAATATCTAATTTACCGTGGCTGACAATATGGTTTTGTACTGTCAAACATATTACAGGGAGAGAAAGGACCTCAAGGCCCAGCTGGAAGAGACGGTATTCAGGGACCCGTTGGTCTGCCAGGACCTGGAGGACCTCCTGGACCACCCGGAGAGGACGGAGACAAGGTGGGTCACTTTAAAGAGACATAAAATAAAGAATCAATAAAGCTGAATCGAGGGTTTTAATTTTTGAACACACACACACACACACACACACTACACAGTATAGGCACACCACCTTACAAAGACACTACATTTACAGACGAGATCTATCCTGTCATCTCTCTCCTTGTGACCTTAAAAGCTCTATTTGGGGAATTTGTCTGACAGACTTTGCATCGATTAACAGATCTTTAAAAGGCGAACCTGCCTTGTTTCAGCTTTGTACCCCTCTGCACAAACAAACAGAGGCGGGGGAGGAATTTCGTGGCACTGACAGAATGTGTGAAAGTGACCCTGTACTATTCAGAAGCGCGAGCGACGCCGCATCCCCTTTAAAAACATTTGCGAGAAGATGAGCCACGGAGATACTCAGAGGATAATCTCTTATCCTTTGAAGAATGCCTGGGTTCTTAACTGGTCTTACAGTGGTCCCCGCGGTGCAGACGGACACGGAGAATGCAGAGGGTATTTGCTATGCAGATAAAAAAGGATCTTGCAAGCTAATGTTTACACACATTCAGACACTTTCTCATTATAAGTCCTGTCCACGGGGAACGAACAACTCCAAGGCCTTTATTTTAGGAGACTAATGCTGCCTCACAAAGTGGATTGTCTGACTCAAACCCAAAAGTAAATGCCTTTGGCTTTGGCAGTTATTAACATTATTTCTCCAAAACACCCACAGCGTGTGGAGGCTTTGAAATAACGGTGCAAAGTTCTTCACTCAGGGAATGCTGGTGCAAACAGGTTGAGATGGGACTAATTATCTATCCCGTTTTGGATGCTAGTAGCAACTAGTGACTAATCATGATAAGCCCACTGTCAGATGTGAGCTATATTTGTCACCGTTTGTCAGACAAGAAGACTTGTAATCAAAATTCCGTAGACAGATAGCTACAAAAATCTCTTTTCAAAGGTGAGATATAGGTGAGTTATTGTTCTTTGATATGTCGGCTTCTTTTCTTGAGACTTAACATTATTTGCCGCCACATTTCTGTCTCCCTCTCACTTGTGTATCACTCTGAACTGAGTTTTGTCTGTCTCCTTTTCACACTGTGACCCTTTTCGTTCCACAGGGAGAACTTGGAGAGCCAGGCCAGAAAGGAAGCAAGGGAGACAAAGGAGAACATGTAAGTGGTTGTTTATTTACAGCGTTGTGGTGAAGACATTATTTTTTTTATCATTTTGCTGCCGGAGACTGTAAAGATAATACTTTTGTTTTTATTGTGGATTCGTGGGTTTTTACAGTTTTCAGTAACAAAGTAAACAATTGTTGATCTTTCTGATGTCTTCCTTCTCATCTGCAGGGTCCACCTGGTCCTACCGGCCCACAAGGACCTGTTGGAGCACCCGGTCCTGCTGTAAGTGTCGAGTTTGCATTCAGATTATTCATCTACTGCATCTTTTTAAAGAGTGAAACTAACCCTTGCATCTGCTGATTGTGACCTCTTCAGGGTGTAGATGGTGAACCTGGTCCCAGAGGTCAGCAGGGTCTGTTTGGACAGAAGGGAGACGAAGGATCAAGAGGATTCCCTGGACCTCCAGGCCCAGTTGGGCTGCAGGTGCGGACTGAAATGAAAAATATAAACCGTGGTGAAATGTTATTATCAAGGAACATTATGACTAAATCTTCTGCACACCCCTCAGGGCTTGCCTGGTCCACCTGGTGAGAAAGGTGAAACTGGAGACGTCGGTCAAATGGTAAGAGCTTGACTGAGTTTATACTCCATATAAGTGACTGTGGTATTATTCAGTGCATTAAATTACAAGTTGCAGATGAAGCGTGTTTACTCATTAGGCTGCATCCTCTCTTCCGTATAGGGTCCCCCTGGCCCCCCTGGACCCAGAGGCCCCTCAGGACCCCCAGGAGCTGACGGCCCTCAGGGACCTCCTGGTGGTATTGGAAACCCCGGTGCTGTAGGAGAAAAGGTAAACCTTGCGCCTGTTGTGTAACTTTTTTTGCCCTGCGGTGGGTGTCATGGTGCAGCCGAGGTTTGGTTTAAGCACTTCAGGTAGCATTAACTACACCTGCCTCTACTTTGGTTGATGTAAGTATAAACACAGACATCTCCAAAGGCCCATAAACTCCTTTCACTTAGTTTGCTGTGTGCCTCTTTTCATTTGATACTAATTGTCTCTACCCTGCAGGCAATTAAGTAAAATGCACAAATCATTTCAGAAAACAAAAATATAGTCAGTAAAAATGAAAACATATTTTATTGTAATTCAACCATGCCATGCAGATATCAGTGTACCAATTTTATTCACATAATTACAGATAGAAATGCTGATTTGATTGTCCCCTGGAACATTATTTCAACTGAAAAAGGTACACCACCCACCCGTATGAACACTGTATTTGGACTGCTCTAAAATCATTTGAAAGTGGATGGGAGGAGCTGTTGTGATTGGCTATTATGTAAGTATTATTTCAATCGACAACATACTCATCGTCCTACAGCCTTTTTGCTCCAGATGGCACCTCTGGCTCTGATCCCAAAAAAAAGAAAGGCACTGTCTCTCGACTTGTGAAGTAGATATTGGTAGACAACACAACAAAAGGTCCTTGAGTGGGCTCCATGTTATATATCTGAGACTACTATGGATGATTGTGTGCACAGTTTTTTCATTGGAGCCATTGTAAAGATATGTGTGACTCAGTTTTTATTTGGTTGACTGATTTTTCTAACACTGCGGAAGAGACAGATTCATTGAGCCCGCAGTTTGTTTGAGTGCTCCATGGCAAATCCTGTGAATGATATCCCTTTACAAGGCTTTTGCAGCCATTAATATTTCCCATGCCTATTTATATGATACCCTTTTAAATGGGACATGATCGTTTTTTCTTCTCTGCCGCAGAGTGACAGATGCACAGCAAATCTAATGGACAGGCTGCCATCCCCATCAGTACTGTTGCTGGGTGGAGAGTGTAGGAATAAATACTCAGAGGCACTGCACTTGCAATTCAAAGATGATAAATGTATTATTAAAGGCGGCTCTCATAAAATCAGCCTCCTGCTTTTATTTGTTGCTGCTGTTTCATTATGAAAGGTCTGCTTTGGCAGCATCCGCAGCTGCCTGACTGCAGTGCTGTGTGCCGTCTCATCACTTTCTGTCCATAGTGATGGTGTGATTTGTTTTATCTGGTCCAGTCAATAGAATCACCTTTTGCTCTTTTATCTCCCAGAGGGTAGCCTGTCTTTCCCCTGTGTAAACAAACACGGTGCTCTTTTGGCCTAATCGCTCTTTAGCTGATCTGGCATTTTATTAGCCTGCCCAGGGAGCTGGCAAGCAACTGAGCTCAGGCTTCTTTTTTTTTTTTTTTTTTCTGTAAACACATCCCTCATATATCTGTGATGAGCAGCTGTCTTTCATGCTCTCGGCTCAGCAGATTTTACCAGTAACCCTGCGGTGAACACGAGCGGGTTGTTTTGAGGATGGAGTCGAGGGCCTCCGCAGGGCTTCTCAGATGCAACGTTGCGTCAAGACCCGGGTATACTCCTAAAACAGGAGGATCGGTCACGCTTTTGAACCGGAGTGCACCAACTGCTTGGAGTGTATTTCTTAACAGCAACAAGAGAGGTTGTGGAAGACAGCCAGACCCTAATTTAGAGTTGATAGTCACAATACAGAGTGTCATGCTAGGGAGAATCTGGATACGATTATCATAACACATCACCTCACAGCTTGTCATTGGCTCTGCGGAGCTGCGTTATCGATTGGCTCCCCGTCTCCCAAACATGACAGGCTAATATTTTTCCCTAAAACAGGTGTGGCAGACTGCATCTGCTGTATACCCAGCAGGGAGGACGATAGGCTAATATGACAGTGAATAACGATAGTGGCCAGCATATAGGTGGACAACAGGGCAACTATCAAAGAAGGCAGGAGGAAGAGGACAAGATATATGTGCAGGGTCCGGGGAGAACAGTGAGGTCAGCGCCCTCCTGGGTTCCAGCCACCCGATCCTCCCGCACTTGATGGATTGAAATCTCTTGTGTCATCTCTTTCTCCCCCCCATTTGGGTGACAAGGGCAGTGGGACAGCGAGGGCTGGTGTAAATGATGGGATTTTTAGAACCATGTTGGATCAACAAATCATCTTTGCTGATAATGTGTGCATCTCTCCCAACCTCTAATACCCACCTCCCTCTCTCTCTTTCTCTTATCAGGGAGATGCTGGTGAAACAGGAGAGCCCGGTCTTCAGGGAGAAGTTGGCCCACCAGTGAGTTATCTGATTCTCTTTCATCCATTTCTACATGAATAAGAACCAGCAACAAAAAAAAAATCAAAGGCCCAAAAATAATTTCACCTCCAAAGAAAAGGAACAATTGTCAGTCAATAGATTACAAATGAGTTTATTTACAATGACTATAAAGTATAATAAGGCTGTTCCACTTGATCTCTGAATCAGAATTGCTAACACACTCAGTATTATTCCAGGGTCCAAGAGGAGAGCGTGGAGAGAAGGGAGAGTCCGGTCCAGCTGGTGCAGCCGGACCTCCTGGCCCTAAAGGTCCCCCTGGAGATGACGGTCCCAAAGGAAGCCCTGTGAGTTTTATTTTCGAAATCGATGAACTCTCAGCACTGATTTGACCTCTAAAAAAGGGGCAGCCATTGTGAATTGCAAGGAAATATCTTGAAAAAAGTGAAAAAGTAATAAAACTTTTATCGATTTTCAGGGTCCAAGTGGATTCCCTGGTGACCCCGGTCCCCCTGGAGAGCCCGGTCCAGCTGTACGTATGGCATAAGTTAGCAGCTGCGCTGTGACAGAACCGTGCAAACTCAATTATTTAGTTTGTTTTTGATGCAGTGCAGCATGACTGACTGAGGCTCTGTTTGAATTCTCATGCAGGGTTTAGACGGTCCACCTGGTGACAAGGGAGATGACGGAGAGGCTGGTCAGGCCGTAAGTATTGCGTACCAATTGTGTTACCTTACCTAAACTCTGTGTGTCTCATTGGAATTCTTTCGTGAATCTCGCCATTCAGATCGCAAAATGAATTCTGTTTAATTTTCATGTCATTAAAATTCAATCTAGGGTTCTCCTGGACCCACTGGAGAGTCTGGTCCCTCTGGACCACCAGGAAAGAGAGTAAGTACCGTTTAGTGCTCTCTTATCCTTGTCGTTTCAAAATCTTATCAGTGTCAAAATGCTAAAATATTCTATCTTCATTTTCCACAGTTTTAATCTCTGTCGTGGTTTCTTTTTTAAATAGGGACCTCCTGGAGTTGCTGGACCCGAGGGAAGACAAGGAGAGAAGGGAGCCAAGGTAAGGCGTCCGACAAATCCAGTACGGCATCCATCCATGCCACGAAACACAACAAACGAGTAAGAATCTAATGGATTGTGTCAATCTTGATTCTGTGTGAAAGGGAGAATCTGGTTTGGAAGGTCCCCAAGGAAAGACAGGCCCTGTTGGTCCTCAAGGATCACCTGGCAAGCCTGGTTCTGAAGGTCTCAGGGGTATCCCTGGCCCAGTTGTAAGTACAATGTTTTTTTTTTTGTTGTTCACACCACTTGATCATATCTTGATGTTGATCTTCATGTATAGGAGCCGCACTATTTATAGAAACATGGGGCTAAGAAAAATGTGTAATTGGTATTTCTGTGCAGGGAGAACAAGGTCTGCCAGGTCCTCCAGGCCCTGATGGACCTCCCGGACCTATGGTGAGTAGAAGTGACTCGTGGCCTTTTGAGGTGAGGTATCACACGTGTGTGAAGTGCATCCTTATTGAGCTGTTATCTCCCTCGCTTCCTCTCACAGGGTCCTCCTGGTTTACCCGGTTTGAAAGGAGACTCTGGTGTCAAAGGAGAAAAGGTGAGCCACTCCTACACTTGCCAGACTGAATGTTTCGACGTAGAGCTTAAGACTAATGGACCTCTTTACTAACACATTGATTAGCTTTGCTGTTTGTCTCCAGCCATCAGATCGTTAATGATTAGTGGTTGTGCCAGATACATAGATGGCTGATGTTTGTGATGGTGTATTATTGACTGCTGTATTGATATGTGTGTACTGTTCTCCACTCTCAGGGTCACCCAGGTCTTATTGGTCTCATCGGACCCCCAGGTGAACAGGGAGAAAAGGGTGACAGAGGTCTTCCTGGTCCTGCAGGATCACATGGTGCTAAAGGAGACACTGTAAGTAAACAAAACGTGCTCACACATTTCATTTTTTAAAGTCTGCACACCGAAAACACACTGCAAGTGTTGTAGAAGAGCAGTGCTAGTTGTGCAAAATGTAGCCCCCCTCTTTGTAGTCGATACTGTTGCACCAGGATAAAACAGTTATGGATTCACACGTTCTATTTTCTCCTTCAGGGTATTGCCGGTCCTTCAGGTCCTCTTGGTCCCCTTGGTCCTCCTGGATTACCTGTAAGCCTCTTCTCATCATATGTATTTTACTACAGCATGTGCATAACTGAAAAGCGTGTCGTGTCTGAGCCAGTATTGATTACTTGATCATCTTCGTGTCTTTAGGGTCCTCCTGGTCCCAAAGGAGCTAAAGGATCATCGGTAAGTGTCTCGCTGAAAGCTGCATTTCATCAGAAACGATAACAAGAGTGTATTCTGACACTCGTGACGTAAATGATCGAGCATTGCTTTCATTTTCTCTGTTCAGGGTCAAACTGGACCAAAGGGAGAGACTGGTACACCTGGACCTCCTGGCCCTCCTGTAAGTAAATTCACCAGACTTTTAAATTGCACTTGGTCATTTCATGTCTTATCCTTATCTCCTCAATTTTGTGCACATTTTCATAATCTCCATCCTTATCTCTGACTTGAATTTGTCTCTCCTCCTTTCATCTCTCCATAACAGGGACCTCCCGGCGATGTTATCCACCCACTCCCCATCCAGGCTTCTATGAAGGGAAGAACTCGTAGGAACATCGATGCCAGCCAGATGTTGGATGACGCTGCCGCGGACGCCAACTACAAGGACTACGACGACGGCATGGAGGAAATCTTTGGCTCCCTTAACTCCCTGAAGCTGGAGATCGAGCAGATGAAGCACCCTCTGGGCACACAGAGCAACCCCGCTCGTACCTGCAAGGACCTGCAGCTCTGCCACCCTGATTTCCCCGACGGTTTGTATTAACCTCCATCTGAAAAGATTCATGAGGTCTATTGTCTAATCCCTCCACTCTGCAGTTTTTAATTTCTCCAATGAAATGGCTGTTATCTCACAGCAGCTTTGTGTCCTGCTGGGCGCTGCATTCATGTTTTTAATAGGCATGGGGATTTGAGCTCTGTCGTGTGGCTGCTAGCCTCACTGTGAAACCCCTTCCAGGCATGCCCATGTGACACACACACACACACATACACTGCAAATAGTCTAGGTTAGAAGGTCACAGGAAGTGTCCTGTTTAGTATACAGTATCAGTGAATGGATTAGTCGATCAGCTTGTGAGGATTTGCTTCTTTTCTTTCTCTTACGTGATTATACGTTGAACATCTTTTCGATTTTAATGTGCTGTTAGGACAAACAACGTGATGACATGCTTTTGGGCTTTAGATTATCTCTTCATGCATTGTATATACACAACAATGAATCGATTAATTAATCAGATTTAATTAGAATCAACCATCAAACATGATTACACACTGCATTTTGGGATATTTCAACGGCTAATCCATAACAGCTGCAATGACACTTGCAATTGTTTACATATAGACTTTTTTCTCTGTGGATCTCAATGATGTATGCATGTAATATACTTTTAACACAGGCCATGAAATGTCAGACATCGCCTTGACCTAGAGTAGTCAAGTATGGGCTTTAAATTGGTAATGCCGCTCTATAATTGCTCTCTCTCTCTCTCTCTCTCTCTCTCTCTCTCTCTCTCTCTCTCTCTCTCGCTCTGTTTTGTCCATCTCTCCATTCCTCCAGGTGAGTACTGGATTGATCCAAACCAAGGCTGCTCTCGGGACTCCTTCAAGGTTTACTGCAACTTCACAGCAGGCGGAGAGAGCTGCATCTACCCAGATAAGAAGTCTGAAGGGGTAAGTCGGCCGGCGTGTACACACACACACACACACGCACACAAACATTGGACAGTCAGGTTGAAGATCTAGGAAGCAGAAATGTTCAGATTCGTGCTAGCAAGATGATGTGGTATAAATAAAAAAAAAAGAAAAGGAACCATTTCAGCCTCTAGTTTGTGATGTGATTGACAGTAAAGTAAGCTGAATATTCCAGATACATTCATCTTTTTTTCCCCCTCGTGTCTGGGGCAAACAGCATACAGTATAAATAACCAGAACATCTCAAGACAGCACCAGTTAAAACAGTAGTTGTACTGTACTTACACATGTACCCATATAATTAGCCTCTGTGAGATTACCTGGTGTGTTGTTTCCAAGAAGATGTGGGAGATGACTCACCAGGACTGCATTTCCCAAGAGGACCAAAGTTCTCTCACAGACATGCTCAGTTTAGTTCTGACAGCTGATAACTGCGGGGACACACACGCCGGGCTCTAACTCGTCCATATTGCTTCAGTGCCATTTTTAGGTGGAACGCCATTAAGGACTTTATCACCTGCAAAGCCTTTGGCAGGTGACGGGCACACTGGGAAGATTTTTGGTTCATTATACATGAGTGTGTAGAGGAGAGGAGAGCAGCGAGAGTGGTGAAACATTGGGAACACTGTCTTTGACAAGTCGGGGGTTGTGTAATAGCACAGTGCTACAGCCATTTTAATGATCCCACTCACCAAGCCTCAGAGGAGCAGGAGTTTGCTTAAGCTTAGAATAATGAAGCAGACTTTTTATAGCGTGCTGGTGATGGGCTGCTCTCATTTGTGTCTAGGCGGGGGGTGGGGGGTGGGGTGGGGTGAAAAAGAAAAGGCTGCGCTGTCAGTCTTTGCATGGAGACTGCAAGCGCTCCCACATGCGTTTAGATTGGCACAGTTATTATAGTTTTATATAGTTACTGTCCACGTGCTGCGCAGAATCACAGTCGCAAAGCCAGACATGCCATCGCAGGAGAGAGAAAGTCACGGCAAGGATATATTTATCCTCCCCTGCTCAGTCCACTCCATTGAAAACAACTGAAGGTCACCTTCAAGGCAGCGTGGGTCTAATGTATGCCATCTCACAGCGATAAGCCATCTCCGGCTCATCATTCATTAACGCATTAAGCTATTGATGACAGTTCCATATCAAACCCTGCTATCTAATTATGGGGAAATTCATCATTGTCATAGCGGAGACCATTAGAGCTGTGCCCTGTTGGCCAATTCACAGCTTTTAATGGCATAACAAAGTCAGTGCACCATGGCTGCACAGCACTAACACTGAACAGCAGGGATAGAGGCCGCTGTATAGGAGCTTCTCGCAGGCGATCATTTCTTAATTAATCACTGTGTACTCATGAATTTTTCAGCAGCAATTAGCTGCCAGCCACAGTTTGTACTGTACAAAATGGCATAATGTCTTACTAAAATTTGAAGCCCCGGACCTTGTTGGTCTGGTCGATCTCACCGATTTTTCAGGTCTGGAAGACTCCAGGACAAGAGGGGAGAAAAAAAAAGCAGAGAGATGTTTTTTCTGTCAGATCTGTTTTCCTTTCTTTAACACTGTTTTTTCCTCCTTCTCCTCCTCCACCTCTGCCTATCTGTCAATCCATGCCCCCAGGCTAGGCTCACATCCTGGGTAAAGGAGAGTCCCGGTTCCTGGTTCAGTGAATTCAAACGTGGTAAACTGGTAAGCCAGACTCCCGACTTTTCCAAGTCCCTTCCCTGAACGCCTCTTATATTTTACAGAGCAAAATGGCAAAATGGCCCAAAGACTCGCCAGGCACATGGTATAGTCACTACAAGAGAGGTTCCCTGGTAAGTGGCCCTGCCTGCGGTCCCAGAGTCCTGGCTGATGCCTGGACTCTGTGTGTCCGAGGCTCTGCATGGTTTTGGTTCTGCCCTACAAAGTATGTATATGCACTGGCGCCTTGCTTGTTGGTTCTTACATTATTGTGGTGCATGACTCACGAGCTACATTCACCTTCAGTCCAGCAACATGGGGCGATGCTCTTACGAGGAAATGCAGGAGAGGTTTGTGGACCATACAGGCAGGATTTGTAAAATATTTGGAGTTTAACAAATATAAAATCTGCTGTTTCACTGTATATACAGTCTGCCGCACCTCTTCTACATTAAGAGAGCATCTCCTGAATGTGACTGTGTGCCTTGACACTCCAACGACTCCAGAAGCATACCCATCCTGTACATTCACCTGATTCACCTGAGAGTGAATACATCACTTTACACTCTTCTTCCATACACAGATTTGTTTTAGTTGTAGATCTCGACAATTTCCTGCCTCAGCAAGTCATCCATCCTTCACAAGGTGGGGAAAAATAAGTGTCATTTCCTCTCTGCTGCAGCCGTTCAGCTGCACACACATTCCCAGTGTCTCCCTTAAACACCACTTAGATCTGGCAGAGTAGCTCTGAGTCAAACAGGTCAGGCACTCAGTCACCACCCAGGGGCTTCTGGGTACTCAGTCACTGTTGACTTGCGGCTGTGATGATAAAGAGGTAATGTTTCTCTGGCGATGTTGGGCTGGTTCCACACGCTGCGCGGGGCAGAGGGAGGAAGTGGGTGGAGAGTGGTGGGGTAAATAAAGAAAAAAAGCATGGGGCTATCCGGCCACTCTGGGGGTGAAAACACCAGAGCGGTTTTCACCTGGTGCCGACACTCGCAGACATAATGCAGAACAAAGACGTCATTGTTTATATCCTGTGATGAATTGCTTAATTAAACCAATCATCGGCGCTAAATTGCTGCACAAACAGACGGAGAAGATGATCAGCTCCCTCCATATATGTCGCGTCGAGTGTCGGTACTCTGGGTTTGTATATGCATGAGGTGTGCATCTGCGTGTGTGTGAGAATCCGTGTGTGTGCAAGAACAAGTCGAGAAAGTACACATCCAGACTCGCAGACGGTCTGCTGCTCTGGCTGCATGGCACGGATGCTGCATGCTACTCTCAGTAAGTCCTGTTTGTCTGAAAGACGAAGCGACCGCGTGGATCTCCTGATGGTTGGTATGCAGAAAGTGACTTGCGGACACTAAAGTGAACCGTGACTGGTTCCAGACCTGCATTCTCATCAGTCAGGATTACAGAGCGTTAATCAGCTTAATGGGATATCTTCTGTAACATGAACGCAAATAGCAAAATTCTAGGTTAATTCTAGGTTAATTAGCAGGCAATTAACATATCGTTACTGCAACATATTTCCTGTTAAGATAATTACATTTTCATGTACTTACCATAATTTCCTCGTATTGGATATTTATTTTACATAATTATATGACCAAGATATAAATTGGGTGTTTAGTTATGCTTATTTTCCTAGACTTTGAAGGCAGATTTTTCCACATTAAGATACACATCAGTACAGCCTCCAGACATTAGACCTTGGAAATATTCGGCAGCCTTCCTCCTCATTTATATTGTATCACATTGCGCATTTGAGAAATGTGGATTTTATATGGCGGGTAATATTTTTTTATTGTCAACAAATCCCCATGAAACGACTAAAACCAACAATGACTAACAAGTACGAGCACTGTTTGTGTATCCAAAGGCTCCACTGAAATAAAGAAAATAAAAAACATATTAGTGAATTGCACTAGCTGACATTCATTATGATAATATGAGAACTGTAGTTCCACATGTTCTGTAAACAGTGCAAGTGAAAAAAAAACAACAGTTTTCCCAGCCGTTTGAGTAATGTCTGCTAAAAACTACAGTGCCCAGCTGTTTCAGGACATTAGTTTTATTTAAAAAAAATATTTATACTACTATAATATTTGTGACCTGCTTCTAAAGATTTATGTCTTCAAGAGAATTAATGGGCTTGTGGCTGAGCGCCACAAACAGGGCAGGTAAGTTGGAAAGTATTTGGGGAAAGACTCTCACATTCTTGGTTTTTGTCTTTTCATGGGATTCATTGACGCTAAGAAAAATATTGAATATCACCAGCCTTGGCAAGTGTAGCTCTGTTAGTTTTGCCTGTGCTCTTACAGAGCATGGTAGTACATTAATTCTGTATCCTTGGATGACTTGTTCTTTTTCAGTTTTACTATTTTCAATAAGAAACATAGCCCTAGAAATCCAAACACGGCAGTAAAACAGGAATACAAATTACTAGTTATAAATTAAATCAAAATGGCTCCCAAGAAACATGAAAGTGCATTCATTAAATCTCTTTTAGATCTTTAAGACTTTCTTCCTCTCGGCCCACTCATCCTTTACACTGGTCCCTTGTCTCCCAGTGTTACATTTTCAATGCTCAGCTCCATCTGTGTTCCTCTCTGCAGCTCTCCTATGTGGATGCGGAGGGCAACCCTATCGGCGTGGTCCAGATGACCTTCTTGCGGTTGCTGAGCGCAGCAGCCAGACAGAACATGACATACAACTGCTACCAGTCGGTGGCCTGGCACGACCAGGACCAGGACAACTACGACAAGGCCATCCGCTTCCTGGGCTCCAACGATGAGGAGATGTCTTATGATAACAACCCCTACATCCGCGCCCTGGTCGATGGCTGTGCGGTAAGTCAAAGGGATGTGTGTGTGTTTGTGTAGGCGGGGTTCCATTGATGAACACCGTCGGAAAGTTATGTCCATATTGTCTTTGTAGTTGCTCAGTCAATAAGAGCCTTGAAAAAGCGTGTGATGTTTTTCTTTCTGAGGAATATTTTCTCACACTCTAACTCTCCCCCCGTGCTGTGTTTCTTCTCTCCGACAGTTGAAAAAGGGTTACGAAAAGACAGTACTTGAGATCAACACGCCAAAGGTGGAACAGGTGCCATTTGTGGACATCATGTTCAACGACTTTGGCGGCTCCACGCAGAAGTTCGGATTCGAAGTGGGCCCTGTCTGTTTCATCGGCTAAGACTGTTTACTGAGCAAATGGAGAAAAAAAAAAAGCATATATTTGTTTTCTCAGAAAAAAAAAACAATTGAAAAAGAATAGGACAATTCTATTTGTAAAAAAGTAACTTTTTTTTCCATAAAGCAACAAGTTATGAGTAAAAATGAAATCAAGTTGAGAATACAGTGAAATTCTATAGGAATAGAGGAAAACGAAATAACCTTGAAACCTCAGTGTGCCTTCTCCATCACATGCAAGTTTTGAAACTGGATGTCAGATCCTGCCTCCTACACGACACACTTGCAAACATGCCTACACACTCACACACAGACACACACACACACACACACACACAAAACTCTAGCCCCACGTCATCCCACTTGATTTAATCTCTTTTTGACCCAAACATCGAAGGCGACCCTGAGAGCTGCAGCCATTCCAGACGCTCGCAGTAATTTGCCATGGACTCCATCTGATTTGGCTCTTTTCTTTTAGTTTTGATGTTTTCTCTCATCTCCCTGGCTTTTTCCACTTGTCTTTTGTTGGTTTGTTTGCTCATTCACTACGGGAGCTTTGTTTGTGCATAATTGTCTCCCCATTCTCTTCGAATGGATCTTATATATATAAATATATATAAATAATTTTTATGTTTGTAAGTACATTCTGTATATTTTTCCTGGTAATGTTTATTGCTTCTGGCTTCAAAACATGCATGTGACTTTATTCATTGTGAGGTAGGAGACGATGGATACAGGGATAACATCTAAATTGTAGAAATATATCGAAAAAGTGAGGAAATTTGACTTGTAAATTGAAAAACGAGGGGAAAAAAAAGAATTGGAAAAGTCCTGTCTTGTTGCAGTTGTGGAGCACACCTTGTTGTAATTTAAGAACAGAATGGAAATAAAAGACGAAAACAAGCTCTGTGATATTATGTGACAGTTTGATTTGCATAAAAATAATAATACATTCCTCCTTTTGTGCCCTCTGAACAGAACACCTACCTTGGTAGCAATATCATTAACTTAATAAACAGCTTCTGTTTTTTTTTTTCCTCAAATACTCATCTATCTGACTATGCAACGGGAGATGATGTCACATTTTAATGAAAACACAAAGAAAATCAAAAATCTAGGTGCTATTTTCTCTCTTCTGTGGTGCTACAGTATGTATTTTTCTAGTTTTTTTGTTGTTTGAATGAAAGGAAATTTGTGGTGATAATATTCCATCACCAGCAGCCCCCTTGACTCTCTTAGCCACCACGTCTGCCACAGGTGGATCTTTGCTGCATCCATTGTTTTGTTTCTCTCTTCTTTTTACGTTCAGCGGCGGTGTTTGCATGCCATTTTCTCTACGTATCCACTCACAGATCAGTGCAGCATGGCGGCGTATGTTATCTCCTGCTTCAGCGGACCGCACAGATAAGAAAACATGTACCAAATGTTGGAATAACGAGAGGAAGCTAAGATGGCGCTGTTGGCTTTGCATATCATTGCTCTTAAGACGCTGCATTTTTTTATTTTATTTTTATTTTTCCTTTTTGGCTCTTGCTGTTGGATCGTCTGTGCCACCTCCAAATCAAACTGATGGAGTTGATACTTGGACATGTGATTGGGTCAAAGCATCCAAAGGGGATATGGTCCAAAATGTTGCTTGGTGTATGAAACACTTTCCACCAAAGGTTTTCCCGTATATGTTTAGCTTTAAGGGCCATAGTGGCTTGATTTATTTTATTTTTTTTTATATGGGAAACAACTTGAAACGTATTTTGATTTAACTGCAGTAGGACACCAAATTATCCATATGAAAGAGTTTGCTCATGCAGCGTCACAAATTGCTTGTTGGTCGACTATTTTTGCCCTTATTGTAATTATGCTCTTTGTTCAAACTATGCACTCTCTATGCTTATGACCACTAGTATCTACCACAGAATCTTTACAGCCCTTCATACGTAGGTTTATTTTGTTTCCTTTTTTTTTCTTTCTTTTTTTTTTAAATCTTCAAATGTGTGACTTGAACCATTTCTGTTAAGATAACTCAATATGCTTGTAGATCGTCGGCTTTATTTTTCATTGTGATGCAGTACACCCAAATTTAACACTTTGCTCTCAATAATAATAATTAAAAAAAAGGACAAACAAAATTCTTGTAAATTTCCAGAACCAGCAGTGATGCTGCCATTGTTTTTGTTTTATTTTGTTTTATTTTGTAGATTTCCATTTGTCTGTCTGTTTGTTTGTTTTCACAGTCTTGTCAAACCTGTGTAAGGATAAGAGAATAGAAGTTATATTGGTTTTTATGTCAATAAATTCAAGTTTACTGTGGCCATCCACTCTTGTATGTCTTTTGAAGCATTAAAACCTATCTGTATGCATGAAATTGTAAAGTTTTTTCTCTTGTTGTTATAATTTTTGTAGAGTGACATGATCTCCAGTCCACGTTTTATTCATCAGGATACATCAGTTTTTCAATGGTCATGTCCACAATTGTGAAGTGGAGAGAAAATGATGAACTTGTAACTCTACCAAAGCCAATGTTCGTTTGTAGTATATTTATTGTATTATTTAAAATAAAAAAATAAATGTTAAATGATACCATAGTGTAAGTGTAAGAGGCCCCCTCTTTACATGCAAAAGGTTATCAATTTACCACATGCTATTTTACACAACATATAAGCTGGACTCCTTTTAATGGAACCTTTCAGGACGCGTTTGGCCACATCCATTTATCCAATAGATCGTCCTGTCTTCATCTTAACAACCTCTGAGCTGTGTGTGTGTGAGAATGTGTGTTGAAGATTGAATTCATATGCCAAATGAATGATTGGATGTTTGTTTAACCTGCACGACCGGTAAGGCTACTATGAATACTACTACTACTACTATGAATTGCGCTACCATGTCTGTTTTAATAGTGTCAAATAATTCTTGCTCCACAGATACTCCACAGGAAAGATGTTCTCGAGATTGGACATCCATTGATCCCTGCTGATGCCTCCAACAAAGACTGCTTAAAGAATCTTCCCTGGCTAGGCATTTTTGGACAGCTAATGTATGTACTTCTATCACTCCCAAGATTATTTCTCTACACTGCCTTGCAGCGCATTGTAAGCCAGAAAATATGTGTAATATACTGTATGCCTCTGATGCAAACCCTCCTCCGTGATCATTAAAATAAAACTCTTCTTTTTTTAACCCCCCCACCCGCACAACTAATTTCAAAAATCTATAATCTTGTAAGCTTTGATCAAATCTGTGGTGGTGGAGATGACTCGCATCCCTTCAAGTGTCTCATTAGCAGGAAACCTTACACAGTCCACATTATGCCTAGCGCAGCAAAACAAAAAAATAAAAAGTTGTGCATGATACCATAATCAATATTTAATGCAGTGTTTACAGGGTGGATCAGAATGCATGGATTCTACTGAGGCAGCATCCTGGGTGAGTAAAGCAGAAACCAAAAGCGCAAAAAAGAGCTAATTCCTCATCTAAGCACAGAGCTACTTAGAATGCAATGGGGTGATAAGTGGGGCATCAAAGTGGGTTGAAGATGGGGCAGGGAGGGGGGTGGCAGTGGGAGCAGGTAGGGATTAAGCTCCCTCCAATTATGGCAACAGGTGATGTGTCAAAAGACTACAACAGCGCCCAAGTGTAATAAGCTTGTGAAACATTTTAGAGGAGCAGATTCAGGATGTGTGAAGAGGTCACTTTGGGACATGCAAATGTGCTTGGAGCACAGCAGCACTCTAGGAAATGTATAGTGGAGCAAATGTATCATCGAACGGTGAAGTGTGCCAGGTAAGATCAAGCTGCTCAAGTCGAACAGCTCAAGGATGAACTGAGAAGTACTCAGATCTTTTTCAGAGTTAGTCACAATAAACGTCCTCCATTTAGTAGTCGAAGCAAAATGTACTGTAAGTGTCTGCAGAACTGCTGAATTAGAGTGGAGTGGTCCCCAACTGAGGGGCTCACAAGATAAACCTGAGGGGTCGTGAGATGATAGCTTTCTAAATATTTTGGATAATTTGAGCTCAAACTGTTCATTTAATGAAACCATTTGAGGAGCTTAGATGGGAAAACCACTTAAACCATCACTTCTTTTTCTAAAAAAAACCTCCACCTGCTCATGTTAAATCTTAACTAATAGTTATACATGTCAGATACATATTGTGTGAGTAAAAAGTAAGATATTTACGAAAATGATGCTTCGATTTGACAAAGTTTGACCATCAAATCAATCAGGTAGGAAAATGGAGCTTCGTGCAGCTCTGCATCATCTCCAAACTCTCTCAGTTCTCTGTACTCCATGCCTTTGTGTCCTCCCGTCTCGATTATTGCACCTTGTTATATTTTGGTACCGTTCAGTCCTCTCTATCCCGTCTCTAACTAGTTCAAAAAATGCAGCAGCAAGTGATTTAATAAGGCCAAAAAGAGAGGGAGCACATTACTCTCATTTCTTTCCCTCTCTACAGTGGCTGCCTGTTAGCTACAGCATTGATTTTTTAAATCCTGATGTTTGCTTTTAACACACTGTGAGAGAAATAAGATCGTCCCACCAAAGACTTCGATCTGTGTTGTGGACGGCTCCTTTTCTATCCATGCCCCGAAATTATGGAATTCTCTTCGTCCCACCATCCGGTTCATCCGATCACTCTGACTTCTCGTGTCCTTCTTTAATTATTTTTGTGTGTATCCCGTTATAAAAATAAAGTTGAGTACTTGAGTAAATGTAATATTTAAATGTTACTTCCCATCACTGCCTGTACGTGCGAGAATATGTATTCTAGATTCTCTGACTAAACTATTGTTTGGTTTAAAATTAAACTTCACCCAAAATGTGCCTTTACTGTCGAGCAACAAACACAGAGCACCTGTAGGACTGAAGAAAGGTGGCTGTACGAGCAGCAGCTTATCTTGCACAAAGAACGGCAGCTTGTTGAGGGCTCATTTTAAGACAGATGGGAGGCTAACCATAAGAAAATCCAGCCAGAGCAGCAAATTGAAAGATTTGAAGTTCTGTTGTGCAGCCAGTCAGCAGTAAACTTTGCAGAGGACTGTGACTTTTTAAAGATTTGATGAATGGAGAATGTCTGACATCCCAGATCAAAGAAGAGGAAGACAGTGAAGATCCAAATATGCTGTAAATGTCTCTCTAGATTTTATTGTTGTGGCAGCAAACTGTTTCCAGCATCTGTTCCGTTTTGTTATTTGACATCTGCTACTTACTTTACTCTGTGATTGCTTGTAAAGTTAGAAACTTGTTGTATAAGTCCGTTCACACCATTTGTACAGTACACGAAAGCCCGATAATTAAATGTTAGAGAGCGCTGTCAATGTGTGACTGGTTAGGGACGAGCCAAAGGGTCAAACAGAAGACGTTAGAAGGCAAATTTGGGACGGAGCCCTGTGTTAATGTGTAATTGCTTTGAGCCTGTGGATCTGCGTCTAACAGAGCCCATTCATAGCCAGGCCCCGGCACCACTGACCTACTTACATACGAATCAGATAGCGGCGAGAGGGAGATAGTGTTACGACACAGGGTCTGTCATTTTGGGATATTAATAACAGGCTTTTCTGCTCTAATAGACTTAGACATTGAGGAGTGGCTATAGTTCAAGATGTTGGCTTTTCTAATGTGATTAGGGCTGACCACCCAAGCATTACACATGCTTGTGTCTCTCCAATAGGCTGCTGGTTTAAGCTTATTTTGAGCCTCATCATCATTTTGCATTGAAGATCAAAACACAATGCACTTTTGACTCTATTCGCTCACCCAAACAAAAATGGCATTTGATGGTCAGCAGCTATCATCCCCGGCTGCCGTCTCAATTCAGACAGACTGACGCGCCTTGTGATGGATGTGAGGCGCTCAACCATCTCTTTGTGTCAGCTATAGAGCGTTTCTAACCACACCACCCGATAGAAGATATATTCAGTTCAGCAAGAGCTGCAATTCCTTTTGACATTTTTTATGAGCAAAGACAGAATGAAAACTGAAAAAAAAAAAAAAAAACATTTCAGCCTCAAGCTATATACAGTGTGTATGATATTTATGATGGCCTCCCTCCACCCACCATCTCACAGCTGCAGTCATTAGCTGATGATACAAAGGGCAGGATCAATAAAAATTTACTACGAACTAAATATTCATGAATGCAAAACACGAGACGTTTTGCTCTGTAGTGCATCCAGAGCAGCAAACCAACAAATTACAAGCAAAATATGAAAGGGCATGAAAGAACGAATGAGTTTAGCAGGACCATATAGCCGTCACTGATAACATGCTGAGGTCAAGAGTCCAGGTCAACAGCTCCACCACAACCAGAAACCAAAAATAAAGTATTTTTATTAATTCACTTAAATATGGATTTTCATTGTTATATTTCCTGCATTTATTTTTCCAGTGCCTTCTCCACACTGATAAATTATGGGGGGACATTTTTATTATTTAATATCAAAACTCAAATTTTAATAGATTCAGTTCTAACGAGTCTGCAGCCAGGTTAGCAGCTCTGTGCGGCAGCTGTCAGCTAACTGTCAGCATGCTGACGTTAGCAGGTGGGCCCGTAATGTATCCCATGATCACCATTTTAATTTAGCATGTTAGCGAGCTTGCATTTGCTAATAAGCGCCGAATAAAGTGCTGCTGAGGCTGATGGGTTTTGCTGGTATTTAGTGAAAGCCAAAGGACTGGACAACTTAAACATTTGACCCGATGATGATGGAACTAGAGCAGGGGTCTTAAACCTTTTTTGGTCCAGGGACCCCTTGGACAAGAGACAAAAAAACATTTGTTAAAATGTGTCACATTTTAAGCCTGGCCTAAAGTAATTTCTATTTTATTCAATTTTATTTCACCTTTTTTCAACTTTGTTTTTGATAGAGTGACAGGAATATGGGGAGAGAGAGACGGGGAATGACATGCAGCAAAGGGCCGTAGGTCTGATTCGAACCCTGGGCCGCTGCAGCAAGGCCTCAATTATCTGCACCCTCACAATCACCATTATTTTCTTCATGCTTCATGAAAATTGTCAATTATTATGACAAAGTCATAAGACAGTGCCTCTGCGGACCCCTAGGGGTCACGGATCCCTGGTTGAAGAACTAGAGGAATAGTCATTACAATAGATCGTCAGTAGAAGTTTAGTAGATGTTACTAATACAGTGTTTAACTGGATAAGTGCAAATACTGACCTGCTATTGTTGCTAGAGGGAACAAAGGGGGGGTTACCTAAGTCAAATTCACCCTCTAGGCACTGTGGACATCTGTACCACATGTTATGGGAATCCATCCAAAAGTCTTGAGGCAGATCACCGAAAACCAAAAACGTCAACCTGCTGGTGGCATTTCAGGAAACGTCAGGGTTTGACAAAAATCTGAAAGATTCTGTACCAAATTTCATCGCAATCCACCCACTGTTATTTTAGTCTGGAGAGCGGTGACTGACCAACTGACAGGAAAACATTTAAATCCCTGGAGCCATGTCGCTAAGTGAGGCTAAATCATACTCGAATCATCCTGTAAAATAACCAGGTTGAATTTCCTGTATTGTTGCAAATATAAACTCCATTTACTCTCCCTGACAGTTCTGGAGTTTATAATATAACTATATAAAGTTTAATAAAGGAGTTTTAGACCTATCAAATTATACAGTTATCTGTGTGTTTTTTTTTCTTTTCTTTTAAGAGCTTTCACACTTCAAGACTGCCACTCTCCATTCATCTTGCAAGTTGGTGAAGTCTCTCAAGTCTACTTCAGTGGAGTTGCAGACAAGCATACTGTGACTGCACAAACCCAAAAAGAGTCAATTATAAAAATGTACACACTGTATGTAAAACCATACATTGCTGCATACATCAGACTGGAATAAAGAGCTAGATTAAGGAGAAATTGATTATTATGGACACGTCTTGTCTCCGTAAGTTTTCTCAAAGCTCCCGCACACCCACACAAGTGTTCCAGTCAGTCTGGCTGATTAAGCCCCTTTTCAGGTTGACACTGGGTGAACCCATGCTTGGTATTTGCCGAGAACACAAACCTCCAGGAGCACTTTAAAACAAATATTTTATTATTTAAAAAAAAAAAATCTCAAAAGTGCAAAAACTGCCAGGAGAGTCGGGCAGGTGTCAATCAAGCGCAGTCTGTATACGCCCACACAGCGCTGAGAGGTCTAATCGGCTAAGTGACAACACCTCTGTGGGCGTGCAGAGGCTTGAAATGCACTGTCTCAGTCTTCAAAATTTTGTTTCAAGCTTTTTTAGCTCAACTATAGTATTTGAAGCATCAAACGTGATTAATTTTATTAACTGCAGCTGTGTTAAGGCTCTGATGCCTCTGTTGTGTAATCCCACAACCTTGCTTTCATTCAGTTTTAAGCCGCAGAGCATGCAACAGATGTAATGAATCAGTCTGATCTGAAGATTTTGATCATAGGATTAATAAGATAATAAACATAAGACTGTTCTTTGAGAGGCGATAAGAGGAGAGAGCAGAGGATTGGAAGAAAACTAGAAGACAAAAAAGGAAAAAAAGGAAAGCAGTGATGGGGAAGCGAGGGAGATGTTTGATGTGTAAATACACCACACACAGCCGGTGATGTTTTCCCTGCAGAAATGCAGGTAAATAACACATGAGTTTGGTTCATATTTAGAAGAATATTCAAATAAGTGTCAGCAGATATCATTAGCATGCAGGGAATGAATAAGTCTTGTCGTCGTGTTCATCTCCTTTTGTTCCTTCCAGCTACTGTCACGGGGGATACAAACATCTGGGACGTCGTTAAATTCATTAAATTCCTCAGAAGATGTGTGATTCTCATGGGTAGAAAAGCTCAGATGTATGCAGGAAAAAAAAATGTGCAAACTAGAAAAATTAAAGAGATTAAAGTTTGCCAGATTCACCCAAATAGCACATTTTATATCCTCGGTGTAGGTGGATGAGAACTTAAATTGCGAGACTGCTTTTAAGGAATAATTGTTGGCACTGAACCTGATGTAATGAATTCTGTGCCAAAAAGAAATAGCTAACAATATGACTTTGAACCTTCTCTCAGCAGGAAGAGCTTTGTCCCACTCATGTAAAACTTAGCACTTGATTTAATTAGATCAGCTTGTTTCACGGCCAGAAGGAAGAGCATATGGTCCTGCACTTTTTTCTCCCCCCTTCACTCACATACAGTAGCTCTGTTCTATTTTCAGGATCCCAGAGTATCAGCTTTGAAGCTGCGGGGCTCTCCTCCACACTTTGGTGCTCCCCTGTAGAGAGACAGGGTCAAAGAGACCTGCGTGGTACAGGACCCAAACAGCAGCCAAGGACGGGCACGAATTAGCAGCATTAATTACTTCTCCTAGACACAGCATGAGCGCAGATTTTTTTCCCCCCTTATGTCATTCAAGAGAGACAAACAAGGACAGGGTAAATGATACACTTTACAGATTCATTTGTCGGTTCTGCTGTCGGTCTGTTAGAAGTAGTTTTGCACCTCTGCAGCCATGCGATCAATGTGCAAGAATTCTTGATCTGACTACAGGAGAAAATAAATGAGAGCCTCATGCCATCATCCGTCAGCAGGATATCAAACCGGTGTTTGATGACGTCGATGTTTTTGAAATTTTAATGCAGAGATGTTATACCTCTTCTTTTAAGAGTCAAAACTTGATTGGCTGTGGCTAAACTTGCACTGGTGTTAGGAAATATGTGACCACCCACGTCTTACTAGTGACAAAAACAAGGGCAAAAGCACATTACAAAAAAATCTTATGTAAAATAACCAAAAATTAGCATAAATGACTCATATACGACCACGTTGGTCATGGTAAGATATTTGAGAAAAGTTCCCTGATGGACAGTAAAAGTAAAAGTAAGTAAAGGAAAGTCAAATGCTGCCAACTGTAGCTGCTGTTAGCTCACTTTTACCTTAACACTCTATATGTTGTATGATGTGTTCTTTTGTGGCCGCTGAACCCAAACTGAGCACAAAAAACCTTCAGTGTGAACGAAGTTCTCAACAAACTATCAAGCCACCAGACAAAACATGGAACTGTCTTAACCTTTAACATCAGCAAATCTATATTTACCTCTGAAGAAGCAGAGACAATACATGTCTGCAAGTCTGCTGATATAGTGGGAATGACCATGTATTTATCACATTATTCTTTGCTGAGATACTCTCTCCAAAAGGTTTAGATGTGAAATGGCAGGAGATGTAGGTCTTTTAAAGGCCTGACATTTGAAGACAACCCCCCCATCCCCCTTCATACACTGAAGAGGGCTTACTAGGTCGATGAACACAGAAACCAATATTGTTTGCGCTCAGATTCAATTGGGAGATTCTTTTTTTTATATGTGGCTCTGTTAGCTGTCAAACAATTTCTCATGATATTTCTTCCACCGTTGTGCTCGCTTTCCTCCTCCCCATCCCCTCCCATCCCATCCCATCCCATCCCCTCTCCTCTCATCACAGATGGTGCCCATCTTTGCAGATGAATATGTTGGTTAAGCACAGGTGGGAAAGATATGGGGAGTTGTTAATAGATTTGGAAGGGATGAAATGCAGACATGGACAATGCTGACATTGTGTGGTTGTTTAACATGCAAGTGCTCACACCGTGCTGTGTGGTTAGTAGCTCGAGGAGTCAGTCAGGTTGCGGACACTTCATGAACAAACTTTTTTTCACATTATTTATTTAGTGGATCCATTATTTCAGCACATAACTGTAAAGGATGTTATTTGTAGATCTGGATTTAACTGGAATTATACCTACTGCATAGCATGTATTAGACATTTTCAAGACTGTAAAGAGAGATATTATTAGGAATATGTCAGTTTGATTCAGTCATCAGTTCTGTATTTTCTCAGGTGGGAGACCACATCTCTCAGCTCTTCATCCGCATATGTCTAACAGATTCAAATGAATCAGGTGATAAAATCATTTCAGGGCACTCAAGTGTATATATTATATAATGCTGGCAAAAGCTATCAACAGCAGATCTCACATTCCTCTCCTGTGCTTTTATTTGCTATTAAATCACACGCGAAATGGAATCCAGGCTCGGTCATTTGCAGATGCAAATTTGCAGCCACTAAAACATATGCATGAATTAGCATAGAGAGACTTGTACATGAATAACTCTGCATGTATACACTGATTACAAATACGGCCTTTATATATCACAATGCCACACATTTTGTGACGATCTATAGATCAGAATACAAAAGGAGGACCAAGGCTCTGCTGTGTAGCTCTGTGCAGACTGAAGCACTGACCCTAATAGTCATTAAAATAACACCTGTATGGCTCCTTGGACTAGCCTTGACCACATTCAGTACCTGTGATATTTCAGTCTGTGTCATATAAATGGCCATATAAATGATTTGTAACCCACAGTGCAGGGTTTGTCATTGCATGCATGTGTCTCTGGCAGTTGAAGTCTGGCTCTTTCTGTTTGAAGTCACCTTAAGGTGTTATTTTTGCTCCAGTCCTTGTACTTTGTTCCAGAGAATTGAGCGTGACAACCCCCTTTTTTGTTTTCGGGTATTCAAATTTTAAAAATATCAGGGACCCGTCCTGCTCAAACCTGATTTTGTATTGATTAAAGTCACCTGGAATCATCTGCCTCCGCTGCATCCTGCCAAAAAAAGATAGTTGAAAAAAGGAAAGATTAAATTATGAAACTGCGAACGTACCACCTGAGGTCACAGCACATGGAGGTAATTCATCACTGTCATTTCAACATCAACACCTTTCCGGCAGGTCAAAAAGCTTCCTCCGATTAAACATCAAGTGGAGACAGTGATGCCAAGGAGAATCAAACCAGTGAAGCATCTTTGGCCTGCAGGAGGCTCAGGTTAGCAGGCTGCTAAGCAAGACAGATTTCCAACCAGTCCTATGAGAAACATTTAATTATAATGAGGCTATAGTGCTCAAGGCAATTTAACATTTTTATGAGTGTTTTGTTTGCTCCAAGAATAGAAAACTACAACCTTGTGAATGATCTTTGTGTTTATTTTTTTCACCTGCGGTCTATGGTAACCTTTATACTGTGATTCAGTCCAACACAAACGTGCTGCACACTGTGGCCCAAAGCTGAATTAGCGCCTCTACCGTATCTCAACAAAATCATTATACTTTGCAAAACTAATACTTATTACAGCCAGGGGTATTATATTGAATTGCATTAGATTATCATGTGTCAACCACAATTACATGCATATCCCAATAACATTCTTATTGAGTTCAGTGTCTAACAAAATTTAAATTTCAAATAAAATAAATTAATAAAATTTAAGTCACTTTGTAGTTTATAAGTCCTCACAAAATGCATTTACTGTTATCGTCCATGTCTTTGGTTACTCAGTTTGAATAATAATAAAAAATAAGTGGGAAAGAAAATCAGATCATGTTCCTTTCATTCACAACTACACTACTAACAGACTAAATAAAGGCACGTGAAATTATCTTTACCGAGTCTGATGCACAATAACGTCATTTTTTTTCCAACTGAGAAATTTCCATTGCCATGTGACGCACAATTAGGTTTGTCTGAGTGTAAAGAAACCTCAATAATTCATCCATTGCATTCAAGTTTACCAAATCCACAAGTCTACTTTTGTGTATTCTGACTTACTGCCATTATGGTCACACCAGTGAATTTCAGCTGTGCATCTTCCTAAAATATTTGGTTTCAGTAGCATGTGCACTACTTGCAGGGCTGGTTGGTAAACTAGCGTAGCTGGGGAGCTCATTGCTAACACTAACAAGTTGGGAACATATGCTAGCAATATTCAGTCGCAAAAAAACGTTTCAAGCTTCTTATTCTGTTCTTTTATCTCCCGTACTGTTTTCTTACTGTGCATCATTAAATTCAATGAAGTCGTTTTAGTGGGAAAAAACCTGGTCGAGTCCGTTAGCGAGCTTGTTAGCTTGGTAAATAAAGGAGCAATATGTTTGCACAATTTATTCAATTGATGACACTCTCTCTCCGTTCCCTCAAAGATCAAGATGACCTGCGAATGGTCAACAGAGGAAATTTAACAGTCAGCATTTACCAAAGTTGAAATGAAATGCTGGTGGAGCCGGGCCATTACTGGCACACAAAAAGGAACAACACCATCATTAGTGTTATTTGTGCTTCTTCTCATGCTACAACATGTCAAAATGTCTTCTGTGAAAAATGCCTGTAACTGACTAAAAACAGTGCTCTGTGTATGGGAGCGATATCAGTGGAGCCACTGAGAGAGATGGACTGTGGCTTGTCAAGCTTGTGTTACTTGCTGTCCAGTGCCAGACTGACTGATGGGGAGAATAATTCATCTAATGGTATTAAGTTGAAACTGCTCACTGCTGTCATCACTTGTCTCCCCTGGTACCAGCAGAAGCCCAGACTGCTGGCTCTCCTCGTGTGTACACACACACACACACACGCACACAACCACTCCAGCAGCAGCCGCACAAACAAAATTTCACATACACTCCACCACACTGCACCAACTTCTTCCCCTCAACTACCAAAAACCTCCCAACTGGTTTCCCTCTTTCTTTCTCTCACACAATATGTTTCATACGATGTGGCAAATAAAAGAATAAGTTGTAAATGGTCTTCCAACAAAAAAAAAAGGCAACCTCTGTTTGGTCACACAATGTCTCTACCTGTTGTGCCCCAGCAGCGCAGCTCTTATCCCACTTGATTCAGTCAGACTGATTCTGTTTAAGGTCTGACTTCGCATTACGGGAGGTGTCATTAACCGTTACCTAAAATGACAGCTGGATTAGGAACTGCCAAGCACATGGCACAACAAAGATGTTTCATCATCAAAACTCAGCTGGATCAAATAAACTTGCGTGATACATCTTTAATGGCACCTAGACAGGCATCAGGAAGCATTAACTTTTTAAGGAGTAATCCACCCTCAGGTATTGCTACACTGTTAGTTATCATCAGTGTGTGACACTCCTGTGATGAGTGTTTGAAGGGTGCTTCTGCGGTGCACCCACTTCTCCTGAGCCACCTAAGATTTCTATTTCAGTTTGTGATTTTCCGTTCCCCTGAAAGGTTTTCAACAAACCCCAGAGAAGAGAGTCAAAGGCAGGAATAAGAGCGTATAAATATAGCAAGCTCTCTAAATTAGTACATGCACATTGGTGCTGATCCATCATTGCTTTCTTGACCTTTATTCAAAATGAAGTGTGTCATGCACAGGTACCTACTGCATTCTAGTTTACTGTGGTTGCTGTGAGTAAAGAAAAAGTTTCTTCTTCTATGGTTTTTGATTATTCCATCCATCCATCCATTCATTTATTTGAAATCCTTATCCGGGTCCAAGTCACAGTTGGAGCAGGCTAAGCAGGATGGCTCAGATGTCTATCTCTCTAGCTACTTCCTCCTTCCTTCCAATTCCCACTGGGAGACGCCAAGATGTTCCCAAGCCAGATGCCCCAGGGGCTTTGTCCCAGTTGGACATACCTGGAAAATCTCTAAGTAAAGGTGTCCAAAAGGCATCATGCCCGAATCACCTCAACTGACTCTTTTTCTATGAGAAGAGCAGCAGTCGTACTCTAGCAAGTCACTCTAGCTGTCTGAGCTCCTTATCCTTTCTCTAAGGGCGAAACTAATTACAGCCATTTACATTGACTGTCTTGTTCTTTTAGTCACTGCTCAAAGCTCATGACCATAGGTGAGGTTGTAGATCAGTTAGTAAATCGAGAGCTTTGCCTTTAGATTCAGTTCCCTCTTCACCACGACAGTCAGATACAAATCCTGCATTACTACTTGTGCACCAATCCATCTGTCGATCTCATGGTCCCACACCCTCCTTCATAAACAAGACGCTGACATATTCAAACTCTCCTGTCACTTGAGGCAGCAACATACTCCCAACCCTGAGCTCGCAGTTTTGCAGAGAAGAACTATGTCCTCCGACTTGCTGACTCTCATCCCGAATGCTTCACAAACTCTCCCAATGGGCAGATCAATGACGCCAGAAGAATCAACAACACTTCCCACGCCCGTGCCCCCATGTCCGTGAAAATCATGAGCAGAATATATGACAAGGCACGACTCTTACATAGCCTAACACCAGCTGAGGACATGCTTGAGGATATAGAAGCAAGTACTGATTATTGTTGTGGCAAAACCGTGACCTATAATGAAGAGGGTCCCTGTGTCAAAACTTAGTTTTAGAAGTTAAGGAGTCAGTTTGGTGCTTGTATGCTGCATGTTTCATTAAAGGTGCAGTCAGTTAGTATTCCAGCATATACACACAGCACAAAAAGTAGACAGAACAGGGCCCACCGCCGTCTAATTTTCACCTGGGCGCTCTAGCACGTTAGTTATGTTGCTCAGCGAGTGTCATGATGTGATGTCATGTTGTGTACATTAAGTCAGTAATCAATAGGAAGACAAATCTGCTTCCAAACAACAACATGGGCCCATATGCGTAGTCAACAGCTGGACAATATGGTGAAAGCAGAAGCACACATGCTGTTTAACATGATTTATTACATTCATCAATGCAACAGTATGTTGTGACAAGCTGTTTAATGTATTTTTGAAATACTGTGAGCCTATGTGATGCTTCCAGCAGGTAAGGCCCACCCGGAACAGACAGTTGTGTTTCATTGTGGTGAATAAAGTCGTGGGTTTGGAATTTTTTAAGGTATCAATGGTGAGAAAATACACCTGTGATATACTTTAAGGTAATTTAGAGTAATACGCCAAGATGATTTGAATATCAGTCTACTGAGTTTAAAGGGGTAGAAGATAAAAGCGTCTCCAGACAGTCGGATTCAGAATCTTTAATGCATTTCTTTCCACTAAATTGATTTAGTTCCATTTGCTTTCCACTTTTAGTTTAGTCTCTTGCTCTTACAGTAAATCCACCTGAATATACAAGCTTCTTAATCCTGTTTAATTAATTAAGGTGTGTCTGTTTTACATATTATTGTCTTTCTCTTGCTTCTTTTTCTTTGTCTGATTCTCTTGCTCAGACGCACACACATGCATATCAACAGTTTACAGTCTTGGTGAATACATTTAATCCATAAATGATAAATCAAGAGCTGCCATTCCTTTTCTGTTTTGTATTTTTACTCTGTTGCAAATATACACAATGTTTACTTCGGCGACTTTTTGTAGTGTAACGTCTTCATGAATTTAAAGGATATGCATCTTGTGAGCATATGCTTTTCCTTAACTAATTAAATAGATAAACATTAAATTAAGAATACAATTGACCACTCATTTATCATAAAGTGCCAGATTGTCATAAAAAATTCCCACCAGCTTTTCCACGTCTCTCCATGCCTCCTTACCATTTGTTGTTGTCACTAACCGCTCAATTCAGACGCTTTTCAGAGAGCAGCCGTGCCTGTCTGACATGTAGATGCTACTGAGTGAGCCAGCGCAGGTGTGCAGCTGGCAGAGAGTCTTACGCTGAAACAGCTCTGACAGCTGAAAACTCGATACGATATCTCACTAACCACTTCAAAAAACAAACATCATTCTGGTGCATTTTAATATAAATGCAATATAAAGTAAGCGTATAGAGTCGTTGTGTGAGCTATACAGGGGGCAGGTAATTTTTATTGAGGATACAGTGTGAATTTGGAACAAGTGAAATGTGATTCATGGCCTCTGAGGACCAAAAAAAAAAAACAAAGCAGATTGTCCACTGTGAATACTAATTACATCATGGCCCAGTTTGGAGAAAAACTTGGGGACAAAATGTTAACCTACACCCAAATGCCTGAAAAAACATGACAATGCTCTGCTTCACCATACCAGCTCTTAATATCAATTTGCAGGATTCCACCTGTCTGAGTTTGGGGCTCTCAAACATTCTGGATACGTAGCCTGGCATCATGTTCATTCACAGCTGTCAGGCTTCCTCTGCACCCTGCGTCCATCTTCGGCGGGGGGATTCTGTATTAGCTTTGATGAGAGCAAAACCCTGCAGCAGTTGGGGGGGATCATTATGGGAGCCACGTCTCCTGCAGTAGCTGGTAGCTACAGCCGCTCGCTGTGGGTGCAACTGCTGACAGGATGGAATTAAACCCAGTTTGAGCTCTGAGATTGAAGGCCGTGACCATGAGAAATTTCTTCAGACAGCACAGCGGCCCATTATAAGGTCCATCCTCCGCAAATCGCCCTGCATAGAATCACCTATCAAAGCAGCATGAGGGTTGCAAGAATAGGGGTAGAATTGCAGAACATAAAGTGTAAAAATGTACTGAATAACTGAGAATATGCAATGCCTTTGTGTGTGTGTGTGTATTGGTAGGTTTTGCAGTACTGGTGAGGACTAATGTGACAGCCTAAGTTGTGAGGACATTTCGGGTTAAAGAGACATTTTTGGATAAATGTAAGATATTACATTAAACACACATATTTTCTCTGCTGGTTGTCTGACAATAGTCCAGAACATAATTTTCAATTTTTGTACGGATTAAACAAACAAGATATAACTTGTTAATTAGCAGTCTTCAGAGGTGCAGATAGGTCCTTAAGGCATAGTCAGCCCCCTCCTCTTTTGAGTCTTAAACGATAAGCTAAGATAATCATCTCCTGGCTGTAATGTTATATCAAATAGACAGACATGAGAGTGGTATTGATCTTCTCGACGCACTCTTGGCAAGATAGAGATAAGCGGATTTAAAACATATTTAACAATGTTACAAATGCAGGGAAAAAAAATATGTGTGAACAATATATAGTCAAGTCTTCTTGGTAAGTTTTATATTGCCCAAAAGTATACATCTGTGGTTCAATTACAACCCCATCTTTGATTTAAATTATTTATATGTGGACCTCAAAGTATTACAATGTGTACACCTGTAGGTTAAATATCTTGCATACAATCTGTCTTAATCAGCAAACAAACGTGTGAAAAAGAAGGGGGGAGGGTCATAGGTGATTCATTCACTACTGCACTTGGAGTACACAGAAATAATAGTACAACAAGCCTGTTCTGCAATTTATACATGACCCAGGAAATAGGCATTTCTTTCAGCCATCTGTCTTTGTTGAGTCATTTCATGTCTCCCATATACCCGCTTCTGTCTTTCCTCCTCTTTCTCTCATTCACCAACTCTCCTCAATGTCTACAGTGCCTGATGCAATGTGCTGGCATCCACACATTAATGCCAAAGTCAATGGGGAGATGAAGGGGGTGGAATGATTTGCACAGGACTGTGGACTGTTAGTTGCACGGCAGTCAGATACCCTGGGGTTACATAGGAAGGAAATTGGATCTAGAGGGAATGAGAGTGGGGCGTGTGATGTCATATATTACAATACATTGGTGGAGAGAGGTGGGGTATTACTCATTACAGGGAGCAATGAACACAGCTGAGCTGCTGTGTAACATGACAACTGGCTGCAGGAGCCATAAAAAACCCAACAGGGTCTTATATGTAGGTGGCAGTAACTAAGGGAGCAGCGTAGTGTGTGGGTGTGATTCACTGCCAGAACTATGAATCTGCAATGAGTATAAGCTAGTAGGAGACAGTCTTCATATTGTTGTCAGTATCTGTATTATTTCTGTATTTGTCTGTATGACCTTTTTTACTTCAGGTTATTTATCATCTCACGCATCCCTGCGAGAGCGGCAGCAGTAGGCAAATAAACCGTCAAAGGCTGATAACGACTGTGTGGTCTCCATTTTTGCTGTAAATAAAAGACAAATCAGTGTATTTGCTTTGACATAAAAATAGCTTTTGTACTGTGGCCCACATGGCTCTCTCAGTCAATGCATTATTAATGATGTTGTGCTGCGATAACACTGCAAGTGTCCAGCACAGGATGGGCTGGGACACAAAAAGGAAAAATTTTGTATTTGGCACAAGGATTCTCAGGAAACCAGGTTTTATGCTCATGGTTTAATACCGATATTATTTTGTTAATTAATCGAATAGTTGTTTGCGTTCATTTCTTTCGTGTATTCATTCAAATTCTTCAATTTGTTTTCAGGTTTCTGGAGGGAAAACAATTGCATCTTAAAAAAGAAAATGGGAGCAAATTGGGTACAAAAGATTGTATTTTGGTTCAGTGGTAACAGTCGAAGTTTGCAGCATTATCATTCTGACACACACCTTAGTTCCAGGATGCAAATTGGACCTGTACAGCTCAGTGCCAGTATCCTTGTAATTTCAATTGGGTTCATTTAGGCATAAACTGGCCTCAGAGAGAGAACGAAGCTGGGGAACACAGAATTAGCTGGAAGCCAAGTCACAAAGCATTCAGCACCTGATTCTCAGCCTGGACAGATGGCAGAATTGTAGCACGATGGCACAAACATGCACAAAGATGGAGAGGAAGAGGGAGAGGCAGAACACCACACACACACACATACAGTCGTGTCTCAGTGTTCCCTTAGGCACGTGGCCAATAAATTCAATGTTTCATGAGGATTAAAGTCTCTGTATGAAACCTGTGACTGAACATGAGACATTGGATCATGAGACATTGCCAAAACAGCTGTCGGGGGCAAGTCACGGCACTGGCGGTGAGTCACAGTTCCTGTCCACGGCCTGTATATTTTGTCATGATATGACGACGCGGAAGAGATTTTCAATTCAGTGACCATCACGCTTAGCCCACCATGTTCCAAATCCTCCTCCACCCAAACGTCACAGACCTCTGAGTTGTTGGACTTCCTGTGCACATGCAGTTGGCGCCCCAGAGTTGGTTACTGTAGCATGTGGATCATAACGGCTTTCACATCACGCCCGAATTTGTGGGGTGGAATTAACTGTACCCTGCTTAAGCTCCACGGTTTCTCAGGGGCAGTGGTAATCCATCAATACTTAGATCTGTTCCCTCACTCTTCCATGTTCCAAGATGATGAGCAGAGCTAATAAAAGCACGGGCAGACAGAAGCTGGTGATAACACATTATCCTCGCCATCTAATCCTCCATCTAATTAGAGATGCTGAGTTAGACCATGAAAGAACAACAAAACGTGGGTGGAAAAATAGGGCCAGACACCCACTAGACTTCTTCCTTGTTTGAAGTAGTAAATTGAAGGACCACACTGGTGGATTTGTATGTTAAAGACCATTAAGTACACGTCACAAGCTCAACACTAGTGTCGACTGTTTTTTTCCAAAACATACCAGAAGTTTTTAGATCCTTTCCTTTTCCTTTATGCTACGTGTTTCCAGCCATTGTTTTTTTTTTTCAGTACTTCATGAAACTTCATTAACTCGCAGAGAAAATTAATTATTGGCTTGTAATAGGTAATCCATCACATTAGAAATTAGGTTAGAAATTAGATTTTAACCCTTTTTTTGGGTATTTGGTACTGGATGTTCTCACTTGGGGCTGCTTTGAAAGGTGTTGGAGCATTCATTAACACTGACATCCGAGACTTCAGGCTGCCAAACAGCTAATTTTTAAAGCCGCACTTCTCGGTATTTTGTTAATTTGTGTGAGAAGGCACTATTCACACCTCATTGCCAGTGTGATGTGTTGTGTTCCTCACATTGTACTATACTGTTTTGGACCCCAACTTACAACAATTTACTCGATCACAAACGCACAGAGAATTAGTGCCCAACTGTGCAGCTTTACAGAGCTTTTAGCCTATTTAATCTTAATGTTTTGGTATTGTTTTTGGTTTTCCAGCATGCAAGCTTCTCTCTCACTAACCCCCCTAGGCAAAAAGCTCTGATAAAGCCACCATACGCTATCTACCCAGCATGAAACAGTAGAAACACAGAGTTAGCAATATTTTTCTCACAAGCTTGTGGAGACCAAGACAGATCTAGGAGGATTCTCTATTGTCCGAACAAAATATTACTCCAAAACAGTACTAATATTACTCCTTGTCTGCTGAAAGTTACTCGAAAATCTTTCTCTAACTTTTATTATATCATAGTTTGCCAAGTTTCAAAATAAAATCTATATCGGCTTCTTGCCTGGTGACGTTACACTACCTGAATTCTTCAACAAATGTCCAGGAAGAGCCATGGTGAGGGTAGAAGGCAAAATAAGTGATAGAAGTGAAGAAGTGGAATATCTCAGTTTCATTTCTCTGCAAGTTGAGTGTGAAAATGTATTAACGAAAAGCAGTGGCTACCTGAACTGTATGTACTGCTGGTATGGTCCTCTCAGTTGGGATGGGATTTCGTGGAAAAGAAAAAAAAAAAAAACTGCAACAACATTTTTCTGTCACCTTTGTTATTGTTTTATACACCTGGTAATGAGGAGCAGGCTGTTTTTGTTTGTGCTCTCACCACTTCTCTCTTGATTTCATCAGTTTCTACATTGACTTTGGCATGAAGGTGGCGTCATCCGTGTATTTGTGCATGTGTGCATGTCTGTCACTTTCTTTTACAGAAAGGGGAGGGAATGCTAGAAAGATGCTCGAGGTGACACCATCTACTCCTGTCACTCACCTCTTCTCCCCATTATCTTTGCGCAGTCACTGCCTCCCCCTCCGCTTTCTCTGGCTCTCCCATTTTGTCTTTCAGTGAACATTTATTGCTCTGCTGAATTTAAACTCCCCTCTCTTCTCTTATGCTGCATATTCTCCACTTCCCTCAGACTTTTTGTTTACTTTCCCTATCTAGTTTTTTTTTTTTATACACCAGCCACCAATTTCCTCTCACTCCTCTTTTATACCCCATCACTCACTGTGATTGTCTGCTGCTTCTCATCCTTTCACTGTGTGCGGTGGGACAACACTGCTGTCTTTCCATTTATACAGCGAGCTGATGCAGGTTTATGTCCTCACCATACAAATAAAAGTTCAATCTTTTTCTTAACGTTTGAGAACTAATTAGGATGCAAAACGGCACATGAACTGAGTGGACAAATTATGGACATATTAAATAAATAGAAAAACAGCCGAGTTGCAGTAAATTGCATTTATGTGACCTGGAAAAGCGTGGCAGCTACATTTCAAAAAGAAGCAACCTTGTGGGTTTCAGAAGTTAACTCGCCCAAGCTGCTGATGTTGTGAAGATACTTTGCTGAGCCCGGAGAATAAACTGGGGATAGTAGACGGACTAGTGAAGGCTTTTTTAGGTGTTACTTTAGCATCTCTCTCTCTCTCTGTCTCTAAGCGTGATTCCTCTCTCTCTCCAAGGGACAAACTGAGGTACATTTACTTCTTAAACCCTGGCTGACGCCCAGTGTCAAGAGTTATAAAAGTTTTAGAGCGCTATGAAAGGACTGATCTCTAATTGGCTCAGCATGCTTTGCAGTAAAAGCACTCCCAGTGACTTTTATAACTTATGGGCAGCAATAGGAAACATAGATCAGAGATGTCATAAGGTAAAAGTATGGTAGACAAGGAGGTGCTCTCAAGGCTGTATCCAATAAACCAAAATTGGTATTTTTGTATCATCATTGTTTATTCTTTCCTATATCTTGGCTGCTACCCCAACCACCCCCTAAGACTGAGACAACTCACCATTTGTTTATTATTTTTTCTGCTGTTGATGGAGTCGGTGAGAAAGCCAGACAGGCCCAGAGGGTGGTTATGTCAGACCAATCATCCAATACTGATACACAGCACTACAACTGTGCCAACTGCAGGTACAGCAGTTCAATATATAAAACTACTGGACAGAAAAGAGGAAGCCTCCATGTGTATATATACATAATCTTCTATATCACATGTTACATCTCTCCCATACACCATTCTCTGTGAACTTTTTGTAATGTAACTTGCCCCATATTAGCGAGCTGAGAGCTGCATTAGCAGATAATATAGCTTAATGAATGCAGCATATCCTCCTGTGGGGGAAATGTAGTTTTCCTTGAGAGATGTCTCAAGTTACCCGGAGGCTGAGAGGAGACTGTCCACTGCCACTCCAGGCTCCAAAATCCTCATCTCTCTACTCACCAAATGCCCCATTGTCTGGCTGAATAAGTGTTGATGTCTTATATATCTCTTTTCTTCTTTTTGTCAGTGACTTTTTGCATGTAAAACTAAGAGGATAAATGGGATGCATGCTGAAAATTTGACACTGTCAAGTAAGTCCTGTTGTTTTTAATGCATATTAACAGGGGAACCTTTGTGTGTACTTGTGCACTCAGCATAAAAACATTGAGCTTTTATTTTATTTTATTTTATTTTTTTATTAGGCTTTTCCAAAACCAAAAACATAAAAGCCCCATTGTTATGAAGGATCGGGTGTTGAAGAGGAACAGCGCTGTTGCACTGTGAGATGAATGAAGCACAATTTGCCATTTTTGGCTCCAACCAAATGTTTATTCTGGTAACAGAAAAATATTAAGTCTCCCACAGACAGCCTTTTGGTAACAAGCACCAGAAAATAGAAAGTAGACTATTTTTGTTTTGTTCATATCAATATCAGAGTACTTAGAACAGAACGGTATCAGGTCTCCCACAGACTCCCACAATTAATTCACTTACACCACCAATCCTTAAGCTACCACCAAGCTAACAAAGTATGATGGTGTGCTCAACAAATTACTCAGAATTATCACAGAAGTAAAGAAAACACGAGTTAACCAGCAAAAAACAAACCTATTACAGAGTTTTACCAGATCAACCTGTATATCATATGGACAGAAAACAATAGACTGTATATGGATGTAAACGATGCCATTGCTGTCATTTGCACAGTATAGGCCACTATGTCAAAAAAATATATTCATCTGCTCTCACGCAAGCTGCAAAAGTTAGCATGTCCGACTAACTAGCTGTCTGCATACAGTATTAAAATCTGGCCTTGACATCTGATAACAAGGAGAATTTCATTAGCTATGTTATTTTTCTGGATTTCATTAGAACAAGCCAGCATGAAATATTAGTTAGTGGTTCTGTCCTACTCTTCCTCTTCCTTTTGTGTTTGGGGAACTTGTTAGCAGAGATACAGTAGCGATACTTGGCCAAGCTTGGCTAACATACTCCTGGAATTTGCAGAAATTTAATATAAACTCTTGTGTTGCTCGTCCAAGTATGTTTTTCCATGGTAAGAATTCCGGCTTAGTACAAAATAACAGTCTCACAGTGTTACATTTTCCGTTATCGTAATCTGAGGGCTAATTAGCTACCCTGCAATACAAGAGCATGCTGCTCCTTTATTCCCATGACTTCTACACAGCTTGTTAGCATGCTGACTTGTTGCCTGGAACATGCATTTAGCCTAAGTTTTGTACGTAGCAATAAAGACGATATTTAAGACAGTCTACAGCTGAATATTTGTAAGGAAAGAACCTTGAGTTCTCAGCCTCTAGCTTGCTAGAGATGTTTTCCTCCTTCTGTCTCTGCCTCCGAAATCAGAGGAAACATTAAAAACTATGAATTTCAAGTGATACATCTGCTACTATAAACTGAATAGATACCAGAGTGGAAAGCTTAACAGGCATAGCAACAGTAGCCAAGGGTCAATATCATGCAATGGGTGTCACTTTAACATTAGTATTTACTATTATGAATTATTCACAGACTGAAATGAGATTTCAGAAGAAAAGAAAAGCTCGGTTGTCATGGAAGTTATTGCATCTTCTCCTGCGTGCAGAGTTTGAGGGGAAAGACACTTTTTGTCTCATCAAAAAAAAAAAAAAAAAAAAAAAAAAAAAAGGAGCAACACTCTCACTGTCTAAAGATTCGTAAAGGCTGCTAATGATGCCCAATGTGATGCAAATTACTCATTCATAGCTGCCGCCTGGCTTCGCCTGGAATAGATAGGAGGGAAACTCAGACCTAATGATGTTTGGATGGAATCTCTGTTCTGCATTAGGGCTCAAATTCATTTACAAACACAATATCTTTTTTCTATCATCGGCAACTAAATCAAACACAGAAAAGAATCCAGTTGAAGCCTGCAGATGCTTGTTCAAATTACATTAGAAATTCTATTTCAAAATGAGCAGTCTACAGCGGCCAGGCGTTCTCATCATCACACTGACAATTTACCTCCCCTGCCTTTCTGAAGGAGCTGAAGCAGCTGAGCACATGGTGTCAGATTCATTCAGAGAAATGTTGGTGCAGTTTAATATTACATGCTTTGGGCAGCAAGTTAGGGTTGGGCTGCATACGCACATCAAAACTGTTCTATCAAAATCAATTCTGCACTGCCTTGCTCTCATACACAACAAATAAAGAATCGCACACAAAAGAGAATAGTGAGATGTTTTTGGCAAGATGAAGCAGGATTCATTTACAGAGTGTCCGGTTGGAGCAATAGATATTAAAAACATCTATCTGTTCTGTGCCAGCTGCATATCATCATACTCTTACATGATGCAGATCTGTCAACACAAATCTAACTCAGGCAGGCGCTCTGTTCACAGACAGCACTGATATATAAAGATGTCAGTAAGAGACCCACAACTTCCTCCTGTAAAATGAAAAAAATATGTCTTGTCAAAAGGCAGCACTGCAGGGTTATGTTGATTTACTCTGTTCACTGTGCAGCCTCCTGAAATAATAGAGAGGCAGTGACTTTATGGAGTAATTGCAACAGTTTGATGCCTCAGGCGAGATCAGGATATCTGCTGACATGCTGTATTAATGCTGAATTAAGATCCCTGTTTGTTTGTTTTGGTTTAATAACCCCTTTTAATCTAATGAAGGGTAACTGAGAAAGCATTGTGCAATCAATTGATCCATTTATCACACTGTGTCTGGTGTATAACTTGGGCCCGGGACTAGGCGATAAATCGATCAGGATAAAATTCTGTCAATAATGATAAACTACCGATCACACAACAGAAATAAATGCAACAGTTAGTTTGCAAGTTTTGGCTTACGTATGTGTCAAAGTACACGCCATGTTTCCTAACGCAAAGCATTGTTTGGCCAGTGAAGAAAGTGGAAGTCCTCTAGAAAAGAGAAAGAAAAATGGAACCAAGGCAAGCTGGCTTGCTTCGTCCTTCAGAGTTTATGACACTGTTGACAAAAAACACATTAGCACAATACCAGTTATATAAAAGTGGTTTGGAAATCTCAAACGTGCAGTTTAAGACGATCTGCAAAATAAGGTCAGTGCTAACCAAGATGGAAAACAACAAGTCTTTTCCATCACTTGATGAACTGCTATTCCAGTGAGATATTTTTTCATCATAAAAGATATTCTAAACCAAACCAAGTTTGTAGAGTTAACCATTATAAGTGTCCATGTTAATAGACTTTCTAAATATAAAGAATCCTCTGGTCTCTCCAGTCATTATCAGGTTGCTTCTGGGATCAAATTGGCAGAATTACAGCAGATAAACATCGATATTGATCAATATGGAAAGAATTATATCCAGTATTTTGATTCTCTTACAAATTGTTGCTGTAAATCTCCATCGCTCCATTGATTACTAGACATTTCTTCGATGCCTGTATTCTTCCATCAGTAACTGACAATAGCACAAGACTGCCTGCACAATGCAGAAATAGTATCAGTGACATTTGATGGTGAAAAATAAATAATTCACAGGCTAATACATATTCTAGTCTAGATTTAACATACAGCATGGTTAAACAGCAGCCGCTTGTTTGATAGCATCCTTTTTTTTTTTGGCCTTTTCAAGCTTTATTTTGACAGACACAGCTGAAGAGTGACAGGAATGCGACAAAGAGACACAGGTTGGATTTGAACCCTGGGCTTCCACAGCAAGGACTGAGCCTTTGCACATGGGGCGGCAGCTCTACCAACTGAGCTAAACGGCGCCCCTGTTTGCTCACATCTTTGTAAATCTGTAGAGAGGACAGCCGTCTGTCGGTGTTTGCCTTCAGGAATGGGGGAGGGGTGGATGAGACTGATTGCCTCTCAAAAAAAAAAAAAAAGACTCCCTCTCTCTCCATCACAGTGTTAGTGTGAGCTTTTATGAGGGGGGGGGGGGGGGGGGTAATGCTCCTGTGTGCATGCCAACTAGCAAGATGGATGCTTGCTGCTACACAGGTGTAATTGGATCATGCACCTGCCTCTGGTGTGGTCATTGATCTCTTCCCCTGAAGGGCCCAATATTTAAGTGGGGAGAGCTGGGAGACTGAGCTCCTATTGATTTTACCCTCAAACTGATCATGAGTCTTTGGACACATGCGATCAACATTAATCTGTGGTGCTGCATGACAGACTGGCTAACAAGGGTGCAGCGCATTCCTTTCAATAGGTCTTCACTTCGTGCAGATGAAGACCTAAAGGAGACGCTCATTAGTGCAGTTAAGCAGCTGATAACAAGACCAAAAGAAGAAATTCAGCGTTTTGGAGTTTAACATCAGTGTCACCAGGTTTGTTATGTGTAGTCTTATGTGATCAGTGACCACACAGGCCACTACACTTCACACATGGACACTGACCGCGCACCAGTACACTCAGTCTTTGGGGTTTCTTGTTCCTCACAGTTTCTCAGCCTGAACTGAGACTTGAGGCTACCTGATTTGAATTCAACATCTCAGGACCTGCGATTCAAGAAATCTTCCCATCAGTACCCTGTAATAAATCAGTACCCTGTAATAATACCAATAATACAACCCACTGACATTATATGGCAAAATAAGGTCTCTCCTACACTTTGACATCTGCTTCATGATATTTTTTTATTGTATTTATGAAATAAAAAAAACACAAAGTCGGGCAGCTTTGTAGGGTTTGCGCCCCTACATGACATTTACTTGGCTTTGATGGCATTCACACAAAACCAGAGGATTGCATTGCCTGGGGGGAGGGGGTGGAGGGGGGGATTATTGGCAAAGCAAACAGTTAAACAGCGCCATTACATTATCATCCATAGAGCCAGGCAAACTCATTTCATTTTTAATGTATAAAGGTGTGTCTTTGTTTGTGTGTTGGCACGAAAGCAATAAACAAGTCAAAGGAAATTACATTTAGATCGGCAAGCTGCTGGCTTCGTGTATGCATGTGTGCCCGTAGTTCACTCGGGAGTGTAATGCGCTTTGGGATTTGTGTGATGAACGTGAACGTGGCATGGTACAAAATGAATATGTAGTAAGTGCAATTTCTGTCTACATAGACATAATATATACGAACATTTGAATGCACGCATGTGAACAACAAGAAAGTACTTGTCTATAGTGCGATTGTGGCACTTTCTTACACTGGGTACATGTACATATATGCTTGTGCAAACACTTTATATGCTCATAAAAACTCAACGATGCAGGGGGTAATTTTACTGCGTTGTTTCAGTTGTAATATGTATGCATTCATTTTTTATACGTTTGCAAAATAGTAAAAGTAATTAGCTGCTGACTGTAAGTCATGTTATGTTATGTATGTGCTTGTTGGAGCCCTCCTTCAGCCAAAAGAGTATTCCTGAATAGCCACCTCTTTCGTATCTGGGTGTTCCACCAGATACTGCTTGATTTTACTCACTTCAGTGATGCTCTTTGACCGGCTGCAGAAGTTGCCTCAGGCACCCAAAGCAGAAATATTACAACCATGATGAATATCGAAAAAATGCAGTGTGGAGTTTTTAACAAGTGCTTATACACGGTGTATTAGGATGATGAATTCCCCCTGCCTGGGCACCCTCCAGATACAGCACAAAAAGATGAAAACTATGTCACACACAGAGAAAGAGAGAGAGGGGAGACATAGATATAAAGCGAGGGAAAATACCAAGGTTTCTGCACAGTGTCTGAACTTGATTAAAGATGGGCTGTCAGGAGAGGTGGGCAAAATATTAGCTGCAGTTTATAATACACGGCGATCCATTATGACGCTGCAAATAGCCTCACAAATTACAATAGAGTTACATCAACATCTCTCTGACACGATCTCTCAACAGAAGACAAACATTTTGAGCTTCACCGAGGTGCATTTAGGTGTAGAGGTGTCCCTGAGTGTGTAACCGCCCACCCCCCCCACCCCCCCCCCTGCAATGTCAAAAACAGACTACGAAAAGAGCGCACAGATAAAAAGCAAGGCCTGTTTTGGATGTGTGAAAGATTTTCCTCGTACGCCACGCTGAGGATGTTCAACTCTGATTTATGGACAGTCTTCATTTCAACACGGAGGGATTTTCTTTTCTTCTGGTTTCTGTGGCACCCCAGTGTTCAGGCCAATGGAACTCGCGGTCGCCACTTTGAAGTTGTAACACTCACACTGTGATGTCTCTGAGTAGCAAATACATCACTAAAATCCGAATGCTGCCTTTGATGGGCTTTGAAATAGTGTTTAACTGAACTCCACAGTGCTAGTGTATAATGTTCATGTAGGAATATTGAACCGCACTGCAATCACTATTAAACCAAGAGGGCAGTTTTTTGCTCTGAAGAACAAATCACACACATTCGCCCTCATAAATCATTGCAAGCAGCTTAGGAAAGTTTCCACGGACCAACTTTGAATACTAAGTCACTTTTCTTGTCTACTCATCTCTGCATTCATTTTCTTGTGTGCTGTTCAACCAATTTCACTCGTGATGTATAATTGAAGAATTTATGTATGAAACACTTACACAGTGTCAGACTTGCAAATCCAATTTGCAGACAATAATAACTAGTGAGATATAATTTGCTGCGAGAGATCGACCAAATCTTGTGTAATGATTGAGGTTCAAACAAAGAGGCGCACACCTCATATAGTGTTGTGGAAATATTACAGTAGCCTTCATGAATGTTTTCATAAGTTAACAAGCTTGTTTTGTTCAAACCTGTACTACCTGATTTATAGGGCAATTGGAAACATTGGAAACAAGCTGTGAACGCAGCACATTGACTAATGTGTTAGCAAATTTCTGATATGGAGCCCATTCATTTAGAGTCATATTTCTGGTCCAATAAATGTATATCCAGTATTCACTCTTCTTTTACCTCTGTTTGTGCTCCACACCAACATACATCTGACTCTAGCTGCTAAACGCTCCACTATGTTCACCAGTCGCTAATACCGGATACAGACTATACATTATAATCTGTTAAAATGGTCACTGTGTCAGATTAGGAAATTGGAAGGTTATAAACTTGAACTTGATTGACGTTGGTTTTCCAACCAATCCTAGTTTGCTGTCCCAATGAGGTGGCAAGAATGTAAATACCAATGGTGTCTGAAGTGTTGTGCGTGATTATTGGCTGCTTTGTATCATGGAAAGCCTAAAAAAACAAAGAAAAAACAATTGTGACCTTTCACAGATCCACCTAGCAACACCAACAACATCACTGCCCTCTAGTTATGTTTACAGTTACATACAAAGGTCCTCCTGTTGGTCAGAGTTTAGGACATGTCGTAGAATCCCGAAACCTCACTTTGGGGCATTTAATATGTATACATATAATATTGTTTAGTTTGAACCCAGCCTAACTTTATCTGTCAAGCTGCTTGGATGCCGGGCAGGTAGCACACAGTGGATTTACCAGTCTAGTAATGAAGCAGACGAGAGCTGTGAGAGTGAGCAAACACGATAAAGTTGCTTTCTTTTGACTCATTGTAAAACAATGAGCTCGAATGTGCTGAAACTCTCTCGAGAACTGAGGATAACTGCAGAGTCTGAGGATAATTATCTCTGGGTTTGCTACTACAAGCGACACCTTTCACAGATATATGTAATCATTTGATCTATTGTTAGTCTAACAAGATTTAAATTCTACATAACCACTAATGACATTTACAGCAACTGCAAATTACAAACAAAAAGAGTTTGATTATTCATCTCTGCTTCATTTGGAGTCACAGTTTTTCTCTGGCGGTGCAGGCTTTCAAAGCTTTAGTCTACACAACGGCAGTAACAAGCATTTAAATGAACGCTGGAATACACTATGTCGACCTTCAAGGTAAATATAGTGAAGAAATCTGGAGCCTAGCAACATTATTATTTGAGGACATGCAGAAGGTGAGGCATTGCTGCAAGCTTATACCGCGTAATTAAGACATTCACAAATCTGGCAACCCAGTAGGGTGGAAGGCACATTGCTGAGATACAGCTCCGTCCTCTAACTACTGATCTGGCAACTGGCGGCATCGTCCTGTAATTAGCTTTGACATGAATACAAGAACCACACAGAGATGCTGCGTGTGATGAGCAAACAAAGGATGGTACCGTATGACAGAAATACTAACATCAAGAGCTCTTCCCGTCCTTCTGCTGTACTCTCTCTGCTGTTTTTGCTCGTCTGTCAGACTTGCTCCTGCCGCATTTCTCCTGATGAATTTTTTGTTTCCTGTTTGTCCATGACGGCCTCCATTCTGTCTTCCACTGTCTGCCAATGTCCCTGTGTGCATGTCTGCTGCATCATTCCGGTCTGACCTACATAACCCCCGGTCATCAATTTTATATATAGCTGATGCACTATGATGCATAGATCTCTATGGCAGAAAGGTCCCTTCAGGGGCTCTGCAGCGCCATGTCACTCAAATGCATGCACACACAGACACACACACACACACACAAGCATAAATCAGAGCCGTGGCATTCATTCGCTGACATAAGCCCGCCAGCAACAACACACGAACAGCACTGCAGCCTATTCAGGGGCAGAGAAACATGGAGAAAGACTGCACAGTCTGAGTGGGGATGATAATATCTCAGCCCAGACACTGGATGTAGTGAATAACGAAATAAATGGAACGGATAATTAAAAGATGAAGAGAGGAATACACAAACCTTAGTGTTAATCGAGGGTCGAAGCAGCTAGCTGAATGGATGCACTAGAAAACAAATGGAATAATACAGACACACTGAAATCCTCTAAATCCATACAGTCAGTCAACTGTAAAGATGTTTGACAGTGTAGTTGTGAGCAGCACATACCATCAGTGCATCCGACTCAAAGCACTAAATAAAAGAGCATCTACAGCCAGTGTGTCGGATCGTGAATAGTGTCTGGATCTTTTTGGAATGGGTGCAATCAGGTGAAGGTCTTACGCGTGCGATGCATAATATTTGTCAATTTAGTATTTTGTGCCGCTGCTGTAAATGTCTGCATTAGTCAAATCACAGTGCTTAGTCAGTGAATCAAAGACAGGGCCTCAGGGCTGGCCTGTAGGCCCCCCCGGGGCCCAGAGTTGCCTGTGTTTACCGTAGCAAACTCTGTGAGTTCAGCAACGCTCACAGCAGCCTATGGCACCTACAGAACAATCAGCTCATGTAAATGTCCCACCCTTCCCTTACTGACTGTCAGGTTTTCTGTACAGCATAGCACATGTGCAGTATACAATAATAAGGAAGGCTAATTTACTGCTTGAAATTCTTGAAACAACAGATCCTTGATTTCACATAGAGATTGACGAAAAACAGAGCTTTCATTTCTCGTCTGCAGCCGCCAATTTTGCTAGCTGAAATTATAACTGTCACGCTTATCGTAGCTAGCAAGATATTCTACCTAGTTATTATGACTTTGATGGCTGAAAATTCTGTGTTTGGTTAGCACATTTTGAAACAAGAATCCTACACATACATCTTACGTCAAATATTCCTTTGATGGCAGCAGACATCATGCTAAAGCCTCGAAGTGCTAAGTTCCAAAGCATGCATCATTTTTGTACAGCAGGCTAACAGTAGCTTGCCTTAGGCTTTATGTGCAGTGCAGCATGATTAGCGAAAATGGATGAAGACAAACACTGGTAGTATATAATTTCTAGACAGATCTTCTGTGTCTATGAAGTGCTGCCAACGTTTTTAACCTGCTCTCTTTGTTCTTTCTAATGGTCAGCAGGGGACGGTTCCATTGGAACAATAAAGTCTAATTGTATGTGCTCTTATGGGGAAATGACCATAGTCTCCACATTGATTTAATACCGCAGTAAACAGTTTCCTTGTGAGTTTAAGGTCTCAGGCACTAGTTTTAAATCTTCCTCTATACAACATGAAGTTTATTTTGTACATTTAGAGTAAAATAGATGTTGAAGATGATAAACTCAGATGACAGTGTAAAACTAGGCTGTGCTAATCAAATATGAATCAAGATGCTGTTATTGCATTTTCTATTTCTCTCCTCAAATGTGTTTAGCTACATATTTTATTTAGCTGTAATATGAAAATGTCTGACTAGTCAGACCTGGCAGGCTGACATTTTTTTCCCTGCTTAAAAAACTAAGTTGAAACCGAGCACAGATAAGCTCGCACTACAGTATGTCACCCACCAGCTCTACACTCTTGTCCAAATAAAGTCACTTCTGGCTCCAAAAAATGAAAAAAAAAAAAGTCTGTCAACTGCCATAATGCTAAACTTTGAGCCTTAAAATCCACAAACCAATGAGTGACGTGTAGCTAACACAACGCTATCTCAGCTAATAGATCGGCTGGGATTGCTGCATTGTCAACTCGACAACATTCCAGTCATTCAGATAGCTGATGATAAGCTATGCTGCTTGGTTTTGGAAGCGACCCAAGCATTTCTGTATGTTAGATATATAGCATGCTAATGTTTGGAGCTTACATTAGGGCAGACAACTTGAATGTTTAATCAATTTCACACCCTTTTGCTCTTTGTCCGACCTCTTTGAGGAGTATAACTCTTGTGGAGCACCTAGCAGACCGCTAGTTAAGGTTGCTGAGATATGATTGGACAGTCGCTGTTCTGGGGAGGAAATTAGCAAGTCCTCGATTGCAGAAACTGTTTCGATGTTCTGTAAGGTCTCGGCCGATTTAGGGAGATATTAGTCCGTCCTTAAAGAAGGAAAGCCTCTAATTCTGTGATGTACAACGTTAGATCATGGAGGTTAGATGTTAACGATCTAATTCATCTCTGTGATTCCGAACTTCCCATAAAGCTTTAATGATTTTTGGATGTGGTGATTGGAAAGGCCGTATAATGTCTTTGACTTCATCCCGATGCTGATGAAATTGCTCTTAAATTGCAGTAGCAGTGCTTCTGGTGACATTACCATCCTGCAGTATGGGAGCACCATGAGGGAGACGTATTTGCCTCACTGTGTGCACTTGACGCTGTAAACACAGTCTAATATCCCTCAGCTGGTACACAATCATGTAGAGCAATCATCGGATCTAATGTTTTGTGCTAGATGGCTGTCTGTACATCTGGCACCTGACTGTGAATGTCAAAGGCCTCCTTTGCGGGGGTATTTCACACAAATCTGTCTGGGTGAAGATAAATGAGAGGAAAATGATTCATCAGACGACACTCTTTCAAATGCAGAGAACTGGAATTTATACTTTTATGTCAGATTTGTTTTATCTTTGTCCAATGGCCTTTGATACTTCCAGTGTCTGTACGGCAGCCACACCATAAATAATAGCTACATGAAACTCAATAAGTGCATTTTATTGTTTCACAGAGATGTTGGATTTATTCAGATTTAATATTTAAAGTAGTGATTGTCAGATACCTTCTAAAACTGCAGCTTCTTATTTGTCTAGACAGATGTTTTCATCGCTATTCAAATGTTCAGTTTCTTTTACACACTTTCTTTTCATTTCATCCTTTCCTTCCTCCCACCCTCCTCTTTTCTTTCTCATTCTCTGTACGGCACTTTCTCTTTCATCCTCACAAGGTCTGAAAGTTGAATGCTGATGGTGATTATCAAAAGCATTAATACTGACACAATCAACACACAGGAGGCGGTTAAATCATGCTTTTATGGATCTTTCCCTGCGAGCTGCATAACCGGTCAAAGACCCATCCAAACCAGGTCTGCAGTACACTTAATGAACTTACCGTGGCCTAATGGGTGCATGGAACATGGCTTTAACAGCTATCTGTAGCATCAACCCTGCAGAGAGCATAGTGAGAGAAAGTGATGAAAGGGGGAAGTAATGGCAGCGCGCCGGAGAGGAAAGACACAAATTCTATTAGGACCTAAATTTAAACTGGAGCTCTTTTACTCATTTTCTCTCTGTCTCTCGCTCTCATTCGCTTTCACACACACATACTCACAAAACCTAACTGGGAAGAAGAAAAGAACTCAGCTGAAAGAACTGGGCCCTTCTCAAATGAGGACACATTTCGGGAAGGTTAATCAATTTTTTTTTTCTCTCTCTCTCTCTCTCTGTGAAAGTCGAATGCCAAAATCTCTTCGCTTTTTAGTTAATTCCACAGTCACAAAAAGAAGAGAGAGAAAGAGGGCGAGAGGAACATTGAGTGAATGTGTGCGATAAACATGTATTTCCTTCAGAGTGAGTTTCACTCCGATGCACCTGCGATGAAGACATTTTACATACATCTGCATGCAAACAAGACAATCCAGCAATTTGCATTTTGAGCTCAATCGGCAGGAAATAAATCTTGAGGAGAAATGTCCATACGAGCAGCTGCATTAAATCAACTACCCCGTTAAGCTTTGCTCAGCCTGAACAGCTTTTTCGTCTCATTCTTCCAAATAGCAGTGGTGCTCCATCATCTCCTATTTCCTGTGTTGACATTCAGGATCTTTGATTGTTTTTCCATTCATCACTTGTTCACCACTGCCCTCGTCACAATCCTCTTTGCACTATAGCACCAGGAGACAAGTGAGGAGACACATGAGCTTGTCCTCGCTTCACACTAACTAGCGTGTGCGGAATAATCAAACTCATCACAATAATTGGGTTTTTATTTTTGTAAGAACTGCAAGGTAAAAATATGCCGCTGTGTAATAATTAATCCAACTGGAGCTGGATGTCTTCTCTCACACACAAGACCTACAAAGATCCAAAGTAAACATGCACAGTGCCTTTCCTGTTCTCCTTTGCAACTCTTCATAAAAGAAAATTTCATCAGGTATGATTAAAGGATCTGCTGTGCTCAGTGGAATCCAGTGTGGCTTCATGCTTCTGAGACAAACTTTAATATTGGCCAGCGAGATGTGTCCCCTGCTGTCCAGTGTGTGGGATGCGTACCACCATGCACGGAAGAGCTCCTGCCGCCAAACAAATGTTCCTGTTTCTTTCTGGTGCATTCCACTTTCATTACTCACCGATCTCATTCCCCTGCCCCATAATCAAATCCTCATTGAGTGAAACGAATCTCAGTTAGTAGCACTGCTAGTAGCACGGCAAAACACGCGCATGTGTGCACGCGCCTGGGCCATAGATTGCGCAGTCTATAGCCTGCGAGCAAATCCCAAAGCATCACGGAAGCTCCAAATTCAATCAAGAGGCACAGGAAGCAGGTGTCGTACACTTGAGCTCACTATCCTGAAAATCATTTATCCTACTGTTGGAACTTAAACCTCTTCCCAGTCTGACCTTGTAATGCTTCGTTCAGGTGCACAGAGCAGCCAAAATCTGCTAACAGACAAATGAGAGTGCACATTAGAGAAAACAAACAGACATGAACTCGCCCAGATGCTATTACCAAGGTGATTTATGTATCTCAGTGCCACCAAAAGAGAATTCATTTCAGCTCAAAGTCTATCTACAGGCCAGTGGGCTATTAGTGTATAATGTGGTTCAGACAGTCACAGGCAGGCAGAAGCAGAACAGCTTCAGAACCACATGACCACCCAATTAAGAGCCTATTGTTGATCTGCACAATGCTGCCCACACAGAAACAGTCCCTTAGTATCACAGTAGTATGCTACATAGCTCTAGGCATAAAACATACTGATACACCGACACACACACAATGAAGGGACCGAAAATTCATATTAAGTTATTATTCAGTTATTTTTTGTTTAATCCCAAAACTTAAAATTAAAATGCTCTGCACATTCTGGTTGGGACCTTTTGCTCAACTTGTGGAAGGTGTGCTCTAATGAGAATTACATCATCAAACTCCTCAATAAGAAGAATATTGATGTGATTTGACCCACCCTCACGGGTGCAGCAAAGCTAACAGAAGGGTCAAAAACATGTCAGTCAAACTCTGCATCTAGTCACACGCCCCTGAAATGTTCTACTCAGGCAAAATACTTAAAATCCCAGTAAATGTAACCTGAGCCCAATTTCAATGCCTTCAATTGCACTTAAGTGCTACAGTAATAATAATCAAATAAACTCGACTGGACCTTTCTGTGTGGAGCTCACGTGTTCTGGGTTCTCTCTGGGTACTCTGGCTTCCTCCCACAGTAGTCCAAAGCATGCAGTTCACTTGTGACTCTAAATTACTCGTAGGTGTGAATGGCTGTTTGTCTCTGTGTGTCAGTGATGAACGGGCGACTTGTCCAGGGTGTACTCTGCTTCTCGCCCAGAGCCAACTGGGATTGGCTCCAGCTTCCCATGACCCTGATAAGTATAAGCGGGTACAGAAAATTGATGGCTAATGGGCATTAAATCCAATGACATAACCGGAACCATTCTGTTAAGTAATAAATTTTACTTTTGGTATTTTAAGTACATTTTACTAATACTTGAGTGTTTTCATAGTGGCGTGTTGATACTTTTACATAAAGGTAAAGTGTGTAAGATTAAGGCGAATCTGTTGGAAGAATAAAACAAATGATCAATATAGCATTCAAGTATGTTTTCATTAGTGTATCATCAACTGAAAATAAGAATTGTGTTTTTACTTAGAATGAACCCAACACTGGTTTAAGGTGGCGTTTCATTGCACTGTAGTAGTAGTAGTATTTTCTCCGACAAGCTTGGAAAGTGGTGGTAAGGTGTAGAATTAGAGTACATCATTTACTTAAAGAGTGAACTGTCAGCGTTGTTGAGGAATTTTTAGGAAAAGATTCCTGAGTGAGAAATAAAGAGTTTTCAAAACTGGCTTGTCTTTTAAGAATTTTTAATACAGTGATAAAAGATTATAAAGATTTTAACGAGTATACAATTCAACCAATACATCAAACAGAGTCACATCATACTATTCACATCCAGCCGGAGCTGGCGTGATGATCCATGTTTGGTTAGACAGTGCATATGCAAACATTTGTATCGATCCAACAAATAAATGTCCTTTTAACAAAAAATCATACACTGCTGATGTGGCAGGTTAGGTAGAAGGTACAGAAATTACAGAGTTTAGTAGTTCATCAAATCTTTCTTAAGTGTCACCGGGACACTTAATGGAACTGAGCTGTGGTTGTGTGACCACTCCATTAGGCAATCACCTCTCATGGCGCCACTATAAAGACCTTGATCTTGGATGCCATAACGGTAGATGAAACATGATAAAAGGCCCTCTAAGGTGGTCCACACTGCAGGACTGTGTGATGCAATGCACTAATGGCTGCCCTGCCTGCAAAACGATTAGTTGGCCTAGGGCGCCCCAGCAGCTCCCCATTTACACACAGAAACACAGCAGCCCAGGTTCCAGTCCAACCCAAACTCTCTACTTCCCTCTCTCTCTCTCTTTATCCATCTTGCCTGTCTGCTGTCTGGAGTTCTATTTTAATTCTGAATTGCATAATAAAATAATTTTATCTCAACCACGGTTTGGAACTGGTTTCACCGTGCATCACGACTTTCTGCATGCTGGTGTCCCAGTTTTCTTGCTCCAACAATGATAACCACATAGCCATCGATCGTCCAAACCCTCAAAATAAGTCCAACAACCACAAAAGATGTATTTTGCAGAGTTGAGGATCTTTTTAATCCCAAAGATGAAATCATTCTTTATTTATTTCTGTTTAATTTAAGCCTCCACAGGGCAGATAAAAGAAACACTTTTTTTTTTTTTACATACAGTAATGCATGAGCCAGTTCCCAATTTGTGCAGACTGTTTCTATATTTGATTATTCTTTTGAGAAGAGTTACATCTAGGGCAACTGAACTTGGTTGTAGATCCTGGCTGTAGAATGAATCATGTCCCCATGTTATAATATCCAACTTCACAGCAGAAATAAACATATTTGAAACCTGGTACAAAAAACAGTTTTGGTCTCTAGCTAATTTCCCTGTTCATGGCAACTGCACTGAGTCTGTATTCTTTAGAGAACTCACCTGTTCAAATTATATTAAGGCTTAAAGTTATGCATAAATAACAGTGTAGCTGCTTTGATTGGCAGGTGAGCGCCGGTACACCCAGGCGTCATTCAGCCTGCTTCAGCTCCAGAGATCCACATCTTTGCCGATTTTTAGATTATGCGGCACAGGAAGGACTACCAAGATGGCGACCACCGTGCTCTGAGCTTCACAGGCTCTCCAGGAACCGGTGGATGACGTCACGGATACGGCATCCATATTTTATACTGTGCAGGGCATTTTTATGTAAATGCTGTGAATGTGCTGTTTAGATTGATGCATGTAAAGCTGCAGTGTATTGACCTCTCAGGGCCAATGTCCAATATACTGTACCTGCCTATTATGCAGCCAAGACTGTAAACTATTCTTTTATTTTGAAATTGTTGAATCTCTTGTTTTAAAATGACAAAACAAATCCAAACCAATGAATGTTAAATATTAACTAGACAACAATGTATTTATTTATTATCTCTGACACACTGACATGTTGGTTTTCCCTCCTGTACTCTTGCCAGTTTAAATCTCCCTCTCTCCCGCGATGCAACTTCCGTTTTCAGCACCATGTACAACGCCGTCACTCTCATTTTTTCATCGAGAGCTTATACGGCAGCTTGAGGCGAGGAGGTAAACTTTTGGCAATATCAGAGTGAAGGTTTTATAGCTGTGCACACGACAGGGGTTTGCGCGTCTTTTAGCCCAATGTTCAGCATCAGTCTGTCGCAGCGATAAATAAGTGCGGCCACGGAAGAGACGGAGGGGAGAGGCTACCGAAAAGATACAGGCACCCGATATGAACTGAATATGCACAGAGACGATTCCGTGAAACAGACCTTTCCGCTGCTGCTGGGTTGCTGAGGGATCCCATATTATTATTATTAACCATAATAATAAAGAAGTTGCAACGCGAGAAAACAAAAAAGGCGCCGGGGAGGAGAGGACTGCTGTTGCGGGGGGACGCGAAGGGACTCGATCTGCATGTGAGACCGCTGGTCCACACACACCGGAGGCAAGAGATGCAGCCTGCGAGCAAGCTCCTGACTCTGATTCTCCTCATCTTCATGGGCACAGAACTCACCCAAGTAGGTTTTCATTTAACGCCATTTTCCACCTCTTGTATTAAAAAAAAGAAAGAAAGAAAGAAAGAAAGAAAGAAAAAAGGAAAGCTATAACCCGTGGTTAATTGGCTTCTGATTCCGTTGAGAGATTACCCGGTTACCTCACATAAAGAGCCCCGGTGAATTAGCCCCTCTACCCCTCCTGCTTAAACAGATTAACGGGTGGGATTACATGATGTGAATACATTTGTGTTTGACGGGCGCGGATAGATCCAGCAGAGAGCCACCGACAAACGGAGGGGGGCTGATATCAAGAGGGATATCTTGTATGATCTGTCAATTTCCTCATTAGCAAATGGTCTGATTAATCAACAGCACAGCTATTCTAATGTAATGTTGCCCGGAGCTTTCTCTTCTCTTCTCCTCTCCTCTCTCCCTCTAAAGAAAGAAAGAAAGAGGCCAAATCGTCTGAATGATGCTCTTAAATCACGGCCACAATCAAATGCAGTGTCTTCAAATAAGGTGTTTTGAGCATGCTCAATGACCACAATGTGACTTACTGTTGCCTGTGTGAGAGAGGAAGAGAAACAGAGAGAGAAACAGAGAGAGAAACACACAGAGAGAGAGACAGAGAGAGAGAGGGAGAGGGGGAAAGAACATTTAGTCCAACAGTGTAAAAGCCACCCAGCTCAGGAGTAGTAAACAAAATTACTGGTCAATAAAATGCATCTTTGTGATTCTTTACTGGAACTAGTAATTACTTCCTGCTCTCTAAAGGCCATTTTGCAACAAGACATATAATAGTTACTGTTGCATTAAATTGTTGCCATTATAAATTCCCACAAACAGGTGGGGGAGCGAGCGAAGGAGTGCATTTTATTTATTTTATTCCCAGGCCCCCCTCCACCACTGGATTGAAGTATTTGATGATTTAATTGCCCTTGCTGGAGCAGAGTCATATTTCATGGGCTTCATTGTGTGTGAATTCAATTGTGGTTGGTAATTGGAGACTCAAGAAAGGGGGAGAAAAAAAAAAATCAAATGTGCCATTGAGGTACTATCAATAAATTAATCTCTGTTCCCAGTGTATCTGTAATATACTCTGAGTGACAAACTCAATAAAATGTGTTGGAAGTAGGTTGCTGCAAACCCTGCTGGCCCTGATAACCAATGTGTTAGAACAATATTGATGTAATATTGCTTTGGCAGAAATGTGCCAGCAATTGATTTCCGCAAATTTATGAGGGAATGTCAGCGCGCTGCGAGCGGATTGGTTTTTATTCATGGAGCAACAGCCTGGTTTTGACATTCACGTGGAGTTTGATTTGTAATTTGATCAAAGCTTTGACCTCATACACACAAACATTCTGATTTTTTTTTTTTTATCTCCTTATGTTGAGGCATCAGATGTGCAGCTCATAATCTGAACTGAGCACAGAGTGCAGCGGCAAAAAAAAAAAAAAAAAATGCTGACACAATTGAACAATGGTGCTGTTTGCACTGATTGATGGAAGCCATCAGTCAGAGGAGGGGAAGGAGGGAAGAGGAGAGTGTTTCACTTTGGGTTTCATGACAAGACGGTTCGGGTCCTGCGTGCCTGCAGGTCAGGGCCCAGCGTTACAGTGACAGTCTTTCCTCTGATGGCCTGAGAGTGTGTGTGTCATCTGTTTGAAGGTAAGTCGATATTAGTCCACAGCCTTGCCTGTCCTCTCGCTTCGAGGAGAACAGAAACACAAGATACACTGACAGGCTCTATTTATACAGCCCCTGCTATAGAAACCTACAGTGCATTTCATCGTAGGAAGGAGAGGCATCTCTGCACATCTCATCTCTGTTTGGAGACAGATAGAAAAAGTGAGAGGTGGATCTAGAGATGCCTTTTATTGCCAGATTACTCATGAGAGAGAGAGAGGGGGGGGGTAAAGCCATCTAGGCCTCGACCTTTGATGCTGAATAAATGACGCTCTCTTAATGACCACATCAACCACCTTGCTTCAGAAGTCTCACACAGTCACAGCCAGTGTGTGGAAGCTTTTCTTAACATCTGGCTGAGGGAGCAGGGAGACACCTGATTAGTAGCACGCTCTCCGCCCGCATTTATTCACCTCTGTTCCTTCCGCTGAAGGATTTGGCTACAGCCTGGCGTTCACTCGGAGAAGAATAGTAAGCAGTCAGAGCGGCATCTGTTCCTCACCTATCTGCTCCCCCGTGGCTTCAGGCCCACATCCTAAAGCATCTCATAGACACCTGACAAAACAGATGGCGCCGCTATAGCCGGCCCTTTGACACCAGGCAACCTACATACCACATATCATCTTTACAAACAGCCATCACGCAAAGAACCGCTGTAAGACACGTGCGTGTGGTCAGGTTATAGATTCGTGCTCAGTTTACGACTGTATGCGACATTAAAACATAATCCGATTCACGTGAAACAACCAAATCTACGCGAGGAGAACATCTTGAAACCGTTTGGTGTTTTTCATGTATGAAAAATCAATCGGGTTTTAATGTGAGGAAGCGAAAATGGAGTTGAGCTGAATCGCAGTGTGCGTGGTGTGATTGGCAGCTGGGGTTGAAGCTATTTATTATTCAGTATGGTTGGTTGAGTGACAAAGCAAGAGCGGAGGGAGAGAGAGAGGGAGAGAGGGTAGCAGAAGAGGAGTAGGTGGAGATACGGTGCATTTTGTAGTTCACTTGGAGGGTTGGAAATGTTTTTTTTTTCCGTGCTTCATGAGCATTTACTACATTGGATACTGAGTGTCACAATGAGGTTCTCCTACAGCCTAAACACCTGTTCGCTGTAATACACTAAGCCCGATCAGAGATTTTATGTTGCATTTTTTATGTCTGTTGGACAGTTCTGTTGCTGCTGTTTGTCGAGGATTATTATGATTATTATTGTTATTACAGTGTCTTGCATTACAGTGGATGATGTGCCTGTTCCCCCAGGCACATTTACACCTTTCACCTCCTCTAAATCATAATTTGTGTCTTATATAATAACTTCACAGGCACACCCACATTATAAACACCACAGGCTACATTCCCCCCAGAAATAAAAAAAAACATAACACATAATCAAAGGTTCTCTTACGCAGTCTTATTTTTGCAAGTTTATTATAGCAGACTGCATAACTGGTGCGAGTGTTTCTGTTATTATGTTTGTACAGCATTATAAATCAAACTGTTCACAATAAGAGTTTTGTGGTCTAATGAAAGATTGCGCTTTTCTTTTACAAATCTCTCTGATGACTGATTGGCTGATGTATTTTTTCCACTGAGTCAACCTGTGGAGTTGATGCTGGTGTGTTAAATACAGAGGACGTTATATTAGACTAACTTTTAATTATTGGTTTCACTGAATTCCACCTGTGAAGCGGAGAAAATTAACTGTATCCATTAGAAAGCTGCCATTAGAGACCGCTGTGCTGCACTGAGCTGAATTACACCATACTACACGAGATTATAAAGACCGGGCCGGACTGGACGGCGGTGCACAGCGGTGAGCCCGACCCCTGCCTGCTCACAGTAATCTGTGAGGCCATCACTCTTGTGAGCTCTCACCTCAAAGGTCATAAAGAAGAGGGGGAGATAAGACAGACGCAGATGGGAGAAGTATGGAGGCTGAGCGAGCTCAAACTTCCACTCGCTGACATCTTTCACGTTACCAGAAAAATGCATTATAGAGCTGACAGAAATAGCTGTGGACGCAGAGCCACTCTTGCTATTTTGGGGGACCTCATGTATCATGCAGTGCTGCGATTTAGCCCATAGGCTGCAGCATTAGCCTACAGGCTCGGTGGTGACTTAGAAGTGACAAATAATTTATTTGATCAGAGCCTGAGAGACTTAATCCTAAACAACAATATGCATAATTTAGGCGAATTTGCTAATGGAACCACAATATTCTGAATCTAATAAGCATATATTCAGTGTATGAACATGATGTAAAGTCAGTTAATCATGTAAAGTCAATGCAAATCAAGGAGTTGTCTTTTTAATGCTGAGCTTTCATTTAGATTTTGATCCATATGGTGCATGTATGGATATATATATTTGCATTTTGTTTCACTTCCTGGCATTTTAAAGGCTTCATTTTTAATCCCAGCAACGCCACAATCAGCTACACGATGGCGCCAGAGTCACACGAATCAAAAGCTCATCTTCAGTTTTGAGTCCGGGGCACCGAGCAGCCTCTCTCACACCCCCAACAAACACCATCCACAAAGTCCTGAACGCACCACCCCTCATTCAAATGCGACATTTCCGCAGGAGTGTGTTGATTGTGACATGTGGGGGCTGTGCAGTCACACACACACATACACAGATACACACACACACACATGAGAGTTGTTAGAATGAAAGGGCAGCTTTACCATGCATGATCCTCTATGACTGAGAGAGCCTCCTGTCCTTTTGGGGCAGTGGAGAAAAGAAATGTCACTCTCCGCTATAAATAATCCCTTAGCATCAGTGTCGGCCCACCTCAGCCGCAGCACTGCTCATTGTCATCCCGCCCCCCCGGGGGGACAGCGTGTGTCGGTCAGGTATAGGCGTATCAGGCGCAATCCCAGATATCACCATGAACGGACCCCAACCTGGCTGACATCATTGCGTCTGGCGATATAGATAGATCCGTAGTACCTCCTCCTTTCTCCTCCTCTCATCCATTTGGAGCAGCCCGCGTGTGTGTGTGTGTGTGCATGTGTGTGTGTGTGCGTGCGTGTGTGTAGTCAGTGGCACTTAATCACAGAGCGCACCAAGGCAGGAGGCGGACCGTCGGGCGTGAACGAAATAGTAACGGTGAACCGAAGAGGCAGCAGTGTGCGGGACAACGCGGGGAGAGGAGCTATCCAGCGAGGACGTTTGAGCCAGCAGCCAATCTCGGTCGTTCCATTCAGATCTTTCTCCTTCTCCACTGGAAGTGTTGCAGGTCTTTTTTTTCCTGTACCTCCGTCCCGACCCTCTTGTTTCGGTCGTTTCTCACTCGCGTCCGACTCGTTCGCCGCAGGTGCTTCGTTGGAGATGTCCAAAAAAAGACCAGCCGAGCCGGAGTCCCGGGTGAAACAGCAAGCTGCTCTGGGCAACATGACTCGCCTCCCCTGTTTCTCACCGGAATCTGTAGAATGAAGACGGCTTAAAAATAAAATAAAATAAAATAAAGTCTAAGCGCAAAGATGTCGGTGCCTTTGCTGAAGATCGGCGTCGTGCTCAGCACCATGGCGATGATCACCAACTGGATGTCGCAGACCCTCCCCTCTCTGGTGGGGCTCAATACTACCAAGCTCACCGCGGCGCAGGGAGGGTATCCAGACCGGAGTACCGGAGTAAGTGCGCAAGTTTCGCATATTACCTGCGGCTGGTTGGCTTTTTTTTTTTCACCCCCTGAATGAATGCTGCAATTAAATTACAGTGCAAAAAAATATGCAACATATGTGCGCTTTTATTCTTGAATTAGAGGGCAAATCTGTGATGCGCTTTGCAGGGCGCACGCAAAAGTAAAAAAGACTTGGAGAGGCATCATAGATCTTCTCCCCTCTGCGTTTGATGTTGCTCCAGCTGCCACTTGGCTGCTGTCTCTGTCGATATGAGTAGCCTGCACTAAGTGGAAAGTTATCGGGAGTCTTTTCTTCTGATATTGATATAAATAAAAGATCGATGATGGCAAATTAGGCGATTGACGTGACAAATTTCAAGGCTGTCTTTTTTTTTCTTCCATCCCTCTGAAACAGCGGGGAGTCCTCATTCTCCCTTTCTCGGTCTGTGTGAATGAGGCTGCTCAAAGCCAAGATGCTGTTATAGAGTCAAGATGAAGCGTTTCTTTGTTTCTCTGTCAGGCTGCTGGCAGATTCTGAGCGGTTTCTGTGCCAGGATAACATTGTGTGCGCTCAGTCAAGTGGATGTCTGCACTGAAATGTAGGACAATGGATGTTGAAGGCAAATAGATAACTAGTAAAAAGCAGGGGGTGCGGTGGGCTGATGTTTATTCATTTATCTTGAATGTGCTGTGTTTGAAGGGTCATCATTATTGTCAGCGATCTGCGATAGGACTGGCACAAAGTGCACAAAGCAGCTGCTTGATAGTGATTTTCTTTGTCTTGTCAGCACATCCTTTGGTAAGAGAGCAGCTGACTGACAGCTGCTGCGATTGCTCCTTTTTGGATTTTGTGAAGTCACTCCTTCTTCTCGCTAATTGAATAAGTCAGCAGTGATGATTTTTTTTTTGTCAAATTGCTGATGCAGTCATGAATATCTTTTTCCAAAGTCACTTTCTCAGTTCGATCTGATCAGCAGGTTAGTGACCGGAGTTCTCTCTCTCTCTCTCTCTCTCTCTCTCTCTCTCTTTTTCTTACGTCACACTTTACACACTTTACGGCGTTCACACACCCAACCCACTGAATAATGGGAGTTGCTTCAGCTGTCTTGATTGGCTGCATCTTCCCTTTTGTGGGGCCATGAAATACACTGTATGATGGTGCAAAACGGGTGGAGCCTGCCTGCTTGTGGTATCCAGATGGTGATGAATGCGATACAGCTTTAGCATTAAACATGCACAATGCACTTGATGGGGGAAATAGCAGCAGAGCTTCCTTGTTTGTAGGATGCGAGCAGAGATGGTAAATTTGTTCAAATGGCCCCCTTTTTTTTTTGTCTTTTATATCAAATTTTCTGTCCACAGGTGTTGCCAGCAAACCCAGAGGAATCGTGGCAGGTGTACAGTTCAGCCCAAGATAGTGAGGGAAGGTGTGTCTGCACTGTGGTGGCGCCCCAGCAGTCCATGTGTTCACGGGATGCCCGCACCAAACAACTGAGGCAGCTGTTAGAGAAGGTAATTATCACTTAATTCCTCAGCAAACACATGACCCTCACAGACAAAGTCATACAATGCCCAAAGTGATCACTTTTACTCCTTTGTACCTACAAAGACGTGCACACACACATATAGGCTTACCCATGTTTGCGGTCTTCCAGTCACCTCTTTGCCCGTTGGACAAGAATAGGAATCATGCTCTAATGAGCTCCCTGGAAACCCAAAAGGCATCATGGGAGGCAGGCATACACTCGCTCCCTGTTTCTGTTGACATCAAATGATGCAACCTGGCTCAATACCCAAAGACTGCACACAAAAGGAACATTTAAGCACTTTCATGACAAAATATTTGAAATCCAAAAATGGAAATCACCAAATAATGGCGAGTAACTCGCTGATTCACATGAGCTGGCGATAAATACAGACATCAACAGATCTCTATTGAATAAACAGAAGATGTGCCAGGTTTATGGAGTTTCTGGAGCACAACAATTTTGGAGAAAACAAATGTCTTAACAGTATGTATTCTACACTTCCACCATGTGTCTTTGGCCCCTCACTAGTTGGCCTCATGTCAGAGTTTGTGAATCACTGCAAGAGGGAATCCAAGCCAAAACAACATATTGAAAGTCTGTTGCGTTTTCTCGTGCTCATTACTCTAATTAGACAATTAGAAATAGAGATGTATTTCAATACTCAGTCCATTTTGTCTCCTCAGGTCCAGAACATGACCCAGTCCATCCAGGTGCTGGACCAGCGAACCCAGAGGGACCTGCAGTACGTGGAGAAGATGGAGGTCCAGCTCCGTGGCCTGGAGACCAAGTTCAGGCAGGTGGAGGAGAACCACAAGCAGAACATCGCCAAGCAATACAAGGTACGGAGCCAGATCTCGAGTCATTGACCCAACCACCATTCTGTCATAGCTGCTCTGTAGCCCCATGAGACACAGCCTTACCCATTTTATGTTTGTGTGTTCCCACTGTGTAGATGAGCCACCATAGCACATACCCAGAAATCCATACTGCATGCATAATCAAACAGGTTAAATTGCTGGATGCATATGCTACAAGAATTCATATCCTAACTTCACACCAGCTCACTCTGTAAAACCATGTGATCGAATCCTAAATCAACTTAGAAATAAGGAGATTTGATGATTTGATTGGTCAAGAAATCTGCACATGGGACACACATCCTTGATCTTTTAATCTGATTAAAGAGTTGACACTAAACCCTTTTTATCCTTAAAGGGTTTACTGTACCATTAAAATGATAATAAAGCTGTGTTAAGTCAATACTCTGCAGGTGGGGTTATGGTTAGGATCACCCCGGGAATCATTTGAAATGTTTTTGATGCTCGTGCTGATGGGCCCGAAATTAATTTATAGATTATTATATAATTCAATGATTGTCAGAAAAAAGTGAAAATACCACCAAAGCCCAATATGACATTCCACAACCAACATCCCAAAGATAGACAAAAATCTGCACAATTTAGAGGCTGGAGTTGAGGAATTTGGGGTATTTTTTCACTTGAAAAATTACTGAAATGATTAACCAGTCATCGGAAAAGTTGATCATTATTTTGCTGTTGATTGGCCAGTTTATTAACAAGCTGATCTTTTCAGCTCTCAAATGCTAAATCTTGTCTAGACACAAGCACAGACGAGAACTTTCAAAATGAAAGAATAAGGACAAAGTTTTTCTTACTCTGAGCCATAAACACAGTTCAGACGGTACAATAAAAAAAGAATCCAGGTTAGATACCCAGCCCTGTTTGCAGATACTCACACAAAGCACTGCTTCAGTTTACCTGCATTCTTGCTTCGATCTGCATCAGTGTGTTTGCATCATCTTCCCCTCGGCAACACGTGTCTGCCCCTGCCACCTGTGCATGCTCATAAATCCTCATGCATCCAACGCCACATTCAGCGCATGTCTGCAATTTCTCTGTAACTTGTCTTAAGTGCATATATATATATTAAGTGTGTGTGCCTTTGTTTGTGTGTCTGTTAGATAGGTTAGCAAGCTCTAGCCCCTGTCAACAGTTTGTCATTTTCTTGCTTGCAGGGCTAACTTTAAGACATGTAAAGAGAGCCACAGGGAAGAAGAGGCAGGTCAATTCCAGATTCCCCTGAACTGGGCCACAGTACTGAGAGCATTTGGGCGTCAAACAGTTAATTTACCTTTAGCACCATTAAGACTAAGAAACCCCACCCCTCTCCCAAACCAACCCACCACTGATCTCTTCCTGCATGTTACTGCTGTCAAAGTTTTCCATTTAAAAGCTTTTTTCAAACGTAAATACATTTATTATTATTATTATTATTATTATTATTATTATTATTATTATTAATTGCTGTTATTCATTTTATTTTCCTTTGGCTTTTGTCTATGCATATTTGGTTACTCAACAAATCTATACGTAAAACTATAGACGTAAAATTCGAGACACTTTGTTGTGTGTGACATGTAAAAGCATGTAACCCTTAATACGATGTTGCATTTTAAACGATGATGACCAATAAAGAGCTTTCCCAATTGTTGTCGGTGTACCGAGGGCTTGCTTTTTAACGGCTGGTCACTGCCAGGGGGGACGGAGCCACCTGCTCTGCTCGTCCAGCGGGTGGAGAATATTGCTCCGGGTTTGTTTGCTCAGACACACACCTGCACGGACAAAAACACAGCTGTTCACACACAAACACTGAACATGGACACACAACAGGGGGTCTTCATGTCAGTGAAGAGTCAGGGTAGAGTCAGAGTAGTCAGGTTCAGACAGGTGTTTTTTTTTTTTTTCTTTTACTTTTTCTTTTATGGACAGTCTCCTTTTGTCGCGCATGACACTCAACCGAGCTTATTCTAATCCTTTCAGGCCATAAAAACGAAAATGGAGGAGCTTAGACCGTTGATACCAGTGTTGGAGGAGTACAAGGCCGATGCCAAATTGGTATTGCAGTTTAAGGAGGAGGTCCAGAATCTGACGTCAGTTCTAAACGAACTTCAGGAGGAGATGGGGGCCTATGACTACGAGGAGCTCCACAACAGAGTGTCAAATCTTGAGGAGAGACTCCGAGCATGCATGCAAAAATTAGGTAGGCACAGAAAGTTGTTGACACACACTTTGCTTCAAACACGTGCATGCAAACACTCCCACTGACGTACAGTATGTTGTGACTGACCAGAAAGAGATGCTCAGGCATATTCACATGATTCAGAACATCACAGGAACATTATGTGTGGCTGCGATGCTCTACTCAGTCAAATGCATCTTCCAGTCTGATAACACACTTGTCATTTACACTTTATGGTTTCTATCTTTGACGTGCTCGCCCTGTAACAGACTTTCCTGTTGGTGTACTCATACATTGTTGAGATAAACCAATAATAAAGTCTACTGCAGGGCTACGTGTGCACTCATAGAACTGGAGTAACTTATTTATCTTCTGTACTTTTTTCCTGCAAAGGAACAAGGCACTAATGCTGAAACTGTTGGGCGATTACAGAAGAAAAAAAAAAGATCTGCGTCTGGCGATATTGATTTTTCAATCAAAGCTCAAATTAGAGGATGTGCCGCTTTACTCTGTTTTATGTCATTGTGAATTGAGTATTTTTCGTAGTTTTGGTTGGTTTATTGGACAAAAACAAACTTTCAGTATGACTGTATTTGGATAGTCCACCTACAGATAGTTTATAGTATTTCTAACATTTCAACTGTTGAGCATGCATGACAATTCATGAACATAGCCTAACCAAACCTTAACCGCAGCAGTGGAATATCATAAAAATTTTGAATATCTAATCATCTGTTGAATAAGCGGACTATCCAAATAAAGTATGATAGTCTAAATCATTAATTAAAGGATTAATTATCAGTGTTGATGCTGAATTTATGGTGCCATCCAACAAGACTTTCTAAGATGCAATACATGAGATGTTTAAATACATGATGTGTGTGTTCTACATGGTTCCACGCACACAAACATACACTAATGATATCGCATAGAGGACGGAGCCACTGACAGCGTCCTCGGCTTGCAAGCTCCCATCCCAGCCTTATCTCTGCTTTTAGCCCCTGCCTCAGTCTCTTCACACCTCTGTCACAGCCCACAGTGCTAATAGATGCACACCCACACTACAGTGACTAAGATATATTACAAGAGCAGAGACACTTACACGCCGCACATCTCGGGTATATTGTGTCCCTGTTTCAAATTATTCACAGCGCAAGATGACAGAAAGAAAAGCTTTTGGTTACAATGCCTACTGTTCATTTTGGAGAGCCGGTCGAGACACAGTGATTGGATTTAAATTGAATACACAGAGTACAAAAAGCAGACACCTAATCGCAGCTCCACAGCTCTTCTTTCATTATTCCTCTTTCTCTATGTGCGCACACAGTTATTTTTTTTCTTTTTACCGGACACCTCTGCTCTCACCGCCTACTGGACCGGAGCAGGAGTCTTGTCCATGTCTTCACTCTCAGTTCAGTGCACATGAAGCTCCTCACATCTGTGGTCAGACTTAGGAGTGCAGGCAACTCCTGGAGTTACTCCTGTGTGTGTGTGTGTGTGTGTGTGAGATCAGATGAGATAAAGGCGAGGTCACCCAGCGAGGGACTGGCTCAGGTAGAACAGAGAGTGGCTGCTCCTTTCATCTTCACACGATTGCAGAGGCACTCATGCATAGTGCACACAAATACACTCCAGTACACTCCTGTTATTCAGATTAAACTTGCCAAGGTCACTTGCCAAATTTGCATCAGGAGATAAACAAGAGGGGGAAGAAAAAAAACAAAAAAAAAATTGAGAGGGCAGGAGAAATTTGAGTATTGAGTAATAGACAGGAGACAGGAGGAATTGATAGAAGGTTGTAAGGGGGGAGGAGAACGAGTGATAAAGTGAAGGCAAGCAGGAAAAGTGAAAGAGAGTAACTAGGGTCCCCGCAGAGCTGTCCTTCAAGCTGTTTTGTGCCGGAGAGACTAACAGCCCGGCGGCTGCTGGGACACAATGGCCATCGATCAAGGGGACATGCCAGCTTGCTGGGCAATAATCAAATAAATAAATCACCCTGTGTCGTGCCCCAGCAATGTGGAGGCACAAGGAGCTTCAGGCAAATCCAACCCCTTCACAACGAAATACTGATGAATGAAACAGGAAAGTCATTCCAGCACATAAACCCGTCCGCTAGCTGCCCTGCACCCGTTGTTCTCAGCTTCCATATCCTGTGTGGAGAATAGAATTACAAGGCATAATGTAATATCAAAGTTCACATGCCATATAATGAATATGTCTCTTTTTATTAGCAACCTTGACCTGTTTCTTTGTTTTAATTTTCCCCGTGCCTCATCTTTATTAAAGAATAACTGGTTTATTCCAATGATTCCCAATCACTGCTCTCAGTTAATTGTTGAGATCTGGGAACAGGTAGGCATCGCTATAAAGAAGGCGCACAGGCTGTCAAACAATAAGAGTCTGGCTGGGTTTCAAATTTTAAATATTCTTCTGTAACATTAAATATTAATGACTAAATAACCTAATAATAACTCTGTAGGTATATCAGGACTGTGTCAGCTAACAGCGACCAGTCTAATTCAATTGTTGTAAGTAGTGCACATGCACAAACCATTTCAAACCAGTGAGACAGGCACAGAGAAATACAAACGTCCTATCATATGATGTAACGGGAACGGTTCTAACTTTGGCAGAAAATAATGTGTTCATAGGGCCCCATCACTCATAATAAGAAGCTGCTTGACAAAATAAGTTATCGGGGCCTTTAAACAAAATGGCAAGTTGGGCAAAGCTTATTTGGGAGAACAGGTGAATGGTTGTTAACATCCAGCACGCGTTACAGATTGACTTCCTGGTTCAACTTTGACCTATCGTACTTGCTGTGGTTGTGCACACACAGTCTTTCCTCACAATGACTGATTACTATCGACTAGAGGTGCAACGACATCGAGAAATTGATTGCTAACTAGTCAAATAAAAGTTTGCTTGTTCTGATCTTCTCAGACGTGTTGGTCTGACATTTGAAGATGTCACGTTGTGTTTTTTGACATTTTATAGACAAAAGGATCAGTTAATCAACTGAGAAAATAATCATCAGATTAATCGATGGGATGGATGGAAAATGAGAAAAGTAAAACCTTAGCTGCAGCTCGATATTTCTCTCACTTGTTTCTTACCCTGTCGGACTTTGACCTTGCCGTGACTTGCAGTGTTCCCTGATCTCACCAATCATTTTGGTGAGCACAATGTTATCATAACTGATAGCAAGTATATTATATATATATAGAATAGGGACCAAAAAAAGAATAATCAATGAAGAACTATAACCAAAGCTACAGAAATAAGACCCATGCTGAAATAAATTGAAATCATCCTTTGAAAACAAATATTCCTCCTTCTCAGGATTTGACCGTTCATCCGATATCTAAATCCTCATATTTCAGGGTAAAGACTGATGGTGTTTTTCTTATATCAGCTCCAGTTCCCATTAGATTTTCCATTTGCCTTCCCCCCTGCTTCAGCCTAGGAAAATTCAGGCCAAAAGGGGATTAGATCCAGTGTGCATCTCCAGAATGCAGATCCATCAGCAGGCTCCCCGGCAACCTGCACTAGTAGTGTCATCTAAAGATAGAGGCATGATTGGAGAAAAGAAATAAATAAACCAATGGCCAATGTATTATTGCGGTCTCTAATCCCACTGTGGGTTACGTAAGGGACTCAGCCCCCACTGGAAATAGTAAATGCTGCTCATGTGACCATGTGTTTGTCTCTCAGACGCCGCAGAGGTGTGATGCCCACACAAACTCACAGGCACGACATATGTTGCACACAGAGACACAGAAATGCACACGCAAGCCCACAGTTTTTATTATGTAAGCAGAAGAAATTTCACCAAATGAGAAGACAGATAGACAGAAGGAGACGGATAACTAAATGAGAGAAGCAGAGGAGACCAAAAATCTAATCTAGATCGTGCGACGGAGAGCAGGAGAGGTGATAGAGGTTAAAAAGAGAGGAGGTGATGAGTGTTATCGTGAAGGGTTAATGGATGCAACACTTCACAGAGAAAGATGCTAATGAACTTAAAATGAGCCATCGTCACAGTCCCACACTTTAAATTAGCATTTCTGAATGACTCATTAAAGTCACGAGAAAAAAATTAACTCATCAAAATCATCGAATTAACCTTTGACTTGCCGAAATATCGTCTACGTCTCGATGAATGGATGCGCTGCGGCGATGTTGAGAAGAATTGTTGCTGGCTAAAATCGCGTCTCTCATTTCTGTCTGTGCACATCAGACAGGATACATTAGCCTAACCTGCTTTCTGTCACAAGGACCACAGAGCCCAGTGATACTTTTGTCAAATTCACATTAACACCTCAATCAACACTAATTAACACTACAGCAAGATTACAAGCAGCACGCTGGTGCAGAATACACAGAGGCTCTCCCTTTCCTATTCCCTCTACCTCTCACTTTCTCACACATCCACACAGAGAGAGTACAACAGACATTAGCATGTGTGAACGGAATAATAAGCGCCTCGTGCACAGTGCATCGCACAAAAGGCAGAGACATAGCAACAAGCTGGACATCCACTCCCTCATCCTTCAGGCAAACTCATTTGATTTCAAGCAAATGAAAGTCAATCCCTTTTAATACATTTCAAATCAGTCTAAGTACCCAGAAGAATGGACGTTGCTCTAGATGTTCCCATCTCGCTTCTTTCCTTGCAGCATGTGGCAAACTGACGGGCATCAGCGATCCCATCACCATCAAGACGTCTGGATCCAGGTTCGGCTCCTGGATGACTGACCCTCTGGCGCCTGAAGGAGATACACGGGTATGTACGTCTGTCACACAGTCACACCATTTTGATGGGAATCACCTCAATGAACGTACGGCTGGGGTAGAGTGTCGCGTCAGCACTAGTTGTTGTTGCAATCAAACGATACCCCCCTGAAGCTGCTATAATCAATACTTTTATATTAGCAGTGGATCAAATGACTGTGTGTAAAGTGAAAGAGGTTGCTTCACTGTGACAAACCCACAGAGAATTATCAACCTTGAAGTTAACCTCAGCTAAAAGGAGTAAGTGGACACTCGATCTGAGCTACAGGTAGAAGGAGAGTGATGAGAATTGAACTTGGCCACGAACATGATTCCTAATCAACGTTCATTTTGCTCCATGTCAGCAGGATGTATAAGTAGACAACTGTTGGCTAACATTATGCCACATCAACTTTGTTGATGTGCAATATTGCAATACTGTATATGTCAGCTTGGTTACAAGTGACCAAAGACATCAATTCATGCAGATTTGAGGTGCCCACATGTTACATGATCCTCTAAGTTTTATAGTGCTATAATATTTGGATTAATCTTTTGTTAACAAGGGCAAAGACTCTCTCAAGTCTAGACATTTATATGAACCATATTTAACTGTTTCCACTGAGCTTTATTCAGGCTTTTTTTTTAATTCAACTTAATCTTTTTAAAAGTTTTGAAAATCCACAATAGCAACAGAATCCTGTCTGTATTTTCATCCTGCAATTTGTGGTATACATATAAAAAACATTTCTTTAATTGTTTCTGGTGTCCATGGACCACATACCACAATTTTAGGTTGATTACAGACTGACAGATAAGTCTTCTACAGTATGTTATCAAGCTGAATAACATTTGGTTTTGAAGCTTTCGGCCAACATCACGAGGAATTTGAATATGTCAATTTGGCATAGGAAATTGGCAGATTAGTCATTAATTAAGTTGCAGTCCCACAATATTTGACATGCACACATTTGGGGAGAAAATAAATATAGTCGCACTGTCTGTAAACTTTTAACGCTGATGTACACCTTCCCCTTCGCCTCTTTGTTCAAGAGACCGGAACCTGAAGATCTGCAACATAAATAGTTTCCCCAACCCTGAAGTAAGAGCTGACCTTGGTCGCAGGTGAAGGCCAGCCCTCGCTGCGAAATTTAATAACTGTTAATTGCTCATTGTCCTTTTATCAGCTGACTGCATCCGATTTCCCTCTGCAGAGTGGGCCTTCTGTTGGCTCAATAAATGGGTCTGCTTTCATTACTAAAACACATTAAAATGAAAGGCCAAGGATAAATCTATATGGTTTTAATGGGAAGCTGCCCAGCGGAGGAAGCAAGCAAGGGAGGGAGCTGGAAATAAAGAAAGTTTATTTGTCGCCAAAGCATCAACATGCTCTTTGTGTACCGCCTTTATGAGACACATTAATAAGAGACAAAACTCTCAATGTCACATGTGAGGAAAGTGGATAAAAACTTGAGAGGAAGCAGCAGTATACAGTGCAGCCAGTCGCTGTGTAAAACTGCTTCCTGAAGGCTAATTGTTGTGACAACAAACGCTGTATAATGTATATATTTAAAAAGACACTGAGCAGCAAGGGCAAAGCTTTTCTGCTGACTAAGGCTATATTTAGCATACTGTAAAGGCTACTTTTTTTGTAGAAACTAATGCATTTTGAACAGAACACATGAAAGATGTGCTGCTTTATCAAAGGGCAGAAGAAGAAGAATGAGTGTAATTGACGGGAGCAGACAGGTCTTCTCCGTCTCTTTTTATCTCTCAGTTTCCTTACGTTGTGGGTTTTTTTTGTCTGGGTCCGCGGAGACCTGCTTCCTTGATATGAATCATTTTTTAAGTCAATCACAGCAGCGCATGGAAGTAGGTAGGGGAAGGGCTTCAGGTGTCTTAGTCCCACTGAGACTAAGGAAGCGTTTGAGCCTCTAGCAGCTCCGGAATAAGAGCTCTCTGCCCGCCACCGCAGGGGCGAGCAGGAAGCTGGGCCGAAGCAGCTGAGACAGGCCTTTTATCTGGAATGATGGGCATCATCCCTGCAGGGCCTAGCTCATGCCACCCTGCGGTTGTCATCGTGACTGTTTGTATTCAGAAGCAGCCAGATCTCAGCTTCGTCTGCTCCTGGAGGAAGTCACGGCGCTAACTTAATTGGGATGCTTGTTGACGGTGTGATTTGATTTATTCCGTGTGTGATCTGTATATTCTCATACTCAGGGCGCGCTGACAAATGATGATGAACAAGGTTTCTTGCTCGTGAGTTCTGCTATGTTTGATCCTAATTCTTCTTCCTCCTTCTGGTCATGGCGTGCAGGTCTGGTACATGGATGGTTACCACAACAACCGCTTTGTGCGGGAGTACAGGTCGATGCAGGACTTTATGACGTCAGACAACTTCACGTCCCACCGGCTGCCCCACCCGTGGTCAGGAACAGGTCAGGTGGTCTACAACGGCTCCATCTACTTCAACAAATTCCAGAGCCACGTCATTATCAAGTTCGACTTCCGCACCTCTTCCATTAGCAAGTCTCGGCAGCTCGACTACGCTGGCTTCAATAACGCATATCACTACGCCTGGGGCGGCCATTCCGATATTGACCTGATGGTGGACGAGGGAGGCCTGTGGGCTGTCTACGCCACCAATCAGAACGCCGGCAATATTGTTATCAGCAAGCTGAACCCCAACACGCTGCAGATCATCAAGAGCTGGACCACCAACCACCCCAAAAGGAGTGCTGGCGAGTCTTTTATGATCTGTGGCACGCTCTACGTCACCAATGGCTACTCAGGAGGCACCAAGGTCTATTACGCCTACTCCACCAACTCCTCTACTTATGAGTACATTGACATTGCCTTCCAGAATAAGTACTCACATATCTCCATGCTGGACTACAACCCGCGTGACCGAGCCCTCTATGCCTGGAACAATGGCCACCAGGTCCTCTACAATGTCACACTGTTCCACGTTATCCGCTCGGAAGAATTGTAACCAGGGAAAAAGGATTACATACATAAATACATATTGTCTGTGTAGAGATCTCCCTATATACAAAAATATATCTGCGAAAGAAAAAAGACACTATGGCAATTTATAATATCAAATAAATTTTACTGAGAGACTGCATCAACAGTGAATGCAAAGTGGATTGAATGTGCATACATGAGACTGTAAAAAAAAATCTAAAATTGAAGGGTTTCATTCCAAAATGTGGTATATTTGTTACAATAAAAAAAAGATGCATTATCAGTTAATATCACAAAATCACAGATGATTGAACTGTTTTGTAAATAAAGATCTAAATATGACTCCTAACTTTAATAGTTAACCATAGTAGACTTTATTTTAATAGCTGCCATCTTTTTGTTAGAGGTATTTTATTTTGGAATGAAACTCTTTAATTGTTTGCCGCATAGAAAAATGATTGTAAAAGTAGACTTATATATAAGATTTAAAAAAGAATAAGAACAGATGCCAAAAAAACATCACACCTTTTTTTTTTTTTTATATAACGGATTATCAACCTCAGCTCATCCTGTGGCTCCGGTTCTTCTGCAGAAAATCCTCCCAGCTGAACTTTTCTTTTGGTCGATGGGGGTCCTAAAAAACGAAGACTGTTGGTAATGAACTGTTGGATCCCCCAGGTCCCATGGACAGACAGAAAGGTGGGAGGTCAATCTAGTCAGAAGACTTGATAGCCTAATGGGTGCAGTCTGTCATATCGTTTTTATCAAGTACAGTAGCAAATCAAAAGTCTGTAGAGAAACAGCAAACAGCATCCACTAAAAAGACCTGAAGGCACTGACTGTTGACAGCGCTGTTGTTTGAGATGATTTTCCTGTGTTAGTAACTATGTGTGAAAAAGGCTTTCTTTGCATGAGTGTTTTTTATCACTCCGGTCTGCTCTTTGAATGTCTTTTGCTGTATGATACTATTAAAAAAAAAAAAAAAAAAAGCAGGGAGGGAGGGGGGACGAGGTAGATTACTTTCGGGATTAGAGGATTTGCAGGAATATTTACTTTCTTTTTCTGCTTCTTTGTATTTAGTTCTTGTTTTGTTTATTTCTATTTTTTGCAGTCATTTTACTTTTCAAATGTTCTTGTATCACTGTAACTGTTGGCACCGGTTTTTGCCTCTGCGTGGGAGGAATCTATCTAGCTCACATCTCTCTGAAGAAAAAAAAAAAAACAAAACAAAAACAGAATGTATCAAGTATTGTATCCTGGGAACCTGGTCCTCCTATCTTCAATTCACATCATGCGCCTGTAGTAGGGAGAGTTTTCTTTTAGAGGATAATCCTGTCTCATGTCATGTTTCCCCCCACTGCTAGTGAAGGATAATGCTGTTTAAATGTATACCCTCGCCGAGGACAAAAGCTTTTCACTCTTTTTGCGCTTTGCTGGACATGTGTTGTATCTGAGATGAGATAGTTAATGATTCGTGTCAATAAAACAGAGAAATCTGATGCTCGGATTGTTGCCTTAAAAAGCCCCACGCTGCCATGTGACGGCACACTTAGTGCATGACTGTTGGGACTAATGCTCTTATTTCCTGCCTTTTGGGTCATCCTTCATTAAGATTTCACAGAGCGGACACTGTTCTTTTGTTAAGCTGTGGGAATATTAAGCATTAACAGACCCCATCACACATTTAGAAAGTTCTTTCTCTTACAAATGAAAAGTTGAATTCATGAGCAATAAAATGGCCTGTTGCTCAGGGGGGTTTGCTGCTACGGCCTTAGTTGGTCTGGAATGACCAATGACAGTATAAAGAATGGACAGAGCATGAATGACGTCAGCCGTAGGTTTCCAAGGCGCCAATATGCGCCATGTTGGATATACTGCTTATACTCCCGGCTAATCAAAAATATTGGCAAAGACGTGGATCATCAGTGGTCCTGAGGCGGGTCGAATGAAGCCTGGGTGCTCTAATAAGTCATCTGTAATGGCGCTTACCTGTCAGTCCAATGGTTGCGCTGTTATTTATGCACAACTTTAAGCCTTAATATCATCTGAACGGGTCAGTTAAAAAAAAAAAAAAAAATCACCATTTTCATGAATGGGGAAACTATCTATAGAGACCAAAACTGTTGTCTGAACCAGGCTGTAAACATATTTATTTCTGCTGTGAAGTTGAGCATTTTAATACGGCCGCATATGGAGAGGCTCGAGGGCTTACAGTTTTTAGCACTTCTACACTGGCTTCATTTCCCAGTACGGGTATGACCGGTAGCTTATAGTGGCTAATGTTAGCAACCTTTAGCTTTGCCACTTGCGCCACACTGATTCAGTTTAAGTTACCTAGGCTCACTTTAAGCTTTTAAAAGTCCATAAAAACATCCAACTTTGTACAATTTAGGAGATATTACACTTTTTTGAACTACTTGTTTTGACACCTGATGATCGGCGGCATCGTTAGATTCTCATGACTGGGAATCAAAAACTCTTCTCTTAAATTACAAGGATTTTATCTGTCAGTGTCTGGCAGTGACACTGTTATGACTGCAGCAACCACTCTTTGTGTTTCTTTTCCATCACTTGACATTTATTTGTATCTTAAGATGTCTTCTTAAGGCAAAACTGTCCACTTTTTGTCCACTCAATAATTTTCTCCCCTTTGTTCTTCACGTCATTCAAGTTAACCCCCACCGCCACCACTCTTTTATTTTTCTCGCCTTCCCTCCAGCCAGTCTATCTTTCCCGCTCTTTGTTGCTCCCACTCCCCCACTGCCTCTTAGTCCTCTGATGTTTCAATCGATGAATAAATGATTGCTTCTATTTTCACTCCGAGTGCTTGGCCAACACAAGCTGCTTTGCTCTCCAGAAAGAGTTCGACAGACAGAGACAGAAAAAAAAAAAAAAAAAAAAGCAGAGAGAGAAACGTGTTTGGCGGGAAGGTCTCGCAGCGTACGACACGGTGAGCTGTCAGTCAGCAGCTGAATATATTAGCATCTTTAAGCAGTGATTGGTGCATCAAGAGACATAGCAGCGCTCCCTCTCGTCCCAGTTCCCCCGCCCCGCAGCACAAACGCAAGCGCCTGTGAACCTGACAGTTGCATTTCATTTCATTATTTCGCATGTCGGCTCTCTCTTTTTAATTCTGAGTCTGAGTCTTGTTTACTCCAGACCTAAATAGGTGCAGTAAGCTAATTACCTTGTGCATACCTTGCCCTCTAAATGCCACAACAACCGCGGCAGCACTTCTGGGACTAAAGGACGGACACAGTGAGAGGTTTGACCTTGCTTGGGCCAGCTGTAAGGTGCATCATTCCCCCAAGGACAAAACCACTTATCAGTGATAGAGAGCTAGTGCGTACGTGCCAGCAAGCGGCCTGCAAAAATGTTGCATAGCACTGCAGTTTATACTTTACATTGCTGTACAAAATTTGATGCCATGTCGTCACGATTGAGGACTTTTTTTTCCCCCAATGCCATGCTGCATAATTAACTGACTCCCAGACAACATCTCTATGGCCCTTTTGTACATTTGAAGGTTGAGTTATGTAGCCTTGAACGCTGACTGTCAGACCACTATTAAAGCTGACAAACTGCTAATTGATATTCAGCTCAGTATGATTCATTTGCGCAGCTGCCTTTGCACTTAAGAAGTGAGAGAAGTTGCTACAAATCCATGTAAAATTATGTGATGTGTCGCGGGAGAATCACGACAACATACATCATGAACAGCAAGAGGAACAGTGATCATAAATACACTTGACAGGATATTTGCCTGACAGCGTATGAATTGGGGCATCAGTCCACGCAGAGCAGAAGAGCTTGGGCTTGCATTAGCTGATTGATTAGCGCCGACTGTGTCATTCATGCTTCACCATCAGTGGCTCATTCATCAATAGTAGTAGACCAGTAACATCTAATCATATTCATACAGGTGTACAACCTGCATAAATACAACCTGACACTGCAGTTTCATTTTGTTTCTGTCATTTTGAACCAGAAGTAGCTCACACACTCCCTCCGTTTGGTTTCCCCCTTGAGTTCTGAAATCCGCCAAATGGTTATAGTTTCATTTAAGATATAAAAACCTGATTAATCCCAAACTGTCAAGAGAACCAAAGAAGTAATAACATTTCCAAAGCCTAGGACCTGCCCCACACTCAAGCCATTACCGTGAGCTCTTCTAAATTTAATGCAAGATGACACATACCGACGGTTTCTCAAATACACTCCTTTTTTATTTTTATTCTGTTCCATTACAAAATTTTCCATTCAGATTCATCACACTGGCAGGGGAACAAAACAGAAATAAAGCCCAGGTCTCACGTTTTCATTGTCGCTGGGAGCAATCTCCGAGCTAAAACTATTACAAGCCCAGTGTGGGTTGGAATAACAGCCAATAATAAATCAATAGAACTATAAAGAATAGGACTGAGAGAGAAAAACAACAGCAATAAAGACAATTCATTTTAATTATGGTGCAATAAAAAGGCAAAGTAAAAAGAACTCAGATGTCCTGTTTGTGATTCTCAGTGCAGTGGTTTCATTTACAATTGTGTCCTTGTCAGCAATTCAAACACCTGCTCTGTAACAAAATGTCTCAGTCATTAGCATTTTTTAATGTACCGTTCTCACAAGAGCATGCAGACACACACAGCTGTGTGTATCACATATAGACACCACACCAAAGCTCAATCTTTGAACTGTGTACTTAACAAGATCATCCTGTTTCCTGTAAAATACATTTACTAGTTCGCTTTGCTAAAACATTTTGGATGAAACGTAAACACTGTAAACACTGTCCGCATTACGTTCTCTGGCGATGCAGGTAGCGCAATATTATTATACTGTATGAAAGTCACAGAGGCTGTCAGGGTGGGTGGTTTTGCATACAAAGCACAAACTGTGACACCCGAGGAGGCCGGGGTTAGAGAAATCTTGTGGTTTTAGATTAGTCTGTTGTTTGAAGTCAGTGTTGATGATTTTTTTTCAATATTTAAAACCTGGATGGAAACACAACACTGACAATTTTATCAAATTCATAGAGTGAACTTGTTGCCCTTTTACACATTCAGCACACACACAGCAGTGTTAATATTCATCTGGAGCCATGTTCCCGACCACACGATGAATGTAAATTTAATATTCGCTCTTCTTTTAGCTCTGTTTTGGTCACTTAAAGGAAATCCCTAGCTCTTTATAGCTGCTAAATGCTTTGGTGTTAGCTAGTTGCTAACTCTGTCTATCTGTTGTTTGACACTGGGCAGGTGGCGAATGGGTTAATGGTTAGATATATAGGTTTTTTAAAGTTTAGTTAATTTAGTGCAGCTGAAAATGACTGATGAGAGCTGAAAGACACTACAACGCTACCCCATGGAGGGGAGGTTAACTGCAGAGTCATGCAATATTTTGTGTCTTTATTACTTGTGGTAGTAATTGATGATCTATTATTAATGTAAAATGTTAATTTTTCATTACATATACATCATTATGTTTCTCACAAAACAGGTTGGATAATGAAGATCAGAATATAAATGTATTTTTATATGTAACTTTCTCAAGAAGGCTGGCAATCTAATTACTTAGGGTAACTGCTTTTTAAAGTTTAACTTATTAAAAAGGATCGCTGGTCACGTCTATAAGGTTTGACCTGTTAAAATTACACTTGCTAATATATGCTCACCAGAAACTTCTCAATTACACATCCGGCTTTTTTGGATCTAATTCCTCCAGACCTAAAAAAGATTCTGCTTTGGACCTTTAAACCCCTGACTGCCTGTGGGCTTACTGAGGACTAATGAGCAGAGCGCTGTTCATATTTCCCACCATGTATATACCTCAGTCAAAAGGCTCTGGGCAATGTGTGTTTGTGTATTTATGAGTGCAAATGTGCAAACTGTCTTATGCTCCCTTATTCTGGTTGGTAACTATCCATAACTGTGCTCCACCAAGCATGCAGTACACTTTGCTTCACACTTAAGTGGCCACATGCAGCGATGACAGTTGTGCCGGATACAGCATTTTGCCCCGGACAATATGGGTGGTCCTTTGCCAAGGGTCAAGTCTTATGCGTGTGTGTGTCCGTTTTCATGTGTACTTGCACATGCGTGCGTATTTGCGTGTGGGTATGCTTTACTAACAAGCTGTGGTGACAAAATGTGTGCCATCTGTGCACACGGGAGATTTCGCACTCTTGTTCGGGTTTGAGTTGTGCCAGTATTCTCATCAGGGACACTGGCCAATCATCACAGGGAAGCAAAGAGCAACAAGCTCCAGCCTGTTAGATGGTCACATGTTCGCCACGCTGATTTTCAATAATGTATGTTCTCCACATGGGGAGGAAGTGTTGTTTGTGCTCAATACTTGTTTGGGTTAGATTTTATGAAAGTCCATTGGCCATATTGATTTTTCCAGCTTTAAAATGTTCTTTCGGCTAAACATCTGTCATCTTAGGAATTGTAGTTTCTCTATTTTGTTGTGCAAGTAAAGAAAAAAACATTCAGATTCAACTTTCCAGTTTGAGATTAGGTCTTCAATCTTCAATGAATCTTCTGTAAGGTGTGATCCGGCAGTCTAATCTGTGAATGGTGACTCACGGTTCAGTACAAGCGTTTCTAATCCCTGCTTCCAGATGATTCGAGGACAGGCTGCGACAGAACGATGAATTATTCAGTATCGGCTGTTCACCTGGAACCGAACCAAGGGATGAAATCAAAATGATGTGGGTGATTGAAATTAAAGAGTGACGACGCTGACAAAGAACAGTCCCCCTTCTTCGCTTGCTTCAAAGCCTATCACATTTTTAAAAATCACCACCTGTCTCTGATAAATGGCTTCAAATGGAGTCACACAGATTCCTCACCTGTGGAGAGACTCATTAGAGCGGTGCGGTACAGTTTCCTTGGAACTTCTCTGATTGGTGACTGCCTGCGACTCCACCATAAGATGCCAATAACACAATGGCTTTAATACTGTAAGGGCCTGCTCGCATGGAATGCCCTGCTATTGTCAGATATCTTCTATTTGGAGTCTAATTTATCGCTGTCTGTCCACTCAGCTGCTGTTCTGCAGGAGTCCTGTCAGTGCAGCCTGATTACTCTGTTTCACCTGACACCTCAAGTCTCGGCAGGACCCGGCGAGAACTGCATTAGATGTAACCAGATCAATACCTCAAGGCAATTTTCCCCCTTTGCACTATCAAAGCATAATTATGTGCTCAACCTCTCCACCTCAATCACATGTACAGTCTCTGACCTGCACTCTGAAGGTTACGTCACACACATAAACACCTCACGCTGCTGCTCTCTCATCCCTCGTAGAATCATTAATAGGATCGCTTGTCTCCGTCGCCGGCTCCCCGCCACAATTTTTATCACTCGCTGTCGCCACTTCAGTCATCAAGAATGCAAATTGGGAGTGACAGAGCAATCGAGAATTCCATCACTGAGAGATAGAGTGCAACTGCTTGGCCAAGATTCATTGGAGAAAGTCGAGCGTTGTTGATTGAACTCTTTGGTATGCGTGATTGTGTGTTACTTTCTTTGCATGTCTCCTGATTGGTGTCATCTATAAATCTCGAAAAAAAAAAAAAAAAAAAAAAAAAAATCTCAGATTAGCCTCCAAATCACGACAAACATCAATCTTTATTCGAACACCACAATACATGATACACAATAAATCATTCCGAAATGAGATGTACAGAGCAGTCTCTCACTTATCTACTGATGCCTGAACACCAATCAGCATTGACCCATGGACTAATCCTAAACCAATTTCACATTCCAGACTAAATCCCACTGATCCCTGTACATACATCTGCGCAAATGCACATGCATAAATTGGGGCATCCACATGGCCTTGCGTGTCTGCCGCGTTTAGCCAGACTGCGATACAGTTCCAGAACCCAGCAGCATCCACTCACTGCTTAACGCAGTCCTATACAGCCCCCTCCTACACCCACCCCAACCCCCACATCTCTGCCCCCAGGTGCACTGAGGCAGAGAGCAGAATGGAGCAGAGCCGTGTGCGGTGACAGTGACATCCATCGCATGCAATGAATAATCAATGAACACCATCTGGTGCATACAACAGGGGAGCGCTGCTCCAATCGTTTACTCCACGATGTCTCTCTCTCCTTCTCTCTCTCTCTCTCTCTCTTTCCGGCTCTGTCTGTCACTCTTTCATCGTCTCTCTCTCTCTCTCTCACCTGTTCTCTCACCCTCCCTCTCCCCACTTTTCCCACACATATTACCACTACACAGCCACCGCCGCGCGTTCTCTCATCATCTCGTCGTCTTTCTCTCCGTCTACATCTCTTTGCCCTGTTCTGCTCCTCCAGCCACCACTCCCCTCGCAACTCAGTGGCCTCTGTGACAGGCTAGTCATGGTATCCCTCATTCTAATTCAGCAGTACAATTCCCAGGCAGCTAATAAGGTGACCTGCTGCCCTTTAAAGGACACCAGCTTTTATGATTTATAGTAACCGAATAGCTTATTAGAGTGGTCTAAAAGTACTGTAAAAGTACAGCAATTACATTATCTAAAAGGACACCTGGTTTAGGATAACAGATTCTTACGCAGAACTTACAAAGGTCTGACGACAACAGTTATCTTTTTGCCCTCCATTTTTTTATGGGCTCAGAAATTAAGCCATTATACTGATACTACCAGACGTCAGTGACGAGGTATTTGCATTTTACATTTGCATTAGATGCTGTCTGACCACAGACTTACACGCAGCTACTGTAGCTGTCTGAGCAGGTCTATAACTCCTTTCTGGCTCGGGGTGGCACTCCATTTAGCCTCCTGTATTTCATCCAGAACTGCTGTCTTGACTTGCCATCAGCCTCCCTGAACCATCCAGCATCACCCACCCCTTCTATTTCCTCTCTGTGGAAGCCTGTATCAAACTCACAATCCGGCAGATCCAGTCCTTAGTGTTAAACTCACCGATACGTGAAGAATTTTAAGCTCAGAAGTTATTTTTACAATGACAACAATGTGCTGCCATTACACTTGTCGTTATAACAATAAAATAACAGGAGGGATGGTTTGTTTTAGTCTAAACAGGAAACTAACGAGGCTGCCTGCGGGTGGACATATTTACATTTACAGACAATCAAATTGTTGCTTCATGACATCCGCAGTCCTGTTATGCCAAGTTTTTTTTTGTCTTAGTTTTCTCCAACTGACAGGCCACTAAACTTCTCCCCTGAACAGCAATTCTCCAATCTTTGCTTGGCAGCCTTAACAAGGCATAGCACATGTTGAAGCAGTGTACACGGGGCTGTAGTAAGACTGACACTTGGCATTTAAAGAGTTTGGAGAGATCTTTTTTTTTTTAGCTTTTCCAAAAACAAAAACAGAAGAGCAAAGGTATAAAGAATGGACTGAACAGGGTGTTTATATACTATATACTAAAATACCATCTTTGGATGACTAACGTACCTATTTAGAGTGTTACTTCGAAGGCTAAGGAACACAGTTTTAACAATATTAGTCTCTGGGTTTACAGGTTATCTTACAAATGCCCATGGATCCATTCTTTTTTTTTTTTTCTTCTGATCAAATCTTTTCTGTGTTAAATCCATCATATCATTGTCAATAACTTGATGTTGCTTGGGGACAGCATCACCTGGGATTCTGGGACTCTGCACATGTCACATCAATCTGCACATGTCAATATGTCAGGGATGCGTGCATTGTCTTTTTTGACAGACAGATTGGATTCAAAATTGGGGAAAATGTTCTGTTTTTGAATGTCTGATAGATTACTGCTAACACTTTAGCCCTGTCAACGTCTCATTTCATGCATGGAAAACATTTTTCGTGATCATTTTCATTAACACTGGTCTGTTTCATTAGACAGCCATGGGATGAACAACTGAAAAATGCATGTTAACTGTGAACAGGCCATAAAACTTTGAGTGGTCTAGCAACAGTAACAGGGAGTAGCGAATGCTCGATTAATTATAATGCCAAACCTCAAATCAACGCTTATTGTAAATGGAGGATTTTACAATAATGAGAGCAGTGCATTGCAGAAAATGCTCACTCCTCTGGCGTGTGACTAGACTGTCAAGGCCTTGCTCCAGAAAATATAGCATCAAATGTAATTTCTGTCAATTCTATTAAGTTCAATATTGTCTCTGAAATGCTGTGCAAGCTTCACTGAAAGAATCACTTGATTACCCCCTTGGCTTTAGTGGAAAGTCAATAAAGTGGTCAATCATAGTTATGATTGTTTAAACCAAGACACATCTACAAATGTAAAGTGTGTTATTAATGTTGGATTGACACGTTTTTTTATCAGTATTGATTCATTTCATCAATTTAGTTTGTGCTGTCAACATACTGTGGCACAGGGGCTGTTTTAATTAAAGCTACAAGTGTTCTTGTACCGAGAGATGCTGGTGAGTGTTTTGATTTTTTTTTTCTTACAATAAACACTTGTCCTCCTGTGGTAGGTGATATATCCTCCTCTTTGGCTCAAGATTTCATCTTCATCTTTATTTTGTCACACAAGGTGTCGTGGCATCTAAATTTGTTAAGGCTGTATTTGTTCAAGAAAAGCTGCAAAGCAGGAGATAGAAGACCACTAAGGAAGGTACACATGCATACAAATAAGACAAAAAGAGAATCCTGATTGGCCAGATATATCAGAGCAGTTGGAATGATCACTCGGCCAAATTGAAAGATGTGCAAAATGTGGAGAGGCAAGCAAAGGCTTCATTAGTCCCAGGGCTGCAGGGACATCTACAGGAAAAGTGCACTCTAGGAGAAGGCTCATCAAGTCGGCATGTAAGAAAAAAAAAGGCTTTCCTTTCATCTTGGTACAAAACAGGTGTAAATTTAATATACATTATGAAAAATGTGTTTTTTGGCTTGTTAATAAAGAGAAGGGGACTTTTGTGGCACGACTGGGATCTGTCATACCGTGGGCTGTTTAATGCAGATGTATGTAAATTACAGTCTTTTTTTATTTTTAAGTTGAAATAAAACTCCATTCAGATGCAGCTCCTGCAGTGTTTTTCACTCGTAAAGGGAAACTTCAGTATCCATGGATGTAACAATTCGGACTGACAGGAAGATAGATCTGCTCGCATAAGTTTAGGGTTGGGCCGTCTGCAAGCGGCATATATCCTTGTTGAAGAATTTGATATTTCTATAGTAAAAGTCACAATAAAAAGTAATACAAATGTCCAGAGCACATCCATTTAGTAATAGCAAACAAATCCAATCACATCTGCTTCTGGCAAAACATTTTTAATACATCTAGGCTTAGGTAGAAACTAACTTGTAATGGAAGAATAGATTTATTTAACAACCCCAACCCTCCACTCTTTCCAAATGAAATTGCCTTCTTCTATTAGTTCACACTTAAATTATTCCTATCTGCTGTTCCACCCCAAAACAGGATCACAAAGTGTTATGAAAATGTCCATTTTTTTGCCATGGGTGTGTCCAATTATCCAAGAAATGTTTCCTCCGATTCTTCTGCCTGCTTGTTTTTTTCATGACCCTGAAACTGATGCACCATTTTGTTGAAAAGAAACATTTGGATGTCCTTTTAGGAAGTTATCCTCATGTCCTGCTGGCCAAATAAAAGCAACTACATTGAAATCAGTGTCAGGGTGACATCGTAGGGACAATAAATGACATCCTTTTTTTTTGTTCACACAGCTTCTGGGATTTAACTTCAGGTGTTTCAACTCAATAAAAAGAGGGTTGAAATAAGGTGTAGAGACTGGGCGTTTTTTTATTAAGTATTTATTGTAGCTAAGCAAAGCAAAAAGCTATCGAACAGTTATTAGGGAACTTTTGAGTTCTGTACCTCACTATGTGACGGCCCTAGGCCTGAAGACTGGGTCATATCAAGATGGTGTCTTCTGGTCTCTTCTAGAAGGTTGGTTCCTTTCCTAGTCAAATAACAAAGTGGTTAGGAGGTCAAATGACCTCCTAACCACTTTTCCTTGAACTTGATGGAAAACATCATGAGGTCAAATGACCTCCTAACCACTTTTCCTTGAACTTGATGGAAAACATCATGAGGTCAAGGAAAGATGTGAAGGAGAATTCATAAGGAATCAAGAGAAGATGACCGCAGTGTTCAGAGAATCTGACCGCACCCCGCCCTTTTCTTAATCCTCGCCTAACCTTTACCTGGATAAGTTTACCTGTTCTGAATGGTTAACCCCTGCTCGCCTTTTGACTCAAGTAAATGAGAACTCTTACCTGGACCTGACTGTGTTTTGCTCTTCTGGGTTCACACTTGCCATTCCTCTGAGCCACTACGGTCTTTTCATAATTCATCGTATAATTTACAATAAATGGGCAGGCTCACGGCAGCATTGGAGGGTGTATTACACATAACAAAGCTGTCCCTTTGTTTTCTGAACAGCAGCTGCTGCGTGCTGGTCTTCTGTTAAGTGCCAGGTACTCTCCCAGAGAGACATGGCTTCTACTTTAATTAATTTCCTGAATGATTGAACACAGTTTAATAGTCATTTCGTAGCTGTCCAGTGTTGATAACGTTGAAAGCAGCCAAATGGAAGGGAAAGGCTATTTCTATAAAAACTGTCCTAAAAATTAATCTTGACTCTCTATGTTCTGGGACTTTCTGTAAACACTGCTATGTAAAGGGAGATAAATCAAGCTGACAAGCTCAGGATAAAATAAGTTACACATGGTGATCAGTTGTGAATAGAAGATAAAAAAAAATATGGCAAGTGTCAGCAGATTCAAATGTGTGACTTTACTGTAAATGTAGCCAACTGTAAAAGACAGAGGATGTCTTTATTGCAGCAGAGGAACCATGAACCTGCGACTCACAGGGATTTGTCTTTTTGCAAGGCAGAACTCCCAGAAAACACCAAGGAGGGGCTCGTCTTGCCCTAAAATTCACTGGGGCGAACTGCTGAGTTGCGCTTCCATCGGCCTGTGCTGACTGATCTGGCGTACAGCCCCTCAATGGCTGGCACACACAAAACAAATGTGGCTGGAAGACAGGAGAAGAAAAACAGTCCTTTGTGTTTAGTTAATCCCAAATGTCCCATCGGTCTGAAATGATTTCAGCTTGTGCTTCTTGGCTTGAGATTACGAGTGGAGGGTTTCCAGCTCCCTTGCCATCTGATTGCTTATGTTCTTTATGGGATGAGGGGATGCAGATGCCACCAGCTAAACAAACACTACATCACAATGGGCCATTAATTACATCCACACATGTTAACGAGACAATGACATTTTTTTTCTCTCTTTTAGTTTAATCTATGCAGCATTAAAAACCAAAGCAAACTAACCAGTTCTTTCTGTTCACCACAAAATTAAGATATCCGTCGCTTTTTAACTTCCTGTTCCACACTCCCTCTCAGTTGGTGCACTTTTATCCTTGTTTAATTAAGGCAAGTTAAGGGACACCCCCCACTGCTCCCTGGGCTGAGAGCTGCCTCTGCTGTCGACCTCGCTGTATAAGGAGGAAAAGGGATGGCAACAGGGTGGTAGGTTGCTTTTAATTAGCTGTGTAGCGCAAGGAATCAATTATTTTTGTCTGACAACATGAAAAATTCAAGGCTGAAACCCTTCTGTCCTGGTGTACCTTGGATTTCTCTTTCAACTTGACAGTGTTAACTGAAGGGGAGCGGTTAATGCCACCAACTGCCAAACAAGCATGGCCACCGGACATTATGTTTGCAGTTAGAAAATGACAGAAATGCACCACATGTTTTTACTGTCTTATTTTTTAAAAAAAAGAAAAGAAAATCATTGAGATGTTTGACATGAGGTTCCTGTTTGTCCCTGGTGAAGACATTCTATTTCCCTAGCCTTTAGGGGTGGGTGGGTGCAGGACTGAATCACCCAGAACTGCAGGACTTGACTCTGTATCACCCACGCAACACGTCCTTGGAAGGCTGGTGGTGATAGCCACAGGCTGGTATGCCTCGTCTTTCGTCAGTCTGCTCTTCTCTTGGTACAGACAGTTCAAGTTTTATTTTATAAAAGGGTGGGTGGCAAAGTTCCCAACTTGTTACATAGTCCAAAACAGCAAATCAAAACATACACCCTTTCAAGATTGTCTCTGTACGGTACAACTTAACATCTCTGTTGTTGTTGTTGTTGTTGTTGTTCCCACATCAGCATTACAGTATTTACTCTGTGCCTTCCAAATGGGTTACAAATCTCTGCTGCAAAAAGAAACCCTTTTTCTGATCTCACAAAGCTATGGTTAAAGTTTAGTTTAGCTACAAGATTTGCTTGTTTTTAATGTCAGGGAACAATCAGTTATGGTTAAAAGAAACCACAGTTAACTGTCTGACAGAAACTCGATGATTTTGTTGAGTCTTCCAGCGTCCCCATCCTCCTTCAGTTGCATACTTTGTGATTTTACAACAACTTGACATTGTTCTTCTTTCACTCTAGACAAACAACAGCCACAGTTCCTACAACCACTAGAGGGCTTTGTCATTTGAATGTTAACATGTGACAGCAGACATGAGAAAGATTCGACATGATGCAGTTCCAGGCGTTCCAGGCATGGCTATGACACTGGAACGTTAAAGGGAAACAGAAAAAATTACCAAATTTGTGCAAGTTAATGTTTATGAAATAGTCTGGGAGGGCAATGATTCCAGTGGTGTCGAGGTGGCGTGGATAACAGACACAAAACAAGCCATGTACAGTATGTTGAGGTTAAAAACACTGCATTAACAGTACAACACTTTATATCCGTAACATTTGGTGACACGCACCATCCGTTATGTTTGCTTTTTCAATTACTTCTATATTGTTGACAAGCAGCTACCATATAGTCACATACATTGAAGTGGAATGTTGAGACTTTGAGAAAACATACGCTAAGCCACATACATACATAAATGTAATAATGATGTGAAGCGCCACCAATCTACTGCGTGTATCCAACTCTAACCCAACAAATCAGTGCGTGCGAAAGGCATGACAAACCATATTTATATCCAATTTCTAATGGAAAGAAACTGTGTGCCTGTTTACAGTGTGCCACAGTAACTGTGGAAAGAGAGAGAGAAGCACTCGTGATCGTGAAGATCTGCAGACTGATGTGTGAAAACTGAGACAACTCACACAGGAAACGGGCTGACGGGAATATACAAGAAACTAACGTTTGGCTGCTTTTCGATTAGTTCCCACTTTCCATGAATGCTACAGTGCAAATTTAATTCTCGAAGAGCGATGGGTTTAGGTTTTCATGGGCACCAGACTGTGGGTGTTATTTGGTTGCTTTTTTAGCTCTGTGTTTTCTCACTTCACCTGTAATCAGTGAGCTGCACTACATTTGCCCTTTTCTTATGCTCTATATGGACCCAGGGAAACTGGTCTAATCTCAAGGAAAGAAGCACATTAATGCAGCATAGCTTGGAGCCAATGTCTCTGCTGAAACCCCCGATGACCCCAGACAGGAAATTGGCAGCACCTTTTAACAGCCTCATCCAGATCAGGCTTTAATCCAAAGGCAATAAACTCAGAAGAGTCTCAGAAATGTTATAAAGCAGCCACTGCATTTAATTGGAACAGATTTGTTGCACAAGTCAAGATAATGGGACTCTCGTCCGTATATACGTACAAAATCAGTCCAAACTGTTTGAAAAGACAGCTGTAAACACACAGGTGCAAGCTTGGTGACTTTGTTGACTCCACAGATATGCATGAATTATTCTTGTAGCATCTGTTTTTTCTTCTAAGCATCATTCAAAGACTAACAAAGCAGAATGAGCACAAAAGGCTTTTTTTTTTTTTTTTGCCACAATCAAGCTTATGCAAAGTAGAGCAATCATAAATGTGTCTTTTTGCCTCATTTCTTCCTTTCATTTCACCCTCTCTTTTATCAGCAAGACAGACATCCAAGGTTCTGCATTTCATCTCCCCATTAATAGACACCAGCACTGCGCTGGTATGCAAATTTCTAACAAAGAGCTTTGGATAATCTAAATTGCCCATTTATTATGAGATTTCTCAGATGATAGCATGGGGCAAGTTGTTCAAATCTTGAAACAGAGCAGCAGATGCAAAAAGTTCCTGTTTCATTCTCCAACTATCGCTGCCCTGGTTACTGAAACTGCTTCTTTTCTCCGAGTAATGGCAAATCTTCAGAATGACAGAACTCAAGCCTCACTAGTCCTTTACTCTCCTTGGTGTCATATCGCTGGCAGCTGCAGCACCGGGGTATGGATTTCTGACAAACAAAGAGTGATGGTGAGACAAGGTCATGTTTTCTGTCCAGAAATAGGACATCTCTGTCTCTTTACACAGAGAAAAAGAGTCCTGGACATGGTTGGTTATACTGATCGTCTGTCTCATCTGAGAGACTGTGGCTTGGAGCAGAGCAGAGCAGAGCAGAGCTATGCACATTTTACAGTGATATTAATCAGAGGTAGGAGAGTAATAAATGTCAAATTTGTTGCAGTTAGAAGAGTGAGGCTGATCAAAGTGCGTGGTCACAGCGAAGCACAAATACCACGAAATCGATCGTAAATCCATAAAGCAACAGCCCCAACAACTTTTCATCTTCGTAGGAACCCACTTCTGATTACATTCATTCCCTGTCGTCTGACCTTAAAGCCCCTGAAAAGTTGCCTTCAGATCTTAAGTATTAAATATTTATGTCTGGTTATTTAGACATGAAAAAAAAAAAAAATCTTTGGGTGTTATTTATTAAAGGCCCAGAAAAATCATTTTAAACTCTTTTTTTTTCCTCAATAACATTAAAAATTAATCATTTAAATATGCAACAATCAAAGTTAAAGTTCTAAAAGAACCAACATCCCTAGGTATTATTTATTAAGGCTATTGAAAAATAACATTTAAAAAATTCAACAGCTGTGCTTCAAATCTTTCAGAAACATTAGCCCTATTTCTCCAGACATTTCACAGACTTCACTTTGAACATTTTTCAATGGAGCTACTTTTACAAAAAGAGCTTTTGTACATTGCCTGAACTTTAAAGCCCTTCAGCCCTTTAAACTGCAGATCTAACCTTTCTTTTCCTTTTTAATCATAACCAATACTTGAGACAGAAACCATTTCAGGTCAAGCAGAGAAACCTAATTCAGCCTGTTTTGTTCTCGATTAGACATTTGACAACCAGTCGGCTTGTGTGTTATTTGCAAACTTGAATTGATTCAATGTTCTGTAGCTTTTCTCATTGTTTGTAGATACTGTGTTAAAGGGGAAACTCCAACACCAACTTTACACATAAAGTCCTGGCTCGAAATTGGAGCTGTGCAAAGTCTGATAAATTGCCTCAAGTGATGTCACTTGTAGGTCGGGTTGGGTTGGAGGTTACCAGAACTCTGCAGCCCACAAACCACTGTCTAAAACACTATATATAATAGAGACTTTCTCCTAACTTTCGTCGCTAAAACTGAGTGGTAATATCGGCAGTGCATCAGGGCTAAGAAGCTGTCAGGACCCAGAATAGTAGACCTTTATTTCCCCTAACTTTTCCCATTTATTTCTATAGTTCTTATCACTGCGGATGAAATATATGCTTAGCCACGAGCAGGATTTTGGTGGTACTCTTTCTCACTTTAGGATAAAGTTGAGGACCTTGTTTCAATTCAGCTTTATTGTCATTAACACAGTGTGCAGGCACTAGTTTGAGTGACAGACAGTATAGTAGTAGCACACAGAGTACCTCCTCTTGCGTTCAAGCAACTTATTTACATTTAGAAATCAACAGAGGATTGGAAGGAGCCTGTTTATCACAAGAATACATCTCTGCTAGAGGCTACATTAGTCTGTACTAGCATAACACACGTGGTTGAGTAGCATTTTGGGTAATGTAGGCACCAAGTTTTGACAAAGAAGAATTATTTTGTGGAATAAAACGACGCTATCTTTGATTCTGTTGCATTGTTTTTGATTGCATGGACTTCTTTTCTTTAACTATCCATCCATGAGTGATAATATTGTAGGAGTGCAATGATAAATGCCTTTGACAAATGACCTATTAGGTCTTAAGTCATCCAAATAATATCATCCACCTTAGCACACAATGATCAAGTGATAAATCCTGATGAAGGAAATATAATAATTAGGTCTACTTCTTTATTTTGACAGTGTTCACGGGATGTGAGTGGTGTTTCTTGCGGTGATGTAGAGAGCTTGCAAATGTTCAATTATAAATGTTCAAATATCATTCAAATATAATTGCAATGGGTGTATAATATATTTGGGAAAAGAATAGACAATAAATATTCTTTCACCTTCCACCCTGCACACATCCAAGGATCATCCATCTTCTTTGTTGGCTCCCTCCCACTACTTCTCCGTCTTCATCTCCTCCCCTCTGAGTTCTCACCGTATCCACTAATTAATCAGGTCATACATTTTATCCCAGAATCACGAATTATGAATTACTTTTCTTTCCCCTCTTGCAAGACACCATGCTCTTTTTTTTTTGTTACACACAAACAGACTGGGAGACAGACTACTCTGTGTGCATGGAGTGTATCTACTTTAGCACTATGCCTGCATCAGGAGTCATGTTTTATGGGGGATTACAAAGTGAGGTCAACACACCCAATCTCATTTGTTTGTTCTGTTTCATTTTCAAGGAGGCACATTTCCTCCCCACATCAGCCGGGAAATAGGAGAGAAGCAGCAGGAGAGAAAGAGGAGGTGGGGGGGTTGGGGATTTGATCAAAAGCATGGTGTCTTATACGGCACATGAAGCTGTTTCATCATCTCTTGATCCTCTTCTGACACCTCATATGATGGAGTGTTGGATCTGGGGGAGGTGTGCGTATGTGTATATGTGTGTTTCTACAATGATGGTGGATGGTTGAGATGATAATGCTGAGCCCATACAAATGCCAGCTCCCTCGGTGATCTTTAATACCATAGTTTCTGGGAGGAGATTTCTGTCTCGCGGTAGTGTGATTATTTTTTTCATATAACTGGAGTTGTCTACCAGATTTCCATTAGATGTTACAATAGCAGTGATATAGTATACTATATATAGTATTACTGTTAAGTTACGTTATTATTATGAAGATTTTGACATATGGTCAGTATCTTTTCTGCAAGTGCCATAAATCTACTCTATATCATAGTTTTTGTAGCTAGTGGCGGAGTCCACCATCCCCACATTGGAATCAAATTGCCTTCACATGCACGGATGATTCATAAGAAACTATGCATGTATATAATCCAGCATTACAGTTTGTAATTAATTCATTAATCAGCCTCACTATTTACTTTTACAGTCTTTGCACTGGAATACAGCTGAGAATATTTTCAATTTTAAACATTTCCTAGTGCTGCAGTTTCACATTAAAAGCATTTTAGTGGCCACAAGTGATTTTTAAATTTTTCAATTATTTATGAAATAGTCAGAGGAAATGCAATGGTTTTGTTTGTTTGTTTTTTAAATCAAAAGTGTGTCTCAAAGAAAAAAAAAAGACATTTTCTGCATATTTTTTAAAGTGGATCATTTTGAAAATATTGCAGGTAATATTGCGGGACGAGAAGCAGCAGGCACAGTGAGCTCTTAGGTGAAGAGCTGCAGGCGACAGACTGCACCACCAACTTCTCAGCGAGGTAACCTTTCCTGGTGTCTTGCTTTTTGTAGACTTATGCCACATGCAGCACAGAAACAGAGCATGGTTGCTCACAGAACGACGAAAAAGGTTGATTATTAGATGACTTAGTTTGGCTGTAGAGGCTGCACATAGTTTGTTTGGCTGCACTGCACTGATATGGTGTGTTATACCTTGTTTCTATGTTGTGTTTCTGCTCTTACCTACAGTTACCACAGATGTTGCTAAATCATCCAGGGCTAAAAGATGTTAAGGACTGCAACTTGAAATATCTGTGGTTTAAAATGCAGTCAATCGATAGATAGTCACCTGATGCAGCCAATAGAAATATTGGAAATATTGAAGAAATCACTGAGTTGTTATCATTTTACACTTGTCGTGAAAGATAACACATTTCCAGTTCTAAATGGCTCTACATTGAGTTCCATGTTGTTGGAGCTAAGATGTGAACTCAGTACTGTCTAATTCAGCCTGCAATGAATCCTACAAATAGATATCAAAATAAGTTTTGACTATCAAAATATGAAGAGAAATTAACAGATATAATAGGGTTCCACAGTAGTATGATGGATACATTTAGATAGAAACAGGCTCGGAGATATGACCACAGGTTGGATACCAATTAGCAGAATTGGGCAGCCACATAAGAGGTCTGGATAGTGGAACTTTGTTATGTGAATTTTCAAAGCAAAAAGAGACAGGAACTCTCCAAAGAGTCCAATTATCCATGCCCAAATTGCAGGTGCTTTAGAATACGGGTTGGTGTAGTTGTACAGCTGAGGATTGGGCCTTCAAGTTTCACCTCGATTACCTATGCAGGACAGCATCTATAGTGTATCTTGCATATTAATGGGATTCGCTCGTCTTTGTTAAATTCTGCTGTATCTGCCAAAAACTGCTTTCTTTAAGCACGTCTTTAAAATCAAACGCAAGCCGCTGTCCTTTTTCGCCCTCCAGAAAAGCTTATGGACCTGTGGTATTAAAGTGTACACGTGTGACTCTACTCTCACTATTTTCGGTTCTACCAGATAAATAAATGATACAAAGATTAGCAGTAATATTCACATTTACTTAATAGATATGTTCCTCAAAACATTCTCAAATTAAGCACAGTATTTGTACTTAAAAAAAAAACAAACTTGTTTTAAATGAGAAAGTTATTGGGGTTATAAATCAATTCTGCGTGTGTATTGCAGGTTGCTCACTACAGGAGGTGCAATTTAATTCCTCAGATGTTAAAGCATTACTCACTTTCTTTTTTATATAATTATAGAAGTAGAAAGCAGAGCACGAAAAAGCCATTCATATGTTTACTGCACCCTGTGTTAATTATTTTTGACTCCACAAAGCTCTTTCACAACTTTTGCAGCAGCAGGGCTTTTATCTATAACTAAATGAAGGGATCAGATGTCTCCCGCTTTCTGTGCCTCACACCGGCTTCCTGTTGAATTTAGAGGGTTTTATTGATTACTTTGAGAGTAATAAATAGGTTTAGCCCAGCTTATATTACAGAGCTTTTAAGAAGGCTTGTAACTAAAAAATACATTTTTAAATTGGATTTATTCTAATTGCAAAAGTATAATCATATTTCAGGTGGGATGGTTCAAGTGTCACGCCAGCAATCTTATTTAGTTGCATGTTTTTTTCTGTAATGCAGTGATTTAAGTATTGCACTTACATAACCGTTTGTGAACTCTCAAGAGACAGTTTTAATATATATATATATATATATATATATATATATATATATATATATATATACAGTATGTTCCAAACTGATGCAGCAGAGGACAAGACATCCTGACTTTTATTTTCTATGAGTCAAGCTCCAAAAACACTGGTTTCCTACATTTCCCATGATGCAATTCTACAGCATCTTTCACGAGAACCTTCCTGCCGGGTAACTGCATGTGTCTTTCTGTTGGCTGACACCCCTGCTAACAGCTTTGTGAGGCTGTGCTGTGAGACTGTTATGCTAAATACAAATGTGAGCGTGCCAACACGTATATAACAATGCTGGCGTGCTGATGTTTAGAAAGTATCATGTTTACCATGTTCACCATCTTGGTTTTGGCGTGCAAGCATTTGCTAATAAATAAATATCTAATTAGCTAATGTCTAAAGGTTTTCAAGTATTTGGTCATAAATTGGAATCCGCTCTCGCTCAAAGACACAAACGAGGACCTGACGGTGTTAAAGGAAAAGTCAGGAGGTCACTAAAGTCAGAAGGATTCTTCCTCAATCTGCACCAGAGCAGCAGTCCATCCAATAATTATTGAGACAATTCAATAAAAAAACAAAATGTCAACCTGCCGGTGGCACTTGGGAAGAAGTCAGGTGATCACCAAAGTTAATGGGATCCATGCTCCGGGGACAATAAAAATATAATTGCAATCCATCCAATAATTGTTAAGATATTTGAGCCTGGACTGACCGCTAGACTGACATTACCATCCCTAAAGCTGAAAATATATATGATCCAAATCGATGCAGCAGAGGACAAGTATTTCATCAGAAAGTACAGCGGGAGTCACGTGGAAAGCGTTTGCATAACACACAAATGGTAGAGCGCTTTTTGAGTCCCTCAAATGAATTATGTAATCATTAGAATTGTTTTCTCAGACTCTGGAAAACAGCTCTGACGATGTCATTAGGGTTATTTTCTGAGCTCCCCTCCAGAGGCTCACAAGATGACTGAGTGATGCCCTGAGTGACATTTAAAGAGACCTTCAACTCTGATCTGGCAATAATCAGAACGCTAAAACATATCCAGTCTTCGTTTCTTGTATCCGATCGTGACTTTTTCAGCAAGAATTATTCAGTAATGAGCCTTATTTTTTTTATGTCCCTGCACAATCTTGATTTTCCAATTCTGATAAACATGTTGGGGGATTCAATTTGAGCTTATAATGTATCATTATGCAATAAGATGAAGCATTAGAGTTTAATGCCAAAATACAATTTCATAGCAATGCCAGCAAATGAAAAGCAATGGGATTATAATTATCCCAGTATTTCACAGTATGGTGTCAAATCTTCCTCTCACCTCTCCATCACGATGGAACAATGAGCATCTCAATTTCTAATAGCTGTGAGTGATTCACTCCCAACATAAGAAAGTCTATTTTTGGAATAACAAGGGGGAGGGCAGGGAGGGGGGGGGGGGGTAAGAATCAGAGATTCTTCTCCCAGTTATTGAATAATTTAGAGACCTTGCCAGTGTACTCATTAAGGCTCTACAGTAGACAGACAACGAGTGGGGGAGGGAGGAGAGGGGGAGGTGTAGGGAAGGGAAGGAGGGCTGTCAAATGGAGATGGAGAGAAGAAGAAGAATCGGCTATTTGGTAAGACTGCTGCGTGGAGAGTGAAAGGAGAGGAGAGCAAGAGGGATGTTAAATACATGAGAAGAAAGCGAAGGAGAAGAGAAAAATACTGGCATATCAAGGGAGAGAGAGAAAGGGGGGAAAAAATAGTTTCTGTCAGTGTCATGATTAAAAGATTCATGGGAGTTGAAGGGGAGGGGGGCTGACTCTTCCCATAGCCACTCTTCCTTTTGTCTTCTTTGAACTTAGGATGTGTCGACAGGCTAAGGGAGTTTGGTTAAACCCGACTGATCGCGGATATGAGTTGCCGCTTGGTCTTTGAATTAGCGGGTCCCAGAACACACTCAGAGGGGAAGGCAGGCGGGAGAGAGGAGACAGAGAAAGATCGAACAGGGGGGAGGCGAGGAAGGAGTGGAGGCACGAGGGATTGGAAGGTGGATGAGAAAAAAAAAAAAGAAAAAAGAGGTGGTAGATAGATAAATGGATAGATAGGTAGATAGATGAGGAGTCGTTTTTGTGGGGGTGGGTAGGTGAGAAAAGCTTTCACTGGAAAAGCATGACGCACTATCCCATGATCCTCTCTTGTCTCTTGTAGCACCGTTCTCCAGTATTTACCAGGCTATTTGGCAGGCTATAAAAAAACAGAAATATCAGGGGGGTGGTGTTCAGTCTACTGCCTTTACTGTTATAGCGCTGTCATTAACCAAGTCCACATAAAAGTGCAGATGAAATGCCAGCACTCTTGGCCTGAATTACCTCTGAGAGTTTACTGTTAATGCGTCTATTGCTGCTCCACTCTCAGACCAGGCACTCTTTGTGTCATAAGAGGATTTTCCATGTCGCCCCCCTCCTCCTTCATCTTCTCCTATACTCCAGTAGCTGTGTGTTCATGCTCTGTTCCACACCTCAGCATATATACTGTAAAATATGGAGCGCCCAGATCATGACAAACCGCCACGTACAGTATCTCCCTTCCTCTGTGTGTATCTCTGAATATTTCATAAATGGCACACAGCAGATGTTGTTGTAAAGCGCATCAATATTTGATGCGCTCTCTGTCTCCCTTTCTGTTATTTTGTATTCCGGTGACATTGGCGACGGCATTCATGTTGGCCTAACAGCCACTGTGGTTTTGTCTATTATGAAGCATTACGTCTGAGGCATGTTCCACTTGCTGGTTAATGGAGAAAACAAGTCACAACATTGTGCGAATGTTAGCGGGATGATCAGCTTGCCTATTTGCAGGTGGCTAATTAGCAAGGCATGCTCATATTTTTTTCATCCCCCCTCCGATTCCTCATTCCGGCATGTCATAATTCTCAATGAGTTCCTTTTTAACTACACCCTAACAGCGTTGATTAATTTCATCAGAAATTACAGTGGAGGTTGCAAGGAAAGCATTTGCATAATACACAAATTGTAGAGCGCTTTTTGAGTCACCCAGATGAATGGATTCAAGTTGGCAGAGCGACTGGCTATGAATGAACATGAGGTACGATTGAAACATATTTCCAAATGTCAAACTATTCAGCGTGTCTGGGCATGACGCGTAAACTATATTTGTCAGCGCTATCACATATGCCCTGGCATGTTTTTACGCCACACACTGCTTGTTTTGGATTAATGCAGATTAGGAAAAAGGGGGGGTAAAAAACCCAATATAATCTGGATTACCAGCAGCCTCATCCCCTCTAGCCATGGCGGTTCCCTGGAGAGTCGAAAGCCTGTGTGCAATGGCATTTTCTTTGACCCATTTGCAGCAGTGGTGGTATTGTGGGATGAAATATGGAATATGAATGAGTGCCTCCTCCCATAAGAGCTTCCATTAGAGATCACTTAAGGGGCCCTGGTCCATTATTGAGAGGTTGCAGGGGGTGTGAAGCTGCTCTCTTTGATGTCAGAAGTGTCGGTAAAGTACATGCATTAGTTGAAGTATCTCTGTATCATTATGATCAATGTGTATCTAAAAACGGTAATGGCTTCCAATAACTATCATTTTCTAATTAGACTGACGCATGTAACATTGAACTGGATACCGGGAGAGCGGTGCATAGCTAGAAAGATAGTTTAACAGACAGACAGCCGCTGTAATTTAAGGAATTATAAAACTAATTTCTAGTGTTGTTTGTGAAAAAGGCTGCAGCTCCTCTAAACTGATATGTGCATCTCTTCTGTGAACACTTTCTCTGGCCTTTCCCCTCTCTTCCCCCTCACACACACACGGACGAGTCGAACTGGCAGCCATTTCTCATGGGAGGAGCTGTTACATAGCATCTAAGAGGTTATTAAGGCTACTGTGTCTGGGGGAGGATGAGCTGAAGCTGCAAAGACGACCAGAAGGCAGCAGCAAAATGGCCTCTTTTGACAGGGCGCTGCTCCTCTCAGACTCCAGCAAATCTAGCTGCAGGTGCATTGTGGTTCATAATAGTTGTAACCAATAAGCCAGTAGTTTGTGTTGTGTTTGTGTGTGCGATTTGCCTCAGGGAAAAAAAAAAGAGGGATTTATGTTCTGTATTTGATTTTTATGCCTGTGATCATTACATTTCCTTGTTGGTGGGGATCAGTTTAATCCCTCCTGCTGGTGCGCATTTCATTCTGTCACAGTGAATCAAACACATTCTTTTTCTTTTATTTGACAATAGATGGCGCAAGATATGTCTAAAAAAAAAAAAACATGTTAGTTTACCTCCAACTCGGCCCAAGTCAGCATCGCACTAAAGCACTGAATAAACTATTTTTGCATGGGGTCTCATAGTGATTCACTGTAGTAGTGTGGATTTTTTAAAAAAGGGAAGGTTGTGGGTTTGAATGTCAGCCCTGAAATAAATGTCAAACAAAGACAAATAAAACTTTTAAAAAAAGAAAGAAGAGGGAAGCAGATGCCATCTTTTGTCTGCATTAAACATTGCTGTGCTAACAGGTGTTATTCACTGCTATGACACTGACAAAGGGAAATTACTGTGCATACAAATAGCACTCATTACAGTCAGCTGTGCTGTAATGTATTCAAAAACAAATATGTTTGACAATCTTGAATAATGAGTATGAACATGAACTAGAAACATTTTTTTATTTTTGCAGGTTGATAATGGTTTAATGTGGAAAATGTAAAGTTAGACCCTGAATGTCCTCACACCTCTACTCTCGTTTCACCATCCTCCCTCCCGTCTGCAGACACACATAATCTATAGCAAAGTTCACTTCAACAGGAGAGTGGTACCATCTGCTATGATAGCCCTCAGCAAACTGTCTCAATAACAGTGTGAACCAGTTATGATATAATTGGTTTATATGTCTCTAGTGTCAATATGTCTGCACGTTGCTACAGTCTCAAGACTCTGGCCAGCTTTCAGGATTCTGTTCTTCTTCTCCCTTTCCTTTAAACAGTTTCAGTCCTCAGGACGATGAAGACACATTTCTTCATAGTTACTTGAGAATTGAAGGGACTTCCAGGAGTCTTGGCTGATCAGCCAGCAACTTTATGGTGCCAAATTAACCACATAACCCTCAGTGAAATCGTTAACTTTTACATTTCCGCTGTTGTATGGATTAAACAAATGCAAATTTGTGAATTTTAGAAGTGCTGCTGGAGATTTTTAACAGACAGAGCTAGGCTAGCAGTTTCTCTGTGCTTCTGATAACAACCAACCTAATTACCTACCTTATCAATTGTGTCTCACGCTGTGTCTCAACTCAGATACTTCCGTTAAGTTAAGTTAAGCTGAAACTTTATTAATCATGTTTGTACACGCAAAATTATTCCTCTGGATTTATCCCATCCAGCTGGCACCTGTCAGAACACACATGCACATGCACAGGAACACACACACAGACAGATGCCATATACACATATATGACAAGGAGATGGACTGCCACCCCACCAGCTATCAGTTCAGTTTTTCGAGCATCGACAGCGGGGATCGAACCACCACTCTACCACTGAGCCACGGTCGCCACTTAGTATTTGTTAGTACTCTTCTATATGTTACACTCAATCCAGTATCAGTTTGTGTGTGGCTGTAATGCACTTATGACTTATCGCCTCAGTTTACTGTTTCTTCTTTGTCGGATTGCAACTGGGCAGAGCATTAACATCAACATTTGACTGCCAAAATATGAACATAAAACATATGTACAACTTACATTTGTATATTTCAGTACTCTCTGTTACTACAATCCTACTACTTCAACTATGTAGCCATAATGGTGACCATGGAGAGTGAGAAGTGTCCATCGTTCCACACTCAAGCTTTTGATCTGGGTACTCACAGTACTCAAAATGACAAGTCTAAATATGCAAATAAAGACACAACATCAGTCTTTCCTGAATGAAGCCACGTAGCCAACAACTGAACTATTTCAATCTCACTATCTCACTGATTTATGTAGGCCGTAATGCATAGTAGTGTCATCTGCAAGCATGTATTGGTCCAAGCACAAGTACATTTATGTACAGCATCTATAATGGACAAAGTATACTGTTTCTACTTCTTAACTCCAAAAAGATGTTTTCATTTTGCCTCCTTCCTTCACGCAATCGAGATTTCTACAAGAGCATTCACAGGGGCTACATACATCAGGGCCTGTGTACCAATGTCGGAATTATGAAGATGGATAGATATAAGATGTAACTTCATTATGGTTGGATGAAAGATGTTGTCAATTTCCATTTCATGTGTACAGTCTAGTAATTTTCAAATTTACAAATGATGAACAGGGCATTTGAAAAAGGAACATTTAAAAAAAAAAACTAAATTCCTTCTTGAACAGCCTGGAGATAATTACTTTCAGTAATATTTATGGTAATGAACTTGTGGTTATGTATAATTCAGTGTCATTTAGTTTTTTAATGGAGGTCCAGGGTTGTCCTGTGAGTGACTGTGCTGACATAAAGTAATTGCTTTATTTAACGAGAGAAAAAGCATCTAATGATGATAGCTAGATAGAGAGATTTATTATTCATTACAAGGATGTTATATATAGCTATACAAATATGGAATTTAGCTTCAAATGTATCTCCAATATTGGTTCATAATGTGTACAGACGGTGAGAATTGCTTAGACTGTAACTGTACAAGATGTTCTATTGACTGGAGTTCCTCACGTTTACTAATATTGGAAATCAATATACTGTCTGCTTGCATACAGTTTGCTGTTGGCCTACAGTGGCAGGGCTGATGCTGTATCGGAAGAAACCGTTGTTGACCATTAGTCTTAATGTCCAAACAACAGGAGACAACTCAAAACAGCAAGAGAGACGATTTTGCTCAGGCAAAATGACCTTACTCTTCAAAACTCTCTGACTATTTATAGCTAAATTTTTAGTAGCTGCCAAAAATAGACTGAGACTCCACGGATAAGCAGCTCTGTGAGTCTCTACTCCTGTACAGTGGTACTTTTTTGGCGGCACTAGATAATAAAAGCCAAGGAATTTAAGTTATTTCAATGAGGGGACAATTAAGTGTGAATGAACAAATATCTTTGGCATGTGCATAACAAAAATGAGAAATGTGAAAAGTCTTCATATCATATTTGCAGGGGTTGGTGAAGCTGTATAGAAAACTCCCTGATGGAGCCTAGTAAAAAATAAAGAGAATAATGAACATCTGGATGTGACGAAGAGTGAATTTGTGAGCTGAATGATGAGCTCAAACTGGGCACTGCATATGATGGACTACAGGTGAATGGGGTGAAGGAGGGTTGTAACGATTTCGCACTGAAAGGACGTGACAGCAGCAAATAGGAGAACAGGAGAAGAGTAAGAACATTATTTATGATCGTGGCTGGTACAGCTAAAACAGTAAAAGTTCACAGTCAGCTGATTAATTAAAAGTAGGGAAAGAGAGAGAGAACTGTGAATGAATGAGGCATAAAGATCTGTTCTTCCTGAATGAATGTGAATTTCGTGGCAATGCATCTAGTAATCACTGAGACAACTTAGTACTACTCAACTGGAATTGGTTGTAGTTCCATGAAGATGTTCTATCTCTCATCCTAGAGACTTCTTAGATTAGATTAGATTAGATTAGATTACAAGTACTAAGACAATGAAATTCTTCAGTTGTGAACTGAATTGTCTTTATGGATCTACAACCATCTCCTAGTTGCCCCAAATTTAACTTTTAAAGAAAGATGACCTGGGACGAGAAGAAAACCTTCAGTTTACTACTACTACTTAGGACTAGCACTACAAACTAGCTACGAACTCTGTAGGATTCATCATCTGGGAATCATGAATGTCTGTAGAAAATTTTGTTTTAGTTCTAGAGGAGAAGTCATGGCCAATTAATCCTCCTGGCACCATGAATGGCTGGCAATCCATGTGATAGCTTTAACCTCTGGGGATCATGAACGTTTCATGGCAACATTAGTTGTTGAGATATTTCAGGCTGAACCAAAGACAATATGACAGACAAATGTCATCATCCCTAAAGCCGCTGTCGCTAGTATGGCTAAAAACCTGATAGCTGATGCTCTATATGAATAACCTCATTGTGTTGATAATAACAGTTTTTTTTAAAACTTTTGCTGAAGCAAAATATTCAGGAGCAACAGCTGAGGCAATTTCAGGAGAGAGAAAAAAGAAATACAAAACTGCACAAGCAACAGAAGGGCAGCTTGTGTTTTGAGCATTGCTATACTCTTGAAACATATTGAAAAAATAAACTTTTCTTGGGGAAGTTGACAGCTGGAAAGCATTTTAATTAATGAGACCACTCACAGTTTCAGTCTGTCTCTTATCATATCACAAACTGTACAGTACAAATTAACTAACACAGCTTGTGGACAAATCTGCGTGACACCTCCAGAAGGCTTGGCATAATTAGAGCAAAGACAATGCTGAATTGATTCCAGTAGTGTCTTGATTTTGCAACCTTTCGTCAATTGCAGACTATTTCTCCATCGATACTCTGGGAGAAACCTGTACATAATTGATTTTGTTTTGTAATAACATCTGTTGATGCAAGTTCTTCGTTGCAGTGAATTTGTTTTTCTCCCCCCCCCCAAACATTTCTCTGAAAGTAGAACCAAAATTTTTAATACTGCAGATACAAAAAACACGTTCAAAAGTTTTTATTTTGTTTTGAGAATATGGGCAAGACGATTAACACAAATTCACGCCGTCTAGACTTTTTGTTAAAGATTATCACATAGTCTGTGGTGCTCATTGAAAACAAATACCTTTATTGCTTTTTCATATGGAGTTAGACTTTTAATACGCAGTATGTGTTTCCATTCTTCTGAATTATTCTTATTCTCTGGCCAAAACTTTCAGAAAAACAAAAGTGAAAGTTTCAATTCTTAATCAATACATTGAAATATCTGCCAGTATCTCTGATGAAACAAAACCTCGGGCAGTTCTCAGTATTCATTACGTTCACTGCTTCGCCCCCCCAGTGACCTATAATATGAATGGGTAAGGTATACATAATGTATGTCAGTACACAGTTTTCACTATAGCATTTAGACCAGTGTCAATATTGTGGCTTGACTCTAAATTGCCCTCTGGCTGCTGGTGTTGTTGTCTGCCTGCACTGTTCAACAATGTTTGCACCCTCAGGTCTCTGTGATCCTGGCAATACTTCGTCCTGCACAGTTTCCACACAGAGTAAAATACTGTGAAACCACAGTTTGCATACGTTCAACAGTGAATACCGTCATTAGAGTACTGCAGCATTATGTAGAACTGTAGCAAAACTAGTGCTCAACCTGCCCTCCTTTTAAAAGCACGGTGCAATTTGTTGCATTATTGTTATATTGTGTTTTAACACCTACAGAATCTGTTTTTTGGGTGCTTGCCAATGATACAATGCCCTGCTTAGTGTGTTTGGTTTTGTAGTTTTCTGAATAAGAAGCAGAAACATTGGTTTTCAGATTAATGATTTGGTGTTTGATTTTCTAGCCACATATTCTTTGGTGGGTCCACACTGGTAGTTCAATATAAGGTACATAATAAAAGGTGAGTTATTACCCTTGCTTTTATTACCGGTATAATCCTGTGTGTGACTCTCATCTGTCCTTTCAGCAGATTAAGACAGATTTAAAGGTTCCATGTGGAGTTTTCATTGTAAACAAAGAAAGTTTTGATTACACTTGTTTCTCTGCGAAACACATTTAGTTTCCCCCGGAGGCGTAATAAAACATATCCAAAGCCTTTTCCTGAATATTTTAAAACCTCCATTGTTTACTCTTCCTCTCCTGTTTTATTGTTGTAGTGCTACCTTTTACAGCACATAACCAGCAGCAGCTAACTGCAGAAATGGGTTTTACGTCAGCCCCTTGCTTCTTATGTGCATGTCCACGTAATACCGAAGCACGGTACAAACAATAAAGACACAAGCTCATCAAAACATCACCGTACAGCGCAACTAGAGGTCAAAAACTCCGCAGGGTATATTTAACAGACCTAGAAAATTGAAAAAAGGTTGTCAAAGCCACAGTAATATGGGCCAGTAGATCAGAAGCACAGCACTTGTGTATGTGTCTTGACTCTTGGCTGTGGTAAGTAATGCTTTTGCCCCACTTTGATTAAACTGAATGCTTACTAGGTAGAAAATAGCAGCAATTCATAGCTGGAGAGCAGGGGATTTGTTTAGGGTTGACGTAATGGGGTGTTCTCTCCTCTCAGACGTATAGCCTATATACATTAAAATGGAATTTGCCATGTGGATGAAACAGAGGCTCCTGCTTCTATTTGTATCAAGCCGAGCCGATGTTTTGTAGGATGCTCAGCTGAGCAGGAAGGCTCCGTCAGCAGGGTTCTCCTGGTGCCTCCTCTCTGCCTTTCGTCTCTCCTGCCTACCAGACTGACACCTAAAGTGGCACTAATTGGCATGGGCTCTGACAGCTATCCAGTGTGCCTGCGAAACTTTTAATGACACGCCTTACACCCAGCAGCATCCAGACTGTCTTCCCTGTTATGGGAAGCCTGTAAAAATATACTCAAGCTGTGCATGCTCACTGGCAGTATGTTCCCTCTTGCTTTGCCTTTCTTTTACTCTTTCTTTTTTTTTTTCTTTCTCCCTCTTGCACAAATGCAGACACACCAGCCTACACTAACACACACACACACACACACTCACTAATGTAATGGTAACCATCGAAGCACAGATGGGTGCTGTCTGGCATGAGATGACGCATAGACCTAATCATTTATTTCTCTAACTTCTGGACCAAATATAAATTATGCATGTATAGAGGGGACTAAAATATGGCACATGCTTATGAAATGTAATAAAGCTCTTATTTTCTAGCGCATGCAATAACGGGTATTACCTCGTTTTCTTTTGTGTGTAGACCATAAAACCTAATCTTATCTTTATATTTCTTTTAAAACCTTAATCCGCATTTTAAAGTTGCTTTCTCGAAAGGATCTGTGCACAGACGAGGAGAATACCTCGTTTATCTTCTGGTATATTATATTTAAAAGAAGCTGCTCTGTAAAAGCAGATTGCATTCATCATTAATCACGCGGAGGCTTACTTAGGCATGCACGCACATTACAGACACATTAACACACATAAGAAGGATGCAAGACTCAAGCACATACGTGCGAAAACACAGAGAAGGCACGTGCAGGAAGAGACTCGCTCTAATTATTCCTTGCTTGCTCTTCCTCTGTCAGTTTCTCTAATGCTCCAATCGCTTTTAATCTATCTTTCATACTCCCACATTCTCAATATCACCCTCAAAGTGTTAGCACGCTGCAGCACTCTCCTATGTGTCAGTCACTTCGGGCTCTCACAGCTACTCACACTTCTCTCCTTCCACAAAACCTACTGACAAACAGACAGTGAGGCAGAAAGCAAAGTTTTGGGCTAGAGATTAAATCCAGTCAGCAAAAGGCTAAGGATGTTATCTCAAACATTTCTTATTCCCTTTCTCCCCATGGACAACAACAGAAGATCTGTCTGTAACATTTCTCCACAGTTTCTATTTACTTATACCTTGCTATATATAAGGGTACATATCATTTCTGCTCATGAGGTGGGGGATTGTTGCAGGATAGGTAGACAGGAATAACCACTGCAGGGGAAATAGAACACAGAGAGAGAGAGAGGAGGGGAGAGAAAGAGCAATAACACAGGAGGGAGAGAGGAGAGGGTGATGGAGGAGAAACAAGAGGTCTTCAATCCACCACAGGTGCTTAAATTACCTCCTTCCTCTCACAGCTGGCCTTGGTTCAATCCGCAACAAATAAGAGCTGCTGGAAATTGTGAGGTAACGCCATCTCTCTCGCTCTGGTCTTTATATTAAGCCCGCTCTGTGGCATTACTACCATGAAGTCCCTGAAGACGGGGTGGGGGGGACGGGAGGTAAAGAGCTGTCTCAGCGGGGTCACCTTGTGGCTGCTTTGTATCAGCCGGCGGTAAACAAGCCACGCTACTGTGTGAAGAGTCAAGGTAGCAATTAGTGGAAGGAGTAGCAGTGAGACCATGTAAAAACACACTGATCCGTTCTCCGTTTAAAAGCGTATTTAAAGTATGGAAGTATTATCAGCAACATTTACTTTAAGCATCCAAAAGTTAAATCTGTTCAAGCAGAACAGGGCGCCTGTTAGTCTGATATTGTATTATTGTACTGGATTATTGTTACTGATGCATCAACATGTGAGCAGCATTTTAATGTAGCTGCTGGAGGTGGAGCTATTGGAGAGTTTAAACCTCTAAACAATGTATGCTGGGAAGTCTGCAAATATACTAATGATGTTTCTTTAGAAAATTTGATGAGTCTAATTAACTTCCAGCTGTACATTCATTCAACTCATCATTGCAAGTCAAAGGAATTCCAGTGTGTGAGATATAAGGCAGAAACTGAACATTATATGCGTAAGTATGTTTTCATTACTGCAAAAGAGAGATGTTGTGTTTGTGTTGTGATGTTATGTCTTTGTTCAGAATGAGCCCTCAGATCTACAGATAAAGCTGGTCATCTTCATGTTTCTACAGTATCCCAGAATGGACACAGTAGATGCTGGTTCAAGATAGGCCTTTTTGTGGTTATCATATTTTTTCCTTTATGCTACGAAGGAGAAGTTGACCTCTGGATTTCAAGGTTAGGGCTCTATGGCGATGCAGCCGCGATGTTGGTTTGGTCGGCTCTCTACACAGCTTCATATACTACCAGGAGTGTTTCAGATTGACCAGATTTTCTATGCTTGAACTTGATCTTCTGGACAGCCACGTATCCTCTGCAAAGCAGAGCAGAGAGACGCCTCTGGGAAGCTTCTGAAACGTGCAAAACAGTCATTGTCTAGAACAGTTGCAATCTGCTACACCGGCCACGTTGCAGCTGTGCCTGGTGGGATTCATGCTTGAGGTGACAAGGCTGTGAACTGCAACTACACTGATAGATTCAAATCAATTGTATTTATATCACACCAACTCTTAACGGAACATTTTTCATGCACAGAAGGAAAAACTTTCATGCCACTTAATCCTACACACTGGTCCTTTAATGTCAGAAAATTCATCATGTTAACAAATTGCTTATACAATTGTCTGAAACGGAACTTGAATAAAAGCTATATGTTTACAGCAGCAGGACGATGTATGTTGGATTGAATCAATATAAACTGAATTTTCATTGGAACACCCGGTGCAACAGTGTGGCTTATTGATGTGTTTTTGGACAACAGTGGAGAATGTATCAGGCTTTGGTTACACAGGAAAGCACTTGGTGGGAGGATCATTTATTTCATTGATAGTTTTGGCCTTTTCATGAGTGGACAAAACATAAAATACAGACAGATCGCCTCACGCTTTCACTGTGCCTCTGCTCTGTGATGTGGGAGTTCAGCCTGCTGTTTTACTACATCATGTCAAGTGAGTGCAAACTAAAATTAAATGCATCGCATCTCGTCTTAAACATTCTTACCAACCGTGTGGTGTATTCAAGTATCTTCAGGTAGAAATTGCAGTTGATGACTCTATTGAAATGTGCTGCATTTTGTCATCATCATTATCATGCTCTGAGCGTTCTGCAGTCCAGTATTGTATTATTGATGCTGTAATCCATAAATGCCCATGGTGTAAACAGATTATGGATATGCTGTACGCGGATGTACTTCATCATTATCATGCGCACATCCTCTCTGTCCAGGTCCATGAGGAGAAGGATGGACGACGTGAAACTTCCCCGACGTCTTGTTTCTGTCTCAGTCCACCTCAAATTTCAACGTCTCGGTGTCTGTCTAAATCCGTCCCCCCGAATGCAACAAACACACCCCATATCTCTTTTTCCATCTCTGTTTTAGCTCCTTCAGCAAGGGCGGGAATTATTGATTGTCACAGGGGTTCTGAGGACTTGGAATTTAATTCAGAAAGTCTTCTGATAAAACTGCTGTTGAAGCCGCATGATTTATTCTCTGTATATGACTTGGCTGCTCGCACCTAGCTCTAACTAGTCACGTTTGCGGAGTTTGTCGCTAAAATCAAAAAGTTGTGAATCACCAGCTGTTATCTGTGTGGAATCGGTTAGTGTGTGTATGTCCATGAATTAAAGGGTCTGGGGACACAGAGACCTTCATCCTCATGGCTGACGGTGAAGCCAACAGCCTTGGAGTGAGATCAAACACTGTAGACTGTGGAAACAGGGTTGCAGCCCTCCAGCTCACAAATCCACCAAAACAACATGCACACGTGTCTGCAAACACGCAGACATGACACACACACACACACACACACAGATACACATCTCCATCACTGCATACACAAGACTCTCTGATGAAAGTGAATTTTATATCTTAGGATCACTGAGATGTCAAACGGTTGTATTCGGCCGAGCGAGTACACAAAAATACATGCGCATTATATACTCACATACTGCATCTTATGTATTTGGGAATGACTTAATGCTGGCAAACTAAGGCTATGTTTCCACCGTCTGCAAGCAGTAAGTGTTTGATCTGACTCCAAGGATCCAGCTGGCTTTGAGGATGGAGGTCTCCCTCTTCTTGGCCAACCTTTAAAGCCACATGCTCAGTAATTATCATGAAGCACCTTCTACATCACGTCACCTTAGATGTGGGAAAAAAATCAAATGCCTGAAACTCGCACTTGCATCATCATGAACATCATTATTTCAGCGTGTTCTGGTCCTGTAAGCAAAAACACCAGCTACCAGCTATGTTAACTAGTGTGACCTGCATGGTGTACCTTTTGGAGATATATATATATACGTAACAGAAGCGTGTTTTGTTAGCTGTGGTTATTTTGCTTTGTCCCACTGCACCGTGTCATTATGGCCGGATCAAAATTGCATTTTGTGCTCGAGATGGAACATAATGTGTTTATCTGAGATCGATGGTGAGGCGAGGTTTAATATGCGGTCCCTAGAGTGGAGAGTGCAGTAACGCCACTGGAGGGGAATAAAAATACTTTGAGCTATTTTTTTTTTTTTTTTGGGGAGAAACTAAGAGGGACTAGAGGGGGAGGAGGGGGAGAAGCAGAGCAAAAAATGCTGAAACCTAAAGAAGGAGAGGGGATGGAGAGGCTACGGAGGTGTTAAATTTGAAGGAATGCTGTGGGATTAGTAGCTAATAGTGGCTATTAAAACGAAGAAGAAGACATACTGTGCAAACTACTTTATATTCCCCAGCATAGTTCTTCTTCTTTTTGAGGTTCAGGTTCTTGCCTCAAACAAAAAGCAATCTGGGCCTGAATCCAACCAATCGAAGTGATGTAATGTTTTTTCTGTCTTTCACAGATAGACAGATGTGCTTGAATGTTATATTCACTGCGGTCCTGAATAAAGTTAAAAAAGATAATAATGTCACTTTAATTGCTCCCATCACCCTTGTCTCCAGCCACATTAGGCAGCTGTGCACAAAGTTAGCAACTAGCTGGTTAACTAGTTGGTGGAGAACAAACTCAAGTGCAAAAAGGCAGCCTGGCTCCAAATGAATGCTAATGTTGCTGTGTCTGCTGAGCGTTAATTAGGCAACTATTGGCTAACATGTTTTCTATATCAATTTCACTGAGTACTATATGTCAATGTTGATGAGCTCAGAGTGGCTAAAGAAAATCAATACATGCAGGTTTAAATCTATAGTTTGGGAAATATGCTTACTTAATACGCTGAGCAGATATATACCGCTCTTGTATCTATCTGTTAAATACAATGCTGAAGTCAGGGAGACACTGAGAGAGAGACGCAGAGAAGATGGATGACTTTGGGGACAAAAAGCATATCAAGCAAGGACTGTTAGATGTCACTTCCATCTGGAGGAGCCAGTCTGTCACTGATCATTAGTCCTCTGTAGACCCAGCCATACCAGCAGACCACCTGCTGGCCAACAAGACAACTCATGTTTAGAGAAGATGCGGAACACAGCCGGGGCTATACAGGCGCCAACTCTGCATCTCTGTCTGTCTGTGTTTTTGAAGATCTGTTTAAATTTGGTGCTGAACTGTCTACGTTTACAATGAAGGAGCAGACAGCACTTATCCTTCCAAAGCACTGAAGCAAAAATAAATAAAAAAACATGTAGTATCCAGTCCACCAACACCTTTTATCAACACCGTTTGGAAGTAACACATTTCTTAGTCATAACATTAGGATTATTTTTTCAGTAGCTGGCAGTGTAAGGGATTGAAATTCAGTAGTTACATCACAATTGCTAATCCCAATAATGCCCCATTACTTTGACATTTAGACGACAGCTTATTCGCTGTCTTACAGAGAGTTAGATGGTGAGGTAATATCATTTTCAGTGGAGAGACATGCTAGTCTGGCACAGCTGGCTCAGGCCAATTAATTCCAAGTTGTTATTCACAAGTTGTGTGCTTTTAGCTGGCTTGCTATAGATTTACATCCTGTTACTGCCACCTGGTTGGGTCGTTACTGTAAATGAGAATTGTTTTTTTTAATGAATAAAGGTGAACAATGAACCGCATACTTTACGGAGAGATGTATGCAGTTGCCAAGGCTAGGCTAGGCTAGCGTCTGGATGCAAACTGTCAGTATCTCATCATAGGTGAGGGTGAGGTCAGGGAGAAGTCGGCGAAAGTAAAAAATAAAAAAATAAAAGAAAAACTGTCCTTTCCTCCAGCAGGGAAATGATGGGAAAGTGTGTTTTTTTTTAAACACAAATGCTAATGTTAACAACATGTCGTGTCTCAGAGTCGTTGCTGTCACTTGCCGAAGAATTCTGCATTCAAGAATTTCATTCATTTCATTCAGTTACATCCATCTCCAAAAAAAGACTGGACGAGCGATCCGACTTAATGGGCCATTCACACACATTCATACAGTGATAGCACTGACTGTCATGAATGGTGCCAACTGCTCGTCAGTTTTTGAGCTAACCATTCATGCGCATTCACACACCGACCTACGGGAACAATATGGGGTTCAGCATCTTGCCACAACGGCACTTCGACATGCAGCCAGGGGATTGAACCGCTCGCTGATCATCTCATCTGGTCCTGCGCCTTGATTTGGTGAAATAAGTTAATCTGATGTGCAGAAAGCAACACAGAAGCTGAATGCCTTGTTTTACCCTTTGGCATAAACAGATGTGACATTTTGTGGGCATTCCTTTAAATACCAACTGTATCTATATTCAGTAAACCACAATATTTTTTCCCACTCCACATGTGTTACATATAAAAGATGTGTTGAGTGGAATCTTTGATGGGACTGGCTTGTAATGTAATGCATTACTTTTGCTGCTGAAGTCATGTAGACTTATTATGTTTTCAATGTAATGTGTCATGACCAATTGATTTTAGCTTTCAAGTAACTTGCCCACCACTGGTGGCATATGCAGCAACTCAATTCATCGACTCCGCTCCACCTTCTGTTTGTCATCACTGTCACTGAAAGCATTCAAATTCGATGAACTTTTCAAGCAGCCTCAGCATTTATGAACACACAGTGACAGAAGGTAAGTGGATTGCTGCTGCTCTCAACCATGACCCTGACCAGTCCTTACCACACACACACACACACACACAGCTACAATGGGTTATTGATCTCCTCCAGATCGTCGCTGCTGATGAAAACTAGAAGCTGGATGAGCGTGTAGGCATGCATTCACAAACACATCATTTTCGCAGCAGCATCTTAATCACATTTCATATTTAATCACACGGCAAACTGCTCTGATTAGAAAATTGGCTGTTTTGACACTGCGTGAGCAAGAGGGAGATGGGTGGAAAGAAGGATCTGCTGACGTAAGAGAAATTTATTCCCCGTAATGCAGTTTGCTGCCTCATTTCTCTCCTGCTTTTTTTTTTTTTTTCCTGATTTCTCATGTGCTTTGTGTCTCGTGCAAGCTTTGGCCAAGAACTGCATGAAGCCTCACAAACGTTCACGTTGCCTTCTCCACACTGTGATATTTATACCTACTCAGAGAAGCTTCCCTTTACGGGCCGGGAAATCAAAACTGCACATGCAACATCCTGGATTATTTCTCTTCTGGTGGGAGTTGAGACCTGCCAAACGGCTCTAGTGTGTACTTCAAACAGGGTTGATTGGCCAGTGGAAAAACACTGAAACAACTGAGAATGTGTTTCCCCCACCCTCCTCTCAGTTTGTGTGTTGGCAGGGTCCATTAGTAAATGAGCAGTTGACCATTAGTTTCCTCTAAATGGAAAATAATGGTTCTTCCTGGAATCTGAACATTATCCAACATTTGACCAATATCTACTAGTGCTACTTGCTCTATTTACATACTGTGGCTCCTATGTTTCCTTTCCTTTGCTTTGCTAAAGGCAGTACAATAGAGAATAACTAAATAAATAATGTTCAGAGCAGTATTCAGGCTCTCCAAGTTTCCTATTTTTATCTCAGTGATGCCACAAAATATTTTATTACTTCTGTATTCCGCTTTTGTGCCGTTTGTGATGAGCCGCTTTGATGAATTTCTATTTGGTTCAAATCCTCTTTGTTCCTCTAACATCATCTTTGTGTTTTACATCTCTCTCATCATCTCTCTTCTTGTTCCTCTCCTGCTCTCGCTTTTCCCGCTTTGACACCATCTGTAAACATCCTGACGAGCAACACGCCGGAGCAACGAGCCCTGATTGAAAGCGAGGCGAGCAACACTTCATGCATATCGAAGCAACAAAGATGGATGTGAAACATAGCCTTTCATAATGAACTTATAAATCAGCCGCTGCATGGGAACTATATTTGAATCTATTGCCCCTGTCAGTTTAACGCATCTTGTTGTTGTTTTACAATTTCCCGCCATGTGGTCTGCTGTCCTATAAGATTTGTTAATTAATCTCAATGTCAGCTTCAAGTTTTAATTTTGTTTCATTTGTTTCCTTGCTTGTTAGTTACTCTAACTTATTTTGCAGATAGATGTCTCGCCTGCACAGATTGGAGATTCCAAACCAATAAAACAATATAAAGAATGTGTCCATTCATACCTGCTGCAACATAATTTAGGTGCCTATTGACAAAATCGGGCAGGTGTTTTCTTTTTTCACACGCTCCCTTGCCAGGAGCATGCTTTTGAAAGGTTATTATAGCTGTTTTCTGATCGATGCAGAGAGCACTGTGGGCACTGTAATGATCCAGCTGTATCTCCTCTCCCCCCACGCCCCCCCCACGCCCCACGCCCCCCACCGACCTGGCTTTTACCTCCACTGGCTGCGCCCTCTCCTTCTGGAGGACTGCATGTTGGACGGGTCAGGAGGTTAAGAAGGGCTGTTATCCATAAATCTACAGAGGATTTTAAAGTCAAGAGACGCTGTTATGATATACAAGGACCGTGATTAACATAAATCCTGGGCTCACAAGATGACCATGTGTGTGTGTGTGTGTCTGATTATAGTTTCCTTTATTCTTATTGGTCCAAAAAGAAAAAAAAAAAAGAAAAAAGCTGATCCGACAAAAACGTGTTCACAGCAATAGCCTGTAAATCCTGTGTACTACACTTTTGTTTGTTGCAGCAGCACATGAGAGATGCGTTGCTGTCAGCGGGGAGTCAAAAATGGAACATGTGGAAGTTAAGTTCTGAATGACTGAATATCCTCATTTTCAGAAAAGCGCAGACGTTGTGCATCAGCTATTTTACTGCTACTCCCAAAAATTCTCTCGCCGCGTAGGTGTGCAGAAAATCACTCATTCGGTATATCAAGTCTGAGCACTGTGCTGGCAACAATCACCTATATCTCACACCACCGCTATCGGCACACACATTGGCCCTTCACAGGCCTAATGTGTGTGCTGATAGCTTAAAATGTTCAGGGCTGCAGAGAACTGATGAGGTATCAGCCTGCGACAGCCACAGCCACATTACTTTATTGTAATTATGATAAATCTCCGATGTGAAATACCTGCTTGTTTATGCAGCTGATGAATGAGCTGGCTTTAATTACTTATTGAAATAGAGTGTTTTTTGGCATGTTTTAATTCAGCAAATAGCCACTGCAGACATGAAAAAGCTGATAATAAACTTGATGCAACACAGCAACCCGCAGTATGAGGTGGAAGTAATAGCAGGAAAACTGTTTTTCATTTACATTACCTGTCCAAAAACACAATCCATGTTATAAATCTGATGAGTCAACAGATGAATTACCATATATTTCATTTTAAGAAAATGACACCCTGTCTATGGACTGACAGAATGTACAGGGCTCTCATCTCCATTTGCTTCCCCAAGACAGCAGAAACAACAGTTTCCGCAGAGCTGGCTCCTGGGCAAAATCTCTAGTAATGTGTTTACAGTAGCTGGCAAGAAAGTACACAGCCACAGTCCAAACTCTTATTACCAACTGGGACTTACTGTAAGGTCAATGACAATACATGAAAGTCAAACTGTGTTTTATTCAGCTCCAAAGCTATAAATGAAACAACATTTGGAGGAAAAACGCATCACACTCAAAATATTAATACTAAAGGAGTGAAAAGGAACTGCTAAAATGGTCGACAGTGGCACTAAATCGTGCTGCAGAACACCTTGTGTGGTGTGTAGGCGTGCATGGTTTGCTGGAATGGATACATTTAGGAGACAGGACCATGTCTCAAAAACAGCTCTTCCTGTCGTCTATAAATGCCTTTCTGTTCTGCATGCCTGTTCGTTTTCGTGCCCCACCCTCACTTCCCTTTTTTTTTTTTTTTCTCATAGGCTCCCCCGGGGATCTGCAAAGCCTGAAAATTCACTGCAAATCATCCCTTATTCTTCCCCCACGCTGAAGCCATTATTCTCCTCCATCGGTCATTTCTCAATATTTGCATCTCAAGACTGTCCCGCCGAGAAGAGTATTGCTTCTCAGCAATAGCCACAACACAAAGAAACTTACTTGTGTACTTCGAGGGATCCTGAAGGACTATAAAGTTTATTCACTCGGGAGCTGAATCACCGCTGGCCAACACTGGAATGCACAATGTAGACATAACTAAAAACTTGTGGAAGTTACTATATTGTCAGTGGGTTTGTCCCAATACCTACACCTGTGGTTCACATCTGAGAAATACACTGCAGTACACTGGTTTTATGAATGACAATTATCAACAAACATGAGCGGTTGCTTATGGACTCCACTGGTCCTCTCTTTGCTGAGGTAAAAACTCAACCTGGGTCAGACCGGGTCCAATGAACACTCTGACTTGGTTGTGAATGGTTTTACTGCCACAGGTCTCAGATCAGTGTGTTATGATGTCTAATTGTACCATAGTCACAGTGGGATTTATTCACTTAAGTGATATTTACTTTTTAGAATTTGTTTTCACAGATGTTAAATTGGCTAGAAAATTATTATCTTCTGTTTATTTAATTAGCCAGTCGGCTACAGAATATTGATGCAGGAGGAGAAAATAGATCTTTTAATTATTTTAAAGAAGTAGTCTTAAAGGCATACAAACAAATTAGTCTCGGAACTTTCTACGACTTTAAATTTGTTCTTAGGACATAATTGTTATGCTGCTGCTACTTTCACCTGCAGCGTCTTGTTAATTGATCGGCTGCTCTGGTTTGCTATCGGTTCTTTTAAGACTGGGACCAATATTTTGGACTCCTCTGGACACCTCTAATAAGCCATGTTTCCATCAACACATTTTGATGCACATTAGGAAATGTTTGCAAAAACATTTTTACACTCTTTTTTTTTTTTGCCTTTTTTAGAAAACAACAAAAAAATGCACTTAATGGGAGATGGAAACTCTTTTTGCAAAGAAGTTCTGATTTAGCAAGCGTATTACTTGCATGACTAATCAGCTATTTCCTCTCCCCGTGGCTCCCGTGGCTCTATGATACATCCAAGAGTTCTCCACACGGATCTGATGTAACCCTCCTCACATTAATACATATAACAAACCGAAATGTCATATTTACATCATGCTTTCTGGCTCTCTTTTGATTGCATCATCTTGTTACTCTTCTGGTTTTCCGACTGGAGAATTGTCATGACCCAGTGTTTGTCTCGAAAACCAAGTCCTAAAAATGGCACAATGGAATTTTGTCAAATTACTCCAAATTTGGTTAAAGTCTGAAATACACTTGGATGGAAACACAGCTACTGTTGGCAGTTACTGGAAACATGTCATATAAGAAGGCAGCTGACTGCTTGCTTGCGAAGTAGTCTTTATGAGGACGGACCCAATGGTGCCATTGCAGTTTCCCTTCAAAACTTTTTGTCAATGTTATCAACACTTGTTTAGAAACTGTTTATGATTTATCCAAGCGCTAACTGCTCTGGCTGTAAAATAAAGCCAACATGAAAGTGCCAAAAGCTGCAGTTCCTTGAATGACCACATGAGGCTGGCTACGGAACAAATCAATCTCCATAAGCACCCATGTTGAGATGTCCAACTTCACAGCAGAAATGTTTACAGCCTGGTACAAAACTCTATAGCTAATTTTCCCGTTCATCACAACTATACTGTGGACAGAGACATCACACTCTTCGGAAACCTGTGGGAGGTCACGGAAACTATGACCATGTTTTGTACAGTCTATGGTCTTATCCCAATATATATACGTATATGTGTGTGTGCTGAATTGAATCTCGCAACCACAAAGCATTAATCTCTAAGGATGCACAACACTCTGAAGGAGCACAGGATACAGGGTAGTTCAAAGCGACTATATCCGAGGCCTCAGGGCAAATGTACAATTTGTACATGTGTTAGGGCAAAGACACACAGCAGCACTGATTGGACATTTCCACTTCTTACGGGCTTGCAGAGACAGCAGCAAGAGGACCCTGCAGTGGTTAAACACCAGCCTGATTGCACAGAGACAACTGGCTATTGGAACGGATCGATCAAGTGCAGCTGGAACAAATCATACAGCCAGCCCGTCTCTAATCCTCTTCCCTCTTTCTCCTTCACACCCTCTTCTCTCTGCATACATTCACTGCCTCTCTCTTATTTCTCTCCCTCTTGTCACTGTGTCCCCTTCTTGTCAAACCAATTCTACCACATCTCAGACCTGCTCTTTCTACCTGCCTCAGCCTCAGCTCTGCATGCGTTATCGCTCTCCCCTCCAAGCTCCAAATTAATTCTCATTTCGTTTTAATAAGATAGATTAAGGAGAAATATATATGAGAATGGAATCTAGGACAAGATCTCTGTGATAAAGTAAGTGTAATAATATGCGGTATCACACTCAAATGGCGCCTGTGCCAGTGACATTATCCACCATCACCCTTTCCATGCAAATGGAGTCACTGATGAATGACCCAGCTAGCCCCGCAGAGCAACCCTCAGCTGTAGCAGATGACCAGAGCATATTAGACATTTGCCAGCCCTTTTGATTTGTTTCCCTTCATGACAGCGCTACAGATATTGAGTAGTGAGGTTTCTCATTACATATGCTGCAAACACTTTAGTACCACTGCTTACCTCTCTTCTCCCCCTCCCCCCTTCTCTGCAGAAGACATAATGAATATCCCGATTGACAGCGTCTGGGCAGTAATTAGTGTAATAGTGTAGCCTCATCCTTTGTGAAGGTTATTCCTGAAAGGGATATGTGTTATGAAATCACAAACCATCCTCTGTCTCAACCTCATGTCAACCTGCCAATTTGTTAGTAATCAGAATCTTAGCCGGCACTTCTGTTACCTCACACCCAAGAAACAAGTTTTTCTATTGATCCGGATATTTATAGGCCGACAGTCAGATGAATAGTAGCCTGAAAAACTAAATTTGGAGGTCATAATTTATCAGTTTGAGGATGAAAATAGCATTCCCTGCTCCAGTTTGTCTTGTTTGAGTAAATTCATGCCCTCTTCATTATTTTTTTGTGGATTATTTCTGCAGGGGCTGTGCAAGATAATTATTTTTTGCTTGTGTTGTTGTTTTTCTTTTTAAAAACTATTGTTAATTTTCCCTATCAACAGCGTTTTTGTTTGTGATTTGTTTGGCATAATTGCCATACAGGTTTCTGCAACTAATTCAGTTAATATAATTTGCACATTGGTGGAAATACTTAAAGATATTTAAAGAAATTAAGCTTATTGTGAAAGACTTTATCGTGTCTGACAGGTAGAAGCCATAGTGTATTAATGGAAAGGGAAGGGAAATAGCTAGCTTGGCTCTGGCCAATGTTAAAAAATCAGCACCTCTAAAATTGTGCTAATTAACTTGTTACAGCTTGTTTCTTTTATCCGTACAAAAACAGGAATGTAAAACTGACATGAAGAGTTTTTGGGGAAGGGGAATTTATTTCACTCTTTATGCTACGCTAAGCTAATCCTCTGTTGGCTCTGGCTTCATACAGATATGAGAGTGGTGTTGACAAGTGAAAAAGAGAGCAAAGAAGTGTATTTCCCCAAATGCCAAACTTTTAATTTATTAAAGTTCATGTGTGCAGTTAGTATCAATTGCACATTTTGTACAGTTAGCATACATTATGTGAATGCAAACATATTTTTTGTGAAAAGATAAAAGTGTAAAGTCCAAAGTATTCAAACCGACTCCTGCATATTAAATACTGCTGGATTTACTGACATTAATAAAACAGAAACCGTGCAATTAGTTTTGACCATCTGCACATCAAAATAGTACAAAACAAAACAAAGCTAAATCAGAAAACTCTCATTTTGAAACAAGAAGGATGCAAGACTGAGTCCTGCAGCTGTGTCACCGAGTATAAATACACCCCAAGTCATGGAGGCCTGATGAAACATAATGAGATCGGTCTGCTTGCATAATTTCATATTTTCTCCAGTCTGTTTCTGGTGGTTTTATTTGTTTGTTGTCCAGTGAAGTATGAAGCATGGGTGGATGTCCTGTCACTTCAATGTTATGACAGATTCCTCCTACCTCTGTTCCAGAACATTTTACGGTATAATCCTGTTCCACCACTCTCAATGCTCTATTAAAAAGTGATGTGACAAAATGTAAATGCCACTACGGTCAGTGGACAGAGGCTCAGACTGCATAAATAACACATCGGGCTCCACAAAAATTCAGACCCCACCTTTTAAGTTAATCAGTGTTGAGTAGCTGGTGATTATTTCATATTAAGAGACCTACAGGAGCCACCACTATCACCTTGAGCACTGTCTCTCATAGTTATATCTAAAAGACCAATTGTCAGCACGGTACCCCATGTGCTTATTTCACCAGGCAGTAGAGGACCAATATTTCACAGCAGAGGAGCAGGGCACCAATAAATGGTTTAAATTATAGTCGTGCAGACAGGAGCAGAGAGTTTTAAATGTGATATAAAAAAAAAAATCCACTGTGAAGTTTATACCATGCCACTTTGCATACTGAGCTTCTGTTTCAAGAGAAGAGCAATTTTCCATATGGGCTTTCAAGGCTTATCACCACCCAGTTATCTGTGACTTTTTTTTCCTCCATTACTTGTGACTGATACATCAATAGCAAAGTAATCAGCAAATAATGCCTGCTGTCGCTTTTACAAAGCACTTTATAACCTATTAACTCCATCCGGAGCATAATTTCATAGGTCAACAACAAGGTGAAGTTATTTAGTAAACAGTCAACAGATGGAGCGGTGTAATAACTGAACTGTAATATTTGGATGTCTTCTACCAATTAGAGCTGAATTCATTAATTTTTCAAATCCACAGATGTTGCAGGTTTAGGGTTAATGAACTTCATTTTGCTCACTTAATGTCTCTGTTGAACAATTATTTTTCTGGTGTTATTGATTTACTCATTTATTGAGTGTTTTTTTTCCCATTTATTAGCTCCATCGTTCATGCACTTTGGTTTATTGACACAAACCAGTTTGCTGTTAGAGTCTGAACTGAAATCATTTTGTCTTATCTACAGGCATGTTCGCAGGGAATGAAGCCTACGCTGACACTGGTGTGGTGATATGACCTTCCCACTCACACCACTATGAGGCTGACAACTTAGTTTTTTTGTGAAATGTTTTAACAACTTTTGGATGATTTCCATGAAATTTAGCTTCATGTCCATCTTAGGATGGATTATAATAACTTACCTAAATATTTTCTCTAACACCACCAGCATGTCAAATTCCTAACTGTCAAAGACTTTCTCATTAGTTTTTCAGGTAATGGTCATAAATAAACTCATTCTTATCAGCTACCAAACTAAACTAAATCATACCTCCTAATCATCAGCATGTCCACATTTCATTTCAGCATGTAATTTTGAGCATGTTATTAGCATTACGTTATGAGATTAGATTATATTAGCATTGAGCTTGAAGCATGGCTGTCTACAGCTTTACACAGCTGCTAGTGCGGATGCTGTCCTCTTTTAGAAAACCCCAAAAAAGTACAGCCACATAAGAAACTGTACAAAAATATTACCTTTGTCCCTTGGTGTGAGACTTGTGTGCTCTAATGGCTGGAAAAGTAGGGGAAGCAGAAGACATTTCCACAAACAATTTCCCCAAGTATCATGTAATACTGTGATATCGATCAGTCAGTCCGAGATTACCACTTCACCATGCCTCTACCCTCGCAAAGCTGCAGATCAATAGAGCTGAGGAACTAGATAAAGATAGCCCAAACTATCACACTGCCCATTTTGAACTGAGCACAATCTAAAAATGTTGTGAAGAAATAGTAACAGGACATTCTCTGTGGCTGAAATAAAGGAAAAAGGAAACCTAATCCTCCACTGAGCCCCCAAAAGAAACCAGATTTGTAGCAGTCTATCTGAGAACCATTGGATTTTGTCCTGAAAGAAATGTCAGCGTCGTGCAGATTCATCATCTTGGATTTGATCTATTAATAAGGTGCATTTAAAGGAAAATAGTGTTTTTATCTATCTTTAAGTTATTCATTTAAATAAGTCATTCATTTAAAAAATATATAAGCTGCTTTGGGGTAGCAGAAAAACCTTGAACAAAAATGCCTTCAAAGCTCAAAAGGGCTGCGTCTCATTAGATGTAAGTCTTGTGCAAAGGAAGTCTTTTGCATCTCATTTGTATGTGGAACAAATGAGAAGAGATACTTCAGCAAGTGCAACCTCTTGACTCTGTAACGAAGGTAAAAAAAAAAAAAAAAAAACTTAAAATACAAAAGGAATAATCATTGCATCTTTTATGAAGATACAGATCCCTGATTTTCCTGTTCCTGAATGCAAACTATATGCAGATGACGAGGAGCATCTCATCAAATTTTGCAACATCCCTCCTCAATCATAATTTTAAAGGACGTTCCTGCAAGCCATATGCTCACGTAATTAGACCTGGAACCTGATTGGAGTGGGGCAGTTCTAGCCAGTCCATCTTTATCCTTGGCTCTGGGACAGAGCATCAGGTTCACACCGGGTAACATCTAAACTCTCTCTGGTCTCAGAAGAGTTCCTCTCTGGGAGTGAACTGCTGAGTGATGAATAAAAGCGCAAGTATGATTCGCAGTCAGCGCTGTTTTCATGGCTCAGATGAAAACGATAAGGTAGAGCAGCTTTGAGAAAATCTCATCATTAGTCCTCTCACAGGCCAGGATTTAATTATCTACACATCCAAATCGTCCGCTTCCCCCATCTCAGCAGATTATTCTGCTCCTGAAGGATAATAACCATGATGCCTCTCGCTTCTTTCCTTGCCTGCATGGTAAAACAGCAAAATAAGGATGTCCTCTTTATGTGTCTGCGTGTGTGTGGCTCCCCATATACTCGTTTTGTTTCATTTTTCTTGGTGGGGGGATAGTCAGATTGGTTTGGTGATGAATAGGTGTCTGTGTGTGTGTGTGTGTGTGTGTGTGTGTGTGTAGCGTCTGTACGTGTGCTTGTGAGTGTGTTGGAAAGCCCTAGAAATAGGTTCATGTAAAATTAATCTTCAGACAGGAAATTGACCCAGATGTAGCGGAATCTCATTGTGCCTAACTACATCAAATGGATCCCATGACAAAGACAGAGTGTAACAGTGACAAGAGGAGCTAAACAAGGCTCCCTGATTAAGAGCTTACAAAAAAAAAAAAAAAAAAGGAGGACAAGAAAAAGAGGGGGAGGTTGGACAGGGTATCATTGGTGAGTTGAAGTGAGAAGAAGAAGAAAGTGAAGACAGAGGAGAGCTTACACCTCCTCCGAGAGCATTTTAATGCAGCTGCCTTATGTCTTAATGTTGATCACACTGACTCTGGTGGGACCTCATTAGCTCAAGGCAAAGAAATGTGTTCAGCCATCTATTGCCTTGCAGGGAAATACACAAGTTATAGTGTAATAACATCAGCTCATAGCTACAACTACAAACGCCATGTTCCCTAGACAAGATTATGGTCCTGTCTACCTATTATTGGTAGAGTGAGAATGGTTGGGCGGGTTCATTCTTACAGCACAGTTGTGGTTTCTTGCAACTTGGGTTCTCATAGTTCTGGTCATCATGCCATTGTTTTTTGTTTTTTTTTACTGGTTATGATAAAATTGTGCTCACTGAAAATATTGCTGAGGTCTGAGAACTTGGCAATATCCCTGAACCGACACAGTATGAATTAAGCAAGGCCAGTAACCCAGAATTAGTCGCCCTGACTAATTTTGGAATCAGGGTGAATTTCCAACAAATTCGTTGTTGGTTGATTAAGCTGTTAGGGGACCCCAGGGCAAACATTTGTTATTCTGCCTTCTAGAAGCCAGATTTTGACAAACAACAACTGGCTAATTATTTTGTGGTTATTAGTTGATAGTTGTGTTTGTGTGTTAGTGGTGCAAATTCTGAAACAGATTTGCGATTAATGTAGTTAAAAAAAAACACAATTGCCCACTTGGTAATCCAGCCTTGGGGGTCGCAACAATGAACACTTTAGTTATTGGATGATGAGATGGCTTTTTGGCATGTTTGTTAAACTTTTGTGGCTGTCTTGCAGCTTGAACAGCTCCCATTATCCCATTTCCCTCATGGCTGCTGTCAAAAGATCTGTTATAATCTTGTTTTAATATTTTTGGAGTAACATTTTACATGTTGAGCCTCGATATAGTCTTGACTAAGACTGTGCTGGGATAGAAATAACACTGAACTCAGAACAGACCATATTGTTTGCATCATTCCAGCACTTGATTCCTGTTCAAATAAGAATTGTACAAAGTGATGTTCCTTTTCTCTTTTTTGTAAACAGTTTTAAGGATGCAGCCGTCTTGTTTGAATTAGACTACAGGGGGTTTTGTTCAGTGTGAGCACCCATGTTGATCAATTACTGGATGTAAAAGCCTACAGTCTGAGTCTAAAATATATGTTTTAACAATGCAGGAAGGGCAATTAAAATGTTAAAATGCAGGACAGTCAATAAAGGACAGTCGGTCTCTGCTGATCTGAATAACGATCCAATGAGACGAGAAACGAGGTGTTCAGGTTGTAAAAAGAGCCAGATTATCTAAATCATTTTGGAGGTTGAACTGAAAGCTAGTCCATGAGATTTGTAGATGAACACACATCTAGCAGCAAATACAGTGTGACAGGAAGCGAGTCTGTAAGTTGTGTTGTAATTTTATTGTTAGCCTTCATTAAGTTTGTCTAACCTGGGGGTCTGCTTAAAACCTGACTGCTTATGTTTGTACCCAATTAACCTTCTTTTTAGTGATGCTCTCAGATATTAGCAATAACTGGTGAGCATGATGTAATGCCATTATTACTGTTAGGAATGATGAACAATTTCCCGAGGAATATACTTGAAATGACTAGCTGTAATGATCCTAGATGTATGTGCACAACTAAGACACACACACAATTACGTGCTTACATTACCAACAGTGGACTGTCACGTTACACTGACCTAGTCTGGACCGGTGTGAAAAAACAAAAATATAATAGAAACTTTATTTATTACTTTTACCATAATATCACTGCAAATCAAAGAGGGAACCTTCATATGCTGTAGTGGAACTGCCCGTAAAAATACATTATTAAACTTTAATGTTTTCAATATTTAAACATTCTCAGCAATACAAATATTACAAAATTAATCATGGCCAAGCATAGTATTATTATTATTATTATGTTTTAACTGCAATTCAGAAGGGTAACTTGGCTGTGTGCACTAACATGAAAGATTGCACTACATACACATGCACGCGCACACATACACACATCTGATCGCAGGCTGATTGTCGGTAGAGATTGTGGTATCAAAGCCTGTCACACACCGATTTCCTCGATGTGTCTGTCATCACTCATCTGACCCTATTTCATTAGAAGCCGAGCAACATGATAGCTTGTCTCGTAGACCGCCGGCCCTCCATCAGAGAATCAATGACGGGCAGCAGAGTGACTGGTGGGTTGTGGTCCAAATGGAGATCAGTGGATAAGTTGAAACGCCAGCTTGAGGCTACGAGCAGAATGGTTATGATTCAATCACTTTATCATTTCACTTGCTATCATTCTCATGCAGAGCAAGTTTATAGTGCAGCTGTTTTGAAAGGAAAACAAATTTGACCGTGACAGCTATTTGCAAATGTCAGTTCTTTTGTTTTTGTGCTGTTTGATGGCTTGGTGAGTCAGTGAGTTAAAGTGAATAAAGGCCTGGAGCTAACAAAATATGCATTACGTAATGAGCAGTGCAACTAAAAGCTTTGGTGAAGTTGTGGTTTTGACAATTCAAATGAAAATCTTGTTAAATATTACCTGCAATGCATTTGTTTGTTTTTTTTCCCTGTGGCTGGTTAAGGTACCGAAGTGAAGTTGTTTTGATGAATTTTCATTTCTTTGGTGTAGTGATTCTAATCTAAAATGAGAAAGTTTCCTCAGCACAGTGCTTTGTGCCACACTAACTTCTAATAGTTCATGGTATAATGTGTCGCCCTTCTCAGTTTTTCCTGCGGTTTTTCCCTTCCCTTGTCTTTCTGTCTGTCTTGTGTGTGTAGCTGGGCCTGGCCTCTGATTTCCCTCTCACCTGCCTGATTGCCTCACTACCTGTTCCTCATTCACCAATCAGCCGCTGCAGTATAAAGGACTGGCTCTTCCTCCCAGATCACCATAATGGTAACAAGCAGTACAACCAGCTCTGTTCCTTTAAACTTACTCTTTTGTGTGTGTTTTTTTTTTTCTTTTTGACCTTTTGACTAACTCTGATTTTTTTCCTGTGCTTCAGAAACCCCCCGATCTGCCATCCTCCCACCACATTAGCTCTGTTTGTTCACTACTGCACTCTTGGACTCCTGCCACCACCAGCTCTGCACCACCCTGGACACTCAGTGCTCTGGATCACCTACTCACATGCACGTCCACCCTGGTGTGTCTTAAACTAATTCAGACTTGGTTTTTCTTTGCAACTTGAGTCCTCAGCTTAACACCTTCAAATGTGCTTGTGTCATAACGATCATTGGTTAAATCCTAACTAGTGAACTACTGTAAAGTTGGATTAAGATTAAATCTATGACGGGAAAAATATTCCTTGCCTTGTATCCAAAATTGAGAGTTGAGATTCCAGATAACAATGTGCAACTCACCAAACAGAAAAGTAAATTAAAGAAGGTGGAGGTTAAGTGGTAGAAAAAGAAACTGTTATTGCTTAATACTCAACCTTTGGGGGGGAAAAAGTGTGTATTTGTAGCTTTGAACAGAACTATTGATGTTGTACTACTGAACACCGAGTCATTCATCTTCAGTTTCTTTCTAAAATACAGAGCACTGGTCAACAGTTTTTGGTCTCTGGTGTGATCATTAAATATTGAAAATAGCCTTTTCTACCTCCTATCCCCCTATCGTCTGAATCTGTTCCAGTGCAACTATTATCACTAGCTCAGTTACGTCCACTACAAGTAATATTAAGAGCTACATTAGCATAAAGACTGGAAGCAAGGGAAGCAATAGGAAACAGCTAGCCTGTCCTCAAGGCTATGTCCAAAGATATAATGTGTAATTAGATGGCTTTATAAGGTGCCAGGAGACCAGTGTTTTTCTTACCTCCGGACAAAGACAGGCTAGCTGTTCTTCCCTGCTTTCAGTCTTAATACTAACCATTTTTTCCCAAAATATTGACTTTAAAACAATAGTGCAATTTAGATATGTTGAACTCACTGAATATCTGTCTCTCTCTACTATCTTCCTCTCTACATTTTCCCTCCTTCATCTCCTTTCTCCTTTTCTCTCCCTCCCTTTTGTGTTTTTTCCCAGAGGTGTAGCTCTGTGGCTTCATGCGAGACTCTGTCATAGCGCCAGGGAAGCTGCTGTCGCACAGAGATATGCTGAAGGTCGTCTGAGGGTGGCTCTAGGTGCAGAGACCAGTCTAGGCCAGACAAAGACACAGATTCACTCATGTACTACTCTCGGTAATACCCCATAAGCTGCCCACAAGAGACACACACACACGGCTGTCCACACAGCATGCCGTCAAAGGTTTTATCACAGTGTGGATATGGACAAACAGTCCATAAGCACACACACACAAAGTTATTCGATACACTCCTCTGTTGTGATGTATCCTATTTGGTCGGAGTCATGTGAGGTCAGCCATAGTTCCCTGTTCAGTATACAGACCTGCATTGCGCCTTGAAGCACCAATAAATATGGGCCGAGCCACCTTTTGGGGGCGACAAAAACATGAAAATTATGAAAAGCTGTTATGTAGCAGGTTGTAAAACAGCCTGTGATTAATTAGCTTGTGTCATTTAAATTACACCAAATAACCATAATAATAACCAAGGCTTTCATATTGAGATTTGAGACACATAAGGTACATGAATATTCACCTTCAGTGTAGCTAAACAACGTTGGTGACAGTTACTACTGATGGATAGTTAGCTTGAGTGGGAGGCTGCTTGAGTACAGTCATACAGTGTAGCCGCATCAGATTGAAACTCAACCTCAGCCCAGCCCTGATCAATCAGTTGGCTATTTACAGGATGGACTCTTACAGACAACACTTAGCCTAACAATATCTAGCAATATGATAGAAATATCTGGCCATCGTGCTGGGTCTTTGATACACATGGATGAGGAAAGACAGAAGGAGCATGACTGCTGAGGATCCAACCTTAATTTACATGCTTACTTTATTCACGTCTTTGCCGATTTTTGGATTGGCCGGAAGGTGGAAGAGGCAGGACTACAAACATGGCGGCAGCCAGAGCCAGAACTGCTCTTCAGAAACCAACGGGTTACGTCACACATACACTGTCCATTCTTTATACTGTCAGTGTTCACTGCTCAATGTGACCTTATGTGCAGTAAACATTTATTGAGCACACACATTGGTTCACACTTCATTTATCTTTATGTGCACCTCAACACGTTTTTAAAAAAAAACAACAGTAAAAACTGAAACTGACAGATTGATGTTGTAGGTGATATGAAAAGGCACGTCTTGACCTTCTATGCTGTGCTGTCGTAATACTGGTTTTGTATTTGCTCCCCTGTGGCTGAAGAAGATCAGCCTGGCAGCTTGAGCCTCTGGGCCTCAGCTTAGGGCACAATAAAAACCCACAAATCATCTCAGGAGTAAAGTAGCCAAAGTCACATGTAAAAAGTGGCAAAATACGTTTCACTTGTTCATAAAAGGGAATTTATGTTACAGATTTTTACATATTTTGTAAACTTTGTTTCTTTTACACGTGTAGAAGACACCACACGCCACCCACATTTGCAAATGCTCCAGTAGTACCCCTGAAAAATAAATGGGGGTAAAACATCTGTCCAAAATTATCTGTTGGCATATTTTTCTTGGTGGATTTTATTTGCATTTATTTATTTAAATTCTTTCTTCCACAGGAAGACCAAAGAGTCTGGAGCTATTCATCTTCTTACATCTTTGCTGTTAGGACTCATCGCCAGCTAACAAGTCTTACAACCTGCTGTGACGGTCCCAGTAGTCCAGATGGTCAGTTTGCCTCTGAGCTACCTTAGCTCTCAAAACCAGGACGATCAACTTCTAATTTAGGGCTAATGGATAAAATCTCTAATGTGTGCTGACATCACGAACACCCAAGATGTTTTAAAGGATCTGGGGCATGACGTTACACACAAAGGTAGCTCAAACACTTATCCTCATTAGTAACTGCTGCTGAGAACACAGGACTGGAGATGATTAGTACATTGAATTTACACAGGGGAGACAGAGAGGGTGAGGCGGTGTAATTTCATTGTTGTCTGTTTTGCTCTATTGGTAATCATTGAAGAACCCAAACGTGTTTTCTGTCAAAGTCACCATTGAGTTTTTTTTTTAAAATTCAAGTCATTTACAGCACTTAATGTTGAGAGATCCACTTGCTAAGAACAAAGAAAGGAAGCAAGAAGAATTTTCAAGCAAAGGAAACCATGTAGGACACACAGTTAAAAATAGTAACAGTAAAACAGTAAAAAATCTAATGGACATTGTGTGGAAGAAATGCCCAGAGCCTTTAATCAAATAAATGTAGCAATACTGTAAAAAAATATTGTTGGTGGGTGATGGATGAATGGTCTCCACTCACTACACCAATCAGCCAATGTGAAAAAAAAAAAGAAAAAGTAGACCCTTAATTGTAAATCTCTACATTAATGCCAAATTTTAGAACCACTTACTCATGTGTTGTCATCAGTGCTGTGAATGCACCACATTTACATTTTGTTTCCGGTCAGTGAAGCACATTCTTTGAAGGGTTTTCTAATCTTATTGATTTAATGTCATCAGCACTGTTGGCTTTTACTCTTGATAAATGCACAAATGAGCAAACTGAATGCATTGCTGTCTGACTGCCAGAGATGGGACTGTTCAGAAGCTGAGCTGCAAAGAGAGTAAACATTTCTAAAGAAGCGCTTCAAACGAGGACTCTTTGAACCTTTACACACATCCTGAAACTAAATAAGACTGCTTTCTTATTCAATTGTGTCATGTGCTCAAATTTTCATCATTAACTGACTGTGTGTGTGTGTGTGTGTGTGTGTGTGTATTTTCTGGAAGCATACGGCGTGTATTCTTCCTTCTTCTGCCTCGCACAGTAGTGGGGAACTTACACCGAGGCCAACTCTCGCACTTGAAAACGATGCAACTTCAGTGAGGAAAATAAAACGGAATCTGACACCTCGACTGTTAGCTGTGACTGGTAGAGGTGTGTAAAAATGTGAGCTTCAACCTGAGTTGTGAAAATGTGTCTATAGATGGATGAGTCACTGCAAAGGAGACAGACAGGGAAGAAAAGAAAAGGAGCAAACAGAGGGCAGGCGATTTTGTCTGTTTGTCTTGAAAGTGAGTCAGATTATTTGCTGATCCAACTCCACCGGGGCTTTAACTCTGACATTTTAGTAATACATGATACACATGCCGGTGGTGAAAATAAGTCGGGTTGTGTTAACAAACAATTTAAACGGAGCATCGTCATTAAGTAGCCATTGAAGCCTCTATTCTTTACACAGGCTTTCTTTGCTTGCTCTGCTGTTCTGTTGTACCCGCTATGGAGCAGAACTAACAGAAAATAACTTTCTCTGCTTTCTCGACCCATTCTTTCATTAACTGTCTATGTCGCTTGACCACAGTTGTCTCTATCTCACTCAAACCATCGGACACAAACCAAAGGAAGCTTCTTAGTGTCCATATTACACAAGACATATACTGGGTATACGAAATAAATCAAGACAGCACAAAACTGAGTATCATAGCTTGGTCCATCTGGATAGCTCCAAGTTTCAATGACATTTCAAGTAAATTTGGCTCAACTTCTTCAGTTTTTTTTTTTTCGCCTGGCATCCCACACCATCGCAGCTGAAGCACAGTACCCCTTTTGAATTAGTAGGAAAACCTGCGTTTTCACCAGGGCGCCTGATTCAGTCTGAATAAGGCCTAAGGGACGTGAATGTTTCACTAGAATGCTGCAGACCTGGGTCAGTGTCCTGGGTCAGTGTCCTCTGCATGTGGCATTTTCAAATCCAGTTGGAAGTATTACTAGCTGCTAGTGTAATGCTAGAAATACTTCTCTTGTTGATTCGTCCCAGTAACTTTACATTTAGAGCACGTTGCACCAAGCTAACACATCTCCCAGCAGTCTGTCTTCTGGAGGAACTGATGTCAAACTCCTAGTTAGACAGCAAATATATTGACCCTTGAACTGCAGTAAGTAATGGAGTTATTACATTAACATGTTACTGTAGACTGCCTACAGTCCATAGTATATTTAATGTTTAATATCTTTTTGTAAGTGATCTTTTAAAAGATGTGTAAGAGTTTGCTCTAATAATTTATGCTACTGAATAAAAAATGGGCCTATATGGAGTCGTGGTTATTCATCCTGTATGGAGTTCTGCTCTTTATGACCTCAGGACCTGCCATGTAATATGAAAGGAATCCCACACCACAGAGATTTGTGTTATTGGAAAACACAGCAGCGGTCCAGCATGCATCAATTCAAGTAACAGGGGAGAAGAAAAACAAATACCATCTATGTGTCAGCAACTTAGATGGCAAATATTTGTCTCCTTCTGGTACTTCTTGCTCCCATAAATTGAATGTTGTGATTGTGTTCGAGGAGCTGTCTGTTGGTGGAAACATCTCAGTTAGCAGAATGATGACAGCAGCAAATAGACGGGAGTCTATAATCTCAGTTAAAATTGTCAGGAAGCTGCGATTGTAACCATATATTATTAATATCAATTTTGTATAACAGTGCTTTCACGCTTCTTTTCGTATTTAATCAGGTAACTTATACATAATTCATGTCTCATTTGTGATTGATGAAGTTCTGTAAAATCATATCGTACTATAAACATATTGCAGTAATTATGCTGTTAATTTATGCACATAATAATAGAATGTCTGTGCTGTGTAAACATGTTTTTTTCTGTAATTAAATAGACTAATTAAAATATTTTTCACGGCCCAGGTAGAATAATATTTTCGTGGCCTACTGAACTTCATGCTAAGAAGCAAGGTTATGGTTTTAAATTGCTATGGAAGGTCAAAATTAAAACCAACCAACAAACAAATAATAATTACATTTTCTACCAGGCTACAACATAAAATACATATTAAAAGGAAAAACAATGCAATCTGTATTACATTTTCTATCAATTTAAATATGAAACGTATCTGCAAAGCTATTATTGATGAATTTCATTTGCATTCCTTATAATGCTCACTCTTACGGTAGGATAAACATTTTAATGGTTATATTTAGGCACTTGGTTAAACAGGCGATAATCAATGACAGGATGATGATGAAGAAAACAACATGATCATGTGAAAGAGTCGCTCATAGTGTGAATGATTACCTCTGCAGATCCCTTCCTTCTCCTTCCCGTTACAAGGCCAGTTTACTCTCAAAACATTGTTTTTTTTCCAACAGCATCTAACTGTTTTCAGTGAAAAAGATATAAAAACACACTGGCCAGCACCAAAGCGCCCTAACATTTATCAGCCAAAGAGCCAGATATTGTCCTTATAAGTTGGTGACCAAAAACAGCCCTAAATGAGAGCAAGTATTGGACTTGAGGTGACCAGAAACACGGCTCCAAATGAATGACTATGTTGTTCCCTTCTTGGAAACCCATCAGCTATTGTCTGACTTAGATTTAGCCCCTAGGGCAACAGCCAAGGTTTCCGGTGTAACCAGCAGATACCTATAAAAAGGATAACAGATATCCGAGCCAGGCCTTCCTGTAGCAGTCTAGTCATAGCTGCAAAAAGTTTAAATTACAAGTGCATATACAGAAAAGAATTCATATTAACCGAACAGAAAAGTTGAATCAGTCAAGACAATTAAGTTAGCACCCAATTGCTGCAATTTGCTTCAAAATTTCTACTTATTCCTGGAGTCATAACTTTGTCTTTTGTCAAATCTGAACACCTGATACACATTTTTATAGATTCACTATCATATCAGATCCCTGATCTCTATATGGTGTCTTGTGATTTAGCTGTTGGTCACCTGTCCGCCAGGCACACCTCAGTGTGTTTCCCATCCCTGCACACCTGTTGCTCATCACCACATCACACCTTCTGACCTGTGAGCTGCGACAGCAGCTGTGCCCCGTTATCTCATTAGCAGCCAGTGCATTTAAACAATTTAAACCCCGCCTCCCCTCGGTGTCCTTTACTGGATCTTTGAGCCATGTGCTCTGCCTCTTTACAGCATCTACTGCTGTCAGTCAGTATCACTTGACGCTCTGCTGTGTCACCTTTTACCTCGAGTGCGCTTCAGTGAAGTCTGACACCATGATCTTCTAAAGTCTGGTGTTGTGTTTGGGCTCTGCTGTCTCCCGTATCACTGACAGTATGTCGAGCATGTGCGCTGCGGTTTTTTCGAGCTGCCTTCTCTGATTTGTGCCTCCATTCGATCCCTCAGAGTTGTCATAGCAGAGCAGTTTGACGAGTCTCTTGAGGGCAGAAGAACCTGAAAGAGAAACAACACTCGCCCAGAGAACTGGGTTCAACTAACATGTTAATCACACTTTTTTTAAAAGCACAGTTTTTAATGTCATTTACTGCATTCAGTGAATGCATTTTTTTTTGTGTGTAATAATGTGGCTGCAATACACAGCAGGACAAAGACAACAGAAACAAAGAGGACATGATGAATGCAATGTGGGTTCAAGCCTGTGGGTCTGTAGTAAATAGAAGATCAGAGTTTGGAGGTCTAGCCAAGAAGGGAAAGGGAACAAAACAAACAAAAAATCCTCTGTGTGTGTGAAGATGGATGTGTCTGCTACAAGTCCTACAAATACAGTATGTGGTGGAAGCAGAGCAGGCCCCAGGTCCAGCCACTAAGGAGGAGGGGGTCCAAGGCACAGAGGCATGACAGGGAAGCGTGAATCCTCACAGCCCAAAGTGCAAAACTCATTAAAATTCTTGCTTTTTGTTTTCTTATGTTGTGGTAATGAACTATGGCCAGTCAAAATGTCTACTGTGAAACAACTCTGGTCTTTATCCAGTATAATGTACCTCATTTTAAAATATTTACAGATATTCAAACACTCTTTCCAAGACAAATTATTTACAAAACAAAAAACATCTTGTGTTATTTATTTTACACACATTTTATTTTGAAATGGGATTATAATGATTATTGGTGGTTATGAATTATACATTGTACACTCGAGTTCTGAAAGTGCCACAGGGATGTAATGTTTTTAGTCATTCTGAAGGCCACACTTGGTGTAAATGAGCCCCCATTAACAGCAAAGGGATGTAAAATTTCATTACACAGATTGGCATCAACCATATGCCAACACCTTGGTTATAATGTCCTTGCTTAATGTGCTTAATTAAATCTAAAGACTAAAATTTAGTTAACACTTCAGAGTCAGATAGCCAGCATGTTAAATGTTTAGTGCTTGCTTTCCCCCCGTCCAACCAACAGGTTCTAAAAATGCCATAAATAAATGCAGGAGGACCAAAGGGCAAGTTCTGACAGACACATTAGTAACTCGGTTGTGTACAGCAAGCAATATGATGCAATCAGACAGCTCCCTTGTGGATCAGCTGTTGCCTGAGCAGTGACAGGATTAAACGCCAGCATCCAAACTTCCTTAACAAACGGTAGACATAGACTTAAGCAAGTCAGGCTTCATAGCACTGACATGAGGTCACAAGGCTGTGACCTGACAATACTCAGTTTTCTACATCAGTCTGAGACTCAACCTACTGACCCGACCATTTAATATTCATCACCTTCTCCGCAGCTCAGCTACAAACACCAACTCAGTCAAATAAACAATCCCACCCTGATAAATCTGTCCTCACATCAAAGCTGAAGTTGCCTGAGCCATTTAAGTTATTGGCCTTGCTTAAAGTAAAAAAAAGTGATTTGTACACATTCTCTCAGTTATATATTTGCTTTATCTGCCTTCTTCTTTAGTGAGGACTTATGAAAAATTCATCCTGCATGGCTGGTGCTGGAGGGAGGAATAGATGACGTCAGATATCATTTTGACTTGAGCTTGCGTGCATGTGGAAGCCACAAAATCTTTCATATTTTATTACTCTCTGCAAAGATTTATATAAGCCTAAAAAAAGGATACAAGATTAAAATAGACTGCTGTCTAATACGCCTTTTATCCACTGCAGCATCGTTGCAATTTTCTCTTGAAACTGGTCTCAAGACCACTTTTTGAAAGGCGTTGTCTCTGTCTCAGGCAAAGAGGACTTTCTTACAACAGCAGGGATATGAAGTGCATTATCTGGCTTATTTGTTCGCATCATTACTGTAATTAGATGGAAAACATCCTGCTTCAAATGCAACCGATGACTTGACTCATTTTACTGACCACTTCCACACCGAGGAAGTGAATTCGGGAGACAGGAGAAGAAATTGTGGCTGTCTGGGAAGAGATAATCACAACAGCATGTAAATTCTGCAATGCAAGAGAATATTAGCTATATATTGTCTTCCTGTGTAGGCTATATGTGGACTTGGTCAAACCAGAGACTAATTACTAACCACTACATCACTGAAAAAGTGATTCTTCAGTATTAGAATTCACTAACCCAGCCTGACATTTTGATGAATACTATCTTAAATAACACAATAAAAACGGGGCACATCACTCACTTGTACTGTAAATGTTACATGCTGTGAGTGCACAGTAATGACTGAAGAGTCAAATGATCACTTTGACATTTTCCTCAACTCGGAGCTCCCATCTGGATTTTGGCAGTGAGAGGAAACAGTTGGTCTTTAAGTGAATGAAAAGTTCAAAAATAAAGAAATATGAAAGACAGCAAGAAATAAACAATCATGAGTAAAATATATAAATGGAAATTAAAACTTGTTATTGAAAGTAACTTTTCCCCAACAACACTTTCATGCCGTGCCACCTTTTATATTTCATAATGGCACATTTTATTTCAAAGCCGTTTTCATTCTCTTCACCGTTAGCTAGAGCAACAAAGTGATTCTCGAGGCTGCTGCTGTAAATCTTCTCCTCTTTACCTTTTTTCATCCTCACTATTTCCTCCTTGCTTTGGTTCCTACATACTTCTCTGCTTTCTGTGATATGCAGAGCTATGACAGGTATCAAAGCAGAGTATCTTGTCTGAACATGACTATATGGGAAACATGTCTGATTCAAGTCAGTAAGTGGGTCTGGGATTTGCTGATCTGTCACTCTTTGAATTCAGAACATGTCTGGCTTGTACCTTTTTCCTGTCTCCGTAACTCAGTAAATGAAGTGATGGACACTTTTGCAAGTCTACAAACTAAAAGCTAGACTAGCACAGCACAAAAAGTACTCTCAGCACAGAACAAATGAGGACTATCACACAAATCAGTGCTTCAGCACAGACAGATATCAGGGGGTCAGAAAATGGATGTTGAAAATACGTCATTCTTATTTGGCGGTGGTCTGGCCTTTCTTTTCTAAACCTGTAATGACAGTTTATTTCCACAAACAAATCTGAAATGATTAGATGTAACGTGTCCTGATGTAACCTGTCAGCTTTGAGCCATTTATTTGTCTCTTTGTTTTTTCTCTCTCACAGCTTGGATAAGGCAAATCAGTGAACTATGATCTTTACTGGGATCCAATCTTTGGCGAGACATTTCAGAAGTCGTTCCAGCAATGTCTGGGCTTGCGTTCTCTGGAACAGGTCTCCAAATGTATCTGTGTATTTGGCCCCGTTCATTGTTCCCTCCATGCCCAACCACCTCGTAGTCCCGTCTGTTGACAATTGCATTCATCCACATGCTGTCTTAAACATCTCTCTCTCTCTGTAGGGATGGGACCGTTTCTGCTTTTCACAAGATTATGCCTTTTGCCACATCAGAACAGATTTTTTTTCTTCGTACTCTTGGAAACCTTGGTATTCTGAGTGGCATTTGGCAAACTCCAGATGGACTCTCATGATGTATATCTGCAGAAATGGTTGTCCTTTTTCACAGATTCTACCACCTCTGCAGAGCAACTCTGTAACGGGGAGAGATCTCTGTTTGAGTGACAGCTGAGACCAGATGGTCATCTCTACTATGCAACAACAGCAGAAATTCCTATCCATCCTTGCAATATCTATCATTGCATTTGCACAGTACCTCAAAATAATCTTGGAGTTCAGGAGACCTTTTGGATTTTGATGCCCTTTTTTGTTTTCAGTCTCAAATTCAGTTCAAGCTGTACGGATAGCTGCCTTTTCTTAATCATGTTCAATTAATGAAAATAAATCCGCCACACTGACTTTCAATTAAGTTGAGTGAACGTATTAGAGTCCGTCTGTGGCAAACTGATTTTAATTCATTGAACATGATTTTAGAGAGGTGAATCAGAAACTGATCGGTCAGCTTTATCTCATCGACTGCCTTAATGAGTTACTGAAAGTAGCCTGTAAAAGTCGTGTCACCGAACATATGTTGGAAAGTTAGCTTCTGCATTGTCACCAGCTGCGTTTTGAATTTTCACGGACAGAGGAGCCTGACTGTGTCTAGTGTGGTAAGTTCGGGATTATCTCTTCTCTTTTTGATGGTTGTAGTTCTGCCGGTCTCATCAGGCTCTAACCTCCAGCGTGCCTTCCAGGGGTTACCGAGTGTGAAGCATCTTTAAGGCCATGGTGCTGTGATTGGTTGACTCCTCTCAGTAGAGGTTGTCCCAAGTGAAGGAGTTCAAGGATCGCGTATCCTGTTGATGAGTGAGAGTGAGGGGGACTTATGTGAGCGTTTGTACCTGAATTTCATAGTGGAGGAGCTAAAAATATCTCTCTGATCTACAGGACATTTCTAGAGATTTGCAGCAAAACTAGATGGCATCAGTCTTCACGAATCTCACCCATATTTTCAGATTCTCATTCAGTCATCTTTTGAAGTAAGTTCTGAATGACACGCCATGATATATGAGAGAGGCACAGAGAGGCAGAGAAGGAGAGAGGATTTCTGGTGACTGCGGAGGGAAAGCCTCCAAGGCAGCACTGCGTGCTGCTTCTTGGACTTCAAACAGTCCTGGTTTATCTTTGATGCATGTTTGAGGTCACTGCTGTGCTGCAAGAGGAATCCTCTGCTGCACAACTTTATAGTATTCCTTCACAGAAGACAGAAGAAAACTTGTCTTTGTCAAACATATAGCTGATCCAGTGCAAGCCAGTAACACAAAACATTGTCACACATGAATATTTTATGTTTTATCTGTAGGTTTAATCATCATTCAGCTTTCCCCTGTAAGCTAATTTGACGATTAAATTCACATTTTTCGGTATGCACCAACCAAATCACATCACACAAACCAACTATAAATCTCCTTTGACAGGCACTTCGCAGTCTGTGCACACAGCTGATTATCAATTAAACATATATAACTGTTAAGTGCCATTCTTAGTCTTACTAGAATAAACTAGAAAAGGAGGACGATACTGTCAAACAACTGAACCAAAATGACCAACTATAAATAAAAGTATATTGCATGGCAGCTATAGCAACAAGCAATATTTTGCCACATATATAAAGTAGTCTAATACATCCTGGAGAATTATCCACAGAATAAAGCATCAGACAAAAAAACACAATTGCTAAGTGGCTGTCTGGAGAATGAGTTACAGCCATCAGGTAGTTTGTTGTTGTACTAAGAGGTTCATCTTCTATACTCTCATTCTCATTGTATAATAAGACTTCCAGTCAACCTCTCTGTTCCCACTGCACTCACCAAATACATTTCAGAATCTTGGACCTGAATCAGCACTTTGTGGTCTGTGACATGAAAACACACACATCACTGAAGGCCGTTTTTAAGTGACTACAGACGGAGGATCCACCATGAGCAGTCTAGCTTGCTACACTGAATTCATTAAATGAAGTAGCTTCAACCTTTTTACCTATGGTGAGATATAGTAATGTTACAGTAACCCTAACTATAACCATGACATCATCCTTAATTTAGTTGCTTTGTGCATTGTTTTGTACTGTTCACAAACTGGTAATAGGGGCAGGCACCCATCGCACCCCCTAACACCGTGTTTTCTGTGTGACGAGATCACACACAGAGTCAATACAAAGACAACTGCGCCAAGTGACGCAAATTACACAAAATATTATTATTTTGGACTCAAACTGCTGTGTAAAAGAGCGATCATGAGTAAATGTTTACTCACATTACTCATGCAAGTGGATGACAGCAGGAAACACAATCGCATGAGTAAACTCGAGTTCTGAGAAATTTTAAGAAACCAAAAGTTCACTTTGCTTTTTGGCATAGTACACGTTAACACTAGACTTGACTTGTTACTGCGCAAATGAAGGTTTCTTTCAGGCTTCAGCAGTGAAATTATATTATTACTAAAGCTTATTACATTAGCATTCTCATTGCAGAAGTGGCCATCATCCTTTAACTATCTGTACGGTCTAATGTAATGTCCTCTTTTGTTTGGTTCTATATTTTGTATGCAGATGCTATTGTGTCTTAAATATATTAAAGATATGGAAGTTAGCATAGTGCGAGCTGGGACAGACTCCAGGTCCCTATGACCCTGCAAAAGACAAGGAGGTATAGATAATGGATGGATGGATGGATGGATTTCCATGTTTCCTTGGTCTTGATGTAACATTCTCATGTTGTCTTACATGTGATTTATATATGAACTAAAAACCCTTTTCATACCACTTTATCTATCCAGTATTATGTCAGATTATATTAAAAAAATATGGCCTATGAAGTCATGGTCAATGCATAACTTCTCCTCCCATTCACTATTCTTACATCACTATTGCCACTGTTGTTCTATTCCATGAAGACTCTTGTCTGTTTGTAATTTACACAAGAAAGAGATGTGTGATCAAAGGGGAGGCAAAGAACAAATAACTCGAAAATAACCTCGGGTTTTCTCACTTGCTTTCTATCTGAAAAGGCACTACCAGGCAGTGAAAAGGTTGCTTTTTTTGGATGAGGTGACATGTTTGAGGATAGCATCACACCTTTTAAGGTGAGCCTATCAGCTCTTTGGAACAGTCTTCCTAACAGACCGGCTCCCCTGGGGCCTCCTGCTCCACAGTCTCGGGGTTGGGAGTGTGAGTCATACTCTTCCTGAGACATCACTGGTGCAGCACCCAGAAGACTCCTGGCTCTGCCGGAATGGGACCAAGTTCATATTTAGAAAGAGGAGCGGAGTGTTTAACGCGAACATGGAAGAGTATGACAGAGGACAAATGTGGCTGCACTTTTTTCCATTGGTATGCCGTAGCATATACAGGTTGCCGAGTGTATGAAGTGTATGAATGTATGAATAATTTTCATAAAATGTTCTCTTTGTTTTATCAGTTGTCAATTGTGTATATTGCACTACATAAACAATATAAAGGAGGTGTCATTCCACATTTTTCTTTGTCTAGACCAAAATCAATGAAGCATTAGTCCATCTTTCTGACTTCCATTAATCTTTTGCTTTCAGCCCGACTGAAGATGGAGAAAAAATGGGTCAAATAACAGTTTTATTTTGGAAAAAAAAAATGCTATGTCATTTCCTCAAACAATAGAAAGGATATCCAAAATAGGAGTAATTAGCACAGTTCATAGGGACTATTTTCAGCGGTGGATTAATACACATTTGTTTTTATAGTATGTATTTGTTGAAAAAAACAACAACTAAATAATAGCTTTATGATTTTATAGTATCAATTATAAGCTTTCACTGTCATTGTAATGTGATAATATAATCATGTATGTTGTTTTACAAATGATTTTCATAAAATGTTATGAATGTTAAAAGTTAAAAACTAAAAAAATAAGCACTTAAAATTGTTTTTACATGTTTTAAAGTTGTTTCTGATGTAATACTTAACAGTGGCATGCAGTTTATTGCATTAAACCCCCAGTCTGACTATATTTTGATTATATTTGCACCAACTTTATGTGTTGGTGTCAGAAAAGTTTTCTTATCATTTCAGTGTTGATTTCAATCATACAGCACAGTCCCAGCTGGATGTATGCAGCGCATATATATCTATTTTCCAAGAGAGAGAAAAAAAATTCCATATTTACTGTTGAAATAACACTGTAGTGGAAAGGGCTTAAAACTCAACAGCTCTTGGGAGTTACTCCTCCGGGATGTTGTTCGTTGGAGTGTTGATGGTGTTCATGTTGGGTTACTACAGTTCATATAAAAAAGGCTAAAACGCTGAGGCCTACTGCAGCGGGGCAGCACTGTGGTCCAATAGAGAAATAGGAAGATGAGATTCAACGAGCAGTGCCTGGCACATAGACAGTGGGACAGATGGTCATGTGGGTCCATATGGGGTGGTGAGTGTGTCCAAGCGCTCTATTGGCATTGTGTATCTACATGAACGTGTGTTTTTCTGCGCGTGCACGTGTGAAACTACGTGATTTAATGCGCCATATGCGCACCTATGGATTGTGTATTCTGTGCAGCCCATACAGATAAATCTGTCATATTGTGTGTGTCCATGTGTGAGGGGAATAATAAGATACTTTTTGGACAATTCGCCGGCACTAACATTACCACCACCATGGGTCAAACTGACCCTCAGCATGACTGGCTCGTCTGCAGGAGACGGGCCAAGTACACGACATTACTAACGTCAGTTGGTCAGCTGCATTATACAACCACGCACGGCCCACCAACATGGCTCAGCAGCATACACAATCACGAATATGAGAAGCAGATAAGAGCGTGACCCAGTAGGACCAGTCCAGGCTGCCACTAAAACCAATATGTAGACAGAACTGAGGAACAAAAGCCAAACGATAGAGGATTTCTCTACCTGAAGGTTTTCCTCATACAACAAAGAAAATCAGGTATCCGTATTAAGTAATATTTATGAAACTGATTCTTTTTAAAAAAAAACATGAAAACTGTCTCCTTCTGTGTGAGCATTAACTTGACAAAAACCTACCATAATATGATTTATTTGAGCATTCCTTTTGTGTGTGCCTCCACATATTTTCTCTATCTACTCGCTGTATCTAATCCCGGGATCAGTGCAAGGCTGCGGTATTAGATAGAGGAATGTGGACTTTATGGGAATTAGGTGTGGTACATGACAAATGAGCGTGGACAGTCAGGGCTCCCAGACGCTCATGATCATGTCTGATGCAGTCATTTAGGATAAACAGAAGCTCAGGGACAAATGAGCTCGGTCCCGTTCCTGAAAGGAGCTTTGGAATGAGTGCATAATGAAATGTATAATTTATTTATTCTGAGATGCTGGAGGGCCCTATGAAATAAACATGAGGTAGAGGGGGAGAGAGAGGGAGAGAGTGAGCAAAAGAGAATGAGAGTGAGACGGATAGAAATGGAGAGGGAGAGAGAAGGGAGGGGAATGTGTGATACTGTAGGAGAGACAGTGAAAGCAAATGAGAGAGGAAAGGAACGAAGGGGAGAACAGAAAATACACCCTCCGTGTGTGCCAACAAACACATGTAGGATGTAATTTGAATTCTGCTTTAGTCTTGTCAGACTGATCAGTGTGCAAATGTGTGTGTATGTGATGTTGTCTGCCCCCTAACAAGATCACCGAACAATATTTATAACAATAACTTTAGGAAAACGGATGCAAAGCAAGGGGAACGTGTTGCTCCATGTTGGCACTTGCATCCTGGCTAAATACATACACTAGATACGCAACAAGAGAGTAAAAACCGAGTTTAGAAAATGACTGACTTAGAATTCATCTTGCTCAGAGTGTTTCAGTCTTCTCTGCTAGGGGTGAAAGGGTATGCTCAGGGTGGCCTCAGTGTGTAATCGAGCCACCCTTCGGGACCGCCCAAAAAATCCTGGACTAAAAACTGTTTTCTGTTCCGCTCCATCCAATCTGTAATTGGTCAGTTTATAAAATGTGACATTGCTAATGATGATTTAAAAGACCAAGTAGCCAGCCAGCCAGACGCAAGGTTTGCTTATACTATTCTGTCTTCTGTCTTATGGCTTCAGCTGCCGAACAGTTGAACTGGTATTAAGGATTTTCAGGATGTGGGTGGGTGCATTATTAAAAAGTTGGCATAGCAGCTGATAGCCAGCCTGTCACCAGCCATGTTTATTTTATCTCTAATCCTGTATTCCTCTTAAAAATAAAGAAAATAAGTGTATTTATCTTCATAAATAAAGCATAACTGTTTGTCAGCGCAAGGACCATCTTGAGTAGACTTTTCAAGGTGTGTTACTTTTGCAACTTAACCAAAGTTAACCAACCACCACCACCAACCAACCACCCTCACAGACCACCTTTCATTGATAACTCAGTCTACCTTTTAGGTTAAACGATAGTTGACCACAGGGTCGATGACGAGCTCAAACATTATCATTAGTCTACTCCAGTATTTCATTTTCACTGAGGCGATCAACAACGACTTAAATTGATATTTCTGTATGAAAAGTGAAGGCTACGCGTGGCCTCATTTTGACAAATAGATGCTCTTCTTTGAGTAAGCGAGTTTCTGCCTGACCGGAATGCTTTTAATGGTCTACTGAGGCTCCTGCATACAGAACATGGCCACAGCTCTGACTATCACCTGGAGGTCCTGATTTATCTGTACTGACTGGCACACACACTACACTTTCCAGTCGTGTCCTGTGTGGTTGGTCTCCACTGCACGACGTGTCACTCACAATATGGTACACCAGATTAGGGATGACTGCAAGGAGCCCATTTATTCTCCTGGTCCAGGAGAGCTAGGATGCAGTTGGACAAGTGCTAGTCAACTTTTTGAGACCTCTGCCACATTAGGACAACATTATAGACTAAACTATTTGAATGACACAGACTTCTACCCATTTAACAGACAGTGACAACAGATGTGTGCGTGGACTTTGAATGGACTGTGGCTAGAAATACAGACATCAAGTACTACTTAACTAATTTATACTGATGTACAGTTTTTCTGCTAATGCAACATTCTGTCATATCAGACTTATCATAATAACCAACTTCATAAATTCACATCAGCATCTTAATTATAACTGAGAGGCAGATTTTGACTTGGTGCTTCATAATACAAAAGTGCCTGAAAGCCAAACAAACCTACCTTTGATAAATTGTTTAATCCTCACACAAACAACTCTTTGATAACTATATTTATCTGTAACATCACCCACAGGTTTCTGAAGAGCTGTAGTGAAGCTTAGATTGTGGTGGCTTTGCCCGCCGCCATCTTGGGAGTCCTGCCTCTGCCACCTTTTGACTAATCTAAAAAAAGGAATCGTCAGAGGACCTGAGGTGGGCTGCTCAAACAAGCCACCTGTCAAAGCATCCATGCTGTTAATTATGCATGACCCTAAGCCTTCATATATATAATTTGTAAGCCAGCACTGTCGCCTCAAAGAAAGAAGGTTCCTGGTTTGAACCTCGACTGGGATCTTTCTCCAGATTGGTGACCTTTCTCCAGCTTGGCCAGCTGGTTATGTGAATATCTTGCCCTAGTCAGTTGAGAGGCTCCAGCATCACTGTGACCCTCATGAGAATAAGCGGTTACATTCTGGAGCCAGTCTCAAGTGGCCATTCGAGGAGCTGTAGTTTTTGGCACCTTTGCATTGGCTTTACTGCACAGCCACGGAGGTTGCCACTTGGTATTTATAACACAAGCACAGAATCATCCCCATCTTCACCATCCATCTCATATGATATGAGCGAGGCATCATATGCCAAGTGTTGTTTGTCAATATTTCAATTTGGCCTGCAACTTTTTGCATCAGCAAAACAACAGAAAAGCAGCACCATTTTTTTTAAAGGTGTGTTTGCCTAAATAAAGTATGTATTTGGGGTAATCCAATGTAAAACCAGAAAATGTGGGAGGGTGGATGGCATCTGTTTTCATTCATAGGAGACATTGTTAATGTGGTAGAGCTGGGTTTGCCAATTTAGCAATATAGGTGATTGTACTGCAGAGGTGGAGAAGAAAAATAAACCAGCCAGCAACAAACAAAAGGAGAACGAAGGAGTGAGATCTGGGTGCAACTTCATTTTTGTTCTAATTAACATATTTGTGGAAGGTACTTTGTTAATGCATGCAGAAAACAAACAGGATGTGCTATCACTTCCAACATCAGTCCTAAATTAGCAGAAGCGCATTCCAATTAACATTAATAATTATAATTAATTAATAATAATAATAATAATAATAATGAATAAGACAACAAATTGACAGAATAAATCGGTTGGTGATTGTCTTATCTCTGCAGGCAGGAGATACGCCACACATAAACCAGTGCTGCAATGATTTGGTAACCATGGAATCTCAAATATAAGACATTTATTTATTAGACTTTCAGCGGAAAAGTCTTAAGGGGCAAGAGCGAGGGGGGGTGAAGGTAGTGCAGCTGCAACAGCTGGTGTGGCTGTGTTCCTCCATTAAATATAGGAACACTCATGTGGCCAAAGCTCAGGTGAGTGGGTTCAGTTTGTGTTTTTCAGCAGTCATACGTATGAATAATATTTCTTAAACAGCTGTTCTACTTAGTTTTGTACATAAAAAGATGCTGTAGATGCTGCAGTCTGGCGTTAATGCAAATCAGTGCAGCAGTTTGTAACAGTGGCAACATAGATGTGACAGTAATTACCTTGCTAACGCCGGCATCTGTAGCAAATGCAGCAATGCGACACCCTGCGAAGCCAATTTGACGTAGCCGCGATTAGGATTTGATATTTTTATTTCTTCAATTTTTATGTCATCCTCTGAATCAACAATTCTACAAAAAAAAAAATGGTTTCCTCGGGTACACAAACGATAGTGCACATGTGCAGTGATACAGCAGCTAACTTTTTGGCTAGTCCAAACAGAGGATGGATTTTTCACTGGAATATTTGCTGTTGACTGGTTTGTGTTTCCCTCAGTTCCTTGGTGAGTATCCAACCTTCAGAATTGGTATTTTTTAAACAACACTGTGCAGGCACATGTCTTTGTCTGAGGCTAACTGGAAGTTGAGCTGCTAACCCTAACTCTTCAACTCCTCCTCACTAGGGCACGCGGTGCCTTCATAAATTAATAACGCTTTAGACAACTGAAGACTGTCATGTAAAGACTTTTGGCAGCATTGTAAGCAGAGGTTTAGCAGGTACTGTAGGTGAATGGTGAACATAGCAAGGTAGCAGAAGAGCCTCAGGAGTGCACAGAAAGATTTAGAAAGACCATTTTTTGACAGCCAGAATATTTGACTCTTGTATCGGTTTTCTATTAGTCTTTATACTGTTATGGTTGCAGTGGAGATCTGTATGTGAGCTATAGCTCATAAAATGGACAGCTTACCTCCACCAGGTCTGCTCGGTTTACTAAAGCTTCCATCAGCCCTCAACCAATGTCCTCCTGTAACCATTACACTCTTGGGCTTCCCATGAAACCTCATTTATTGAAAAGATTAAACAGCCCATATGGTCGTACAGCCTGCCCAGCTTGCCACCCATGGCCTGGGTGGTCATCACTGTTGCCTACAGTCTTGCACCCTGACCCTATCAGTGCCAAGGTCCTCCTAATCTGGAGCCAGGGTCATCTTTGATGTCATTGTCACTGTGGTCGTCATCATTGGCCCAACATGGTATGAACTTTGCTGACTCTGCTTCCAGACAACCGCTTATGAACAAAAGTGCCAAATACAGTGTTTTAAGTAAGTTATCTTGACAGAATTGTTATTACAGTATCTAGTGTCCAGAAAAAAACTAGACAAGCATTTGTTAATAATTTAGGAGTAATTAAATTCTAAAGTTTATAGTCTCTGCTACAACAGTGCTGTATCATCTAACTCACTCTTTCTGTCTCTCTTCTCTTTTTGTTCAGTGTAGATTATTTTTGTAAAATTCAAATCTGTCCTGAAAAAGGTGTCCTATTTTTTTTTTTTATTATTTCCAGGCCATCACTGTCAATAGAATCTATTTTGAATTCATCAGACAGTTTTTTTTTTTTTAATGTTGCGGATAACACAACATGGTGTGGCTGTGGAGTGCAAAAACTGAATACAACACACCACATAGCAGTGCCTTAAGGTGTGTAATGCGTTTCCGATGTTCACGCAGTGCAGGATTCTGGGAGGTGGCATTTTCAGATCTGCTCTGAATTGCCCTAAGAGATGTTCTCAACTCCCAAAATATTCTTTTAGTCAGGGCCCGCTTTAAAATCACTGCACCGCATCTCTTTATAGCCGTATGATTTATGACTAAACCTCAGAGGAAACAAAGCTGTGAAAAAAAAGGCGTTGTGGGTAAATACATCACACCATATTTAAACATATCATTGTATCTGCTTTGCCAGTTAAATGAATGAGAATGTCGGCTCTGTTTTTTTTTTGTTGTTGTTTTTACTTTTGGCTCATTGCCACCATCAGCATTCACAGCACTGAATGCATGTACTTTACAAAAAATATATATAAAAGCCATAGATTACTTTACAGTTCTGTATCAGCTCTGTAGCAGAGCTGCTGAGGGCCCTGAATTCTCAATGTGAAGACAAAAGTGCTGCAAGCATAAACATGAGAACAACTGAAGATTCTTTACAGTACCTTTTTATATTAAAAACACTTACAACGGATGCAATTCAGGCCACGCACACTCTCAGTCTCAGGCTTCTTTATTCTGGTTCTATCATGAAAATAAGAAGTTAGCTACAACTCATCTTAACTAAATCTTGTTTGATTTGAAGTTAGTTAAGATCAAAGCCATGAAGCAGAAATATGTATTTGGAAAAAAAAAACTCTGCATTAATATTTAATTTTGCTGACTGATGTGGCTGCTGCGCATTAATCTCATGTGTTCTCACGCTGATTTTTGTGATAGCACCTGACTAGAGTCATAAAAATGGAAACACAAACGGCGATGTGTGAGCGAAGGAACAGAGCAGGCGAAGAGATCGAGGGAGGGGAGGGAATTAGAGATCACACAACCTCTTTTCAAAAATGGCACCAGGGTGCGTTGCCAGTTTTGCTGTTCTGAAAGCACTTAACAAAGATATTGAAAAGCTTCTGCTTCAAGTGCTCTGCAAGAATCCGTCTCTCCTTCAGTGTTCACTCTCATTCAACCCCATAACCATAAAGTGGTTCCCAGTGGAGATTCACAGGGGCTCAGGAGGCCTTCTTGACTCAGTGCAGTAATATTAGTTTTATCCACTGTACTTTACAAACTGAAATTCGAATGACGAGTGAATACTAATTTGTAAAATTAGTCTTTCATTTCACAGGTGTCCCCAGTGTTGGGTTAGATGGGGCTATAGTCATCATGTACATAGAGAGAAATTACCAAACAGCTGACAAATAGAATACTGTCTGATTTCCATTATCAAAGTGACAGTAGTGACAGTATTTTTGCAGTTTTTTACCCTCAGAATGGATACCACTGTTGAACGACTGAATATTATATTGAATATGGACAGTTGTACATCACTTCTAACATTTTTTTAATGGTAAAACTGTGATTGCTGTTGTTAGTGTGTGCTACGTCCACACCTATCCTTATTAACTGCATATTTTATAGCCCCACCAGTAAATGTTGAAATGGGGGTGCATCAAGCTTTGGATGACATAATAGGCTAGTGAACTTTTTTACATCAAGTTCAAACACAGCCTAGCCTCCCATTTATCTATGGTTACAGTATAGGAAGAAATCAGTAGCAGGCGTACCATATGTTTCTGGCTAAATGATGAAACAATGCTCTGACCGTAATACCTAGACGTTACCAGTGCCAGTCCTCTTGTGCCTCTTGTCCCAGTGCCAACGCCCAAGATTGAGAACCTCATTTTTCTTCAACCTTGCCAGCAAACAGCAGCAGGCTACACCTGCCTGAGAAAAATATAAAGTAAGGAATTACCAGGACAGTTATATTGACTTTGGCCTCAGAGGCAATGCACCAATTTCAAAATGAACATGTCATTTGAGGTGAAAAATTAGCACATGATAGCGGGAACCCTGCAAATGAAAAAGTCAGATTATTATAGACACCGAGGTGGTAAGCGACCCTTGGGGGGAAAAAATACCAAAAAAAAGTTTTGATGATAGTCCTGCAGGCATATGTGGAATCATTTGAGCATTCTCTCCTCACTGAGCGAGACAACAACAACAACAAAAAACAATGATCAAACCTGCTTGCATCAAAATGGCAATGGTATCAAAGTAATGTGGAGCACAGGTGGCCTGCAAATTAAAAAGTACCCAACAAGACCGTGAAAGGAAAGTCAACAAATGGCTGGAAATGATAACAATAACAATACTGACACTTTTTCTATTCAGTTGGATGAAAACACCACCCCTGCAGAGGAGGCAAAACTCATTGTATATATCCAGGATACTGTGGAAACCAAATTGAAACAAGAAATTATGCAAATCTGCAAATCTCATACAAATACAACCAGGGAAAGATATGTTCTGTGCAAACACATGCTCGCAAGTGCAACCTTGCCTGTGATAGCTGGATTCTGCACAGGTGGGGTTGTTTCAGCGATGAGGAAACAAAGGGCTTCAATAACTGATTGAAGGCAAAGGCTCCCCACTGCCCGGTGTTTCACTCCGTGATATACCGACAACTCCTGGTGAGCAAATATCTCTTTGAGGGGCTGAATGACAAATCAAAAATCCAACAAGGTAGTCTGGTCAGGAACAGTTGGAAGGAAAGATGGATGAGTTTCTCATTAAGACTTCATACCTGCCAGGTGCAACTTTTACAACAAGACAAACGAGCATGGAGGCCGTAGACAACTATGTCAGTGAATGTGGGTCAAATGTTCGTACAGAAAGAGAATTTTGAGGCAGGAACTTTACTAGTTTCTCTTATAAATAGGTCAAGGAATCACATGGAAGTGTCATGAGGAGACTGTCTGCCTCCCAGTTGTTAGTGTTTTCCCTTCCCTTGTGTTTCTGTCTGCCTTGTCTGCGTATTTGGGTACGGCCTCTGATTCCCTCTCACCTGTCTGATCACCTTCACCACCTGCAGCTCATCATCCAATCACCAGTGAGTATATAACCCCGCTTAACCTTGCCAAAATCGGCCGGATCATTCGGTCTCCCTTGTGGTTTAGAACTCTAGCAACGCTTGTGTTCTTCGTGTCTTCTCCCGTTTTTGTGATGTTTGCTAAACCTGATCTCTCCGTGCCTCAGGATGCCTGACTGCCACTCACCTGCCACATCCAGCCCTGCCTCGTTATCGCTCCTGTCTCTGGGAATCAGCCACCACCAGCTCTTCACCGTTTGGATCTCCTCACCACCTGACCCTCACCTTCCGCTGCACTATTTCACTTCTGGCCCCTTTTTTACTCTGCTGCTTCCAGCTGTGTTTGTACTCTGTGCTTCGGTACATCATGGTTTTCAGATGTTGATGAACATGACACCAAAGAAACAGTGGTGATGGGATATTTTCTTTCAAAAGACAAACACGGATACAAAGGGTTTTGATTTATAAAAGGATCAGGTGACACTGAATTTCACACAATACCACACTCATCTTTCTATTGGCCACAATATACCCATCAGAGACTGCTGTCAGCACTCTGGTCACCCTCGAAACAAAGGCACATAATGAACAGGATGTGCACAGTGACCTAGATTTCAGTATCATAAAAATCGTTCTTGACATTCCATCACTGGCCCAAGAAATACAAGCCCGAAGCTCCCATTATATATCTGGTTGCTGCTGGACTTATTAGGTATGATAGCAGAACTCTAAAAAGGCATAGATATACGGCCCTATCACCAGGCAAGAAGACTAATATTGGCCGACCTATGGGCGGCTGTGGCGTGGAGGTAGAGCGGGTCGATCCCCAGCTCCTCCATTCTGCATGTCGAAGTGTCCTTGGGCAAGATACTGAACCCTAAATTGCTCCTGAAGGCTGCGCCATCAAAACTGATGAGCAATTGGCACATTGCAAGGCAGCTAATGAACTTTGGTTAAGGCACATTCTAGTTTGCTGGTTAAATGATAATGAAGTAAACATGCTCTCCAAGTGTGTTTTATATTCAACCAAGGCGATGGTCTTTCCCTAACTTCAGTGCCTAAGCATAAAAACATGTAGTAATACTTTAATCGCAACAGTCTGATATTGTATTGGGAAGATAAATATCATATGTTATGAAAAAAATAATCAATTTTGTTGCAGTTTAGTAGCATATAAATCTAATTTTGATGATCTAACCTGACCCTCTCTCTATGACAGCATAAGGATGGCACCCTTCCTGGATTGGTAAGAGGAAAAAAAATCATCGCCAGTAAACATCATCAGGCAGCAATTATATTTCCTCTAAACGGGCTTTGCCAAAGCAAATTGGCAAAGCAAATCAGTGGTAAATAAACATATTTTGTAGGAGACATGGTTGGCTGCTAATAAGGCATATAATTTCACTATTTGTGCTCATTTTGCTGCTCATATTAAAAGTCAAAAGAACATTCCCACAGAGTGCATGAGTTTAACTTTTTTCTTAAGGAATGTGTGTGTGAGAAAAGAGAGGTTAATCAGTGTATTCGGTCCATCCATCATACCCATCATTTACCCCAGTCCCCCTTCCCATCCTCCTCCAGCTCATGAACATACCTACTTTTTCTCCCTCTTTAATTACCTTCTGTTTGCCTCTCTCAGTTCCTCCATCTTTCTCTCTCTTTCTCATTGACTTTGCATCTTTTATCCGTTGATATAGAGTGAGGGGCTGTCTCCCGCAGAGACATGTGGTTCTTTGGAGAGAACAATGGGATTTGGAATCATTTCAGCAGTACATAATTTATCGTGGTATGGCTCGTTCTGCTGTGAGACACCTCCCCTCTGGTTCTCCTGCTCCTGCGTTTAATTTCAAAGCATCTTTTCCCTCTGTCTCAGGGTACATTTGTACGTTTTCACAAGCGCCTGTGCGTTTTATCGCTGCATTTACAGATAAATGAATAGGGAAAATCCACGTAGTAACTGTTAGGCTCATGAAACACCCCTACACAAACACACTTGCATGTGTTTTGTGTTGCATCTGTTGTGTGTGGCTCTAAAGGGTACACAGTGATATGGCAAACTGCAGAAAGCAGTGTGTAGTGAGGAGATGTGAGAAATGATGCAGGAATCCATTCTTAGAGTCTCCTACATTAAATATTCCATCAGAAGCTGCTCTAGTTGCCATACTGCTGGGAACAGCCAGACTAACACTTCATCTGTAACATAGTGTAGGGTTTACATCCCTACTGTGGACAGCTCTTAGGAGATACAAAGAGCCATATGGTGAGTTAAACATCATTATCCATGAATGGCACATAATTAAGGTATACATTAAAGCTACATTATGCAGCAATATTACCTTCAAATAAGAGCTTCAAAATCACTTTAATGCTACAATGACTTGTAATAAAGAGAATGGGAGAATATACTTTACAGAGAAAATGTCTTCTGGTTTCCCCTCTGATGCTGCTCTGCCTCAGCTCTGAGCGATAAGTAACCACTGCTGCCTGTAGCTACCAATAGCTAGTTAGCTTAGTTAGCTGTGCCCAGACTTGGAGCTTGAACCACCAAGAAAACAAAATTTTCAGAACTGGGAGTGGGCACTGTGTAGTGGAATATGGTTCCATAGCTGCCGTTAGCTCAGTTTGTTAGCCAGGCTGTCCAGACTGCGAGCTCAAAGCACTGGGGGAGTGTTCATGTTTGTACCACAGATTTTGGGACCACCAGGAAGAAGAAGTTTTCAGGTAGTCAAGTTGGTGACGTGGCAAAATGCTCAGCAGCACCTACGGTCATAATGGCAGAGGTGAAGGAACCGAAGAGGACGTTGACAAAGAAAGCTAAGTATAGAGGGAGTGAGGAAGAGGATGCCAGACAAGAGTAAATCTGGGAGATTTCGTAATTGAAATAAAAAGCTGAAAGACAGACGCCAATCCTTCTTGCTAGTCAGTACTGTTAGCTAAAGGCTATGTCTTGTGTTGCTGTGCTTTATGTTTGGTTGTGTTAGCTAATTTTTAATCATAAGTCATATAATCATTACAAATGCATGTATACAACTGGCCATATTTTTGAATGGAACACTGTAAGGATGTCAAAGCACAAAGAAAACCCAATTTGTACACCAATTCCTTTTGCTTCAAAATTTCTGTTAAGATTCCAGCTGTGCTTGATAGAAGAACTTGTGTGTGTGTGTGTGTGTGTGTGTGTGTGTGTGTGGTCTTGATAAAAATTGCAGGCAATTTCTCAGTTTTATGATCTGTGTGGCATTGTGCTTCATGTTTTTTCTTCTACTTTCTTGAATGTTTTCTTCTGTCACCCCTAACATACTTGTTTCTCTCGCTCGTTCTCACCCTTTCTTTCTTTCTTTCTTTCTTTCTTTCTTTCTCTGGTGGTAAAAAGCTGTAAAAGAAGGGCAGTTACATAGCAACTGCTACGGCTTTTATTTATTTATTTTTTCGAAGTGCTACTAAAGTGACTTGGGATTTGGCTGCTTGGGGATGACAGCGGGATGTTTTGTTAGAACATCTTGGCGTATGAGATAAGTGGCATCTCAACAAGTTCTCTCTCCACTCCTATTCATTCATGCTCTTTACTCAAAGTTTATCGCTTCGTGCCGACCCCGGCTGCTTTCTTAATTTATCCCTGCACTCCCTTGTTACATCAGCCCCGTCTCTGTCTTCTTCTCCTCTGAACCTTAACCAACCCCCACCACTGCTTTTCTTTCTAGCCTTATTACTGTTGCTCAGCTTGCTTGGCTTGATCTTTACCACTTCCAGAGAAAACAATATTAAATTACTCCAGTTTGCCATGATGCCCATTTCCTAAACGACCTATGTACCTGCGATGCTTCCCTTCCAGCTGTGAAAATGTGTGAGAAGATGGATGGCGGCGCATATTTAAGAAGGGGTAATGTTTTGTATACCTATGGTGCACCTGCAGCTCCAAATCTGAGTCTTACCTTTAAACAGTGAGGAAATGAATCTGGGTCATGATTGGCCTCTCTGGCGCTATGCTTTTCCAGGAGAGATTTCACAAACCTCTTCTCTTCTCTGCTGAAGGAATGAAAATGGGGACAACACCGAAGAGATAATGAGCATCACTGTCTGTATGTGTGTGCATGTGCATGCATGCATGCATAGCTGGCGTTATTTATGAAAATCTACTGTACTCCTAATGACCCAACTCAAAATTTTACTCCACTGACAACAAATATTCATCTTGAACTCCTCAAACTAGTTCATTATTAAAAAACAGTGCTACGAAATAGACTGTAGAGTTCACCGTGAATTCAAATTCAGCTAACACAGTAGAAGTGAATACTACAACAGCTGCTGTTGCAAGAACAATGCCAATCATTAGAAATGTCACAGCTATCAGCCATGTCATCTTCTTTGTATATTCGTTTTGTCCAATTCCAGCCTTTGGCAGGGGAGTTGAGCTATAGGGTGTGCGCAGAGAATCGAGTTAGCATTTGGGAGCCAGAGCCCCTCTCATTTGGATTCTGTCAGACTATTACCGAGGTATATGGAGAGGCTCTGTTCCATTAGAGCTACACAGCCAAGAGCCAGTGACTATAATTACACACTAATTTAGCCTCGCATCCAGAATAGAAAAGGCAGAGGGATGAACGAAGTGAAACAAGGGAGGTTATAAAGAGTCATGGGCAGAGAGGGAAGGAACACAGGGAGATTATTTTTTTTTTTTTGTAAACACTGAGGGAACGAAGATGAGAGAGGATGAATTAGAGCCTACAACATCACAGAAAGAGATTTGCAGAAAGCTCATTAAAGGAATATTTTGAGATTATACTCTTCGCCTCCTTGCAGAGTGTTGGATAAGAAGATTGATACTACTCTCACATCTGTAATCTATGGAGACAAGGGGGGGAAAGCTAGCCTGGCTCTGCCCAAACACTGTAAAATTTGGATTTCAGCACCAAAATGATAATGTCAGTTTTATACTTTTGTACAGATTAAACAAGATATATATCAGATTAATTAGTGAGCCCACTTTGTCCCTGCTATTGATCTTGTCTGTTAATTAGAAAGGGAATATGCATATTTTCCCAAAAGTTCTCATCCTTAATGTCTTAAAGAAATCCAACCTTATTTATGATGTGCATTTTTTGTATTTATAAGCCAATCAATGTATTTACATTTTGTATTTATTTCTCTAAAGAATCATTTTAATTGGGTCCACCACTTCCCGCGATAGATGCAGATTTCTTTTCCAAACCTTGAGGGATTCACAGAAAAATAATTCCTGCATATAAACCAGCACATCTTCTATCTTCTATCTAACTGAAGAGCCTCAATGTATACTGGATACACTCTTCAGAAGTGTATCACTGCTACTGTTACTGTAACAACCTACGCCCACTGCTTGAGATTAAAAGCTTTTACAGGCAACAAACAGCTTTTATGGTTTTATTATTGTGAAGCAGCCACAGGAAACGCATTGTTTTTATTACCAAAGATTGGCCTAATCATGATCAGTTATCAAAAATGTTTTGGGGTTTTTTTTGTCAGCAGAAAATTTTTTTGCACAGACATAAAGGAGCAAAAGAAGAAAAAGCGAACAAAAAGATCTGAAAGGAGCAGCAACAGCAAACTGTTAGATATTAAATGGCTTTACCGTGCCCTGCTGTTTTGTGGAAAATTACTCGCGCCGTGTGCAGCATGAAATCAGATTGCAGTTCGCAGCAGCTATTTTTGACTGACTTCTATATTGAAACAGTTTGCTTGGTTGCACTGTAAATACATACACCAGTTGTTCTTCTGTTGGATTTCTGACAAAGTAGCTGCTCAAAGAGTATTTGCTATAGCATTAAACTGTGTTACCAGAAGTGTCACAAAGTCTACCATGACTGAAATCTAAAGGATTATATCTCGACTTTTCTTCTATCTTGAGGTCTGGAGACACAGACAGATAATCACTGGAACAGGAATTACCGGACAGCTGAAGTCGTCGCAGTCAAAATGAGCTTTGAGGCATTTGGTAACATGGTACTATCACAGAAACGTAACAAGATCATGACACCCTCAGGTTTTATCTGTGTGTGGTGGGGGGGTTGTCATAAAAAATGTATGTATGATTGAGCCAGAAAGCAATATATGTAAGGGGTGATCAGCGAGCAGGAAGGGCCAGGAGGTGTAGGAGGAGGCCTACTCAGCACAGTAGCAGCTCCACGGCCGTCGACCACAGTGGCTTCTCTGACAAGAGGTCTCTGCTGAGGTCAACTAGATGCTGCTTCAGGGCCTGTCATTGCTCTCCGCACTCAACCTGAGGCAGTTAGCGGGGAAGTCTAGTTTTTTCTTCCGTCACATGAATATCAGCTCCTTCCTCTATTCCCCACATGCCGTAATGATCCTTTCTTCATTTGGTTGTTGCAAAACCCGTCAGTGTTTTCTTTTTGTGTTTATCGAGGCTGCTCAGTCGCTGTCTAAATTTAGGTTTTTGTTCATGCTTCGGGGAAGGGTGTTCTGCTAGTTGTGTATACAGCCTTCCATTCGTCACATCTCTGCACTGAATGAAATTTCCACACTCTCTTCCATCTCTGTCTTTCTCTTCGGCTCAGGCTGTGGATGGACTCTTTGGACCTTGCTGTTATTATTGTCGGGCTACTAATGGCCCACCGTGGATAGGAATGTGCTTATTAAAAACTAATAGGCTGCTGTGATATCCAGAGGCATTATTGTATGAGGTCTGAAGAGAGCAATGTGCACATAGTGTAATGTCATCCATTTTATTGTTCTTTTTCTTTGCACTGTAATTTGTATTCCTAAAGTATATATTTATCATTTCTGAATGAGTGTTCCTTTTACTATCAGTCCAACAGAGGGCTCCGAGACGAATCCTGGACTTAAACTTTGAGTGATTTGTGTGTACAAAGCCCTGCAGTACCTTAAAGTTACTCAACATTTTTTTTTTTAGTAGCACCACCCACACTTTCACAAAAACTTTTCCATGTGTCCGTGCATTAAAAAAAGCACCGTGTGCACCTTTAGTACCAAATTTAGGAAGCAGGGTTCTTTTCTCAGCGTAGGCAAGTCACATAGCCGAACACCAACAGGTTCTTTAAGATGATGGTGCACAGTCTCCTTGCTTCATGTGGCTTAATTCATACTAATTATATTCATACTGTAAAATGAAAATGGCAGTGACGGTCCTTTGGTTGGTGCACTGCTTGGATCTGAAATGAGATATCTCAAAAGCTCTTGGATGGATTAGAATGAAATGGTGGACCAACAATCATGGTGCCCATTGGATGAATCCATGTCTTTGGTCACCCTCTGGCGCCACCAGCAGGTCTGGTATTTACTTGTGAAATATCTATCCACTAAATGGATTGGCACAAAATTTAATCAGACATGCACATTTCCCAGGCGATAAATCCTAATGACTGTGATGATGGTGATACTCGTAATAGCTTCTACCGATAGCTCACACCATCCAGGGCTGAAGAGATTCATGTCCCTGCCTCAGGATGAATTGTAATAACCTTGGTGATCCTCTTACTTCTCATTTAGCACCATCATCTGGTCAGAATCTAATCCAGATACCTGCAAAACTAGTAACATTCCAACAATCGTTGAATCTTGGGTCAAGCAGATTTGCAGTTTTATTTAGGAAATCTGACTTGGTTTATGTCTTTTTCCCGGGGTAAAACTGCTCTGTGTGGACAGCAGTAGGTAGGTCCAAATTGACATGCTTCTCTTTCAGCTCGCACTGAACTCTCTGCAAAGCAGAAATCTCACATTACTAATTCATGACATCCAAGGCAATTGTTCCCAAACTAGAAAGATAAAGGGTGAGTGGAAATAGCCATGAAAATGGATTTTAAAAAAAGGAGACATCATCAATACCCAGGACCATACCATGCAGTATGTACCCACAGTAATACACAGTCAATATTCAACAGTTGTATAAATATTAGGCAAATGTGAATACTCCGGGTATGACACTTGAGAGTTTAAATAATTTTTAAAAAAAGCTATTCGATAGACCTATGTCCAACATGAGAGTACAAAATCTAACCAGATTCTGCAGTTTCCTGTACCACTGCACAAGCATGAGCTGCAGGAAATGGTCGGTAGCCACAAGAAGCTTCCATATTTACTGCAGACAGCCGTATAAACCAACTTGCCAGTATGGGTACAAAATATATAACTGTCCTGGTAGCTTGGTATTTTCCTCTCTCCAGTGAGATATGCACGTGAAAAAAGGTCAGACTCCTTACAATTCACAGGTGAGGGGAAAAGCCATGGTTGTGGTTTGCTGTTTGTGTTTGGCAACACTGCTCTCCTCCTGACCTACATGCAGAACTCCTCTGCCTCTCCATAGATACTCTGCATCAGGAATCGTGGGAACACCTTCACTCAGCATCATACATATTGTGATGTTCAACTTCATGTTAATTAGTTAATCCTGTAAATATCTGATTCATGCTCATTTCTCATGGCCTCGTTTGCACACATGGTTGCATCAGTGCTTTTCTCATGTTCAAAAGAGCCTCGTTTTTTTTATGTGGTTGGATACAGAAAGGCATATTGCAACACTGCGTTCTTAAAGCGTGATCCATCTTCTAACTTCAACATTGTTGGACAGTTTAAAAAGAAAACGATCTAAATTGATGCAGCAGAACCAGAGATATCTTCCTTTTGCTACTCGTTCTTCTTCTTCCTTGTCAAAACCTAGCACTTACATTACCCACAATGCAACGCTACCATCAGTAGTTTACTCAGACATGTAGGTGAGTAGCCTCGAGCTGCTAGCCTCAAGCAGAAATGAGGAGCGGGCCGCAGAGGTCTGATAAACTCACTTCAACTCACTCTAACTTCAAAGCTTTTTCATTTCTAAACCTGGCTGACTCAAGTGACATCACTCCATTCAATTCATGAGAATTTGTACATCTCTCTCTCTGGAGCCATGAAAGGCTTTTTATAATCTTTTTTTCACATATGCAGTAGTACTCCCCAAGACCTTGATGTGTAAAACTGGCACACCTCCTTTAAATGCTTTATTTTAACAATAATATACTGTTTCTATTTTCAAATATAACAGCCGTACTATGATTTCTGCCAAATAGCACAAGCTGATGTTGATTGCTGCAAGTTAAAGGTTTAATGGTAATGCATCACACATCACATCTCACACATTTAAAGGTCTGTGAAAAGTAAGAACAAATATTTGTTCTGAGTTTGTCAGACCAAAGAAAAAAGTGTTATCTACCTCGCAGCCAAATTTAAATGATTAAAAATATCGACAAGTTTATGAAATTAGGTGTCGAAATCATGTAAACGAAACACTCTGAGCGAGATGAATTCATCTCTGTCTCTCTGCTCAGGGTAGCCTCAGCGTGTCATCGAGCCGCCCTTTAAGGACCGCCCACAAAATCCTGGAGTGAAAACTGGTGAAAAACTGTTTTAACATCTAACTTCACATTTCAGTAATATGTCGTTCAAAGTCTTTTCACGTTTTCAGCAACTTTTTGTCCAAATACTTTTGACATATTTATATGACATCATAAAATCCAATTTATTGACTGCATGACCTAGAATACTGATTTGAATGATTATTCTGCAGTCTTCAGAAGGTAAAAAATGTCACGTGTCAGGTGCCTGAGACATGAGCCCTGTGCCACTTACCTATTCATTTCATCTTTCATTGATCTTGGAATGAAACAGCCAGTACGCCTGTACAATAAATGCAAGATAAATTCATAACGCACCGAAAACCAGGTTACCAACACATTGGGGGGTTTGTACAACAGCAGCATCAATTTTGCCACTCTAACACAAAAACAAACAAAACCTCCAATCTCATTACACTCTGTTTAATAGGTGAGACAGGAATTCCAATTTATAGGATCAATCTGCCACAAATTTGCAGTCTGCACCAAGAAAAACATAGGCAGAAGTTTTAATAACACAATTTGACAGTTTATTCTTTTAGCTTCAGTGCTTTTATTGTCTATAGCAGTTCTGTGCAAGGTTGCAATTATCTTCTGGGCAGCAGATGTGGCTTATTAGAGGTGTTTTAGTGCAGATTACACATCTGCCTCGAGGTATTTATCTAATTCCCAAACTCAAAACTCTCCAGTTCCCTGAGCAATTCTTTATTCATTTTTATTTTCTAATTCAGTCCTACGTCAGAACAGTGTTTTTATTGTTGCAGGGCTATTAGAATTGTAAATCACTTCTAATGTCTCCGCACATCTTGGATTTTCTCTCTGTGTCACCTTGCTCAGAATATCAAGATCAACTTTCCTGTTTGATTATTATTTCAGTTTCTTTTTCTTGCCACGTTATGTGTGATTGACAACCAATAGCCGAGACCATTAAACACACCTTTTGCTCTTGACTTGGTGCAGTGCTAGCAGTGCTACGCATGATTTCCTCCCCAGTGTCACCTTCATTTTTCTATTTGCTGCACTTGAACAGCAATGGGGGAAAAAAAAAAAAAACATTCCTAAAAGAACACGAAACATTAGTTGTGTCATTTAATTCACAGTCATCCAGTGGCAACGGCACCAGAGTTTAAACATAATCTCCTCTTTAAAAATAAATAGAGCAGTTCAGATAAGATTATAAGGAACCTGTGGGTGTTTTTGTGTGGTACAGGAATAACTCAGGAGGAGGAGGGGGCGAAGTATATTTTAAAAGGGTGCTTTTACAGCTCTGTTTAGTCATTACAAGAAAATCATTAACATCATGAAATAGTAACTAAGTCCATAACAGCTTATTAGTACATTTTTCAAATCTCCTCCAGTAAATGAGAAATATATATATTTTTAAAGGGGTTGTTATTATTTGTTAAAGGAGAAATCCATCTATTTTATACAAAAAAAGGCTGTTTATTAGTCACAGCAAGCACTACTCAGCCCAAAGGGTTGTATAATACCTTTTGTGGCTTTAGAGGAGCTTTGTGAAGTCTTAGAACAAGCCATGTCAGCTCGACCTACTCTTGGAGAATAATGTTTTTTTAATAGAAAGCCTGTGTTCCAAACTGAAAGTTAAAAAAGTCGTGGGTGTTTAAAGGTGTACTGTGTAGGATTTAGTGCCATCTAGTGGTAAGATTGCAGATTGTAACCAACTGAATACTCCCTCCACTCACCCTTCCCTTCCACAGAATGAAGGACAGACTATGGTGGCAACAAAACTCGCAAAAAATCTGAAAGGCCTTATGAAGAATCAGTGTTTGGTTTGTCACTTCTGGGCTACAGTAGAAACATGGTGGTCCAACATGGCAGACTTGATGGAGGGGGAAAAGGGCCTCAATGTAAGGTAAAAAAAACATAATAATCATAATTTCAGGTGATTATACACTAATGAAAACACATTTGTGAATATCATATTCCATTTTTGCCCCTAAATCTTACATACTGGACCTTTTAATAAAGGTTCTTACTAAAGATACTATTGGTTGCCTTATGGGAAATGTAGGATGCTGTGTCGTTGCAGCTCCAACTTAAATTACAATTTTAAAATGTGCTCTGTTAATTACATATCCAGTGATCTCTTTTGAGAAAACATCAATCTGTTTATGCTAAATGGGCCATATTCTTCAACACCAACTAACCCTTCTCTTTTATTTATAAAGAGGAATCTTAAAAATACATTGTCAACATCACTTTGCCAAAAGGCATGATTAATTATGATTTCAGTTGGACTGTAAACTTGATACCTATAGTGTCGTTTTTGATTTATAGTTCAGCGTTGCAGCTGACCTGTGGATGTCACCACCACAATACCGGATTGTATTGTGCATTGTGTATTGTCAGGCCACATTGTGCTTTGCTCGTATTCCCCACGGGCAGCACGGTGGTGCAGTGGTGTCCCCTCACAGCAAGAAGCTTCTGGGTTTGAACCAAAACGTTCTGACCTGACGAAGATGTGAGTGAGATTGAAACAGTGTCAGTGTCGATTAAGTGTGCAGGCCTTAGACTTGTTTCATTGATGCCGTTCAGTCATGTGTGTAAAATAACACTCTAACACTCTGGTTTTGAAACCTGCATGTTTTCTTTACATGGGTTTTCTACCGTTTCTCAGGCTTCCTCCCATAATTGAAACTGTTGACTCTGAATTACCCATGGTGAACTGGCGACATGTCCATGACCCTGCAAAGGATGAGCAGTTATAGATAATGGGTATAGATAGATTCCCCACTGTAGCTGTGTTTGCATTCTTTTATTTATTTGAGATACAAAGTGGACAAAAGAGAACGTTTGCTTTGTCCCATTACTGAATGGAAAACTTCTCCATGTTTACTTTCTTTCATTCGCTGTGATAAAAAGCAAAAATTGCTGTGAGCAGAAAATTTGTGATGGAAATGGCTTTGCAAGACGTTTGTTTCTGAAAAGGAGCAGCTCTTTCTTCAGCTTTAATGTTGCCGTCACTCCAGCAACAACTTCCAAGAACATCAGAAACCTGCAGCAGCCATGTGCTTTGAAATTACGCCGTCACAACAGAATTATATAGAAAGCCCCTTTTACCAGTTCAAACAACAGGATCACTTTCATATTTGATCAGATATATTACAGTACCCAGTTATGATGGTCCGGGCTGGTCTGACTCTTAGTCCAGAAGCAATAGATTGATGGAGACTTGCCTTATCTATGGTAGGCAAGTGCAGACACTCTACAATCTTCAAAATCATTTATTGAGGTCACATCAGGGGGGGTATGAAGCCGTGGTTTAGACGGAGGGTCAGGGGGCAAAGTGGAGTTAAGAAGGAGGATTACAGGCTTCATCAGATACGAGAGAAGATGAAGAACTCCAATAAAAAGAGGATCATTCCACTGAGTTACAGAGACTATAAGAGCTGACTCTTCCAAGATAAATCAATATGCTTTAGTAGAGTTTATTTTCACATCAGATGAGTTTGAGAAATCAGTGTGTGATCCACGGGTTAAAAAAAAAAAGCACAGATTTATCATTATCATCATGGAATGCAATTAAATAAGCATTTTATCTGACTTGTGTGTCCTTTATGCATTTTGGGTTTAATAATTCAATTCCAGACATCCTTCATTCTTCTCCTGAATGTCACGGAGGCGATTCCTCTGTCACTCTCATCACGTGTTGTTTACCAATGTTTCCTTGCAGAAATGTGCCCTGACAGCTGAAATGATCCACCTGCCGAACAGGGCCGTCCTTGGATTATGTCTGTAGGGAATTCTAATAAGCTGAAAAATGCAAAAAAGCAGAAGGACCTTCAGACTGGCTGCAAAGGAAACATGCAAAAATAAAAAATAAAAAGGCAACAATTTATTCACAGCATAGGATGGGAGGAGGGGCACACACTGAACAAATTATACTTCTTCCAATCCGGGCTATCTGTTACATGTTTTATCACCACTTTTCCATTCAGCATTTCACCTGTTCTGCTTAAATATTCATGTACCATTAATGAAAAACAGAGGAGACTATCGTGTGTGAATGAGCAGAACAAAATCCTCATCCTTCCTGATCATGAGTAGATAGACACAGGCAACGAACATCTCTAACACAGTGACCTACTGATACCATAGCACACATCCTGGGTCTCTCACACACTGACACACTACCGTACACACACACACACAACCATGCAACAATGGTCACCTCCAGATAAATGGGCAGAGAGATGTGGTGTGACAGGCCATTGAGCTCTCCACAGCTTTAATGAGGCCTGCAGCCAGTGGGGACTGACTGGAGTAGCTATACCAGTATGTTTCCATTACTACTGTACAACAGCAGAAGCGGGATGTTCTACAGAAATGACAGGACACATGTGGCCCAGTCTGGGCACACAAAAGACGAAGCACTTATCTCTGGGATCTTGTAACCGAACGAAGCTGGCTAGAGGCAGAAAGAGGAGACGAGGCGTCGTTATCAGCTTCCTTCCATAAGATTCCCCGCCAAAAAGGGAAAATATGCATAATATTGCCCGAGAAAATGAAATTACAAGCTGCATTAGAGCTATACGTAACAGGTATAAGGCACAGAGGTGCCTTATACCTTATACTTATACCACCTCCCAGAGGTGCAGTAAATGAATCTGGGAAAATATTAAAAATTGTAATGCTGTCTCTCTATAATTTCACTACACAGGCCAACAGTGGCAACGTTATATAGATTTACTTTCTAGCTTCTGTGGTACTTGAGTCTGGTCTCGTTCTTTCTAACATTTCAGATTCATTTGCACTCGACCAAGTCCAGGAGAAGTAACTTCCTCCTTCAAAACAACGACATCTGTGTTGCTTAGCAGATGCCTGTTCTTTGTCACATCTTCCACTGGCAGTCCAGGAGAAGCTTATTTTTATTTCAGCTGTTCACACAGTAGACAGTGGAGAGACGGGGGCATCTGTCAGTTTAAAAATCTTGGTAATTAAGTCAGTGTAATGAATGGAAAGGCACATTTGTTATTTACCTGCGTGCAGAATGTTACTGTTGAAAGCGTGAAGACGGCTTAATGGGACTGCACTTAAACAGTCATTTACCTCATTTGATCCTACGGTTACACTGCACTTGTTTTGTGATCATAGCAAATAAGAGAAAAATCATCGTCTTAAATTTGAATACATACTGTCTTTAGCATCAAACATCATGAACGGGTAAGTAAGTGGTCTTGGAGATGATTCTCAGTCTCCATTGACTTGGTCTCCTGGTCTTAGACTTGAGTGGTGGCGGTGGCAGTCTTGACTAGCATTGTTCAAGTTGTAGCAGCTACTTTTACAAATTGAAATTTGCTATGTTTATCCACAAGTCACACACACTGAACAAGTGTTTATTAAGTCACTGGGTTCTGGATTCTGATTGGCAGGAATGTGTGGATTTACTTTTAGTAACCACACAGCTGCAAACCATCAGACACATATGACACCGGTATTTGTTTGCAGTTATGCATTAAATTGCAAAGATATATATTTATTTGTTATCTTCTAAGTTAAATATTGTGTCTATATTTAACTTATTTTTAACCTAACTCTAACTTAAATACACTATGTGTTTTTTTTAATTCAGATGATCACCTTATAATTTATGTTTGTTCATGTATTATTGTTAATAAAATTTTATAGAAACGAATGCACCAGAATTAAATAGTGAGGCTTAGCTGAAGAGCTTAGTGCCAGGGTTATTTGTGTGACCATCACCACTGTGAGAAGGAGGAGGAGATGAGGTTAGTATCAGGCAAGAGTGACAAGCTGACGTGTCTCTGACAGAGGGAGGGTGAGAGAGCTATAACCTTTACGTCTCTGCTCACTCAGACAGTTTTAATAACATCGTGTTGAAGGCGGCGCTGCTCTCTCTTAAGACTGGAGAGAAATCAGTAGAAAAATGTCTCCTGGTTTTACAACTCTTGGCTCACCATTAGCATAGAAGAGAAGTAAACAATCCTCATTGTCTGTGACAACAAATCTTTGAGTGGATTGGAAATAAAAATAAATAAAATGGAGGCGTAAATTATGAATCAATTTGCTTATTCAAACAGAAAAGTGAGATCATGCAATAGTATGAGCAGGAGACTACTTTTCTGCATGAGTGATTCTGATCACACCCTGTCATCCATTACAATCATGGAACGGACAGCTTCTCCGGTATTATCCCTTACTTAATATCATGTCCTCCATTTTATTTTAGATTTTGAAATTGAAAGTGAAAGCACATCGACAGCTTCTACATATTTTATGCGTGGTGATAAAAATGGGACTTGGCTCCCTGTTTTTGCCTTGAATAATTTCGCCTCTGTGTTTTCATTATCAACATTATTGTTGTACCGAACACTCATTTTATTCAAAGCATGAATGTAGCTCAGAATTGTGGCACTCAGGCAATTCCCACTCTTCCATTTCCGCTGTCCACTGTAGATTTGGACGTCACAATCAGGCCACAGGGCACAAACCGTCCGCTGTGTCATTATTATTTTACCCCCGGAAGAGAGACCCGTCTTTTACTTATTTTCTCCAGGGATGAGCTGAGTCCATCTGCAGAACATAAGGGCCTCCAGGACTGAGTTCCCCTGAGGGAAAGAGATGTGCAGAATAAAAAAAAAAAAAAGAGTAACAAAGCAAAAATAGAGGGATAGAGAGTGCAACAGAACATGTGGGTGGACTGGCAGCAGATATACTGATCTGAGAGTGGCATTGGTGGAGAGGATTTGAGTGCTTGAAAGAGACTGCCAGACCCAGGCCACAAGAAAAAATGTTCCCCTGCTTTAATTTGTACCTCCTTATAATGTTTAAGTGTTGTTACGGCTATTCTCAGTGCTCTCTGTTCGCCTTGTTCTATATCATATTCACAGTTGCTGCATGACCCAGTTTCTATACAGAGATCATTAAAGTTTCATATAAATTCAGTGTACCGGGAATAAAAACATAACAAGACTTTAGATTTTAACAGTGCATCAGTGGACCTAGAATAAAACATTATAAGATGGATTTTATAAAATAAAGAGAATAAATAGAGAAAAAACAAGTGAATCAGAGTCTGTGTAATATATATATATATATATATATATATGTGTGTGTGTGTGTGTGTGTGTGTGTGTGTGTGTGTGTATTCTTTTCATTTAAATTTAAAATCAAAAATTTAAAGTAGTGTTTCTCAATATTTTCCAACTTTATTACACTGTCTGTGGCTCCATTGGTTCATGTTGAAGACATATAATGCCACACACACACTCACAAATATAGATGTTATATATTTGGTACTGTACTGAATATATACGACAGCTGTAACATGTCGACCAGTGCAACTGTGTTAGCTCACTGAAGTGTTTTTAATGCTCTGTGGCACAGAGAAATAGTCAATATCTCACCGGGCTTTGGCTACACAGGCAACATATTACTTATCACGATCAATTCATCATTTGGTTTTGGTCTTTCCATGGGATTTGTTGACAGTAAGAAAAATGTAGACTATCCCCAGACTCATCCTTTAAAAGTTTCTTGTCAGTAAAAAGAAAAATGTTGGTAAAAAACTAAAAAAAACTAACCATCTTAATTTTAATGCCAAGATCGATACAGCATTCATGATTATTCTGCTCTGTTCTAAATGATGAGATGTTATAAATTTGCCCTGTTCTTAATTAATCTGCACCACAGCCACAGTTCTTATAATTGCATTTGTGCCAGCCAGTGAAAGAAGAATGTTAAAAAAAAATCATTATCTCCATTGCTTACTTGTTCTACAAGGCCAAAAAAGTTGTAAAACTTTTTTTTTTGAAACGTGTTGCTGGCATCAAAAACAACAAAATACAATTTCTCAGTGTCGACATTTGATAAGTTGCCTTTGGGGTCTTTTGGGGTTTCAGTGTTTTGCACATCATCACATTTTGTTTCTATTTACATTTTACACAGTGTGCCAACTTTTTTTTTTTTGGTTGTATGATAAGTATAAAGCAACAGCTGACACGTGTGATAGGTTTACTTGGCCAACATTTAGGCTCGGTAGTTTTTGATTTATTGTTCTCCCTTGCTGCTTGGCTGCTGGCATTGGTGGGGACAGAGGTTATAATAAATGTTCCGAGCTATCGTCTTTGGACCTCAATATCTTTGTCAAAATACAGAGTGACATTCCGGTTGAGCAGCCTCTGAGTGGTGTATAAACAGCTGGGCATTGTGCTGTAAAATGGCTCCCCACCCTTATTTCCCTCTTGCCTGCTGTGCATTGAGTGCTCTGACACAACCATGACAGATGCAGCCTGGTGAAGTGTTTTTGTGTTTGACAGCTCGGCCTCTGCCTGACCACTTTCATCAGCACTCTGCCATGAAAACCAGCCCTGGTTTGTGAGACACTGTACCCCTCAGTGCACACATCTACAAGAGTGACAATGTAAGCATGCAGTGATTGCATACACACAAGATCAAGCACTGCATTAAGGATAGCTCATGAGCTAGCTAGTGCATGATGAAGACATCAGAACTGACATGCATATGGTATGATCACAGCAAGGCAATTCTGTCTATCCAAGCTTATAAATGTACATTAATAATTCAACTGCAGTTTTGTTCAGTTGTGCGCTGTACAGTAGCTACAACGGGTGGCTGCCAACGGACGGTGTCAAGTCTCCTACCCAAAACCAACAGAGCCGTCTATTTTCAATTTTAAACTTTGGAAGAACAAATTGAAGGATCACTGTAACTTTATAATATATGTACATTATATAAATACTGAGGGAAATCACTGTTTATGCTTGATATTTTTATTTTTCCTCAGTTCAAATCTCCACTTCCACAATCTTATTTGAAATGCACAGGTTGAAGCGTGCTTTCTCTCCTGCAGGTCAATTACAACAGGTAAAAAGCTTTAAGGTTTTCCTGCCTGTGTGATGTCAACCAAATGTCCACTTCCTCTATCAGACTTAAAGGTCCAGTGTGAGACATTTGGCAAAAGTATGGCAGAAAGAGGAAATAGCATTCAAAACGATGTTCTCATTAGCATATAATCATCCCCAAAATAATGTTTGCATTTCCTTTAGAATGAGATTTTTATGCCACAGCTCCTTTTCAACAGTCAGCCATGTTGAACTGCCATGTTTCTACAGTAGCCCACAATGGACAAACTAAACACTAGCTTTAGAAAGGGCCTTTCATGTTTTTTTGAACTTCGGAGAGGTGAGAGGGTTGCAATCAGCAACTATAATTTACAACAAGCTGCTGCTTATCACACAAACTCATAAACACTATGATCTGTTATACTTTAAAGGCCCAGTGGTGAACTGATTGTATATATTTTCAATTATGTGGCTTGAATTGAGAACAGTCTTTTGGGAGTGATTCCTTATTAAAAATCCTGATACATGTCGCCTGCTATAGTTTACCTGCCTTTTTATTCAGAGTGCAGACTTTCATTACACTTTTTCAATTTTTGAGTTTCCTCCTGAGAGTTAAGAAACCACTAAACAAATTGCTCTTTTTCAACAAATAAGTTTTCAGCCCACTAAGGATTAAGCTATGCTTCCTGGGAGCATGGCTGCAGATGGCCACACAAAACCTCAGCATATGGCCAAAGTCCAGATTCACGAGGATCCTGTCAACAAAAATGAATGGGCCATTAGTTCAGTGCATCTTCTTCACCTCCCATGTGCTGCCACTACAGAAAAGTGTCTCGCAACAAATCCCAAATCACCTCAGGTACATGGGCCTCCAGGCATGCCAAGAAACTCTAAGCCTTTCTCAGCTGAAGGTAGAGATCCACTTCTAGTCCCCAAAGATGAAGATCACATCAGAGGGAGGAGCACAGCGGGTTGCACAGCTGAGAGGGGGAAAAATACCCTGCACTCAAAGAGAATACAAAAGAAATATCAATAGGAAACACTGTTTGTTTTCTTCTCTGATGTTTGTCGACCATCATGTCACAAATCAGGTCAAATAGATCTGTCTGTTCTCATTGAGCATCTCATCTCGACATTTTCAGACCTGATCCTCATTTTAATCATAGTACCGAACCAGCTTGAACATTCTAAACAATGAATAATGCTTTAAAAAAAAACTCACGTCATTAACAGTCTATCTGTCAACTCCACTAATAAAAATTCAGGCAGATACTAAACCTTGGAATAAGGAAGGATACACAAACAAATAAATTCTTAACTGGCAGGGCTAGGCACCATGCACAGGCTGGCTTATGGTTTATAGGTGTGTTTGATCTATTTGTCTTTCTTTCTTATTATATGAAATTAGTTTTGCTTGTGGTCGAGGCAGCTTTAAAACTGAACTGTGGTGTTATGTAGAATTGAGACATGCCTAAATTAGAAGTTGTGTATATTTTAGTGGGGATGTTAAAGTTGTTTTAAACTAGTTTTGGCTTTATTGATATACCAACTTATTAAAGGTTCATGGCTGTCACATAGGCAAACACATTTCTGAAGATACATTTAACAGGAGCAGAGTAACAATGGCATCCAACTGGAATCCACTTTTTCACTGCCTGTCGGACACAAGGTTAATATCCACTCATTTTATAGTTCTGGTTTGGTCCACTAACTCTTGAGAATAAATATCTGGGTCTCACTGGCTTGGTAGACATTCAGCTGTCTTCACCAACTACTTGTTTACTCGAGCTTTTCATCAGCTTTCATTGGATCGTGTGTGCGCCGCAGTTAAGGGTGTTGATTCTCTGCAGGTTTGGCAGTACTAGTGCGGCAGTCCTTTCACATAATAGGAGTTTATGTCAGAGTTTTTATTTACAAAAAATATTGTTCACCAGTTTCTTCACTCTGCATGGTGCAATATGGAGGTTTCCACCAAGTTTTTGCAGTGTGGCTGGATGAATGGAAATGTTGGTCGGTCCACCATTTTGGCCCCAGACTGACATATCTCAACAAGTACAGAATAGATTGGCCTGAAATTTTGTACCGATCATAGACAGTGTATAAGAATGAATGACACCTCGCCATCTTCAACCCACTCTACAAAACTGAAGTATCCCAGATGTGTGTACTGCCATTGCATCTGTGGTATTATGATCCCGCCCCTTACACCGACTCAATCACAAGCAGGGCTCAGCTGTCAATTATGACATAACCCCCCCTTTTATAGCATCAAATAAGTAATTATAATCAAACATATCTGAAAAATCAATACTTGAACATGAGGGGTGGAAGTTCTAAGATGCCTCACAATGCATATCTAAAAGTTTATGCATCCATGGATCAACAGAACATAATCAGGAGTTTACGATATGAACTAATACAAAATTATAGCAGATAAATTTTAGCTTTTTCAAAAATTTTCTAGCCTCAGCTGGACAACAAAATTATAAATTTACATCAGTGAATTGTGGGTGAACGTTAGGCTAACAAAGTATTTTTGGCTAACCAATATTACTTTTTTTATGTCTTGAGATATGGCTGAGGGAGACAGAGAACAGCAGAGAGTGATAGAAAATGCACCCAGTATTTTGAAATCAAACTTCTGTACAAAAATCGTACAAAAATCATGCTCTATGTAAAGCCACATTAGCAGTTTTCATCCTCTCGGCTGTAAATAATATATAGAGAACCAAGTAGATTCTCCTGAAATGTCTCAGCAATCATTGCACGATTGCCTGAAAATGTTGAACAGACATCGATGCCCACCTCAGGATAAGTTGTAATTCATTGGCGATCCCTCAACTTTTTTAGCAGCATCATCAGGTCTAATTTAACATGCTAAACTAAGATGGTGGACAACATTATTCATGCTAAACATTATCATTTTAACATTGTCACTATGAGCATGTTAGCATGCTAATTTGGACTCAAAGCACTGCAAGTGCAGCCTCACACAGCAGCTAGCATTGCTGTGTATACAGTTTGTTGAATTTGCAGATGAAGTATGCAAATGAATATGAATTGCATCTTGAGCTAACTGGGATTACTTAAAATTGAACTTTAACTCATGTTAGTCATAAATTTGCGCGTGTCCCGGTAAAATGAATCAACTCAGCCTTCTCATTCATCGTAGCTGCAGGCGTGTCTCTTTCTTTTTTTTCTTTGTTCAACTGAGATAGATGAGAAAGGTAGAGGAGATAGAGGAGAAGAGTTTATTCTTCAAACGAAATGACAGCCAGCAGCCAAAAAAAGAACTGATTCCAAATGCAGCGGGTTCTCGCAACATTTTTAGAGGTGAATGGCAGCTTGACATTTTTTTTCTTCTTTCCTTTCTTATGTTGACATCAATTCGTACCACCAGTGAAGCTGATAAAAACTGAACCAACCCAGATAAATTAAACCAATATTTCCACTTAGGAAGGCTGACTCCTGGAAATACCACATCTGGTACAAACATAAGAGATCAATCAGAGTGGCGCTGAAGTTCAAAGATGATGGATGGGCGTCATTAAAGGACAAGGCTGGGGATGGTTTGGCCTAATATAGCTAATGCCTCTGGACTTCCACATTGTCCAGCAACTATTAAGACCGTGCTTACAAATATGTATTTTGTAGCAGGCCAAAGGACTACAGATAAAGCTTGACAACTGTAGTTTCCACATTTACTAAGTGAAGATACCAAATACCAGGATAATTGGTCCTTTTAACCTTTCACTGAGTTTGTACATTTTGTTCTTCAGTCCAGTTTGTCATACAGTCTCAGTGTTCACTCTGTGTCCTCCCTACAGGCAAGTTTGTCACTTTACAGAGCTGATATTAAAGCGACACTGTATAACTTTTCTACCATTAAAAAAAAGTCATTTTGATGCTACATTGATGTGTGATCAGTTGAATGGTGTCTGTTCTTGCACTGTAAAACTGTGTTCTGGGTATGATATGACAAAGTATGTAACCCTAGACTTTCTTGACTGACAGTGAAGTAACTTGCTGCAAACTATAGCTGCTGTTAGCTCAGTTTGTTAGCCAGACTGCCCAAACTGAGCTCAAAGCACAGGGAGAGAGTTTGTGTTTGTACCACAGGTTGTGGAAGAGGAAGTATTCAGGCAGTCAAATCAGTGTTGTGGCAGAACTGGAGCTACACAAGAGGACATTGACAGAGAAAGTTAAGAAGAGAGAAGGAGTGAATGACAGAATGTGAGGCCTTTTAGCTGACTTTTAGCTGTTTGTGAGAGTTTCATGAAATAAAAGGCTGAGAGACAGACGCCGAGCTGGACTTCTTGCTGTTGGAGTAGTGAGTAATATTAGACGGCTGCTATGTTGTTGCACTTGCTTGATGTTGTTGAGCTGTCCGTACTTATGATACAGTGTTATTGCACTCTCCAAATACAAATTTCTACACAATGTTGCTTTAAATTTTACTGTTGGTGCTTTTTGCTGCATCTCCCTTCCAGCCATTTTTTAGTTTAATTCTTTTGGGTTCTTTAGTTTGGTAAGAAAAGCCTCCAGAATTAGCCAATAATGAAATTCAAATGAAATAACTAAGTTTCAGCCTGTAGAGGGAGGTCACTGCGCATATATTTATAGCATAATATATAGAATTTAAAGACTTTAAACTAAAGTGATTTGGGCCTGAATAAATCAACAGCAATACTAAACACCCATATGAATTGGTATTCATCTGAAAAAGATGGTTTGATGGTTTAGTTACATTTCAAATTAATGAAATCCCAAAAGTTAGATGTTGTAGTTTACAAATCAGTTCACTTCAATGAAATAATTTTATTTACTAATGAAAAGAACAATCCTATAATGTTTAGCTATTTTAAAAGTGAGTTGAATCAAGCTCAGTGGATCAGATCAAAGACTTACCTCTTCATTACATCATCATCAAGAAAAAGCTCACATTTATCAAGACATCATGGCCAAAAAAAAAGTTCTTATGGATCCCATGGTGGTTATATGGACAGATGGTGCTGTCTGGACTCTCTACTACATCAAACTTTTGCCCGACCACCTGTAATTTAAACACGACTTGTTAATCCTATGCTTCTAGTGTCACTCAACAGCTGTTTGGAGCGTTGGTGTTAACATCTGTGGTCTAAAGACAAAATTAAGCTTTAAACCCCTGTTTGCTGATTAATTATTTAAAAAAGCAGGAGAAGTAAGTGAATATCTTGGTGGATAAACTTTGTCATAATATCTTTGGTATATTTTGCACATCCGATTTTTCAGAGGGGGGTTGGGACTTAAGATGAGATGGGGATTTCATGAACACGGAAACACCCTCCTGGGAAATTCCTCCCTTTCATCCAAATTTTTGTTTGTAATGGGTGTGCCTTGTGTATTTCCACACTCCTGTTGCGGGAACATAGTTTGAGTGGTTAGACAGAAAATTGAAATATAATGAGAGGCAAAGGCGAGAGGAAAAAGAACAATGAAGCTGCCAATGAATGAGTATCAACCTGATGTAGACCTTTACTGCCACCCATTGGTGGAAATACACAAACTACAATCAAGCACTGATTATAATATGATATAATAAGATAGACTTGCAAGCTTTTTTCCCCTGGATATGATCATCCAGCTTATGTAATCATTATGCTCTCTAGAGTAATAATCTATAACCATTACCATATCACAGAGCATTATTCTTGTTTACACTGCTGTAACACCTCACTCCTTTAGATGAACAATATTTTTACCACGTCCTACTGTAAGCCTACACCTGTGACAAACGTTTTTCACATGTTGGCAGCCTCCGTTTAACTCGCACATCTAAAATTCCTCCATCTTTTGCGAGCATGTTTTTCACGCTGTAGCTGGAAAAGTAAGGCTGTGGAACATTACACTATCTCTGAAAACCTTTAGGCACCACAGTGTTGTATCCTAGCAACCAACAAAAAGGGCTGGCAGTGCAGCAAGAGGTGACATTATCCCAAACCATCATCCAGTGATTCCATCTAGTGCAGTACTTGCATGTCCATGTTTTATTAAAAGCAATATGCGGCTGAAGACCACAGAGGAGCACTTTTCCTGTTTTTTTTTTTTTGGTTTGATTTGGTTTGGTTTGGTTTGGAGTAACTCCCACAGGATCTGTCCTATAACAGGTTAAAAAATGGTTCAGTAGTGGAGCATCCTACCAAGCAGCTGCAGGGACTTTTTTGTGAACCTTTAAAAAAAAAAAAAAAAAAGATAGATAGATAAATAACAAGATTAAATGTGGATTAAATGTGTCTTTCACCTGAACCAGACTGTGCATTAGAGCTTATGTGATAAGCTACTGTCCTCTGAAAATAATGATTATAAATGGATTGTCTCCTTTCAGTCTGGTTGTAATTTCTCCTTGAATACCTAGAACGCACTAAAGTAGATAAACTCATTAGAGCTTTTACCCTAGGGCCGCACCAGATATATACATGGCTTGACATAACAGCAGGTTGGAGCACTCAGGAACAAATATTTTTTACCCACAACGGCAGCTGAATTTATATTTCATGCCAGCTGCATTCCTGTAGAGCTACAGGGAATCTTTTCAGAGGAGATTTTCACTGTACAGCGATGCCCTTCTTCTTTTTGGCCTTGTGTAAGGGTTGGGTTGGGTTGGGTTGATGCTGTTATGCAGTAAGATAAATCAGGAAACAATGAAGGGCAGTGTAACTCAGCTGGGGGCTTCACCACGCTTCCCAGGTGCCTCTCATCCTGGAACTCCAGCGAAGGAGAGTCCAGCCTTGTGCGAGAGTTTGGTTCCAAAATACAAGTTCTTTGCAGAGGTGAGTTCAAGTATGCATCCGTCAACATCCTGCACTAGCTTGGAGAGGATATTCAATGTCCCATCAGTCAGTTTTAATCCAGGGATCAATCCCGCAAAGACCCCAACTACACCTGTCATCCAACACACTGGATTTCTTCCCATGTGAAAGTAGCCTCATCTTGTTTAGGCTGAGCCTCATGAATACAGACGGTAGAAGCAGATTTATAGGAGCAAAGAAGTGCTTCACCTTGGACCAGTTTACCTTGAGGCACCCTCCCAGGAGCTGTTACCTTGACAACATAGCTTCCAGGGTCACAGGGGCATGGCGTACGCTATTTTCCACTGTCAAAATACAACTGCTAAGTCCATTTGACATTAAAGCTGCACTGATCAATATTTTAGTTTAACGGTCAATAAAATCAATGTGACCAATGTGAAAGGAGTGGCCATTGGTGACCAACCCACAGAGAATTATTGTTCAACTTGACAATTACCATCAGTTATTCGGAGCGTTTTAGGGTCCCTCTGCTAATTGTTCTGATTTTTCCACCACCAAGCGTTTACCATATTGGTTTAATCTCTCCACTCTCCTAAAACCCTGTTTGCAGCCATAGTAAACAACATTTTTTTCAGCAAATGAGCTCACTGTACACTACCTGTCTAGGACCTGATAGCAGACAGACAAAGTAAGCAACTAGCTTAGTGAACATAGTGAAACATTTAGCAGCTAAAGAGCCAGATATTTCCCTCAGGAATTGATGGAGACCAAAACAGAGCAAAAAGGAGAGTGACTCCTGGCTTCCAAACTCCAAACTGTTTGTTAAATATTAGCACGAAGTTGTCCAATCAATAATAAGGGGGAAATAACTCTCAATATGTTTACAGCTTTTTCTACTACCCCCATGGGGCCAAAAACTGTTACTACTCCTTTAAATATACATTCTAATGTATAGTCATAATTCAATAACACATTAGGAAACACCATATCATTCAAAAGCCAAACAGAAGGGTCTAACTAAACTAAACTCTACATATTGCTAAATAAAAAGTAAATAAAAGCTGCTGTGAAGATTTCTGTGTAATTCGGAGAGACTTGCTCCACTGACATTGACCTGTAAATTCTGTTGTGATGAGATCGATACAGTGGCTTTCACAACATGTCTTCTGTAAACATTACTACCTATGCATTATTAAAAGTTGCATGATTGAACAGACTCGACGGAGAGAGAGAAAGCAGATGGAGTTGGTGATTCTGTTTGGACTGCCCCTGTCTTCCTTATGAATTATGACAGAGGTGTATGACTGAGGATAAGAATATTAAATGTAAAATTGACTCTACATTGCTTTTGAACGCGAAAATGCAAAGAAGGCTTTAACATCATGTGTTTTTGGGGGGGTTTATGCACAAAAATGCTTTTGTGAATTTGCATCTTCCTTTGAATTATTGCTGTATTATAATTCCACGCAGTCGTAACATAAATCTACTCACAGAATGTGACTATATTTTAAACTACACCTCCACACCTCTCCAACTCTCAAGTAATCCATTAGCACCCACCCAACACACAAACACACACACACACACACTCACTCACTCACACTTACTCCACCACTAGCCCCTGGTGTGACATGCATATTTTATGGACAACCTTTCACTCCAATCCCAGTCCTGAACCCGAGGGGGCATTCTGGTTAAAAGTCACATCGACTCGGCAAACATTTTCTTCCCGGCTGCCAAGAACTCAGCAGGATTTGTGGTAACTTCAATCAGTGTAAATCTTGCTGTTTTATTGGATCACACAGGATCTATTTCATAAATTCCAATTGAAAAACAGTACTGACATTCTCAATCATATTTTATCCTTACCATTACAATATATCACTTTACCATTGACAATACAGGGTAAGAAAATAGCGTTATGGCCACATGTTCTGTGGAGTACTAATCGATATCACCATGAAACCTCTCCAGTTGATTACTTTGATTAAAACAATTATTTTTTTTATTATAAACATTCTGATCTTTTATATTTAAATATGCAAATAAGGCATTATCTGCTTCTTAAGTAAAGTGGACAGCGCACATTATAAAAAAGACACTACATGCGAATATGGCTAAAAAGATTCAACTATTAGATATCACCATGATTCTTCCCCATGATATTTAAATATCAATCAAATGTTTATTGGCTGACTTTATCGGCTGACATCTCATCTTAACATGCCACATTTCACTTACATAATGTTTTTTTTTTTTTTTCCAATCCAAACGTATGTACAGATGTGTACAGGCTGGCCTACAGGACTAACTCTCCAGTTCATCAGTGATCCTAGCAACGCTTGTTCCACACTGGGCCTTCAGGGAGTGAAAAAGGACTGCACATGATGTCATCTTTACTTATAATGAGGTTGGATGTGGTTGTAAAAATCCCAGAGGAGGGGTTACTAGGAAAAAATGAAAGACACCGGGGGATACCGTTCATTTAGGAGACATATGGTTGTACTTTGAAATTCGCAAACACTCCCCAAAGGCACTAGGTGTCAACTGCTAAACGCTCAGAAAATGTAAAACTCAATTTTCACCTTAGGAACAAAAATATAAAGGTGAATGCCGCTGTTTTTTCAGCAATGAATGGTTTCCTGTGCCTCATAACACAAGTTACATTATAGCAAATTTATGTGTCCTGCTTCCCGGCATAAACAAAAACAAACCCATAAGTCCACGTAATGCATTACTTGGAAGGCGTTTTTCTGCGAACTAGACAATTTCTGCACTTTGCCGGAGATGTTGGATGCTTGAGTGATGTGATTTAAGTAAGTCATGATTTTATAAATCAAAAACTTAAAGGACAGCACAGATAGAATTGTACTATAACATTGTTGGACTCCTGATGGACGGTTTGGAAAAGAAGCTATATTAAAGCTGCAGAACCAGAGATTTTGGTTCTCTTGGTGCCTACATTACCCACAATGCAACTTGACCACCAACAGCTTTGTCAGAGATACGGGTGTGTAGAATAATATAGCCCCAAGCAGACATTACGGGCGGGCTATAGTGGTCTGGGAAGCTCACTTCTTATTAACTCCACTCACTTTTTATTCATTTCCATTTTCAACTCTTCAGAAACAACCAACTTCTTGTCAGACTTCAGACAGCTCCCTCTGGACCTAAAGGAGGTTTTATATAACTTTTTTCACATATGCGCTAGCACTCCCCAAAACCTGTAAACAGACAGACAGAAAATTGGCAAACTTCCCAGTACAGTACATAAAAATATACAGTGAACGCATATATAGATATGCCTATTTTGGTGCCCCACATGAGTAATTGATACAACACAAAACAGGCTTAATATATACACACTTTACTTTGTTATTGTAAACACCAGATGTCAGATGAATGGGCAAAGCCTGTAATTATGCATTTCACTTTTTTCAGATGGAAATCGCTTTGATATTTCAAAGAAATGGTTTTGTCCAGAGGACAAAGAATGCTATTACATATTGTGAAGAGGAATAGGACTACGCTTTATACTCCACATTTTGATGAGCATTTATCTACCCACTCTTCCTCTCTCTGCATCTCTCTCTCTCTCTCTCTCTCTCTCTCTCTCTCTCTTTCTCTCTCTTTCTCTCTCTCAAGAATATTCCATTAAACAGAGAAAAAAAAGGGGGTCTGAAGGACAGCTGGGCACGGCCAACCTGCTGGGAGAGAAATTAAATGTACTTTCTTCACCAATCAATACCCCACTGTGTGGAGATGATAGAGGATTGTTGGGGTTAGAAATAGAGTGTTTATCTGACATGACATTGTCCTCAAAGCTCTGAGGGTCATAACACACTCCGCATCTGCAAACTTTAGCTAAAAAGCATTATACGCTCACTAAATCAACCTTTATCTCATTTGTCTCTGGGTGACCTACTATAAATTAATCATGAGAGATGAATTTTTCATGGGCTAATAGATTCATTGATAGTCCCAAGATGGAATTAATTTTAATCAAGTATATAATAGTGAAACAAAAATTCTCCTTTGCTGCTCGCGCTATCATTCGTCTTTTCATGCTACTCTTTATTATCCAGTCTGTGCATGTATTTGAAATGTCAGGTTATTCTGGATCACTTAGCAGCCTCCACAGAGGGAATACTATGGTAAACAGTAACAGCAGTCATCTCCTCCCACACATTTCCATCCGTGGTACACCTGACCATCATTTTCCCATACTTAACGTGCCACAAAACACATCACAAATGAAGTCTGATTCAAAAGCAGACAGAAGGGAAATGTAAATGTGACTCGTCTTGACTTAAGATGATACAATATCTGTATTTTTTTTCTGCATCAAGACAAAGGTTGTCACTGAATAAAAAGCAGTTATGTAACGTGGCCTCTGTGCGACATTGCAGAGCACCACAGTGCCCCGACTGTGAGAAAAGCAAGGACACAAACTTGTGATAACAAATAAGCATAAAGCGAAAGCCCAGAGAACACTGCAATAGCAAAAGAGCTAAATGCAGAAGGACAACTGCTCATGTTCACTTGTTGGTCAATAGCAAACATGCTGACAAACGCTACTTTCCTCTGAGTGGGATGCAAGAACAAATTAAACACAGCACAAACTGAGAGCTGCATTAAGCAGATTTCTCTCCCTGATTATGTTGGACTTTTGACAAATGGAGGAGGAGAAGGTCCCAAAATACTGACTGTAAACTGGAAAAAAAAAAAAAACAAGAACAAGTTTAATTCCATGAGGTGACAGTTTGCCTTTTCATCCCAAACATGATGCCACAGCTCTGCCATCAGGCTTCACTCGTGCTGTGCATGTCTGGAAGATGTCAGAGACCAATGACTCACTGAATCATCCCGCATGTCAAACCTGACAGGCACAAATATTGTTTTCTTTCTGAGAGGCTTGTGTTCACTCTAAGAATTGATGAACTCTGGGGAAAATCACACTGCCGCGATATAAATCAATCAAAAGAATGAATATTATGTGTTATGACTGAAGCTTCTGGAAACTGTAGAAACAGAGTCGAGAATGTCTTGACTCTAATTATCTGGCTTGACTGCTAATTCTGGAGTTGATGCAAAATTGTGACAAAGTTTGATTGTTCTGCTGTTTATACGCTGTCAGTGTTTCACTGGTATGAAATATGCTGCTATTGTTTTTAACACAAATGAAAAGCTCAGGCCCGCTGTATTAGTGTGTGGGTGGACCTGCATATGTGCATACATGTGTGCTGAGTGGGAGCAGGGGCACAGCTGGGGTCTTGGCTTTCTCTCTGAACGCCATCTTCAAGCCTTTTTACATCTCATTGTAAAAACCTCCGCTCTCTCTGCCGTCTCTGTGTGAGGCTCAAGCACACTTCCTGTTTCATTATCAGTTCTTTTTTCCCCCCTGTTCTCCTCTTACAGTTGTTTACTGTAGATTGTTTATCTCATGTATAGAGTGCCTCCTTTATGATTATTGGCTCAAATGAACCTCAGGAAGGAAACAGCAGAAAGTAACAGTGCAATTGCACCCCCGGTCTGTGCAGTTAAAAAGTTAAATGTTGTTTGTTTTTTTTGCCTCCATGAACTTGTACAATATTCCTGAATCACATGCCAGCAAAACATGTGCACGTTTGGTACTTGACAGGCACATTAAGAAAAATAATGGCCCTGCCAGTTGGCATTTCAATCTCTGGATCAGTTTCATTTTGGTTAATAAACATCAGCCATCATATCAGGTTGTCAAACTCCTCTAAGGAGATGATGCAGGATGAGAGGAGACAAATTAAGATTGAATTTTGTGTTGTAATTAAGGCTGCTACCATACTGCCTTTCTCTCATTTGAATACTACAGACACTGCAAAGAAAAGAAAAAAAGAAACTGAAGGACCACAGCGGGTCTCTGCTGCCCCCTGTAGCTGCAACGCTACATGAATTATGGCTACTATAACTCTAAATGTCTCCTTTGAGAAATTCAACTTCATATTGGAGGTTTTACAATCAAAAAAAATACTGAAGAAGGGAATTTTTGTGTAAGAATGAAAAGTTATTAATGACTGCAGATGTTGAAAGTGCATCTCGGTGCTGTAATTATCTCTGTAGGCCATGAAGATCATACCAGTTTTATAGGTTTTTATGCTCCTGGGTTTCTGTATACACGTTATTATATGTATAGATAATAGAAAAGGAGTCACTGTGCTCCATTTCAAACCAATGCATTATGGATGGCTCAGACCTAGCTGCAAATGAAGCATGCAAGAAGATGCAAAATCGTCCTCCAGACAGCCATAAAAAGCAAAGAAAAAAATAACAAATAATATTATTTTTCACCTTTTTTATACATCCACCAACTACCAAACTTATATATAAATGAAATATTTATCTAAATATGAATATATATTTTACATTTATGTTTTATTTATTTTGATTTCCATCAATTTCATTGTATCTGTGCTTATTCTTAATGGCTGTTAGTAAAGACAAATGATAGAGGAAGTACATGATGTCTGTTTTACACATGTATACACTGCCATCTGGTGGTAGATTGCAGAAAAACCCACTCCAACATACTATTATTATATTAGATAGAGATGGACTTTAACTTGAATTGCTTTTTATTGTGATTTAAGATGATCAAATATTCTAATTTGCAGAAATTATTCCAATGTGTGTTAGTGTTTAGTGTCAGTTAAATCAGTTTGGATTACACTAATGCTACACGGTTGGAAATACATCATACAATCATTGTCTAATAAGCAGCCTGTTCGCCTTGTGGCTTCACCTTAAGCATTTAATTCTGTTGGCCATGAGCTGTCTTCAGGCAGGTTCAGATTTGACAGTAATTTAGTAACAACCCTACTGATCGAAACCTGTGGGTTAATGTTGAGCACCATGTGTCAGGTTTCATGCTTGAGGTGTTTCTCGGGTTTAATTTATTATTTATTTTTCCTGAATAACATGAATACAGATGTCAGTTATTTGCTCTGTTTTGTGCTCCAAAAGAGTTGTCATGTTCTTCCAAAGATACATGCAATGTAATCTGGGCAATGCCTCTTTTAAGTCTCTTTACACCCAATTCAATAGCAACATTATTCTCTTTATTTCAAGTTATTGGCTGGCCTGTCAACTCTTGCTTAAACTGTGTGGTATTAACCGGTCTGTTTTTACTCCGGTTGTACCAACTTCTGAACTTCATCTGATCCATTTCAGCTTTTATGAGCTTTTCAGTCTTTTTCTAGGTCATCCTTTGTTCTGTAATCAAGACAGCTTCTCTCCATATCCAAAAAAGGTAGGCTAAATATCAAGACCCAGAAAGAGAAATCCACGTCAGGCACGAGGCTGCCTCGGGGACTCTGTTTGATCACCTTTCTTCACCATTTTCCTTTCATATAACAAGATGATCTGGCCTTATTTTACCTCTATATCTTCCAGGGCAGGGCAGGGAGAAATTAAACGCATTCTGTGTATGTTTTTCACCATTGGTGGTTCTTTAGAGCCGCAGCTCTATCATGTGTTCCAGGATCTGGGCAGGCTAAGAGGCTGCAATGGAACTGTTTGGCTTCGTAAATGTTTTATGAGGTTATGAAACACATTCAACATGTTTGTAAAGCCTTAAGGACACATATGATGTGTTATGGAGGAAAAAAATTAACTACTTGAATATTTCCATATACGCTTCCCCTCCGAGGCTTGAGTGAGCAAGGCTGCTGTCCATGGTGCTGAACCTCTTTTTCCACTTTGGTTTTGCATGGCTGAGCCTCCACAGCAGACAACATTTTTTCAGAGGAAAGGGGAAGGCATATAGACAGAGAGAGAGACTGCTTTGTATTTCCATCATGCCCTGTGTTCTATTATCAAATGAATTACCTGGACGTCTATTCTCGGGGCACTCAGTTATCACCAAGTACCAAAAACTATCCCACCACTTCCTCATTTGCATGTAAATGAAAACACCAAATGACCAAAGTGTATTTAAAGGTCAGTAGTAGCTGCTTATGCCAGTCTTTGTGCCACCATGAAAATAGAGCTATTTGGCTCAGTCTCATTGGTGTACAACTCAAATCACTTATCGAGCAGCGGATATCCGTGCAAAAGGAGCTGCATCTTTAATGTGGGCTAAGTATCTATTCAGAATAGTGTGGTTATAGTATATTGGCTCATTGTGTTTTCTCATGGTCACATGTGTGTCTGAGCAGACAGACTAATGTTGGCTGCCTAATAAAAACACAGTGTGAGAAGAATATTGACATGGCTTAAAACTCTCAGATATTATTCACTTTTTTATGGACTAATGATCAGATTACTTTACTTCTTGAAACCTGACTAAATTTACGTGAAAATGTTAATCTTCCGGTGAGACTTCCCATCAGTTAATATCTCTAATGGCAGTAAATGTTAAGGTGCAAGATGAGGACCATTAACCACCGACTGCACCTTTTACAGGCCTCTTTTATTAGTGATCCCTGCTAGGATTTTAATGTCTTTTCTCATTCATGTTCTCTCCTGGCTGATGCGTGGGAGGTTGAAAGTTAGACTGGCGAAAGACCAAATATCTATGCACAGCTCTGAAAACCAGCTGAGGTTAAAGTAATTTTACATGCTCAGTAGATTATAATGCAGCTTTCCTTATTGCAATACAGTGTGAGGATTTATGGATGTAAATGACTTTGAATCATATCACACACAATATCATATGCAACATTTAACTTTAAATGTCAGCATGAGTGTCTCATTTTGAACCCACCAATTGCCTTTTATCTTCAGAAAAATGTATTCAAATATCTGTTAAAGTGTAACTAAACCCAGATTAAATATATATATATATATGGCTATTTAGTAAATATGTATATCTAACGCCATCTACTGGTTGAAACTTGGCTATTGCATTTTAATTTCACTATTCGCTGATTTTGGCGGCAGCTTTCATCATCAACCAGTTGTCCCACTATAGTGACTGTCCTCTACTGAATTTTTTTTTCTTCCTCAGGGAGTTGGCAGAATATGGAGGTTTAGTTACTTAGTTACCACTCAGAAGATGAATGGGGACAGTTTCAGGCCTGAGAATCTTCTTTCTGATTTCATAGTTTGGGTGATAAAAGTCAGAGTGTGAGTGAGTCACTCTTCAAAAGACATGAGCTGCAGTGCTTTACATATGTTTGATCTGCAGTTACTGATGTTAACCAAATGTGCCATCAAATTTTATGTGTGTAAATGTAAAGCAATAATACCAGAATAATTATTTTATCACTATCGTGTGGTGAGGAAACTTTTTATTGGGTGCCATCAGTGTTTCTATAAACTGAGCTATGAACAAACCTTCAGCTACCAGCATTGTATAGTATATTAGATATTGCCTCTTTTAATAGTGGTAATTAATTGTAAACTGAATGTCTTTAGATTTTGGACATTTTGGTGAACAGAACAAAGATTTGAAGACGTCACCATGGGCTCTGGGAAGTTAACTTAAGTTAGACTACACCATCCATCACCAATAATACTGGAAAAATAATCTGCCAAGTAATTGGTAGTGAAAATGATCTCAGCTGCAGCCCTAAACACCTCAATGTAAACATACAAGTAGTCATATATACTACAAATAGTACACGAAACACTGGTGTAAACTGGTATCGAAGTTGAATCAAAATTTTGACAACACACCACTGTCTGACTAACAGCAAACTCCGGACCAAAGAAAAGAAAAGGATGCCTACTTACAGAAGCCAAATGTCAGACACTTTGATGGATTAAGTCCCTCTCGAGAAGCAGTGTTGGTTTTCAGGATCAGAAGAACAACACATGTGGCACTGGTAGCTGCAACACTGTGACACTGTGTCCTTTCTGGTCTAATGGAAATATTAATCAAGGTTACACACCATTACCGATACAATGTAACATGTTTCAAGAGCACAAGCCGACTTGAAAAATCTAAAAGAATCTTTGTGTTTGTTACTTCCTGTTTTGATGGTAGACATGCTGTATATGGCTGAAAGTTGATGTCCAAAGCGTTTGACAAAGTATTTCTCCAGTAAACAAGGGCGTGACTGGAGTCTCTGGGTGGTCAGGTGGTTTTGTGTGGTGTTAGAATTAGAATATTATTTTGCACTGCAATAAGCTGATGAATTGTTCAGGATGTATCCCGCCTCTCACCCAAAGTCAGCTGGGATACAGTCCAGCCCCACCTTGACCCTGATGAGGATAAGTGGTTACAGATAATGGATAGATGGATTTTTCACAAGCCTAGATATTGCACACAATGTAATAGACTCAGCGACACTTAAGATAAGTTTCCATTAACTATGTTCAGACTTAATTAGACAAAACAGAGAGTGAGAATATGTTAGATGCAAAATAGGAGTCCATTTAGGTCTGCTAGTGTCTTCAGAAAAATTAGTATGTATTTTATTTCAGAAGAATTTTTTACAATATGTCAATGTCCTTTGTGAATGTGCCTATTATTGCTTGCCAACATTTAGGCTTTTAACACAGTTCTAAATCCCTGCACAGGTAAATCTGCTGTTTTTAGTGTTGGCTTTGTCGAGGCTGAGGGTTGGCAGGGTCTCTAATGCATTGTCATTTAGTATATTTTACAGGTTGACATTTCCAACAGAACACAATGTGCCAAAAAATACCTCTTTGCAATTAGGTCCCTAACCCCCATATGTAAAACAAGCATCCAAAACAGAGTATTGACTTAATGTGACAGTTTTTCATCCCATTACCTTTATGGAAGATTAATATTATCTAAGTGGTGAATCTACCAACCTGAAAAACGTTTAATTATGCTTTTTAATCAAATGTATTTACTAGATTGAGAAGTATGTGACATCAATCAGCTTTTGTAACCTTGCATTGAGTACCAATATCCATTTAGATGAAGTCACAGGTGGTGAGCCCTAACTGAGAAATGAGCTGAATGTAAAAAAATAATCTATTTTTATAGCTGTTGTTGAATGTTATTTTAATGGTTTCATTGTCTGGAATCAAATTAAAAACACTAAAAAAGTGGATAATGTCTATAACGGTGATAATGAGTTCTTGGGCTGTAACCTATAGGCACATCGGGGCTGTTAAAAGTTAAAAGTATAATACAGACTTAAAAGAAAAACTTAAAGAAGATATCGAGTCAAACTTGACTGGAAATTGTATGTTAGCACAATAATGTGTGGGATTTTATTCCAATAAATAAACCCTATACTTGATATCAATGTTAAACACACTGGGAGTCTGGCATATGGGAGATAAAAGATAAAATGCATCATAAGGCGTTAAATTAAACTATCGCTAAGTCCTCTAAGTGTTTTTAAGGGTTAATTGTTCCGGAAAAGCCTGTTTTCATTCACTAATGCAAGATTAACTGGACTAAATTAGACATATCAAAATGTTTTGTAATGTTATAAAGTAAAATATTGTCATTTAAAATGGAAGCGTGCATATTTTTCCGGTAAAAATGCCGTTGCCATATTTGAAAAGGTCCACGCTTGGCCGGACTCTGGGTTTAAGGAAGCTTGTCCGCCCGCCCGGCAGTCGCAGCGGAGGGGGACTCGACGGCGAGAGCTTCAGGCGGCGGTGTGTGAGCCTGTGACGGACACCGAAATATCATCACGACGGCGTTTTCCTAATGTCTTAAATCAACGCAGCAATGAACACACTCATGTAGCGGTCGTTTTGTGTCATATCCAGGTGAGTTAAACTTGTGTACCGTGTCTTATAGGCTGTAGCTGTGTGGAAAATAGCCGAGGCTAGGAGGGTAAGCTGTGGCTCAATACAAAGGCTTTCTTTGCCGGAGAAAATGCCGGGGCTGCAGCAGCCGGGAGGCCCGCCTGTGTCTTTCAAGTCGCCGACCAGCAACGGTTATCCCTCCGACGTTTCACCCCATCTCGTCCCGGTTCTCCCGCGAATTGAACCGCGCTCTCTCAAATAGTCACGTTAACGGGTATTACTTGCGGTTAGCGGTGTTATTGACCGAGTAACGTGGGTTTTGACAACCATGGCCGGTACCAAGAAACATGGTTGCTCTGCGGAGTCTCCTAACGCTGCACGCCGGGCAACGGTGCAGTCCGTGCCGCTAGAGGCTCACGGGGACAGGCGGGGTTGCTCTTTCGCAAACAGGAAAGCGTCTGGGAGGGAAAATAGACTCAGTAACACGTCTGGTTATGTAACACGAAAAATGCTAGCCACTTATGTTGGCATGGCTGGAGAAACTTTCTTTGTACACATGATATGTCAAACAAAGTTGGCATACGACTACGTTATGCTAGCTCGGTTTGTGTGCTTCTTGGCGTTTTTCAGCGGGGCGTCTTTGGTGACCCACCCTGGTTTCCTGTAGTTCATTCGCACTTTTCTACCAACGCTCTGCAGGTTATAATCAATGAGGATTCTGGTTAGGAGTTGGGCATATTGTCTGGTGGTGTGTCAGGCTGTAGTCGGGCTGCTCGTCCCCCCTGCAGGCTGCATGCTGAGGTGGATGAGCTGGATTTACATTTGGGGTAGGGAGGCTCCTGCACAGCGACTCCTCGACTGGGTTGATGCCCGAAACCGTGCTTATTCATTCATGGAGGCACAATGCTGCCTATTGCAGTTTTCAGTTCCGGACATTAGGTTACTCACAGGACAGGCTCAGTTGTTTAGTGTTCAGGAGCCACATTGCCATCTAAAAACTAAGACATCCTTGCAGGAACCAGTAATATTTTAGATTTTAGAGTCAAGCTGCAGTCTTTTACAACGAAAAAAAGGCAAAACTTTAAACATCATCAGCCTGAAATCAAAATGCATGAAAATAACAAATTACATTCAGTCAAGTATCAGAAGTAGTTCTAGTTACTTGTACTTTTAAGTATTTCCAGGTCAAAATGTATTAGCATAATGGTGCATGCCCCCCAAATGTATGTTGTAGTAGTTAAAATAGCTCCACCCTCACCAGCTACAACATTAAAATTCAGTTTACACACTGATGCATCAGTAATAATGATCCAATGATGTATTATGACAGGTTGCATTCTTCCTGCATAAGGAGTACTTTTAATTTTGAATATTTGAGTACATATATTACTTTTAATTTTGTACAAACCTTCACATATTTTTTTAATTTCTGAATACTGAACTCTTGGCCCAGCCTGCTCATGTTGTGACAACTTTCAGCATTAGCGGCGTTGCATTACTCACTCGGGGATGTGTGTGAGGTCAGAGCTGTCCGTCAAGAAGAGAGCTTAAACAACATCCAGTGTAGCATTAAAACCAAGTGATGCAAGGCGTGTTGGGAGGACAAAGACCAATTGGTTAAACATGATCATTTAACTTTGTTAATTTGAGGTAACTGATACTGTAATTAGAGGGTACGTTTGTATTAAAACACAGCTGCCAGCCCACCACTGACACTCGGGGGTGCTCCTTAATAGATGGACTTGCTACAACAACCTGTGACTTTAGTTTCTGACCCGACATTATCTTAATAGGAGAATTAAATTAAGCAATTCAAGGGTGTAATTTACTAATTTTCACATTCAAATAATCCAAAATATATCCCTTGATACCTACCAGGCTCAGGAAGCTCATGTCTGCTGTTCATGAATTTATACAGTGAGGTCTGGGGACCTATAGGGTGTTTAATGGGGACCCCCAGGGAAATGGGTTTATGGGGGTTTATTTAGCCACTTAAAAGTTAAGGCAACAAGAATATGTGTTTAAATATCTGCAGGGATGATATGTCTGTTTCACCTTGATGTAAAAATGTTTGTGTTTTGTTATTTGGAAATGAGCTGTGCTCAAAAGCAAATCTCAATCACCAGGAGATTGTTCTTATGTCTCATTAAATTCCACAAGTAGATCACAAAAGAGCTAAACAACAAACAGCCCCGAGAGAATAGTGTGATAATTGTGTCTGCAAAGTCGTCACATGTGAGGGTGGAGTGTAATATTATTTTTTTTTTTTTTTGTCATTTGTGCTGTAATAAATTGAACACTCAATCACAGCCTCAAGGCAGGATCATGAACTGGGCAAATTGGACAGATGACAAGGGGCCCCAGACCCTCAGGGGCCCTGAAAGCCCCAGCTTCATTGTGTGACAATTCCTTAGCAGTAATTTGATGAATTGCAAATTGAATCTCTAATATGCACCATTATAAATAGACTCCTGCCGTGTTAGCTAATCTAAAGCCTTGTCTTGTTCAAATCGACTTTTACGACTTTTTAAATATTTAACTTTCCATTTTACTTACCCAGTGTATAATCAGAAGATAAGTGTACTTTAAATAAACTTGGCACAAGTATTGAACAGGATCTCACTGATTATTTTTGCCCCGGGGTCCAACTAGCAGGTTAATTTGGCCATGTGTTTTTTGGCACGCTCCAAAGGCTTGTCTCGAGCTGAAAGACCGGGGGTTATTTGTCATAATTTGTCAGAGCTGTAATGAAGTCCATTCTTTCCCTCAGTGTGACAGAATGTACCTGAACGTTTCTTTCTGTTTTTTCGCAGTAAAAGCCCTCCAGCATCACTGCCTGTGTTCTGGTCCTGTGCAGTTTTGGTAGAACTTTTATGTACTTGCCTTACAATTACTGACTTTATGCAATTATGCGTGATTTCTTTTTTGTAAATGGGACCAAAACGGCAGCAACCAGAAAGCTTTTACTATAAGAAGCTGCAGGCATTGGACATACTCTGCACACAGTCATCTCAAGTCTCCCAGAAATCCACAAATTCACCCATAAATAAGCAACGACTCCTGCACCCGTGAAGATTTTACATGCTAACATACTGCCTGCAATATGTACTGCAGAGTGGCTACATCGAGTTTCTCCACAGGATGGTAGCAGAGCACTAATGACGCCAATTCTTTACCATATTCAGGATGTGTGCAAGGATATGTGTTACTGTTTGGAAGCCTCTGTCAGTATTGACTATATACTGTAGGGTAAGTGAAGGGGAAGAAATGAAATAAACATATAGTTATAGAATAAGTGGGGAGATATTCTCTTCTCAGTAACAGTTAAATTACACTCTAGGCAAATTACAGAATTAAATGTTCAGTAACAACAGCTAAGAGTTACTTTTTATTCACACTGTACATTGTTATTTATTACAAAGCATCATGTCTTCCTCTCCATCAGGGTAAGAGATGAACAACAGGAAGTTAGAATATGAAAAGTCCTTCAAATCTCCTTGAAATTTTCAATCCCGGATGTCTGCACGGTTGAAAAATGTGTAAATATTTAGACAGATGTTGTTAGATGAATCAGTTTGCAATATTCAAATGACTTGGACTTCATTCACAGCTCTTACAAAAGGATCAGACATGTGGAAACAGGATGAATAATAATAAATGCCATCAGAGAAATTCTACACATGAGGTATTTTTAATTATCAGTGTAGTTTGACCTGCCTGTTTCTGTTTCTGTTCTCTCCTCAGATTGAACAATGTGATTGTGATCGGAGGCAGCTGCACTCCAATGGTCGAGGACCTCACCTTACTTCACTAGAATGTACTTGATGAATGTACCTCCTGTTGCAGCGACGCAAACAGAATGGAGAACATGTGGCCCGCCTGGAGGCTATAGCCTTCCACTCTGCTTCAATGACTCTGACACAGAGTTGTCCACCAGAGGTACACCTATCTCAGACAAGGTCCAGATGATCATAGAGAGCCTTAGGAGCACCCAGTCCTCACTCGAGATGGGAGACGAGATCGAGGGAAACATGCTGTCAGGACAGGATGGTCATCCCCAAGTCTGCAAGGTCGCAATTGGTTCTTATGTGGGAGCCAAGTCCAAAACGAAAAGTCCCACTGAAAACCCGAAGGCAGATGTTTCCTCCCCAATCAACCACGAGAGCAGTGACTCGGACAGCGATGATTCAGTGGACAGAGGAATCGAGGAGGCAATACTGGAATACCTGAAGGAAAAGGATGATCACAAACGCAAGGCGGAACCGTGTTTCCCCTTTCTCCCATCATCCAAAATTCCCAGGAAAAACCCACCAACTCCCGAGGTTTCCAAACAGAACTCTGACAGCAATACATTTTTGATTGCCAGTAACCAGTTTCCAAAAAGTGTCAAAGCTGAGATTCCCACAGCACCAGCTATTGCTCCAATAAAAAAGTATATCAAAAACAAGGCGTCCCTAAATGACAACACTGTCAAAAAACTGGACTCTGATAAAAGTACAGCAACCAAGAGTTTAATCTTTTCTAAAGAGCAAATAAAGAGCTCCTCAATCGGCCTCTTCAGCAAAGTCAAGTGCCCAGTCACAGTTAAGGTGGAGGAAGACTCGAATGATTCCAGTAGTGATGATGGCATCGAGGAGGCCATTCAAAGATACCAGTTAGAGAAAAAGGAGCAGCAGAATAAAAGGGAAGCTTTCAATCCTCATGCATTCGAAGAGGATTCTGACTCCACTAGTGATGACGGTATTGAAGAAGCTATTCGCTGCTACCAGCTTGAGCAACTCAAGGAGAAGAGTGTCCTGAAACCATTCTTGCACAAGCAAAAAACATTAAGTAAGTCATTCATTCATGCTGTTGGAAGTACAAGCACGGAAAACATGAAGAAACACAGACTGAAAAAGAAAAAGACCAGAACAGAGAAAGAAGGGAAATCTGTTCAACCTCCTCCATCATCAGCTTTCATACCCAAAAATACACTACCAGACAGCTCAAAGGGTAAAGGAAATGGGTTGCTTTTGTTTAAAGTAGAGAATTTTAAGGAGCAACCTGTCCCTACCCCTGCCCCACCAAAGGTTAATACAACAGCAGAGCTCATGTGTGCTGAGGCAATATTGGACATTTCAAAAACTGTCATGCCTGGGCCCTACCATCATAGTGTTGGCCTTAGCAGTTGTGCCCCCCCGGAATCTTCCATGCAATCTTCACTTCCTGACAACTGTCCAGATGAAGAAAGTGATGGCAGCTCGATTGATAGTGAAGATGGGATAGAGCAGGAAATCAGGAAGTTTCTTGAGCAGAAGGCCCAAATGAACAAACAGCCGCCCACCTCTGCAACAACTCAAGAGCCTCCCGGTGTAAATGATGCAGAGAAAGCGAAAGCAGCACAGGTTGCAACCCAAAAGAAACCCTCGAGATTGTCTTTGACACAGAGAAGAAAACACAAGGAGGAAAACTGTAGCATTTCCAACATGTCAGGGGCAGAGAACAAAGTTAAAGAAACTTCTTTAACTTCTTTAGCCCCTAAACCCATACCTGAGCATGGAAAAGAACCAAACCCATTGGTGTTTTCCCAGAGAAGTCAAACGCACGCAATAGCTGGATTACACGAGACAGAGCAAAGTGGAGACAAAAGCAGCTCGCTCGACAGTGATGAGGATCTAGACACAGCTATAAAAGATCTGCTTAAGACAAAAAAGAAGTCAAAGAAGAAAACCAGAGACTTAAAGCGGAAATCAAGGAAGTGCCTCAAGGAAGAAGAACCAATGCTGGGAAATACTTTACAGACCAAAAAGTGCAAACCTGATCCGATTTCCAAGCGCAGTGCTTTGAAAAAAGTACAAAAGACTAAGGATGACGTGAAAGACAAGTCTGGGTCGAGTAAAATGAACATTTCACTACATAAACAGACAAATCAGAATGAAGAGCGTGATATACATGAAGGTGAAACAGAGAAATTGAAAGCTGAGGGTCAAGATGCCCCGTTGCGGCACAACACTCAGACTACTCTTGAGATAAAGGAAGATAGCAGTTCAGTAGATAGCGATGATAGCATTGAGCAAGAGATCAGAAGGTTTCTGGCTGAAAAGGCCAAAGTTTCCACTGCAGAGAAAAGTAAAGATGGAGAGGCATCAAGGAACGGTACCACCACGGGTTGTACCCCACTTCGAGATGAAGACATTAAGCAGGAAAATCAGCTGGCTGAAATTCCAAGAAAAAACATCAGTCCTCTCACCGGACAGCTTGCTCTGATTAGTCAACCTCCTCCAGTGCCACACAGTTCGCGTCCAGACATCTCTGTCGGTGTACAATCACGCCTGTCCTCAGTCCAGTCCTGCAGCCCCAATCTTTTGGAACCAGCAGACGGCGCAGGGGCTGCTAGAACTGAGCAAAGGAGGCCTGTTGCTGGGAAAGGCGGCGTCCAGGGAGTCACCCCACAGATGGAGAAAGTCCGGCCAGTTTTGAGTCCTAGCATTACTCATTCCCGCTCTGAGTCAATCAAGTGGCGCCAGAGCCTTGGACTCCCCACTACTGAAACTAGAACTCCCAGTCGAACTCCATTCCATATCACCTCATCTAAAATCAGCGAGACTACATCAGCAAGTCCGCCGTTTCAAAGCGGGGGGCTCATCCCCAAATCACAGACTCCAGTCAGTGTCTGGTCCTCTGCAAGGACCAGCAGAGCGCACTTCCCCTGCTCTGCAGAGACAACTGTAAATACCACATTCAGATCCCCCGTTTTAAATTTTTCTACTGCCAGGCAGCACCCAACGATGTCCTTTACACGGACCCTTGCACCTGCCCACAGGTCACAGTGCCCCCTAGAAGAAGAGGCAGAGAGCATGGTGCATATACCTAAGGACAAGAGCGTGTTTGTCGAGCTGGAATCTAATCGGACCAACCATGTCCAGGTTCGAAGCAGGGAAAGAAGCCAGGGAAAGGAGAGAGTGGACTTGCTAAGTGAGAGAAAAAGAGAAGGCGAGAGCATGAAGATAGATGATAAAGAAGTGCATCTAGAAAGAACAGAGGAAGAATTTATAGATGAGGCAGATTGTGGGTCAGGCAACAGGAGAAATCCAGAGAAGAAGCAGGGCTTTTCCACATTGTAAGTATTTTCTTTGGTCACTATGTCCCCATAGCATCATAATCCAACTTTATGTGAGTTCATTTCTTGATTGTGGCCTGCTAATGAATATAACGTAGGTTATGATCAGGGTCGTTTATTTATAGGCTCTAAGGGAATGTTTGTTAATACGATAAAATACGACAAAATAGGCATTTTTAAATGTGTTTGTACATTTATACGTAACACAATAGCACCATCATGAAATCTTTTCTTTGTGCTCTGAGATGAATTCATATCATCAAAACCTTTGAAAAGCAATACAGTGACATATTGGTACAAAAGGCAGGCTGCATGAGTAGAAACTTTCTTGCAGAAAACTTTTTGACATTGTCCTAAATATCTTTCTCATTTCATGTAAAAAGACCAAGAAGTCAGTCAATACGACAAAATAAAGATTTGTGGTTAATTCCAAATGCTTAGAATTTGGGTGTATCTTTTTAATGTGCCAGTGGGACAACACAAGGTAGCAATGTTGAATCAGAACTGTTATTACATAATCTCACACATTTTGCTTGTGATATGTAAATTTACTTTAAGAAGACCTTTTATGTGCAAAAGTTAAAAAGTGGTTATTGTGTTTCCATCACTGCCTTCATTGTGGGTATATCTATGAAGCCAAAAGACAAACGTATATCATGGGGTCCATTCACGTTCTGGTGCACAGTTAAGCAAAATAACAGGCAAGTACCTTGGGTGTGTCACCTTGGGTTTCAAAAAGTTCTGATTGGCATTTCTCACTTTTTGTTTTACTCCTCATTGAACAAAAGATCAGTCAGTTCATCAAGAATATAATTGGCTAATTTATCTATAATGAGAATAAGGAAACTACTGTTCTACAACATGTAATTTAATTTGTCAAAATCCCAATTCCTTAAGTGCTTACCATATTTTAAAATCAAGCATACCATAACTTTACTTACCTACCTTTCAACGTGAGTCTAGCAAAGAACAAAATCTCTCTCTATTGTCAGCTCCACCTTAAAAACATGTCAAACATTTGCTCCCTACCTTACCTCTTTATGTCATTACCTCACGCTGCTGAAGCTCTAAATCTGAGTGCTTGTAATCACGATAATTCCAGAAAATTGCCTTCTCACCTCACCCACCCATTGAACAAAGCCTTTCTAACTTTTGCACATAAAGAGAAAAAGGGGTACACTTTTAACAGATTATACACTTGACCCTTAATAGGCACATTTTGGAGCAATTTTACATCACCTATCTTGTATCCTTTGTCGACTACAATGGCGAGATTACACTTCCCAGCAACGTTATTTTTCAGACAGGGTGCCCTTACTTAGCTCACTGTATTGTTTAAATTCATAAATGGGAAGTTCATTCAGCGATGAAAGCCACTATAACAGTCTTGGAATATTACCTCTTGTTCTTGATTCCACATAAGCCACATAGTTACTCCTCTCTGTCTTGCTAAACTTGATATTTAGTGTGGTCATTTCATTGTCATGTTGAGGTTTTCTTGAATTTCATATTGTGAAAAAAAGGCTATTTATTTTTGTTTATCAAAAAAAAAAAAAAGTTACTGAACATGCTGTGCATTGCCAGGTTTTGTAAATATTTTGTAAGAAGTGTTTCTTTTTTCTTTTACTCTTTCAGAAAAAAAAACAAAAAAACCTTTGCTGTGTCTTCTAAGTGCATCTGTGTAATAAAGAGTGGAATCCGAGCAACAATGGGTCTCTCTCATTAATAATGTGAAATAATTTGCATCATATTAACCCTCCTCATTGTTGATAGAATACCAGCCATCTTAATTTACAGGTTCTCTGGTTTGAAGATGGACGTCTGAGATGAATTATTAGAGTATTAAGTAATGACTGGGACTTGGTCTGACATGTGTCCTGCTCTGCCTTGCCCAGGTCTCTGTCCAGTGCCATTGACCCTGGCATCACCATCAGTCCTTGCATAGCTCTCACCACAGAGGAGAGACGCATGGTGTTCAACAGGAGATTGAGGCTGGCTAAAATTTGCACAAAGGTACAGTTAGGTAGAAACATGACACTGCTTCAGTATTTACATCTGTTTAAGATGATATTCAGTAATGTGTCAGGTAATCTCACTAGGACAGCTGAGAAAAAGAGTATGAAATATGTATTACGCAAATGCTTGCAGGGGTTACTTTCTGTCTGTGGTATTCCTACGCAGAAGACGACTGTGCAACCTGTCAAAAGAAAGCTTCAGTTCATTCCAGTCCACAGGTATGTGATCAGACACATTGTCTCTACAGTGCGTAATCACAGTCAAATAAAAATCTCTTCATCTTAGACGTTTTTTGTCTTTTTCAGGAGAAACGAAGCACCCAGCCGCCACACACAACAGAATAAATCACTGCATTTGAAACGTGTGTAGATAATGTTTGATGGCACAGTATGTGGGGTTGTTTACTAATTATTTTGCACTTTGTTGTTAGAGTTTTTTCTATATTCATAAGTTGGATTCTGAGAATCTTGTTTAGCGATGTTGCATATTATATGTCAAGGATATTCTCTATGTTAATGATATATATATATGTCAAACTGGTTAACATAATTTATTTTTTGCAGTTTGGGATCAAAAGGTATATTTAAACCCCCGCTTAGTATACTGCAACTAATATCTGCTACATTTTCCTATTGATTTTGTTAATTAGCTAATTAATTATTGAATTCAAGTTCACTTGTGTCACTGTTTTTAGTTTCCCTGGACCAGAGTGATTTTTTTTTCTTTTATGTCATCTGGTATGTTACATTTGTTCAATATCAGAGTTAAAGCTCAACAATAATGTTGGTTCCTATTTTTTTTTATATAGTTAAATGACATGAGGGTGAAAATGTTAGCGTTGTGTTTCTTTTTTCAATAAAGTTGCATTAAATATTTGGCACCATGGGCATTGTAGTCCTTTAGAGAAAACTATCACGACACAACAGAGCTTTACGGCAGCTAATGAACTACAAATGCGCAGCCGCAGTCTGCTGACCTTCCGCGGTACTCAAAGCAAGCATGGCAGCCCGGGCACTGACGAGAGGTATCTTCATGTGATTATGTTAAATTACAAGCGTCAGGTTAATGTCTGAAGACTTCGTGTGTTATCTCACACATCCCAGAGACGCAGAACAGCTGCGGTGTTTTGTTTTATGCTAGTTACAAGCGAGAAATTAGCAACTCTGCTAGCTGACAGCTAACGTCAGAAGCTAGCTAGGCAGCTAGCAGTAACGCTTGTTAGGAGTTTGTCTGATATGTTATCGACCATTCACCCTTTTGTCTCTTATATTTAGGTCTTTTGGGGCTGCGGCACTCTCGGGCTGTTACAATAGGGTACTCCTGTGGTGGACAGCAACACTATGCTAACGCAGCGTCCATCAAATCACCTGAACCCCAGACTGAGGATATTTCAGGTGAGTTAACTAATGAATGCTTTGCAGCAGCGTCAGTATTGACGTTTTCCTCCTGACTCTGACCGATGTAATTTCTCCTTCACACAGAAAAAGTCATAAACAAGCCACTTGAGAAGCCGGACTTTTTCCGTGTGTCAGAGCTCTTCTCGTTGAAAGAGCTGTTCGAAGCCAGAGTTCATCTTGGCCATAAAAAAGGCTGCAGACACAGGTTGGTACGAACACAGCTCGTTAACTGTTTAATTAATGTTGTTACTCAGACTCTTTGTCATAACACTCAGTGGTGTCATGGAGGTCACTCCAAATGTACCAATATAAATTATACATACATACTTCAAGGAGTCATTATTCTGTAACTGTTAGGTGATTTTTAGTTAGTTTATCATCAGTCCACTGCTCTGAATCTGAAATAAAACAATAATCATGAGTTTAAAGTGCCGTTTCAGCTTTGAGGAAGTTCACATGGATTGTGTGTGATGACTTATAGTGTACATGTAGTTACAATAAGTATTTATATACACTACTCACAAAAAGTTAGGGATATCCAGCTTTTGGTGGTATACACACCACTTTTGTTTCAATAAATTGTTTGAGATGATGAAATTACCATTGCTTGCTTCTAGTTAAATGCTTACTTCCATGATATAATATCACTGCAGCATGAACTTTTTCCATGTTCCATAAATTTTACCCAGAAGTTGAATATCCCTAACTTTTTGTGAGTAGTGTAAATTAATATAAGATAGACTTTAATGATCCCACACTTGCAAGAGAGTCATGAAGTCATGCTGGTGTTAAAGAGTCTGACAGCTGTTAGAATGAAGGACCTGCAGTAGTTAATATCAGCTGTGCTGTGTCGTGTTTGAGACAGTCCAAAATGTTGCAGCAAAACTACTAAACTACAGTTACAGTTACTCTCCCTGCCTTTACATTGAAAACCTGCAGGAAATGTTCAGTTAGTATCAACACCAGTGCTGTGCAGCAAGGCAACAGAGCAGAACAGAAAATGTTGTGAGCTGTGGTTTACCTGATTTGAATCTATGTCTCCTTTTTTCTCTTCTTTTTAGGCTTATGGAGCCGTACCTCTACGGCTGCCGTTTGGACCATGATATAATTGATCTGGATCAGACTGTGGAGCATCTTCAGCTAGCCCTGAACTTCACTGCCCATGTAGCGTATCGTGGAGGCGTCATACTGTTCGTCAGCCGCCGGCGCCAGTTTGGCCACCTGGTGGAGAACACCGCGATAGAATGTGGGGAGTACGCCCATACGCGTTACTGGCAGGGCGGCCTCCTTACCAATGCCCCCATCCAGTACGGCCCAGGAGTCCGTCTACCAGACCTCATCATCTTCCTTTCAACCCTCAACAATGTGTTTCAGCAGCATGTGGGAATTAGAGATGCAGCAAAGATGAATATTCCCACCGTGGGTGTGGTGGACTCAAACTGCAACCCCAGCCTGGTGACGTACCCGGTGCCTGGGAACGATGACACTCCAGCTGCCATGGAGCTGTACTGTCGCTTATTCAAGATGACTATCAACCGTGCCAAGGACAAAAGGAGACAGATGGAGCTGCTGCATAGCCTGTCAGCACCAGCCAAACCAAGCTCATGACAGAATATATTCTCAAGTCAGAGACATTAAAAATGCATTTATAAAAAGTCAAGACGGTCTGCTGCTCTCTTTGCTTTGAGGTGAAGCTCTGATACACGTGTTCCAGTTAAACATGCCGCACTGCTGTCTTGTGTTAAGACTAAAGTTGTGTCTGTATTATTCATTAATGAATCTTGTTTCTGTGACATTTCTTTTTTTTTTGTGTGTAGATGGACGGCTATAAAAAGATTACATTCTAAATCAGACCGCTTGTGTTACTGTTGCATCCATACACTCTCTAAATCCAATTGTTCTGTCTTGGTGCCATTAGGGTGCACCCTTGAGGCCACATGGGTACGGATTTTTGCAAAAATGCAGCTTAAACTTCGAGCAGTACGTGGGAGTAGATAGTCTTTAAGTGTTTCATGGCATATTACTGTCGCAAAATGCAATAAAGTCTCTTCTAGAGAGACTGTTGAAAGTGTATAAACATTTAAAATGCATTTAAAAAGAGGTGTTATAAATTTTGCAAGTGCGGAAAATATTATCTTCAAAAGCCCAAAGATACATTTGAGAAGATGGAACCGGAGAAGCAGAACACGGTGGATTTAATTTCTATTGATGAATTAGCTACTTGTTGCAGCTGTCACCTGTATATTGCAGTCCATATGAACATAGTGTTAATATATAACACTTGTATCCATATGCAGGAATAACAGCACCTCTGCTAAAGGTTAGTTAAATGGTGTTTAAGGTAAATATGATGTGCACTGTCATTAAAAATATTTAAAAGCCATTTCTAATAAAATATACATCTTGATTATATCTGTTCATCTGGTAAATTTTATTTAAATTAATCAGGGTGAATTATGGGTAGTATAATTTATGTTTTTGCAGATATGTAAATAGCTATTGGTGTCTTAGATTCATTTAATTTGAAGCCATTTAGGAAGGTTAGACATAAACTTATAATAAATGATGGGTAAAAGTGTTTTTTGGCATTGTCACTGAATTGCAAAAGAAAAGAAAAAAACAGTGGTAATAAGTGCTGTATATAAATCTTATAGCCCCGCTGTGACTGTATGTTGTTTGCGAAGTACATGAAGTTTGGCCCTTGTCAACTCCCGTAGTTGTACAACAAGTTCTCGTGCTCTAATAATACCCGTCGTGTGTGTGTGTGTGTGTGTGTGTGTGTGTGTGTGTGTGTGTGTGTGTGCGTGCAGTGAGTCGACCTCCGTGTGACCACCAGGGAAACTGCTGCGAGGGCAAAATGGTGAGTGTTAGTGCGAGAATATAACCAATATATAACTTCATAACTGTCATATTAGTGATAAAACATCAATTTCACGCGTTAAATCGTTTAAATATTTGCATAACTCAACGCGACTACTTAGTAAATGTCCACAGTGATGTGTAAAATGAAGAATATTCATGTTAATATTTATCACAGTCGAGGTTTATTTTCAGATTAAGTGTTAAAATCGATGAATAGTTTCCAACTTTGGCGCAAACCTGCCTTTCACGTGGCAAGCAACAGGCTATTTTTAAGTTTCATACTGTCTCAAGTTCATGTTTAGGATCGCATTATAATTTCTACTTTAACTTTATTGACTTATTACGTCTTATAACACACTGTTTCATCCATATTGGCCGGTTTTAACAGACTTTTACTGCCGGTGTGTGAGCTTGGGTGGGGCGGCTTGCAGACTTGCAGAGCAGGCCTGACAGCCCTGTTCACACGTTTAAACGGACTATTGTGAGAGCACGCACGTTATTAGACAGGAGACGCTCTTTATGTGACACTAACACTGAGAAAGATGCTTAAACGTGTCCTTAATTTTAATATAAATTGTTATAGCCAGCTTTTGGTGTGGAGAAATGTTGCAGAGACTTCTTAAAACACGGTGAAAGTAAAATAACCTGCAGCAGCTGCTGGGACACTGAACACCCCCCATGCTGTCGCCCCCTGGTGGCAAACGCCTGTAAATTACATCATCAGGAGGGTTAAATATAAACTGGGCTGCAATTAAATTAATGATTTATTTAATCTGTCTCATCATTACTTTCTTGTTTTGCAAAATATTAATAACAACAATAAATATGCATAATGTTTATATAACACTTAAAGGCAACACTAAAAGAAAACAGAAAACAAAGAAAGGGCAGCCAGTGGGCTGGGACAAATGAATTTGTCCCAGCAACAATTTGAAACCCAAAAATATACCCCCCAAACACCTTTAAGAAGCTGTAACATGTAACTATTTTTGCCATTATTCCTATTTATATCATTATTATATATATTATTATTATTGTATAATTAATTCAATTATTATCCAAAAAGGTTTCTGAGCAATGTTCAGCTCAATTCTGTCAATCAATCAATCAATCAATCAATCAATCAAAGGTCTCTAAAGAATTTTATAATTTAAATGGTTTCACCATAAAACAAACAGCAACAGTGACGTTTTATAAGCTAAGGAATGGTTGAATACGCACAATAAATATTTCTAAACACAACTTTCATAGCCACAGTGTCACATTGTTGTTTCACAATTGTCATAAGTCATAGTTAGGACTAAAATGATCATTTAAGTTCAATTTTAGTGCCAGCCTAAGCTGATTGCACCACCTCTTGTAGGGTGATGCCCGGTGCAAGGCTTTAGAATAACATGTGTAAACTCATTTCTCATTTATAGATGTGGCTTTCCGCTCCACCTCACGGATTCCAAACGTTAATGGACCGATGCAGAATGATCTTTGGTATGTAAAAATGTTTCAACAGGTATGATTTCGTGTTGGAATAGTCGTCTCCTCTGTGTTCTGATGCCTTTCTCTCATTCATGCAGGAACATGCACAGCTTTGCCCTCATGAAGACGTCTGATCTGAGATAGTGAGATGACGTTTCAGACCACGGTAACTTGTCTTGTTGAAAATGTACTCTGTTACTCGACACGTCAGGGTCAGTATTGCCCCTTGAGACGCAACTCTTGACTGCCGTGTCTCTGTTGTGCAATAAGTGGGCAAAAATTAAGTAACTGGCTCACGATGGCTCAATTGCCACTGTGTAGTGGGCTTTGGGTATGGAACCGGGCCAGATACTTGGACTCAGTTTACCACAGTATCTATGTATTCCCATGAACTGCCCTATCTACTCCCTTATTTGCCTGTCAATCAGCATTTCTATAGAGACACAGGAAGTACAAAAGAATGCAGTTAATTGGGTTTAAACATTTGCGTTTGATTCTTCCCTACTAATGAAGGTCTACATCATACAGAGGACCACAGTCCACCTTTGATGGACCCGATAAACCTGTGCAGCTGAAGCAGAGATGCTCGGGAAGGTGAGGATTGACTTGTGACCCGCAGACTGTTTAGCCTCTGTGTGCTCTTGTCCAACATGCCCCTTGAGGCGTTGCAGTCCGACGTTGTGTCGAGCCTGTGTCATAAGGTGGCAGAGAATAAAAAGGTCTACAAGATCATCTGCATTCAATCCCTCCAACAGTGGAGATTTGGAGTGATGTTTGTCTTTACCAACAGATCAATTTATTGAAGTTTCATTTAATGTTATTGAAGATTAAATGAAACCAAACGTCTTAATTCTGGTTTGTCTTCACAGTGTAGCACTCTCCAGGCCTGGGGCAGGATGTTTGAAGTCATCTGCAGATGTGTATGCCGTGAAGACATGGTGGAAAGTGCGCTGACATAAATGCTTCAAGACGTGCTTAAAAATATTAGGACGTCTCACAACAGCAGTATAAACCTTTGTGATATTTTGTTGTCCAAGAAATCAAATAAAAGTTCAAAGTTTCCCAAGACTGCTTGTTTCATTTTTTCAAAAGAAACATTCAGATATTTCTGTTGCTCAGCGAATGAGTCATGATTTTAGTAGTAATGGTAATTTTTGCATTGGGGCCTGTACCAAACAATCATACTGCCTTTCATATGAAGACTACATCACTACAGCACCATGTTGATTTATTTATTATGGTCTGTCATGATACATTTTATATTTTTTTAAAACGTTACAGCTCCTGCAATTTGGATATACTCAGCCATATTGAGATTTAGATAATATTTCCATTAATTGTTCAGCCCTACCTATTCACAAGATTTACAGACCATCTGTATGTAACCGGCTTTTATCGGATCATTCATAATCAGTTTATTCTCCTAAACAGGGCCGGCTAATCACATTATCTTGTGGCAGTAGTATTATAATGACATTTGTAGCTGCTTTTCATGTAATTTATTGCTTCCCGACTGGTAGATGAAATAGCATTTTGGCTATAGTGCACATTGTTCACATTATTAATTACAGAAATTTCGATTTCACCATTGCCAAATCCTGAATATAAGAAGCAACAGTGTGATAAAGGGATCGTCCATACTGTACACAGGACTGTGCTGTTGTATCACTGTGAAGCTGAAGACATAAAACTTTCTGTCTGGCCTTCTTTCTTAAAGTACACATCTCTTCTCCTTAAGAATCAAAATGAAATAAATGTTAGGCTTTATTATGTTATCAAAAAATAGTAAACTGAGGCCAGCAGTTTAAGGAAATTTTACTTGGCTTTTGCTGGTCAGTCTAACTGGCTGGCCATCCAACTATCTTAACCAGCCAGTCCAGAAAGCCAGCTGCTGACTTGACCAGCATACATGGGCTGTAGCTGCTTGGATCATACAGTCATACCACTGTACTGGCAACCAGCAAGATCAGCCTGACTAAGCTTGTCCAACCTTAAACCAACTAAAACCAGCAATGTGCTTTCATTGACCAATATTTTTTTAAATTTAATAGTATGGGAAGTCTCTGCTCTGCTTTGATTTCTATTTTTCTGATTCTGATTTAGATCATTTGATCAAAACAGTGTATTACAGGAAACATGATTTATGCAAAAAACTGAGACCCACCCACCACCCAGTCTGTCTTGATAACAGAGCTAGTGTAATTCGGTGTGTGCATCATCATCTATGACCAACTTAACCATCAGCTGAAGTGTAGTCACTACCATACTGGTGTGGTGAGCACTGTGACCAGTTTAACCAGTAATCCAAGTGCCTCTAAACCAGCAAACCTGCCTGAAGCTATCTAAGCTATTTTTTTCTGCAGGGAACTAACTTTAAGGAAGTGTATGAAGCATATTTATTTTCACACTGCATGCTGATTGCTAATTTGTATATTGCTGTCTGACACATTTGTTCATTTCTGGCTCGTGCATTTTGTCAGTTGACCATCAATACATGAACAAATTAAAAGAGGACACGCACAAACTGGAAAGTCAGTATTGTCAAAGATCTAAATAAGCATATCACCTAAACACTCCAGTCCCTTTTTTGTCTGACATTTTAATTTTTCAGTTGCTTCACATCAATTTTAACGTGGTGATTATATAACACGGTGACTGCTGACATGTTCCTCCTACAGGGAGAAGGACAGGCGAGATTTTTGTCGGAGGATTAAAATAGGTCTCCCGGCTGAGCTCTTCCCCTTTAAAGAAGCGCAGTGATGATGAGTCGCGGGGGTAGCGGCAGAGGATGTGTGCTCATCGGAGGCTATTTCTGTGTCACAATTTTTTGTCCAGTTTCATCTGATGAAATGATGAGGAAGCTGCCGTTAGCACGTGAATCGGGGGTGCTGGTGGTCTGTTCTGCACGCAGAGATGGAGCTCTTTCATTTTGGCTCATGTGAAGCTGAAATCTGAAATAGCTGAAATTCAAGGACGCGCTCTTCATCATTTTTTATTTTTTTTGTCACCGCCTAATGATTTGTGTTGAAAAACTGGATTTACAAAAAGACAGGTGTAAAAGATCCCAGCTGTGAATAAAAGAAGGCAACATGATGCCACATGCTGCGTTTAATAATTAGACGCTGTCTTTTTTTTTTTGTTGGTTATTTGCGACGCATGGCGTAGGTTTGCTGTAAGGATGTGATCAGACAGGAGTCCTGCTTTCTCGCTCCGCTGCCTCCAATCAGTGTCGCTCATGATGCCCAGGGCTTTGCGGAGACTGGTTCATTTGGTGCTGTTCTGCCCTCTGTCCAAAGGTCTGCAGGTATGCACGCACGACACGGTGTCAGTCTGCTTCTTTGTTGCTGTAACGGTAAAATAACCTACATGCATGGTCAAACTCTCATCCAGCATAATGCCGTCACTATTAAAACAAATGAGCCTTGTTTTTATGCAAAGGTCAAGTGACCAGCTGTCTATTCATTCACTCTTATGTAGGCCTCTTTGATGGAAAGTAATTTGACTTTATTTGAATATATCCACTTATGTTACCGTATTGTTGGTTACCTTGAATTTAAATATCTAAATCCAGCATTTATCTATCTATATAGCACTTTCATGCAAACATGCATCACAGAGCAAAGAATAAAACAGAAATAGGCAAATTAGGTAATACCTGAATAAAATAATAATAATAAAAAAATCCATTAGGTGAATAAACACAGGGGATGAGAAGTATCAGAGAGGTGACAGAGGTTTACAAGCTCAGCAGTAAATGACGAGGCACCTTAAATAAAAGCCAGACTAAAAAGATATGCGATATGTGATATATGAGCTTTTCTACAGAGGTGCAGTCCCTCAGGTCCACAAGCAGACTGTTCCAGGGAGTTGTTCCCAGCCTTGTTTTGCTAAAGTGTTTGTCTTATTTATATATTCTTTATTATAATATTCACACACACAAAAAAACAAAGATGAGTGAAAACTCCACAAAATGATACAGTTTTGTTTCGGTGCTTACTCTTTTTCGCTTCATTATTAAATTCACAAACTCTCATACAGTATGTATGAGGTTTCCACCTCTGTCAAGACAAAATCAAAATGTTCTGCTTTCACACCTTTATCACGCTTTAATTGGTTTAACAGAAGTTTAGATTTACACTGGGTCACAGCACAGGTTACTGAAGTTGTTTTCAGTGCAGTGGTACCCAGCATTTGATACAACTCTTCCTGGTTTTTGCGAAACAGCCATTTCTGTCTCATACTATATTTAGTCTAGTCGCCAGGGACTACCAGGAACACATTTTAAAATGTCTCTTAGGTTTGAATGGGCCGAGGAAAAGCAGATTTTCACTTCTCTTTTTGAATACATTGAACAAGTGCCTAAAATGCCTAAACTATTGTAGAGGTGTTTTCATGGAGAAAAAAAAAAAAAAAACAGCAACCCCTTGTGACGACAAGGAAATATTATGTTCAGGAAATCTTATACTATACTGTGTACTCATACTTCTCATGCTGCTCCTCATGCTTTGACTGATTTGAAACATTTCAATTGATTTGTGCTTGGCTCAGCCTCCCTAACTGTAAAGAAAATGCTAAACTTCCACTGTGAACATTAATGGGTTTAGAGGGAGGCTGACCACCACCAATGGGAACCACCAGATAAAGTGGTTAGATCTAGCTCCACCATGACGAGCCGCAACATTAAAATACTGCTTAAACATCGATGCATATGAGCTACCTTGGCTTTATCCTGAGGTCAGGTGACCAGGTCTTCTTTCGCTCATCGTGGTTTCGGACTTTGTGGTTCACTGTTTTCTCTTCTCCTTCCCATTTCCCTGTCTTTCTCCCACCCTCCTAAAGAGCCGTCTCCCAGCCATTAAGGTGAAGTACCTTCTCCTGGCATGGCTGGGCATCCTCATCGCCAGCTGGGTCATCTACATGCAGTATGCTTCTTACTCCGAACTCTGCCGTGGGCACGTCTGCCATATGGTCATTGTAAGTATGGTGTCTGAAGACCATGACTACCACTTTCATAACTCAATCAAGCTAATCTCTGACAGGCTGTCTCTGATGCCTCCTCATTGATTAAATATTATGTCGCTGAGTTAAATTATTCATTTGTGGCAAGTAAATCACATTTCATTCCACATAGGAACGTTTAAGGGCCGCTTGGTTGGCCTCTTCCTTCATGTGTGCCCTTCGATGCGGTGTAAAGAAACAGCCTATAGCTTAATTACCCTCCTGCTGGGCCCAGCTGTTTCCAGAGCTTTCGGAGAACAGAGAACGGAACAGGCACTGACATCTAATGAGACACAGAGGACCTCGATGGCGATTAAGGAGATAACTACTCAGAGTAATTGATACACAATGAAAGATCAATGATATAACCTCATTATAACAAACAGATCTGACCAACAGTGTGCGTGTGCTTGCATGCACATGGATGTAAAGTTTATGTGTGGCATGAAAGGCCTGTATGATTACGGGGGAACATTTCATGACACTAAAATTAGTGCTGATTTTGATTTGTTGGGTACACAGAGCTGCTATGTTGCAGATTGCACATCAGATATAAGTTAGTAGGCCACACCATACTGTCCGTGACCTACACGAGTAAGAATGGTGGTATTGTGGGAATGCATCGGTAAAGCTTCATACATCCGTGAAAGATCTTAAAGGAATAGTTGGATATTTTTCAGTATGTGTTATTTGCTTTCTTGCCGACAGTTAGATGAGAAAATCTGTTAGGTCCCCACAGCCAGCAGCAGGTTAGCCTAGATAAGCTGAAATTCTGGCATCTCCTGGCAACCTTGCAGTGATGCTAATCCATGAAGTCACTGCTCCCACCTGGCCAAGAAATATTCTGGCACAGAACCAGGTGTAAACCTATGTTTACCTCACAACTTTAACACATAGTTTGTTAGATTTTGACCTTTCAAGGTGCTGGTAGGCATCTTTGAACACAGCCAGAGCCTGAACTGTTTCTTTCTGTTTCCAATCTTTGATTCACTTAGGTCAGAAGTTCATAACGGGCAAGCAGTTTTTGTGCTCAGGAAAAGCTTTTTTCTTCCTTCTTCTCGGCCTGTCAATGTGAGTCACATAACCTTCCGGCCCTCGACTTACTTCTCCATACAGGCTGCTAGATTTTCCAACACATAAGTGGTATTCTGGTAAACTGCACAGAGTGAAAGGTGCTCATACGGCAGTCAAGAACCACATCCGTTTATAATTTATACGTTGTGACTCAGGAAAGACTTAAGGTCCGGTCTTGTGGGTTGTTGTTTTTTACACAAAACATGACGCCTCTCACTTTGCACATACATTCATACTTGGCCGTTTAAAACAGCTAAGTACAACTGACACACACTCAGCAAACACAGAGCAAGATTATCATCCATTTGGAGTTGTGTTTTTTTTTTGTCCTCATAATGCATGTGACAGCAAATATTCACTCTCCTTCCAGCTCTTTTTTGGTCTCCACTAACTCCTCAGGGAACTATTTGGCTCTTCAGCTGCTAAATGCTCCACTCTGTTCACTGTGTACTCTTGTGTGCAGCACCGTGTACCATATTTCTGCTCTCACAAACCTAGAATTATTACGTGAAATCAGATTGCAGTTTATTCAAACAACGTTGTTGTGCTGATGCCGTCATTGTAAAGTAACATCAATTAAATATGATGCAGCTGCATCGTATCTATCATCAAGCCTCTTTTATATGTGTGTCCGAAAAGCATACACTTGTGCATCCTCGCCCACAGCTCCTTCGGCAAGCCTCCTCTCTCCTTGGTGCTCTCTCTTCCTGAGATTTTAGGAATTGAGACATCCTTTAAGATGGCATGCTGAGATTGATTTTTGGAATAAGGATGAGGTGGCACAAAATAGAAAAAAAATGAGAGGAGCCAAGTGTCAGATGGTGAGCATTAGAAGGAGATCAGAAAGCAACAGCTAGTGGACTGATGGGGAGCTTGTGTGATGTGACGTCAGAATTGCACAATGAAAATCTTTGAATGAATGTTTACAGACCTTGAAGGTGGAAATAAACAGAAATCTTGCAGTGCTTGGTGTAATGCATATTGGATTTGCATGAGGATGAAACACTGTTCCTGTGGTTAATGTAGTGCATTTCCTGTTTCTTTATGCAGTGCGATCATTACAGAAGGGGAATAATATCAGGCTCATCCTGCAAGGCATTATGTGATCAGAAGACTCTAACCCTGCAGCGCTGCATGTCCACCTCCTCCACACATCAGGTAAATTAAATACACACTAACCTTTTGCTAAAGGAAATGTAACACATCTGCTACAAATTACATGTATGTTAATGCTTTATTGTGTTAAATTGATGCCTGTATTTGAAACACTCCAACCACTGGCCTTCATTGTATCACACATATACAACTGAACTGCTAGTCCTCCCAACCAAGACATCCACATCAAAATCAACTCCCCATGTCTTTCCCCCACCAGGGTAGCAAGAAACTTAGGGGGTCATGATTGATGACCAACTAAACTTCTCTAATCATGTCGCCTCAGCTGCCTGGTCGTGCTGCTTTGCACTTCACAACATAAGAAAAATCAGGCTTTACCTGACTCAGCGTGCTACCCAGCTACTGATAAAGGCCGTGGTGATTTTACGACTTGATTACTGTAACGCCCTCCTGACGGGTCTCCCAGCCTGCACACTGAAATCCCTTCAGATGATCAAGAAGACGGCGGTGCACCTGGTCTTCAATCAACCCAAAAGGTCACATGTTACCCCGCTGCTCAGCGAGCTCCACTGGCTGCCTGTAGCAGCCCGTATTAAATTCAAATCGCTAATGCTTGCCTACAAAGCAATTTCTGGTATTCCACCTACCTACTTGGATACCCTTCTACAGTCTTATGTTACCTTACAACCGTTGCACTCCTCCAATAAAGGACGCCTGGCTCTGCCACCCGTTTGCAATCCAAATTCTTCTCGTCTGTTGTTTCCTTTTGGTGGATCACACTATCAGTTCCTACCAGAGCAGGAGCAAGGACTCTTGGAGACCCACTTCTTCAGAGAGTACCTCCTTACCTACCACTACCAGCTACAGGACATGCTACATCTATACCCTTTAGAACTGTCACAGTACTTATTGCTGCACTAACTTTACCTTGACTGTCTCCCCCTTTTTTTGTAAGTCACTTTGGATAGTGACTAAATGTAAATGTACATACAAGCATTCATTCATATTCTCATCTCTTTCCTTTCTCGCATTTCTATACCTGCAGGTGTACAGTGGACTGTGGAAGGAGAGACCTGTTGTGATCAAATGTGGCATTGAGGATCCCGTGAAGATTGATGGGGCTCCAGACTCTGTACTGCGACAGGAGATGAGCTTATTTGACAAACCCACACGTGGAACATCTATGGATGAATTTAAAGAGATGCTGCACAGTTTCCTCAAGGTCTCAGCAATCACACCCTGCAAGAACATGTAGAACAACTACCACCATAGAAAGCAGAACTATCAATCTTAAATTTGAGTTGCCACATAATAACCAAATTGTGTCAATTTCCTTCCTGCAGGCTAACCTTGGTGAGCAGCCATCTTTGACCACCTTGGTAGATCGGGTCATTACACTAGCTGATGTCAACCAGGATGGCAAAGTGTCTCTAGCAGAGGCCAAGTCTATCTGGGCTCTTCTCCAGATTAATGAGTTCCTCTTGATGGTGGCGCTGCAGGAGAAGGAGCACACCCCCAAGCTGCTAGGCTTCTGTGGAGACTTGTATGTGACAGAACGTGTGGGCCACAGCTCCCTCTACAGGCTAGAGGTGCCCCATTACCTTCAGGCTCTGGTCCCAGAGGCCTTGAGCTCCAGCCTGAATCACTGGCTCGCACCAGCCTGGCCCCGCAGGGCTCGCATCACCATCGGCCTGCTGGAGTTTGTAGAAGAGGTCTTCCACGGTTCTTATGGGAGTTTCCTAATATGTGACGCCAGTCCTCGCCATGTGGGCTACAATGCAAGGTATGACTGCAAGATGGCCAACCTGCGCAGTGTAGCATCTGAGGCTGTTGTGCGGGGATTTCTGAGGGGGAGACGATGCGAGACTAACGCAGACTGTACTTATGGCCGGGACTGCACGGCCACCTGTGATCGACTCGTGAAGCAGTGTAATACTGAGGTTGTACAGCCCAATCTCGCAAAGGTGTGTGTGCTGTTGCAGGATTTTCTGCTTTTTGGAGCACCCTCAGACCTCCGTGGAGATCTGGAAAAGCAGCTACGCACTTGTGTGACACTCAGCGGTCTGGCAAGCCAGATGGAAGTACATCACTCACTAGTCCTTAACAACTTAAAGACATTGTTGTGGAAGAAAATCTCTAACACTCAGTACTCTTAAAACAGGCTGAGATGAGCGAATTATTCCATGATGACGAGTAGTTTTTGTTTCTGAAACTTTGCCAAATGTTTTAGAGGTTGGTGGTTATTAATGTATTTTAAATCTACATTGACTGTGAATAACAGGAAACTGTGAATTAATGAATATACACAATGAAACAGCAGATGATGCAGACTCTCTTAAAACCTCATACGAACCCCATCGTGCTTTTGTTTTCCAATGCATTCTTTTGAGAAGCACATTCATCTGTTAGACGTAATATTCTCAGGGCACTGCCTATAACTTTGTTTGTAAAATAATCTGTGAGTAAATAATTAGTTTTTAAAATAGTTTCATAGAATAATCTTTTGTTTGTCCCTAGTAGAGACAGGAAGTCAAGTTGTGACACGGTGTGATAGATTTTGTACAACTGTAAATATTAGTGGAACATTGTTGTTTCCTGTGTATAAAGATACAAATAATGGATGGCAAACTGTATGTACAGTAGCACTGAAATGTCCCTCCTGGTATTGATATGATAATGTAATGAAATCGATCTGAACAGACTGGAGTTATAAAGGACAATCAGACACGATTAAACTTGAATGAACTTCTCAACCATGAATAAGTCGGTTCAGACAAATGATTTTCAACACATTGCATCATTTTTGTTGTGCTAACTTGTGCTTCCTCTTCTCCTGTGACTTGAAAATTGCCATCATGGAGGATCTTCTGGAAGAGTTTAGAATAAGGAAACGTTTTTTATAAGTGTCGTGACGTATAAATGCAGCACCTCCACATGTGTGTCATTTGTAGAGGTTTACAGATAATATAAGAGAATATATTTACATGTTGCTCATAAGCTCACATAGCATTTTACAATAAAGACAAATGTGGTAGAAATGTTTTTGCACCAACATTTGAGGAAGGACATTAATTAAATATAGATTCATATGATACCAGTATATCCAATTATATAAATTATATAAATATTAAAGTTCGTGTCACGGCACTAAATATAACTCCCAGTAGCATGAATAATGGTGTTGGATTGAGGATTATCGCTCTCCTAGAGGAACATTGAAAGATGACCATCCCTTTAGCGCCTTCAAGTGCTGTCGGAAATAAATACTTCTAAGCAGACGCCAACAGAAAATGTAGATAAAAATAACGAAATCATAAGATTTTATTGCAAACAACACGGCTTTTAAATACACCACATGAATGTACACACATCACCGGGGTCGTCTTTGTGTGGTATTTGTGTGTTTTTGTTTCTTCGAGGCGTCTTAGAGGCTTTATGCCACACGAAAGTCGGATGTTACGAGGAGCTCAAAAGGCAGCATCGGCTCCATCAAACCAGATGGAGGCTGGCCAACGGGCTGGTCCGCCTGCCTTCTGCTGTTGCTCGGCTACAGCTCAGACACGATAACACACACACACACACACACATACACACACACACACACACACACACATATTACACACAGAGCAGGGCGACTGTAGACGTCTTCACAACGCCGGGTACCGCCAGAGAAGTAGATAACGGTACCCGTAAGGTAAAGTCTGTCATGAGTTAGCGTAGGGTAGTTAGTTAGCATATGTTAGCTGAATGTAGTTTGACAGGCAGGCTAACGTCAACGGTTTAGCTATCTTCCAAGTAGCTACTAGCTCCAGTGTTTTTGCTACAAGTGCTGCCACTAGCAGCTAGCATAGGTTAACTGTGGAGGCTGTGTATATGTCTCAACGCCGTGCTGTTTGACTGACAGGAGCATGATGGATTTTACTCTTTAATTCGCCATTTAAGCCAGCAATGCGTACTACATTATTTCCGAACAACGTTAGCTTGCCGGCGTCGGATTATTGCACTCTGTGGTACGACTGTGCCCTGCCCAGCAGCGTCGCTCATAGCATTTCGCATAATGAGTGATCATTATGTTAAGGTTAAGGTTCAACTCGAGCAAATGAAATCATTTGGCGAGGATGCAGAGAAGGAGGAGGAGGAGGGTGTGGACACCGAGAAGCAGACATCAATGTCTTCCCCCCCTGCTTCAGTCTCACCGGACCCTCCCAGCATCACCATAGCTGACAGAGATGCCTCCAACACCTCCATCACTTGTAAGCACAGAGGTAAAAGTCGTGGTAAGAACTCTTGTGGCAAACACAACACCGATCTGGCATTGCACGGGTCTGTGGTTTCTGCTCATGTTGGGAAAAAACTGAATAGGCTAGGACATGAGCGGACACTTCATATCAGAGGGACTGGAAAGATCCTGCAGGGCAAGTCGGAGAACAATGGGAACTATGTCACCATCCATCCGTCCAAAAACATTCAAGAAACAGGCCGAGAGGACGTATTCAAACATACAAGGAAGAGAAGACCAGTGACGGTGGATACTGCAAAAGCCAAAACCTCATTGGAGGCGCTGAAGTTGAGCATCAAGCAGCTGAAGTGGAAAGAGGTGTGCTATATGAGAGTTTCTTTCTTGTTCTTTTTCTTTGTTTGTCTTGGATAAATGCTGTTTGTTGTTGTTGTTGTTGTTGTTCTGTGCTGGTTTTGTTCCCATGAAACACCAGGGAGCTGATTAATCCAAAGCAGCAACAGTGCACAGCTTGATCCAGAGAGGATTCCTGACTGACATCAGCTGCTCGGTGCATCAGTGTTTCATTGGAATGACAACCACCACACAAATGTGGGTGTGATTTGTGATTTGTGATTGGGACCGCTGTAGAAAGATGGGAGAGAGGGGGGGATCATACCCGGGCCAGGCTAGGTGAGCTGCCAGAGCACCCCATTTGTGCTGCTATAACCTGAGATTACTTGTTGGCGTTGTACACACACCAGAATCTTACTGCTGCAGCCCATAAACCTTACTGTAATGAAGAATTAATCTGAATAGGGCTTTATTCTAGATTATGTAATGGTTTGTTTTTTATCTTTGTGAGAAAAATGAAAGCTTTGTATTCTTAAATTTCAATTTTCTTGAGAAAATCTGTTGAAACATTAACATTATTATTCATCTAATCTATGGAAACAGGCTATAAAAACAGCAGCCAATCTGAGCTTTTAGAAAAATGGACAGGAGATTTGATGATAATAAGGTAAGGGAATAGATTCCCATGTGGGATTGTTTCTACTTGTTGTCTCAATGTCATCGAGCATTCATTTATAATCTATATGGACAATAGAAATGGATCACTGTGGTCACTGTTCTCTCAGTACTAATGTGTGTATTTTAAGCTGCCTAATGGCCTAACAATAGTGCATGATATTACTTTCTAATTTCTGCAGGAACACTGGGACCTGAGCAGTTAGTTGTTAAAACACATTAGCAAACTAAAGCCTCAACTTTATGAAAAGTATTATGATCTCATCGTGTATATAACTGGCATAGTTTGTCCAAAACTTGTAAACATTTGAATAAAGTATAGTTATAAAGTATAAGTTGTAAATGGAGTCAACCTTCTAACGTTAAGTGCTGTCTTCAGTGTTTTCCATGACTACATATTTAGATTAACGCTGCAGAGATTAGTCGATTAAATAATTAATTACTATTTTGTTAATCGCTTTCTTATTCAAGCAACAGTTGGTTATTACAGCTTCACAGATTTGAGAGATTTGAACTGTAGCTCGGATAAAAAAAACATTTACACTGTTCTCAGATGTTTTTATCAATCAAACCACAAATCGATTAATCACCAATCAAGAGGATAATCTGCAGATTAATTGATAATTCAGTGATCTATAGACATGGTCTATATGATGTCATTGATTGAAAGCTTGTCACATTATTAAGTAGATTACAAGATCACTTTTAACCCAGTCACAACCTGACGATGTCACTTTGAATGGCTCCAATGTATAAAATGACAGAGGATGGATTAAAGGTGTTCGGAATGAAAAGCACCGACTTTAAAACATTTATGACGAGGCTAATTGATCCAGTCTTTCTTACTCTGCACGCCACAAACACCATCTGTTCAGTTTGAATGTGATGCAAGTAATACCCGCTATCAGCCATTATTAACATGGCGTCCATTATGCATGAGAAGCAAAGAAGGGCAGTCGACGACACAAGTGAAGTAAAGACTCTACTTATCGCCATTGACCATGCAGTGACACTTAAACCTCTCCAGGTCTGGTATCGGAACGGTGGACCCAAGGCCTATACATTACCGTGCTTTGTCCTCACGGTCCACCCCCAACAAAGTCAAGGGTGCCAATATCCCCGTGCCATTTTGAAAGTGCCTGTCAACGTCTTTGAAGGAGCTGAAACTCAAGTAGACTCAAGTCAATTGTGAAATTAACATCGATTGTTGAAAATGCCTTTCATCGAGCCGTAACGCACAGCATAGCAGTTAAGGGGTTTTAAAAGATAGGATGCACTTTTAGAAAGTATGTAAGGACATTTTTGTGACCGTCGAGGCTTTGAGGTCAGTTTATTGCTACGTCTCTACATCTGCAGTATCACCTAGCCTGAGAGACAGCTGTCAACTCACTTTAAGCGTATGGCAATCTCTTAAACAGTGGGAAATGCTTAGCCTTAAGCTCCTCTAATCCAATAGACTTTTAGTCTTCTCTGAGCCAGAGAGAGAAGGCAGGCCTGTGGGTCTGAGTGACAACTGAAAATGACCACGCTGTTAATCACGGGCTTGGTATTTTGATTAGCATCCTACGGACTAAGCTGAGATACCAAAACCTGACGTACTGAGGCAACCTTGTACTAGAAAAGTCATAAAATATGAAAATATAAATGCTATTTTAGTGAGGCTAAGCTGCAGCTTTACATATTTTTTGTATTCTGTCTGTGTTTTGTCCTTTTGGCTGACCTTCAGAGAGCAAAGCATTTTCATTCTTCTGGCCCACACATGATTAAGTCCATAGCAACGAGTTGAACTTGGTCCTATGTCTATCCCTTCATACATACACAAGATGGCCCGATCTGTAGAAACTGCTCAAGTTAATTTGACCTCCTTCCCTGCTCATGCGATTAGACAGTTATACGCTGGCATTTCTGCGGCAGTATTTATAGCACATCTTGGCCGTCCAGCAGGGTTTCCCTGTTTCACACGCCTCACACGCTAACTCATTAATGAGATCCAACTCTGTCAGAGATCTGTCCTGTAGGCCGGGCAGTGCGGTGGAACATATGAGAGAGGAGAATTTAGGAGTGGCGAGTTTGCTGCTGACCTTCAATACAGCTCGATATAGAGTCCTGATGTCATAACGTCAAAAATAGACTCCATGACAAAACTGTTCCCAGCTCAGTATTGATATTTTGAAATTCAGATGTGAGCCGTGTCAAGCTGAGCTGGGTGGAAATAAGCGAGTGCATCTTTCAAATAAATTATTCAGATCTGTTTCAGCAGATTATTTTGCACATAGGTCAGGGGTCTTCAATGTTTTTCAGGCCAAAGACCTCTTAGCTGCCAGAGAGACAGAGCAGGAACACTGTACTACATGTGTATAAAACTGTGTTGCTTATTAAATTCAGTAACAGGAAAGGCAGCTTACCTTGTTGTCATACAATAATTAGCTATTAAAATAACAGCTCTCAGCCTTCAGTCTCCATGAGGGTAAATCCAAACTTGATATAATTCTCTCTATATTTTTAAATATTCTTCTCTCATTTACACTCAATGTTAGCCGCAAATTAGCTGCCGAGTCAGCAGCACTTCTGGCATGGCTAATGTTAGGTGTATTAGCCTCACCATCTTTAGCCTTATATTTCCTTATATTTGCCTCGTTTTCCAGGCCTAGAAATAACTCTTATCTGGCTTCCTTCTGCCTTCTCAGTTTCTCTTCTAAACTTCCCCCACTGTCCTCTTTAGTCTCTTCCCCTCTGCCATCATGTCCCATTACATTCCCCGTTATGCCAAGCTCCGGTTCTGGCATAACACCGGCTCGGATCCCTGTCAGCAATCCCCCTGTGCCTCAGGTATGAAATCCACCTCTTCCTGGTGGTCCAAAAAAACACCTGTGGTACCAGTGCAAACACTAACACTCACCCGATGATCCGAGCTCACAGTCTGCAGCCTGGCTAACAAACTGAGCTAGGTAATCATTCCTAGAGCACAAAGTTACATAGTGCAGGGATATTATGTTATGGTGGTTGGTTTTCTCATTAGTAAGAGGAGAGAAAGCTTGCCCATTGTAACAGGGTTAATATTCCCATGAGCTGGAGTACTATCATAACCACTCAAGTTAGACCACATTCACACGAGCATCAACAAACTGCATTATGCTGCATTGTCCTTAAACTGAAACTCAAACTGACCTTGATTCCTGTAATGCGGTGTGTGTAAATACAGAATCAGCCCAGTTTGTTGAAAAGCAAAAAGTCATGAATGGATATTTCACAGAGCACAGATAGAAAACTGGAAGAATTGTAATGCTGTAATAGCAGAAGCTGTCTTAAAAGGCATTTATGTACTAGTCAGACATATCTTTAAGTCTGTTGTATTTGTTCAAAGACTGTTTAAGACGGGATACTTCTGTCCGCTTTGAAAAGTGGAGATTGAAAGGATGAATCTTTTTGGTTATCCGCACATCACACTGAATGTAATATCCCATCCTTTTGGCTTTATCGTACAACACATTTGTTGCATAATATGTGGTTTGGAGTGTGTGAGTGTGGGCAGGTGCAGAGGAATAAAAGCTGTGCATTGTGCCAGCAGGATTTCCTAGCTCTCTAAATCCTTTTATAGTACCACTTCCTCTCTTCTTGCCCAGCTCATCACAACACACACTACCTACTACCTTTATCTTTAGGCAAGATTATCCCTTCACTGGGATTAACAGAAGGCCAAACGCTTAACCAGTGTCCTGAGTCATACTAACAGATAAGCGTTCCCTCTTATTTACAGATGATTTAAAATAAATAATGTTCTTGTCGTTCTCTGTTTTTCTTTGTTATTCTCTCCTCTTCAGTTTCCTCTGGGAAGACGAGCGCCCTGTGATATCTACTGGCACGGCGTTTCCTTCCATGACAATGAAAATATTGTCTCAGGGCAGGTGAACAAGTTCCCAGGTATTTCACCGCTTCTGCCTCTCCTATAACCTTTTGATGTTTAACACACCCCACACTAATATCCTACACTAACGGGAAGTGAAGGGAAACTGTTATCACAACAACTATTCTGTAATCACAACAGAGGAGATTTAGTTAAACCGTGATTCATCCTCATTACTCCGATGCTAACCTTTTCATGCCATGTCTATAATCATTGCTTTAGAGACATTATTGTTTTGGTCAGAAATGTACATTCAGATCATCACTGGAGTCTCCTGGCTGATATTTACCTCACCCTATGTATGATCCCTGTGTAATATCGAGTTATATATTCTTACAAGGTCATGACTGTTTGCCTTTTCGACATTAAAACTCTGTCCTTCATAGACGGTATTTGTTCTCCTTTGAGAACAGCTTTGCAAGTGTAGTTTCTTTGAAGTGTCACATGTCTCTGAAACAGTGTTTTGTACATTACAGGAATGATTGAAATGCTGAGGAAGATCAACATGAGTCGGGCGGTGCGGACTATGCAAGAGTTGTTCCCAGATGAATATGACTTTTATCCCCGTTCCTGGATCCTGCCTGAGGAGTACCAGCAGTTTGCCACGCAGGTATTATGAGACTGAACTGACATTGAGATTTGCACTTCTGTACTTCTCTGCAGTAAAATCAGGGTGATCAAGCAGTTTCAGAAATGTTGTATTGACTGTAGTTCACAAGAATAAGATGAGAAGATTACCAATGGTAGTAGGAGAAAAAAAGGACATTCAAAACAATTATTTCAGTTTCTATTTTACTTTTTATATAAAAGACCGGTGTGTAGAATTTAACAGTATCTATATCAGATTTCAGATTGCAACTAACTGACCAACCCTTTCGCCTCACCCTCCCCTTCCAAGCATGTCAGAGAAACTACTGGTGGCCGTAAAACTCGTGAAGAACACAAAAGGTCCTATCCAGTGTTTACTGTAGAAACGTGGCAGTCTCCCATAGAGGAGGCTCTTCTTATTTTTAGGTGACCATACACTAATGTAAGCATAGTTATGTATATTATATTTAATCTCTGCCATGTGCTGTAAACATGGCACATGGAAGTCCTACATACTGGACCTCTGAAGCTGGAAGTCAGTTTTTCAAGCAAGCCTGACTAAGATGGCAGCATAAAAAAAAAAAAAAGAAAAAAGCATAGCAGCATGGCTCTGGAACACCCAAAGTGAATGCAGCCATCATTAATGTGATTAATTATATCAGTTTTTTCCTTCTATCACAAGTCAAAACAGTTCTTTTCCATTTGAGGACATTTACAAAGTGGTCGGAGCTGAAAACATAAAGACCTTCTTTCCCATCTTGCTCTAATGTTTGTTACAGACAGCAGATTATATCTTGTGATCAGAGATAAAGATAGCTTTGATGAATTCCCAGAATGGATTTCTAAATAAAAATATACTAGTGACTCAGTCAGCGTCTGGACAGACATGACTGGAAATAAACTCATATTTTAGCAACAAACAAAACAGATGCTGAAGTTGCTCTCTTCTCTCCGTCGTTCAACATGCTACATCGCAGCAGCAGTGCTCTGAATAACATGACCTCTTTAATTCTTGTCATGCGCTCGCTTCATTGCTCACTCTGCTTGAGGGGAAAAGACACACTACAATACATTTATGAATATTTCCCTTTATGGTCATCTGGCAGTCATTAGCACATGGATGAATCTGTCTTTGTCCTTTAAAAGAAACACTGCTCTTCCCTGTTCAAGCACGTCACAACCATTCAGCAACCCGCCGTGAACTGACACCAGAAACATTTATGGTTATGGTTGTTAATGAGAAGTGGAGAGAACCGAAAATAATGTATTTTGTTACAGTTATACAACGATTCATATTGTACATTCGATGGCATGTACTCTTTTTAGAAATGAAAAGTGTAACTGATTTTCACAAATGCCAAGATCTCACTTTCGGTTATCAGTGATAGCCATGAGGGGCTTTTTAGATTTGATCCAAATCTGTGATGTAATTGCACGGGCGAACGGTCAATAGTTTAGTCAATAGATATAAGGAAATCATACACAGCAATGATACATCATGTCCAGCAGGGGGCACCAGAAGATCACTGTTTTCATTTAGTTTCCAGCAGACAAAAACTGCTTCCCAACAGAAGAGTTTAAAATAAATCTTTGGCTTTTTCAAAATGTTCTCTGTGACATACTGAGAATGATTTGAGGCATTTGACAGTATAAGATCTGGATATAATACATGATGCTGGTGTGTTTATTTAATCTGTGGAGACAAAGAAATAAACACTCAAAGGAATAATTGAAAAATGGATGCTGTTTTAGCTGGTAGGTCGAGATAAATCCAAGCAGAATTGTTTCTTTGTCTTTGATTACTTCTGTTTTACATAGATATACAGTTAGATGAGGGCTGATCAAGGATTCATCACGTTAGCTATGATTTCTTGGGCTAATTTTGCAGAACATCGAAATATAGTTGTTCACTCCTACCAATCTGTTTCTGCTATGAACTATTACAAAATCACAACAACTAAAAATAAACCGACCTAAAGTCTTCAGCCACCCTTTTCTTTCTTTACAAAATGGGAAAATTTGCTGCTTTTATCTATTCTATATAATTTAAATTCTGTGTTTTTAGGTTTGGACAAAACAAGTAATTTGAAGGCTGCCACATGAAGCGGTCCCTGTTTATGCCTTTTCAGGGAAATGACATAGTAAATGTGTGTTTTGGTATTTTACAGAGTCGTTTCAGAGCGTTCGGTCCACTTTTCCTCTTGGTTGTTTTAGACTATATTTGGCTTAGTTTTCTCTCTTGATTTTAAAGTTTGCCACAGCGAGTGAAACCTGGTGAAAATAACTGACAGTCTTTCAGGTTTTTGTCCAACCTTGTCCTTTCTCACTTCGCCATCTCTGCTGTAGATTCGTATGGTGAAGGAGAATGATGCAACAGTGAATCCCACCTTCATCGTCAAGCCAGATAGCGGCTCTCAGGGGGACGGCATCTACCTCATCCGTGACCCTAGTGACCTAAAGCTCATGGGGGGTTCACAGGCCAAACAGTCTGTTGTCCAGGAGTACATCCATAAGCCGTTACTCATTGACAAGCTCAAGTTTGACATCCGCCTCTACGTGCTGTTAAAGTCTATGGAGCCATTGGAGATCTACATTGCCAAGGAAGGCCTTACGCGTTTTTGCACCGAGCCCTACCAGGTAGCCACGATTGTTCTTATGATGCTGTTAATTTGCTTTGATTCTCTGAAACATGTATTTATATACAGATATAAGGTCACTCTTACTCTGATTGCGCAGGAACCAAGCCAGAAGAACTTGAGCCACGTCTTCATGCACCTGACAAACTACTCCCTCAACGTCCACAGCTGCAACTTTGTCCACTCGGACAGCCAGAGCACAGGCAGCAAGCGCACCCTCTCCAGCGTGCTGTACAGGCTGGCAGCTAAAGGCGTAGACATCAAGAAGGTGTGGTCGGACATCATCGCCCTTGTTATCAAGACTATCATCGCCGTGGTGCCTGAACTTAGAGTGTACTATCAGGCTGATATACCGCCTGGCAAACCAGGACCTACTTGCTTTCAGGTGGGTAGTGTGTAAAATTCGTCTGGAAATCTGGGAAATGGACGCGTTTATATACCCTAGGACCTGTATTTGTGCAGCACCTTTGACTCAAAGCACTTTTTCAACATTTGTCACATTCACTCATTCACACATTCATACAGTGATGCAAGGTGCCAGTCAGGAGTGATACAGCACTCATAACCAAAGCGCTTCCAGTATTACTAACCCATACACACACACCACAGACAGTTCAAGGACACTTCAGCAGGACTGGGGGAGCTGGGAACCATCGACCCTGGAATTATTCAATGACCCGCTGCAACATCTGAGCCACAGCCAGAATGTAAACAAATACGAACATGGTGATGTGCGTAGGTTTAAGTTTAATATTCAGTCTTTCTGCAAAGGTCCATCCTGAATAACTTTTTATTACTTTTCATAGTTGTTAGTTTTACCTCATGATCCAATATCAAAGATGGAAAGCTGAGGAAGCAGGGGACCGTCTCAGAAGCTTCAGACTGATGTTATTTTTTATCTGGTTTTCCGTCTCCACTACACATTTCCGGGTTAAATTTTCACCACTGATTCCTACTCGGTCCTTTTATTTAAACTCATTTTTTTTTCTTTTTATTTGGATACTGTACATTGTTGGAATATAATGTTATTTACTTTGTTTGGCAGCTAAACTTAGCTAACCCTAACTTCTGGTATGCCTCTGATATGAATACATATAATTTATGAACAGAAGATATAGTATCTTTTAGTTACACTCCGATTACACAGTCTGTTTTATTCTACTTATTCTTGTGTTTCAGATTTTAGGGTTTGACATCCTGCTGATGAAGAACCTGAAGCCAGTATTACTCGAGGTTAACTCCAACCCCAGTATGAGAATAGAACATGAACAGGAGGTGAGATTGAATGTCATCATTGTCACCAGTGTATATATCATAGTGTTAATATCATTATTATTCAGTGTTCTGTTATCAATATTGTTTGTTTCAGGTGGCACCGGGGGTTTTTGAATATGTTCCTAGTCCAGTTGACGAAGACGTCAAAGTGGGTGTGATCAGGGACACTCTGCGCCTTATGGATCCTTTCAACAGGAAATCTTCAATGTAAATACACACACATATTTGCACACATACAGTGAATCTATAGGTTGAAGTTTTCACATCCTTTGCTCATTGTGTGCTGGTCTGAAGAGTCCACTTTTAACGGAGTGATATCTTACTCTGCTCATCCCCGCTCAGAGCGCAGCTCTGCACCACTCAACAGCTCCCTGTAAGCCTGTTAAATGGAAAAATTAAATTCAGCTGAGCTGTGGTGGAAATTCACACATTACTCTACAAGTCTGGTGGCTCAGTCTCTCTGGCTGACTGGCCCTGTGTGGTGCCTGGCAATATAACTAACTCCCCCATCATTAAGCTTTTTTTTTTTTTTTCTCATCTCCAATGACGAGAAGTTTTTCTGTTTCTATTCTGCCACCTCTCATCCCTTTTCCCCTCCTTTCCTCGCCTCCTCCCCAGATTATCTCCTGTATCAGATATTTGATCTGCTTTGTTCTGCGGCTGAGAGGGATATATTCTCTGGGATAATACCCACTTACCTATTACAATAATGACCAGTAACATACTGATATAATGCGCTTATAATATGTTTAATCCTTGTTCCTCCTGCATTCCTATATTTTCATTCAGCTGGAATCAGCAGAACATCCTTCCTGCGTCAGTGGATGAATTACACTGCAGCTTAATCCAGTAGACACATTCAGAATGATGTTGTTTTCTAGTTATCTACTTTTAGAGAGTCCTAATCCTGTAATCAAATGTCCCTCATACTTTTTATGTTGACTTAGACCTCAGGAGTTAGTCAGTTGACTCGTTTTATAATTAGTTAACATTTTTAAAATTAAAAAAAATGTCAAATATGGTCTGGTTCCACCTCCTCAATTTGCATTTCTTCTTTGTCTTAGGGGATAATAAATTTTGGATTTGGACTGTTGGTCAGAGATGTCAACCCGAGCTTTAGGAAACTGGTGCCAAGCATTTTTCTGTTTATACTATTATTTTTTTTTGTCAATTTGTAGACCAAACAATTAATCAAGTAGTCAAGAAAACGATTGTCAGATTGTCGAGAAGGAAAAATACAGCTAGACTGATGAATCGTCTTATCACAGATACCTGTACATTGGTATCAATGTATATGTTAAGTTGATTCAGAAACGGTGTCTCCATAAAAACCAGACCACTGAAGTTTATATTCCAACTAAAAAGTCCTCCAGTATGTACAGATGATAACTTGAATCTTTCATAAAACAAACTGAAGGGCTCTGTATCAAAAATGTTTCAAAAAGGATCTTGGCTGATATATTACATTATTACATTCACACTGTCAAATATCTATATTAGTATCAGCCATAATGATAAACACATTATTGCGGCTCTACACAATTTACTACTTTTTAAAGGTGCCCATCTTTGTGTGTTTTTTGAGCAGTATTTTATTTATGTAAATAAGTTATATTGTCATAATGTAGCTTTTATGTGGTTGGCTATTAGTCCTAACATTGCATATATATAAGTTTCACTTCTATACAGTGATCTTTTAATGATTTATGGTTCATTTCACAGTGTCAACCTGCCTCCACGTATTTTACTTTTCTATTCTAGACACACAGACACTCCATCTTCACATTTTAAGCCTTCTAAAGTCAATTAAGTAGTAGAGTGTCTTTATAAAATATCTCGGTGTGAGCATTTCCAGCTTTGCAGCCATGTGGTGAAAAGAAGCTTAATCCCAGAGCGGAGCAAGGTGCATCATGAGGAAACGAGTTCAGTGATCTTTAATATCATATAATTCAGTTTCCCTATTAAAGTGTAGCGCTGCTTAGAGTGAGCTGTAGAAGACAAAGTGACACTGACAAGGACGGGGTTTATGAAAGGGGAGAAGTTATAGTGACTAACAGTATCTTTTTAGAGTCTAATGCGTCTTTACGTTTGAGGGAATATACCATGACAGTAAACAGGGTGATACTGTTAATAAAGTTATAAACTTTATGGAGAGGGACAAAATATCATTCCTGAGTTATATTTTCAGTGAGCAGTAATGACAACAAAATTGCCCAGTGACATAAAATGGCAAGTTTGCGATTTATCACCCCCAGTTTAAAAGTGCAGTACCGCTGTCATAAATATGGACAGCTGTATTTGTTATGATTATATTACTTATGATCAGAAACTAGCAGAAACTAGTCGACAACTTTGCTAACAGCCAAACATCAAACGAGTGCAACAACATAGGACATGACAGGCAGCTGATATTACTTACTAGCCCAACAGCACTCGACTAAACGACTAAAAATCAGTCCCAGGTTTATTCGTCTGGCGTCCTCTTGCGCAGTCACTCTCTTTCTCTCTTATTAGCTCCCTCTGTCGTCCTCGTAGCCTCTGCCATTATGTCCATAAACACAGCTGAGCCCAGTTACGTTTAATTGCTCCGGTTCTGGCACGACATTGGCTCAATATTAAAATAAAATCATTGGTATACAGTAACAAGAATGTTTCTGCTAACCAGTGATTGCAGACAGAAAGTGGAACCAGTTCAGTAACTTTCAGCTGAACCTCCCAGAGTACATATGTTATCACAAATTAAGACTTTGATATTAAAGAACCTAAGGCTAAAACATCTCACATACATCCATGATAGAATCAAAACTGCAGCAATAATTATGTTGCGGTTTCCCAAACACAAAGATTTAGTATTCATGTCAGGTTGTGATTGCAGGCAAGTGTGTCAGCTTTGCAGATAGCGACTGAGTTTTGTGGTTTCGGGGCGAAGATATGCTAATTATGTCCCAGCTAGCTAGTGCTAATATTTATTAAATTAGCCATTAGATTGGATATGCTCTGAAAAATGCAATCATCACTGCAGCCAAACGATGTGGGTGCAATATAGGAACTCATTAATCATTCAATTCCACAGTGTGTTCTTTGTCTGTTTACATGGGCACAAAGGCAGATGCATTGTACATACACATTTGTTTAATGGAAATCACACTGAATTTTATCCATTTTAAATAAAGCTTTTTGTGTGTTAAGGTGTGGCACTGGCAAACAGTGGAAGAAGTACTGCATAATTTTACCATAATATAAAAGTAATCCATTCCAGGTTAAGTCCTGCATTCAGAATCCTACATAAGAACACAAGTATCATCAACTAATGTACTTAAAGATCCAATTAATACATATTTTGATTAATTAGATTGTTAATGCTGATGCATCAGTGTTTAAGAAGCATTTAATGTAGTAGCTGGTCGAGCTGAAACCAGTTTTATCTACTCTGTACTGAGTGGATAAAATATTCAGTTGGGTAGTTTATTCAGTGGTTGTGCAGCAGATGTTTCATGGATTAGAAAAACTCAAAACTTTTGAAATGTGACAAGGAGCTTCAACAAGACACTGTTTTATTAGAAAATGCCACAAACCCAAAAAAGATTAGAACCATAGATTTAATCTTTAACAATATGTGTGCCCACATTTTAGTCTTAAAAAGTAATTGTACCTGCAGTTGAGTAAAAAGTTGAGAAGAGGCATAAAGAAGTATAAAATGAAAATAATGAAGTAAAGTACAAAATAACTGTACTTAAAGCAGCTACAACAAACATGTCTTTGTTTTGCGTTGTGTCTGGCAGCCCCTGTGAATGAAAGTTTTAGTGTTTCCTCCGCCTTGTTCTGTTCATTTCAGTGAGAAGCCAATGGAGCACTAGGTAAATCAAAGGTAAAACTTTTAGTGTCCACCTAACTGCAGGATGTAAAACGTAAATAAAGCAAACACAATTAACACAAGCTTTTCCCGAAAATTAGATTTCTGATGAAGGTGAGAAACCAACTCTGGCGGGTGGTTACGGGAAATAAGTAAGAGAATTGGGTAATCATTTTGTATTAGACCCAGACAGTGTTTTGATTGGCATTATAACAGTTTTGATGCCACACTATTACAGGATACAATCAATCTCAGATAATAGATTAAAGCTTTTAATAAAGAAGACATAATTGAAGCTGGCATTCACATGCATAGATTTAGATTCAGTTGAATTGTATTTTAATGAGGAGTGATTGATTTGATTTCTTTTTCTTCTGCAAACTTTCAGAATCAATAACAAGCAGTCTTTGGCAGCACAAACAAAATGTTCCCAACATCGTTTCGGGAGGTTAAGTAATTAGTTTACTGCACAGATGGTCTACCAGCAAGTAAATATTCTTGTGCTGTGGTTGCTGACAGCTGTTCAGCAGCCGGATGAATGGGATTCAGTCACTCAGAGGGTAGAGTTTAGACTGAAGTCACCCCTGTATGAATTCAACTCGGCAAGATGAAGTAAAAGAGAGGTGGGAACTGACCAGGCACACAATACAAAGGTACAGCTGAGTCATAAATGCCGCTGCTATTTAAAGGAGACACAGCGAGAGCTTATATAAGAGAGATCAGTAAATCTAACGTGGCACAAAAAAAAAAGGGGAAAGCGAGAAAAAGAAGTGGAAGAGATAAATGAAGAATTACAGTATGAGGAAGAGGGCCTGATGGTATCAGTGACTCTCAGACATGTACTTCTCGCATAATCCTGTGTATGATGTCTCTGAGGGTGATCTATGAGGCATTAAAAGGGGTGTGGGTGAGAACAAAAATCCATGGCACGCATGCCTTTTGCAAAAGCATCACCTGCCTCAAAAGAAATAATAACATAACAGCAGAGGTGGATTTGAGGGCAGTCCAGAATATTTTAAACCTGCGGTAACTTTTTTTTGGCCACTTGAGGGCAGTAAAAACAAGTTGTGACCTCAGCATTGACATATCAACACCTTCCAGTTGATATGGACTGAACTTGTTAGCAAATTTTACTTATTATTTGCACAGGAGTTACGGAGCAACATTATCATTCATAGAGTCATGTTTCTAGACACCAAATAATGTGATAAAAGTCCAATATTGTTTTTGGTTTCTACAAGCTCCTGCGAAATATGTCCCTCTATTTACTAACACTGCTTATTGCTGTGCTTACCTTTTACTGTTTGGTGCTGGGGAGGAAGTGTACAGTGAGTTTTTAGATCTTTTTTGTTGAAAACATCTGCCCGCTGCATCCGAAAATAGCTCTATGAGAATGAACCAAAACAGTAAAGTTGCATTAATGAGCTGAAACTTCCTACAGAGCTCTGTAAAGATGGAGCAGCTGTAGATTTTAGTGTTATTTCTCTGTTGGTTCATTACAAGTGACCCCTGTGACATATTTTCACATTGAGATTTGATACATTATTATAAAAATATCAATTACAGCAGGCATACGTATTCTGATTCTTGGTGGTGTGGATAAAAACAAGTGAGAAAGAGAGTTGTGGGGGCGTTAAATCAGACACACACACACACACATGCACAAAAAGGTTTATTGTTACCTGTGGGAGGCGATTTCCTGTTTTGGTATGACTCATACTCTGAGAGAGGCACAAGCAATAAATTTGGATTTCTGAGATGGAGATAAGTGCGTGGATTTCTTTTCATTGACACATCTGGCACCTTTTTTTTTTTTAAGACTTTTGACAGCGTGCAAATGCTTTGAAGATTTATTCACCAGGAGACCAGAAATAGCATTTCTGCTGCGTAATGACAGCTGAATTAGACCTAGTCCTCCTCGCGTACACTCAAGTAACATTTGGCACTGGCCCTCTGTATGTCTTTTTAATAACCTGCCATTCTTCACCTTTTACCCTCTCGCTTCACCTCCATCATTTTCTTTCTCCGTCTGCTGGGAATGTTTGGAGACGGTTTCCTGCGCTGTCTGTCCGGCTGTCAGCCTCTGTTGAAGACGTGTCCGTTTTTAGCCGAGCCTGTCCTGTCTAAATAGATGTGGGTGGTGTCCCTCTGGCTGCCCGGGGATGATTGATTCTATTAAACATTCAGCAGTGCTCTCTCAGTGCCATTCACACTGCTTACTAATTCATGGAGAAAGAAAGTGTCTCATAAAAGTCAGCAGTACTTTATCGTGACGTGAATGTGCCTTTGTGTTGCGTCTGCGTGTGTGCATGGGCACATGTGTTGAACACAGTAGACCCACCACACACACTCACACACACACAGGTTTGGTCTCTTATTCTGGCTTGTGAGACCTCTCAGGCTCAGGCTGCTGTGACGGGAGTTATTTGAGGTCACAGGACTCAGGATGAGTTAATAACAGTGACAAAGGTGGAATTGGTGCAGCATAGCTTAGCAGGAGAGGGAGGGAGACGTCAGTCAAACACAGTGTGTACTTTCCCGCACATTCGTGAGGATAAAAATGCAAAGAATGCCTGGCTACCATTCGTTTTGGATGAGACGTGTCAAATCTGTTGGCCAAAGCACAATGGGATAGTCGGTGGGGAGATGCAGGCAGGCAGTGCGAAGGCCAAAGCTCAGATAAATGAATTGTGACCTAAAACAGTAGTCACTTGACACTCATCATATCATTTTTGTAAATAAATATAATGTGCATGAAATTATTTCAACTATAAATGTTGATTCTTTGGATTTTACTTTGTGAGACTTTTTAAAGGTACCCTGTGAATTTAAAACTAGCATTGCTACAAAGCAATGTTTTGATCAGTCTTTTTCTTTTTGTGTCTCGTGCCTGAAGACATAAACGCATGAGCACATGGCTGAACTAGTCTGCCCCCAAAGGTGCCAAAAAAATGTAGCAATTTAGCTAACATGGACATAAACAATGAGAATTATTTAAAAAAAAAAAAAAAAAAAAAAAAAGAGTAATTGGCTTTGCAAATATTTTCTAAGGGAGGACATGAATTCAGCGCGTTTGTTGGGCCCTGATGATTCACGTAGAGGGAAACTCCTCAGGGTACTTTTGATTTTAATTAGATCTAATGGATCAAGATCAAATTCTGATATTACAAGAAGTCCCTCCAGAGTGTTTGTGACCCTCAGAATAATGAGTCTTGCTTTAGAGGCGATTATGAATAGAGGGGGGATCGTTTTGGGTCAGCAGGCGTGAGCGGCCCTTAAAATGTACCCTGTGGAATATTAATAGTAACAAAACAAACAAAACAAGTTGTTTTCTTTGAGCTGTCTCACCAAAGCTCACTGGCTGTCGCCCACCGCACTAATCAAATCCATTTCCTACCTCATAAAACATTTGCAGAGCCTTCCTGTTAGTATTTTTGCACAACGGGAGAGCGATAGGCTGAAACGCTGGTCGATGGACTTCTTTTGGTCAACTTAAGTAACCTACGTCAGTGCTTTTATGTGTCCGCCTCATCAGCATTCAAAGCATCAAACACAGCATCGATAATTTACCTCTAAAAGCATAGTCCACCATCAGTAGATATGGAATTAGCAATATGGATCTTTGGGCTTTCATTGGCTAATGCTCTGTCTGGAATAAACTTTTCAAAAGGCAGCACCTGCATATATATTTTATATTTTATTTTATGAGCCACTGTGCCGCTCTAATCCAAAAAGTCCCCTGCACTTCCTCGTCAGAAGAATTCAAAGCTGACTTTGAAAGACTAAATGCAAAACCTGTGGCATGTAGACGCATCTCGCTGCTGATGCATTTAAATGTTGTTGATGTAAGCACAGACAGTAAAAAGGCTGAAGAGTATGGAGGCTGCGAGATGAGCGTGAAGAGTTATTTATCCTTCATACAACATTACTCTTCCTGTTTTCCCCTGCCAAGTGCAGACTCAAGTGAAAAGCTCGGTGCATTTATCTACCTCGGGTGGTTGGCTGTCTGTCACTCAGCTGACAAAAGCTCTCTGGGTCGGGCTTTTGGTCTTGTGCTTCAGTCCTGCAGGGCTTGGAGGCCATTACTCAGCCCTAGTGCAAAAAGCAGTAAATGTAGGAAGCTTTTGTAGTCTTTAAATCTCTCTTTAAATCCGGTCAAATGCTCAGTCCACTTGTTAGCATATAAAAAAAAATGTCTGCCATTAAAACACGGTGAAGTAAAATCTGTTTTTGTTTCTGTCCTGTCGTTTCATGCCCGAAGTTCCCAACCAAGGGCTGGTGGGTTCGAACACGGGGAGGAGATTCCCATGGAGGCAGAGACGCAAGAGAGGAGCCCGGATGACGGAGCTCTGCCCTCGCTGTGCCTGAAGCAGGTCTACCCCAAGTACACCAAACAGTTCAACCACCTGCGGCTGGTGGAGCGCATCGCAGCTCTGTTCATACGCTTCCTCGGGGTCAAGGGCAACATGCGTCTGGGCCCCACTGCCTTCCGAACCTTCATCAGGTATGAAATGTATTTAAAGGCAAAGAAGTGCAACAACACAGTTATGACCGGTGACGCTGTAGTAGTCTCAGCTGCCTGACTGTATCGACCACAAACCTTTGAACAGCGGTGTGTCTACGTAGACGTAAAACTTCACCATACAGCCGCTTAAATCTTTGCACCAAAGCAGTATCATCACCGCCGAATCATAAACACTGACTAACAGCCAGATAGCAACACGGCACTTTGAACAGCAGTCTTTTAGTTTTCAGGCTAAAGCCACACGTCCTGAACCACAGCTTGTTGAACAAGCCACCAAACAAACACTCACCAGGGAAAAGTGCATTGCCAACAGCAGTTTGCAGGCTAGATGGCTAATTAGCTGGTCCACTGCAGCACATTAAACAGCATGTAAACCCTACCTGCAAATATCACTTGGGTCCATTTAGATGCTGCTGTGGTTCTTCGATACCGCTAACAGTGCGCCATTTGGCGGTGACATGTAGGCTTTTGTGTGTGTGTGTGTGTTTTTTTTTTTTTTTTTTACTTTGCCTGACTACCCCCGTCAGGCTTCAGCCTGCCAGCTTCTGTCAATCAAGCAAAACATGGCCCTCCAGCTGGCTGAGGTAAAAAGGGAGCATTTGAGATATTTCACTCCTTTCTTTCAGGAATAAAAAAATAAAAAAATAAACACGTCGACGTGTTTTTGACTGCAGAAAGAAAAGACTGAATGTGATTTCAGTGCGTCTTCAAGACTGCGTTTCTACTGATTCCTTTTCAGGACCTGTAAACTCAGCAACAGCAATTTCACAATGGCTTCAGTGGACATCCTCTACATAGACATCACACGTCGCTGGTCAGGAGCGATGCCCGACTCTAGGGAAGCAGGTAACACACACACACACACACACACACACATACATACGTGTGAGGTAACAAAACCCCCACAAAGAAGCAACATGCAGAGGACAGGCAGATGGGTATCCTTGAGACTCGGAGCAAAACAGTGTGCTCGAATATAATTGCGTGTCATTCTTTGTCAGATTCCCTCTGACACCGCGCTACCGTAATTGAAATGAGCTGAGATCACAATGTGACAGCGAAGAGAGTATCCGACATGAATTATTCAGACGTTGCACCTTGCGAGGAATGTTTGCGAAGGCGAAGCGGATGGATGGAGATCACATGGACCAGGATGGAAGGGGCCTGTACAGGGGAGACTGCGGGCTGAATTTAGAATGAGCTCATACGTATTCAGGGAGACTGAAGTCAGTCTGTTGTTTCTGTGCATGCGCGTCGGAGGATCTGTGGGGAAGAACAGACGTAAAACTCGCATTCACAAAAGTTTTAGGGTATGCAAAGTTGAAGAACACACAAACAGGTTTAATAACTCCACTAACTCCTCCCGTGTTGTGTGAACTAGCATCTTATTTGTCGGTCTTCCTCTTCTTAGGCCGAGAATAACTGGCTGCAGTAGGAAATATTAGTTGTCGAGTTGTTCGTGATGGATGTCAGCTTTGCTAACGTCATCTTCTCCTCCGCTTCCTCCGTGGAGTGTAGAGAGCAGCCCAGGACAGAGCTGCCTCTCTTGACCAGTTTGTTCAGTCTTTTCATGTCCCTTCAGCGCGCTTCCCCCTCACAGCAGACGACTGCACAGAATGTTGCAAGTGTCACCCCGGCGTCATCGAAAGTTTTTAACAGAGTCCTGCACACTTCAGTCTCCTCACTTTGTGCTTTATAGACAACATATATGAGAAATTTGGTTTGGAGATTTGCTTGAAGTGCTGTTTGAATGAGCAACTTTGAATCTGTGTAGAAAAGCCCAAAGGACAGAGTATGGAAAGTCTCTGTGTCAGAATATTTAAGTACATGTGCTGAGCTAACCATCTGCCAGTGGTAGCTTCATATTTAGCATACAGACATAAGAGTACTATGAATTTAAACATCTCTCAACTCTCTGCACAGAGTGAATAATCATATTTCCCTTTGATTGATGTTAAATTTTAAACGAGGTGTGGGTCGTTGTGTCGCTCACTGTGTCATTGATGTGATGCAAGTTTTGGAAATATCACACATTTTTTTATTTAACTCATGTTTTTGTCATTTCGAGTGGCACTTTCATTTTTCCAGCCTCACCTCAGCCACGCTTTGTATTTTTCAGGTATGGGACTACAAGCGTTCGTGGAAGCCTTTTTCCACTTGGCGGGCCGCAGGTTCAAAGTCCTGACGATGAGGGAGCAGGTACTGTCCCTGGTGGAGCTGTGCGAGGCTCAGCTGGAGTCCCCGTCGAGCGTCGAAGACAGGCGCTCCGTGAGCTGCAGCAGGGCGCTGCCACGCACCAACAGGACTCAGGCGCTGGGCTCCGCCAACCCTCAGCTCGACTCTCCCGCTCCCACGCGTAGGGCGGCCAGCCAGGACTACCGGCTGCATCAAAGACTCAAGCCTCGCACACTCAGGGCCAACGTAGAGAACTAGTCTTCCGACTCTCAAACACTGCCGTTAGCCTTCTCCACAGGAGCAGGGAAATTAGGTGTCCATCTCTTCTCTGTAACTCCCGCAAGGGGGGGGGGATGACGGGAGCTGAGAGAAGAACTAGTTTGACCCCTGCTGGCTGACTCGCAGGAGGACTGTTCTCAGCCTGATTGCTTTTTTTCTTTTTAAAAGAGGAGGAGGAAGATGTCCGCAGGGGGAGTGGATAGGAGTGGAAATAGAACGAGGGATATAAGGAGGTTGGTGCATTTCTTCTTCCCCTCCTGACGCGATCGTACGTGGACAGCGCGGTTCAGCCAGGAGGAGGATAAGGCTGCTTTTTATTAAACTCACCGATTCTACAGGGCAGCTATTTGCTCCCCTTCACCTTCCGTCTGGCAACACATGTACACCGAAAACAAACTTTCTTTTCAGGGATAACACGAGACGCTCGAGCTTTACGTTCAACGCATTTACACACGTCCTACAGAAATAATGGGTGTAAGGGAGTGTATTATAATCTTGAATTTGCACAATAACTCTTTGAACTATTATTATATTTGCACAGAAATGTGTGTGAGGGTGACTGAGCATTCATGTGAGCGTGTGTGTGTGTGTGTGTACTGTATTTATTTGTGTTTCGCTCAATGGTGAAAGCCTATTTACAGCCAGCGAGCTCAGCTGTGCGTCCCAGCTCCGCGAGCCCGTTGGCGATGAGTTAAGTGAATAAGTATTCAAAGGGAAAAAAAAAAAGGCCGCGCCGCCACTTCTCCTCTTTCAGTTCAGCAGCTACACCAGTCAGGCAGCCTCAGACCTGCAGCGAACACGTTTTTAGGACGACACACAACTGCCAGTAAGAATTCAAACGTTTCCGACGAACACGCATGGCACAAAATGTCACAGTTTAGACAGCCGTGTCTTAAACGTGATTCAGATTTGTAATAAAAACCTTACACAACACTGACTGCTGCTACTGGTGGATGCCAACAGAGAGGTCGTAGATTCTAGCCGTAATTTCATATTATTTACACTACGGTCACTGAACAGTGACGTTTGAATTGTTTTCTTTTACACTAAGATTATTAGGAATTTGTCACACGCGGACGATACGTGTGAGGCGTCGCACGAACGCACACACATTTGATTCATTGAACACCTGCAGCGTGGGCAGCTGTTTGACTCACAGTGAACTAACATGAACACATTTACTGCTGTATGGATTTGATAACATGAAGTAGATTTATGAGGTAACTGATAAATTATATGAATGAAAGTGATTGATGGTACTGCAAAAAAAAATAAATAAAAAAAAAATAAAGTTGCTCTTTGAACTGAAGATGTGTGCTGATATTTTATTTAAAGCAAATGATATCAAATACACAAATCATGCAAAGGTTAGACGCATGATGCTGTAAATATACTCTACAAACTGTATGTGCTGCTAACACTGACTGATTTCCCCGATGGTCTCATTAAAGGCCACCATTTGTCGCATCATTAAGGGGATGATATGTCACAAAATGGCTGCACTGTTGGCAGTTTGAGCTATTTACATCTCTGTCGTGAACAAGGCTGATAGATGGGCCTGAAATAGTGTTTTTTTTTGTGTGTGTGTGTGTGTGTGTGTGTGTGTGTGTGGCTGTCTTAAGACCTTCGATATGTTTCGCAGCACAACCATCTGCCAACGTTTCCTCGACCTTCTGTCGCAGAAGCTGCCGATGCCCGTCGATGCTGTAGCTCTAACGTCTTCGGTCTTCATGGTTTTTTTTTTCGTGTGTGTTGCTGCCCAGTGGTTCAACAGCGCAGATGTCCGTCACCGGTTAAAGATACTTTTTATTTACTTTTAGCTTCCGCTGCCAGTTTGTACGCGTCAGATACAAACCTTGTCTTGACCTTGACTTTGGTTGGTGCTGCTAATGGAAATATAGACTGTAAGTAAAAACACTGATAGGACTACAGTGGTGAAAGAAGTACTACAGTGAAAACATTGTACTACATGGAAAGTCCTGCAGTCACAATTATACTTTTTATCATTGCATATTTATTATTTGGGGGACTTCAGAGACAGTTGAAGACTGACAAAGATATGGACGATGACATGCAGCAAAGAGCCCCAAGTTGGAATTGAACCCTGGGCTGCTGCAGCAAGGCCTGAGCCATTGTACGAGGTGTTACATGCTCTGTCCGGTGAGCTACCAGGGTGCCCCACCATCACGTGATTATATATATGAGTTAGTGTAACTGATGGAGCTACATGTCAGGAAATGCTTGACTACCAATCAGGCAAACTGGACACCTGCCATGGGACTTCGATTTGTTGCTTAATTTGTTTGAACTTGAACTGCAAATTTGTTCAAGAATTTGCACAGCTGAAGTCCAACATCAGCTGGATTATTGCCTAATCTTTGTGACTTTATCTTGTTCTAGAGTCCTGTGTCAAAATCTGGTGATGACACAGTAAACATACTGATAAAGTCTGTGTAAAGTAAGAATAAATATTTGTTCTGAGTTTGTCGGACCAAAGAACAAAGTGTTATTAACCACCCAGCCAAATTTCATCAATTAAAAATGTCTACAAAGGGGTGCAGGGGTATGCTCAGAGTGGCCTCAGCGTGTCATCCAGCCACCCTTTAAGGACCGCCCACAAAATCCTGTACTGCAAACTGGTGAAAAACTCAAAGTCTTTTCACATTTTCCGACATATTTTGAAAGAAATCTCGTTTCTAAGGACGGTATATTTACATTTAACCACTGTTAAAGCCTGCGCTTCACGTTTATCGAAATACATGAGCTCACCTACCTTGAAGTGTATCTTCTCCGCAATTCCCCTCACGTAAGCACACAGCACTTCCTTTGGCCTCCATTTAGAGATAAGTACGTACTCGATCTCATCAACAAGTGGCTTAATTTGTGGCTATGTTTTCTAGCCTTTGATACTTTTGCGTCACAGGTGGGAGCACTGGAGAGCGCTAAGACTCGTGTTTTTTTATTAGCCTGATGTCCTAAATGCATGCATTTGCCCCGGGGAGCCTGTTCCACTTGGCCAAAGAAATAAGTGTGCCTCACAGGGAGCAATTAACAACACAGGAGCTCTCCTTTTAAAATACACATGGTAAGGATCTGCTGTTAATGAGGTCCAATCTCCCCGTTCGATCACATGCTATACTGTACTGACTTTCATACTGCATTTCTCTCGAGCGGTACTTCGATTTCTCAATTGAGACAGACGCTCCGCTACGAAATCCCCCTCCATTTTTGTTGTTAAGGCCATTTCAGGATTTCTCCTACCCACTGTGGGGAATAACAATCAGGCAGTATGTAGGTCAGGCTCGCTGAGGAGACGGCACAGCACAAACCAGTCTGTCACATCCCTCCATCATACCCTCCGCTCTGCCTTTGGACCTCGAGTCGGAGCATATGTTCTCTCTAGCTGCTTGTCATCTATCTAGGCCTGCTTGAGTATTTAATGAACACATGATTCATCTCCCATGCACTGAAATTAAGCTTCATCTACATTTCATAACAACAAAGCGTCACGGAGAACAATGTGAGCAAAGGGCTGCGAGAGACAGACACAAGAGGAGGATATTTTAAAATAGCTAAATAAAACTTTAATAGGTCTAGTTGCAAATGTACATAAATTGCACAGCCACATTTTGTCAACACAAATTCCTCTGTACATTATTGTTTTGTCACTGTCGTCAAAGGAAGCAGAATCCAGCAAATACTTTATACTTTCAACATACTTACAAAAGTATTTTCTACAAGATAATAGAAAACATACAACATCTTTTACTTTATTTATAGCTTTATATTTTGATTGATCTTTTGTCGGACTGGCAGAATTATGAAGAGTGAGCTCATGATGATTTTCTGACTCTTAAAATAAAAACTGAGGGTGGAAGCATGGATGTGATGGAATAATTGATAGCTGAGAAATTAAAAACCAAACATGAAAGTGAGTCTACCTTACTTTTTTTTTTTTTTTTTTTTTTAGATGTACTGATGTGGCATACATGACAGCTTCATAGCGGTTGACTTTTATTATTGTACGCTGCAGTTTAAAGCGAGATTATGTAACTTTTGCTGAACTACCACTGCAAAATAAAGCTAAATGCTAAACTACTGTTACACTAAATGACTGAATGAAACTGTAGTTCACAACTTAGCTTAGCAACAGTTTAGCATTTAGGCAAGCACTTAGCTAAAATGCTAAGCTATTGTAACAAAAGTGTAGGAGAGTCATGAGCCATACACAATGAAATATATCCAAAATTAGCTAACATTAGCTAATCTTAGCCACCAGTGAACTGAATGAACCGGCTTATATAGCTTGTATCCATCGTTAGCCATGAGTAGTTTAGCATTTAGCTAAAATGCTAAGCTATTGTAACAGCACAAGTGGAGGAGAATCAGTGAAAATTGGCTAACATTAGCTAACCATAGCCACCAAAAGCTATTTGTCATCAAAGATGAAATAAAGCTGTCACAGTAGCATCAAAATTTCAGACTGTTTAGCTTGTGTAAACGCAGTAGTTTGGTTTAGCATTTTGCTAAAAATGCTACGCTATCGTAAAAATGTTCCTTTTACATCAAAATGAATCCAAAATTTGCTAACGTTTGCTAAGACTAGCCACCAAAAGCTTCTGGTCAAAACAGACATTCAACAACAGTACGTTTTATTGTGTATAAATTCAGCTATTCTTTTGTAAGAAGAAGAATGTATTATTTCTGCTGTCCAAATTGACATAGTCTCGCTTTAGTATCTGCAGTTGAATAATGTTTTTGGACTGAATGCCTTTAGATATGATGAGGAGGAAAGCCCTATATGTCAGATTTTTTTTTGCAACCAGAGTATTTTTCAGTCTGAAAGAATTTATTCAAACAGGAAAAAAGTTAAATAGTTCTGTCCGTGTGATTTAACGGTTTGTGAATGAGCTATACCAAAAAAATCCCTTTCTTCTGTTTGAACTTTGCCATGTTTTTTTGAACACCTAAAACAGGCTCTGTGCTAAAAAAAACAACAACAAAAATCCCCCAAAAAGCTAGTTAGAAACACCAACCACTGAACGTAAAAGTGCATAGAGCTAGACTGATGAGAAATACAGGATTGTGCTTGTGAATCTCATCGAGACTGGACTCAGCTTGGCCTGAAACCAACGAGGCATCCTCTGCGACTTCCCAAGAGTCGACCTCCTACTTAATCAGCTTTTTGGCTAGTGATATTACACTCTAAATACAAAAACAATAGCTTTAACAGGGAGAACACTGACAGGTTAATTTAATTGTATAGTTCTACCCAATGAGGACAGATGACTGACTGAGCTATTCTGTATTTACAATATCCATAATGATACAGCAGAGTTTGAGCACAAGATACATTTACAAAAAGCTCTGTTAACATTAGGTAAAAATAGTGTGAGCATTTTATTTACACTTTCCCAGGCTGTCCCGCCTCTTAATACACTCAGTTATCATATATTCACTGTATATGTCTGCAGCAAGCCATTCATCGTTATCATCATCACCTTCCAATTGGCAGAACAGGAGAAAACAAAATGGTGATACAGACGCTACCATCGGCTCTAGAGCGAGGATGAAGCATGCAGAGCCCCACACTTAGATGTACACAGTCTGTTACAGGTAAGAAAAATGAATAGAAAAATATACAAAATACAGATGCAGAGGTGGTATGGAACGATGAGAGCGATGCCAGGAGAGGGTTAGAAGGACCAGACCCCACGTTGAGACCGACTAGCCAGTTAGCATCTTCACATTCAGAAGAACACGGGATGACAAGAGGGTGGAGGCGAGTGAAGAAAAGAGGAGAGAGGTGATGCCACTAGGAGTAATAGAGTCACAGTTTGGATGCAGCATACTTCATTACCACTGACAAACAAAGCAGTTAGAGAGAAAATGTTGTAACTACGGAGGCCATTATTACAACGGCTCACCAGTCCAGTGTATAGTATGAGTGAGTGCGTCTAAACACGTCTCTCAATAGCTCTTGTGCTACCGGAGCGAGAAGACCACACAAGATCAAACCGGACTCCAAACCTGGGACCCGCGTCTGAGAGAGCAACGACGAGCACCGGAAGAAGAGCGGATCACTTGCACCTGCGCGGACTGTTTTCCATTTCCATCTTAGGGGGGGGGGGGGGATGACTGAGGTGACGGTGCCCGATCGCTGCTCGCTGTGGTCTCCTCCTCCGGGGCTCTAAAGCAAGCTACACACTACAGTCTTTGATCGCAAGAGAAGAAAAATAAAACTAGATCTCACTCCTAAATAAAGGGCTGCTTTTATATTTGAGATTATCAAATATAGATATAGATATGTGTGTATACTCTATAGAAGAAAAAAAAAAGAAAAGAAATGCATACATCTATATTAAATCTCATTAATATAGCATCACATAGAATTCATTTACTTTAGTGTTCATAATACATCTAAGTGTGTACAATTTCTTTTTGTAACCTTTACAAATCCACAGTATAAGTTGTGCCTTTTTTTTGCAGAAATAGGGGGATCTGTGGGATAAAGTCGAGGTGTGTTCCTTACTTAAGGCGTTTCATGTACCAATAGCTGTTCACAAAGTGCACTACGTAGGGATGGAGTGGGGGGGAGGCGGGGGTCCACAGGAACACACCCAAAGGAGTGAAAAGAGACATAAAGAAGATTGTTTTGGACTAAAAATATCTTTTTTTTAATATTCTTTTTTTTTAAGCTCCTATTTGGTTCTTTATAAATGACTTTAAAATAAAGCACTAGAAAGTAATCCTCTCAAGACAACTAAAGTGATAATCCTCAATGCCTGTTAACGTTTTTAAGTGGGTCCACTTGGTCGTCGAGAGGGAGAGGGATAAAAGAGAGACAGAGGAGGAGGAGAGAGGAGAGAGGAGAGGAGGGTTGCTAGGGTGACCGTGTCTGGCGGTCGTCACTGTGTGTGGTTATATAGTGGTTCGTCCCGGGCTTGGGCAGGATCTTGAATTGTCCCAGCGACTGCATACATCCATAAAAGTATTTGACTGATGGACAGTTTTCTTATGTACAAGCTCTGCCCCGGCTCGTCCAGGCCGTCGTCCTCGTAACGAAGGCCGTCTGGTGATCTCTCTGTCACGATGATGGACCTCACTCCTACACCGGTGTCCCGGTAAAGTGGAAACGTCTTCCAGAAGTACTATGTCCACTTTTTTTTTTTTTAAAAACACACACACCACGCGCACGCCCTTGCAGTCTTTTTTGAAAACAGGCATGCATCCATGCATGCATGTAGACGTCCTCTCATCGAACATATCTGTACAACGCGCAGGCACTCGACGCTCGCTCCGGGCACAGTTCTAGTCTAGCAGTTGCTGCTGTTCCTGAACTCCCCGTTTTCAGTGATCTGCAGCTTGGTGGGGTTGGTGGGGGAGATGCCGTTGCGGGTCTGCATGCTGTAGCGCTCCTTCAGCTGGGTCAGAGCGCTCATCAGACGGGCGTTGGCTGCATCCAACGATGCTATGCGCTTCTCCTGCACACACAAACACAAAAATACAGTTAGAGGAACGTGCCTGTTCCTCCTCGGCTGGAGGTTATACGAGAGCTTAAATTTAACTTTATTTACAGAGCGCCAAATCAGAACAAAAGTTATCTCATGACACTTTCCGTTCCACATTTTTTTCTTTTTTTTTTTGCATTTCTCAGCAGGTTTCATTTGTGTTTCTGTCGACTCCATTTAAAGTCCAAATGATTGTCATTCTTCAGCCTAACGACTGTTTTACAGGACGCATCTGTGCGTGACTTACTCGGCAGGTCTCTGACACTCGCGCTACATTTTTCTCACCTAAGAGAGAAATTAGTGAATGTGACAAATTACTTGCACTCGCACATCTCTTCGTGTGAGTGCTTCTTGCTCTAGGCTCGCCGTGCTAATTGTCTAATGTGAGCTGGGCTGAGCCGCGCAGCCAAACGTCCCTCCCCTGTCTCCGTAATGAGTTTTTTTTTATTTTCGTTCTCTCTGCCTGTTTACTAAGGGAGACAACTTATTGCCGCACGGTGGGAAAGTTTGTTTGCGGATGCGACGTCTCATTACTTAAGACGTAGACGGAGATTCATCGACTCTGCACGTCTGTGTCTGGGTTTGTGCAAATGTCATGCCGCAGCATGCTTGTTGTTTTTTTTTTTTTACCCCCCATATTCTGTTCAAAATCACTTTGACATTAATCTCCAAGCGCACTTTTGTATTGCATGCGTCTGCATACATATAACGCACGCAAATCTAGACACTCCGGCAGTGTTTAATCCTTTCTGGCAACAGTTATGCCCACACAGAATTCTCTGGCTAATTTATAATCAACATTCAGATTTCCTTGCGGCCTTAAACGACACTTTTATGTATTCTAAGAAGGATTTTAAACAACGTTTTATATAAATAAGAAGCGCATGGATTAAAGAGGAGCTCCATGTTGACAGAAAGCTAGATAAGACATTTGTAAATGTGTTTTAAGAGAGAGAGAGAGAGAGAGAGAGAGAGAGAGAGAGAGAGAGTGGGAGTGAGCTGAGAAATTCTGCTCAGCCATTCAAGCTTGTCACTGCCAGAGCCGAGACAGCTATGAATTAAACATCTCTTTGTGTTTCAGTGACCCTTTGTTTCCTCAGGCAGAGGACACAAGTGACGGCACATACAAATTTAAAACGCGCTGACAGAAAGTGGCTGCAAAATCGTATAGAACCTTCACAATAAGATATTTTTCTGTCAGTCAGTGTGTTTCAAAAAGAGCAAACTGACCTGTGCGTCGATGATCTTCTGTTTGGAGTCTACCACCGCCTGCATGTCTGAGTGATCCTTCTTCAGCTCCTCTTCCACCGACATTAACCTGAGAACATTTGAGCACAATTTTAAGAACAGATGCACAAAGCTGCATTTTGACGTCACTTCCTGCTTCTTCTCCCTACCTGCTGATGATGCCCTTCATCTGGAGGTCCTTGTCGTCCTGCTGTCTGCGCAGGCGCTCCTCCGACTCCTCCAGCCTGGCCTGGTACTCCATCAGCACCTTCTGGGCTTGCTCGTCCTGACCCTTCAGACGGGCCTCGTACTCTTCCAGCTTCTGCACCGACGCCCGCAGCTTCTCCTGCAGCACGGCGATCTCCTGCTGGTACTGAACACACAAGCGGAGAGAGAGAGAGAGAGAGAGAGAGAGAGTGAGATGAGATTTCCTCGTCATCGCCGTTGTCATCATCGCCGTGATAATCATCATCATTGTCAACATCAGCTCTATCAGCGGGGACCCCTTCCTCATTACCATAACTGACAAGAACATAGAAGAAATCTCTCAATCAGGCCTGAGATTATCTTCTGTTGTTCCCGAGTTTAATTTATCTGGAAGAAGAGAGAGAGCTTCTCAGGGAATCACATGCTGTATTTACAAGCTATTTTCATTATTGAACACCTGTGCAGCTGCCCCGTTCCTCACAAATCTTTTTGCCTTTTAATCGAATTTTTCTTTCCAGCGAAACACACAACACGTAACACGGAACAAAGGTGTCATGGCAAAAAAAAAAAAAAAAAAAAAAAATCAAAAACAGAGTCAGATTCAGCTTCTTCCACAGTCAGACTTGGTTTGGCTTGTTGAGAGGTTAATCTGACAGAAAAGAACAGAGGGGGGAAAAAAGAAAAGAAAGGAAGGAAGTTTAGGATGGATAAAGACAAAAAGCAGGTGAGGAAGTAGGGATGCAACAAGTGAAGTAGAAGTCTAGTCTGTGAAATAAGCCCTGAAAATCTCTCCCTGACCTCTCGCTGTACTTAGAGAGGCTTTGGAAAGAGTTTTCTCCAGGCGAGGGAGGGAAACGAACGGAGGAATCGAATCTCCCCTGGATAAAAGAAAACACATTTCTTACAACAGTGAGGGATGCTGTGGTCAGTCAGCGTGCCACCAGTGAGACTAAAGACAAGAAATAAAAAAGAGCAGCTCTGCTAGGCTGTACTTCGAGCTAAAGATCACAATGTTAACTGCTGAGCACGTTCACTGTTTTAGTTTAGAGTTTTAGCATGCTAACGCTAAGCTAATCAGCAGCTAAGGTAGCTCTTGTTAGGTCTTTGGTCAAAAAGTTTATGGATTGCCAAATTTACAACAATTCATCCTCAAGGGGATCATGGCAATCCATCCAATACTTATTGAGAAAGACTGACGCTGCCATCCCTGAAGCGATGCTGCTAGCAAGGTGTTTATTATTAGACTTTAGTAGGATCAGTTTGTTTTACATCCTTGTCTTAGTTGTCTTCATGAAAATCCTAACTGATGTTTCTCCATCTTTCTTGCTGATATTATCAATCTGACCCTGTCAGAAGTCTCCTTTATTAAAGCTCTTTAAAGGACCGGTGTCTAAGATTGGGGGTCTCCATTTTCAGAATAAAGGAGACATGGAATATAATATTTATAACCATGATTTTGTGCATGTATAATCACCTGAAAATCATAATCTTATTGGCTTCACTACTTAAAAACAAGCCTTTACTGAATTAATACTGACTCCAGACAGGGCCTTTCAAGTGTTTCTCCTTGACACTAGGAAGGTGAAGGTGATGTGAGGAGGTTGCAGTCTAGTGATTACACCACAAGATGCAACTAAATCCTACAAATCCAAAAAAAAAAGAATTAAAAAAAAAAAACCCAGAAATGACCATTCATCTGTGTTTTATATCCGAACATGATCCAGCTCATTATTCAGCAATAATGGATGGAGAACAGAGGGCAGCTATCAGGACACCCTGAATGATCAGATACAATTACACACAGCGAGGATGCTGCTGGGATCATTTATCTTTTTCCTCGTCACCTTCTACTTATTTTCACATGTCAGTCTCCTGCCTGCCACTGGGACATTTTTCCCATCAACCCCCACGCCTCTTCCCAGGAGGAACAGTGACCTCAAATAGATTTATCTTATCGGCTCCTCTACCCTTTACTCTACTCCCTTCTCTATCTCTAATATCTTTCTGCTCTTGTCGCTAGATCCCCTGAGAGTGAATGACATCTACTGTATCTTTGTGCTGCCCCTCGGTCGCACAATGGATCTGCTCTGTACGAGGCCTGCAGTAGGTAAATAGCAGCCTGCTGGCCAAATCTGGCAGAAATACTTGGCCCCTTGACAAAAGTTTTCCCTTTATAGTTTACATTAAAAGTTTTAAAGGGTTTTTAATACGAGGCTAATTTAAAACCCCAATAAATATGACCTCATAACTTCCACCTCGTGCTGAAATGAGGCGCTCACTAAATAAAATTTAAACCTCTAATTTATTCTAACATGACATAAAAGAAATGAGCAAACAAAAGCTGCTGGAAACAGGCCCTTTGTTTCCACTCCACAAACATCAGCTCCCCGGTGAACAGTGCTGGCTCATGGTTTAACCTCACCGCCGAGCCCTGCCCTCTTTCCCTGCATCCTCTCCGTCAACTGAGAGGAAATCAAACTACTGTAAGAGCTGTCAAATCCTGTTCCCTCTATAAATAAACAAACCCAGACTTAATCAGATGTTCCCTCTTTCTTTAAATGCCGCGTTGAAACCTGAAAATAAACCTTAGCCTCACATCAGTTTGTTCAATCGTTTTGACGGTGTTTGAATATTTAGTGGGATAAAAGTTTTGCTCAAATATAACCCCGTGTTTTTGCATCACTAACCTTTCATAAATATTTTCTATCTTTTAAACATTCGTGTATTTTGGTCGCAGACACAAAGAGGATGTGAGTATTTTAATCTTGTGCGGCTGTAACTGTCCTCTTCATTGATACATAGCAGCGTCCTCTCACTGCTTTTCTTTGTTACTCCTCTTTGATTATGTGCATTTGAAATTCAATTAACTGCGGAATATAATTACCACATCTGAATATTGATAACACGGAACAGGACAAAAGGGAGTTGGTAAACAAAAGGGGAGGTTGAACAGATGCATCTCTGCACCTGCTGTCCTGATGTTACACCTGATGATGCTCGAGGTAAGACTAGATTTCCACCCATACCAACGCTGAACTCTTCCACAACTGAGTCAAAACGGAACTGTTAAGACTGGGAAGACGTATGAAAATCCATAAAACAACAAACTCCAAATATTATTTTTATATATTGTATAAATATCATGTAAAAATATCAAATTAAACAAACAGTTCAACTACAGTGTATTACTTTTCAGTTAAATTAACTCTAGAAATGGGCTGATAGCTTTAAAAGAGTCTTTAAATGTAAATTGGAGGTGGAGAAAGTAAGTTACAAAATCCATAATCCAGATGTGGCAGATGAGATGAGATGAGAGTAGTAATATGCCTGATTATAATGTCCACGAATTAATCTTAAAGAATGGCTTACCTGTCATGAACCTCTTAAGCCCCAGCCTCTGTTTTAGGCCTCTGCTCGACATGTTGGTCTCAAATACAACTTTTCATTTCTATTCTTTGGCTGCTGGTTTACTGAGTTTTTGTAACAGAGTGGTGCTGATGTTAATGGTTGGATATTTGCTAATTCATTCGCTTGGTAGCAGAGTTTCTCCTGTGTCATTTCATGTGTAATATGACTGTACTAATCATTGTTACGTGATTAGTATAGTGTTTCATGATTTTTGTTGCGGGTCCCCCAGTTGGGTGTTTAAGAGGCTAAAATTGGGCGAATAGAGGAATGAAATGACACGATGATTTACGGTGTCAACATTCATTCCAACCCTCCTCTGTCTCACGTACATGAAGCAGTGAAACACTCACTGGTACTCAGCTGGAAAATGAAATTACAAATTTGTTTTTAAACAAACTCATTGTATCTTATTTTTGCACTTCCACCTAATGAGCAAATTATAGGATTCACTGGAATGACTGTCCTGATGTCTCCTCCTCCTAACAAGACAAATACATGCCCTCATTTGTTACAGATCACTGACTATATACAGAACATGCAAATGGGTGTGAAAGCCGAAAACGGCTACTGTTGGGTCTTATATTGTTAAGACTGTATGGACCATTAGCTGCAGCCTGTGTGTAAGCTGCTGTGGAAGATGTACTGCTTTCCAATCCTTCTCTTGTTGCTGCTCTGCTATTTTAAGGTGGCTGCGGCTTCTTTGTTAAGACTGAAGTTATTGCCTTCTTTGGTCGCTCTCCCTGCCTGGGCTGCTGGCTTCCATAAAGTATGAGCTATGTTAGGATGACAGGTTTGTATTCATTATGGATGGAAAAAAAAAATGGGGGAGAATGTGGCAGCCAATCAAAGCATTGGAAGCGAAGCAGAGGGTGAATGGTTGTAAAGGTTGCCGAGAAGAGAAGCAGGAACGTAGGCAGGGGAAGCAGCAGAAAGCTTCTTTCTGTCTCTGTTTCTCACGTAGATGCAAGAGCACACAAGCTCCGACACGACTGTGTGGATGTACTGCATGTGAATAGACACATACACACACATACACACACACCTGCTTTGGGCTATTAAGTTCATTCCAAAGACGGTGAGAGAGGGAGAGAGAGAGAGAGAGAGAGAGAGAGAGGGGAAAGTTGGGAGGGTGTGTGGAGTTTTTAGAGGTGAGAGGAGGAGAAGGTTAAAACTACAATAACAGCCTCATGACACACTGCATGTTTTACAAGTTATTAATTCATTTATATCATGATTTCTATACTGTTAGCTCCAAATGGAAATCAACAGCAAATTAAGCTGCAATTATTCTCATTATCGATTCATTTTTGGAACATTCCAGCTGTCTAGATGTGAGAATTTGATACTGTTCAGTGTCATATATGAAACTGAACTGAATATCTCTGGCTTTTGGACAGTTATTAGATTAAAAAAAAAGATGTCTGAACACATCTCTGTGTGCTGATTCTGAATATTTTGCACTATTTTCTCACATTGTAATACATGAAAATACATTGAAAACAATCCTTGTTGTTCTGGCACTTGCTAACAACCATGCTTCATATTCTCACCTGCTATATTTAGCCTCACAATTATTTTGACCGTAATAACTGCAGTCTGCCATTATCGCTGTTGCTATGACTTTCCTGCGGATGATAGCCACAACCGAGCTGTGAAAATGGCACGATCCCAAGGAAAAAAAAAAGGCGCCTGAACGTCACTGAAAAGCCAATTTTCAGGAAAATGGGAGGCTGAGGTACTGCGGGGTCACATGCAGAGCCAGTCTGATGCACAGTATGTCCTGTTTACTGCTTTTTTTTTGTTTTAAATGTGCATATTATTAAGTGGCAATCTGGGTATGTCTAAGGTAACTTATGCATACAGGAAAGGCAAGGGCAAAGTGGGGATTAATATAGCAGATCATTAAATGTAAAAGTGTTTTAAGAAGGGAGGTGAATGTGGGAACTAATGAGAGGTACAGAAAGGAAGGACAGTTAAGTGGGAGTATCAGGGCTGAGGGTTGAGGTGGATTGTGAAAGGAGAGGGGGTTGGTAAAGGTCAAAGGTTGGATGAGGAGGCAGGTTACCTTCTCCACCTGAGTCAGATCCTCTCTGTTTCTCAGTGACTCGGGCTCCATCCCCTCATGGTCTAAATACTGCACATTCATATTCAATAGCCAGGCTGCTGTGCGGTCCAGCGCACTGGGGTTCACTGGGGAGGGGGCCTAGTAAAACCAACACAATACACACACACACACACACACACACACACGCCCAGACACACACACACACACACACATACACACATGAGCTGAGTGCAAGTGACAGGGAGGGGAAGGGGGAGGCAGGTTGCAATAACAGCACAGATACAACAGAAATAAGCTTGAAATGCACCAACTCATCTGGACTGAAAGCAGCAGGTGGAATGGAGACACACTCCTTGTTTTCAAGCTCACTCACACACTGGAGCACACGCTACCAAGCACCGATCTAAACATGTGAGTGTGCACGCTTAGTGTGTCGTATGAGCTGCAAGGATGGTGAACACTTTGAGATCGAATGAGTAAAAACTGGAATCAGCCTGCTGGCCGATGCTAACAGTTAAGGTGTGTGTTTGTGTGCCAGTTATCTGATGGACGGATGAGTAGAGAGAGTGGCTGTGGGCTGTTACAGTACATGAGAGGAAACGTAGGATGTTTTTACAGCTTATTAGCATTAAGAGGTTTTAAAATATCCAAATGTGGATATCTGCAAATGGAATGAAACTGAATAAAAGAAAAGAAGTTCTGTGTCAGCCTACGGAGAAAATTGATCAGAACCTTCCTGCGTTGTCGGCCATTAGTGACTGATGTCCATTAACTGACAACCTGTTAGAGAAAGGTCATTTTCGGCCAGATAGATTAAATTAGGACAAATCTATTAGATTAATCGACTTATTTTAGAATCAAGATCCAGCTGTTTTAATACAAATCACATGATTTCATCTCATGTCGCTCAAAACTTAAAGCCACTGTGCAGAATTTCAAAATGTCAGAATCAGGTATCTCCCAAATTAAACAACCTTATATCGATGTTTAACAGATATAACAGTCGCATGCTGAACTAAGACATTCACCGTATTAGATGCTAATCAGCAGTACACAAAGTAGAGCGGAGGCTAATGAGGATGTCAATATGTTTGTTATAAACCAAAGGACTGAATAAATTACATTAATACGTTATTTTGACCTGATGATGGTGCCGGATCACAAAACATATCACGGTTCATCCTGAGGGAAACACAAATGTAAAAAATTTAAGATTTAATTCAAGATGACAAATGTCGACCTGATGGTGGCACTAGAGGAGAAGTCACAGGGTCAGCACACTCAGTGTGACTCGTTGACTCTGACCTGCTGCTGGTGCTGGAGGAAAGGTCACTGCATCACAAGATTTGCACACAATTGTTGAGATATTTCAGTCTGGACCAACTGATGTTACCGTCCCTAGAGCCATGCCTCGAGCACGGTTGAAACAGAATAATTTAACAGATACTATAATGACATGATCAAATCTACACATAGTGGCTTTAAGTTGTTGAATAAATGCATGTGCTGGGCTCCTCTGACATACAAATTTAATTAGGGTTATGCGGCATCATTAAATCAGTCGATAAAGGAAATCCTATGGACTATTCCATAGAGAGGAGAGCATGGCTTTGTGGGTAATATGCAGATGACCTCCCCTTCACCCAGTCGCCAAGGGCAACCATTGACCAGCCTATAGTTCTGACCTGTCAATAATGAACATAAACCCAGCAGAGGTGCTGAAGAAAGCGGCGAAGCCTCCCACTGTGACCGCACACACTAAACCCGGCGTACTGTAACCGATTGTGACCGTGAGTTCTGTTGTCTTGTGTGAGCACATACATATTGATAGTTAATAAGATGCTAATTGTGCCTCCACCACCCTCATCCTCAGCCCATTAAACTTGACCAGTAAAACAGTGGTGAAGTGATGAGCTGCCTGTATGCAAATTACCGTTATTACACGCACAATGACTATAGTTCATTAGGGCACAATGTGCAGAGTGTCTGTGCCGAGTCCACCCACACAGCCCTTTTCAACATGCTATGAGACAAATGGGCGTTTTCTAATAGGAACCTTATCTATCACTGTAATTTCAGGTTATTACATAGACTGAGGCAGCTATAGTGGCCTCCTGAATAATGCCCTAATGAATATCATCCTCAATTACTGTGAGTTAAAGATGTGGATGCTGCAGTCGAGGCTTCGTGTGAGTCCCATACCTGTTTGTGCTGAGCCCTCTGTTTGGTCTCAGGACTGTCCCCTTTGGAGGAAGAGGACTGCTGCCGTAATCGAGCGCCGCTGCCAGGCCAGTCGGGCGATGACGTCATCATGTTGCCAGAGGAGGGCCGTGGGTAGGGGCCACTGAGCAGATTTGGGGGTGTGCGACCCCGAGTAATGCTCTGAGGCGGAGGTTGGTCTATCCTCCGCTGAGGGCCGGCGCTGTTCTGTCTGGGGACGGTGGGCTGGTGCTGTGTTTCTGTGAGCGACAGCTGTCGGCGGTTGAACTCCCCTGAACGCCTGGTGTACTCGTCCCCGCTGCTTCCCCCACCTCCCCCACCTCCTCCTCCGCCGCCGGGGTTCAAGAAAGCATGCTTCCCTCCTGCTGGCCCGTCCTCGTTGTTGCTATGGGAACTGACAGAACTGTGGCACTCTGAGCCCGAGTCAGTCATTCCGCGAGGGGACACGGGCAGGCAGGCCGCCATCTGGTAAACTGGGTTCTGGAAGGACAGGGGCGCTAATAGCTGGGCAGGTCGGCCCGGGGTGCTTTCTGTGCCCAGCGCGGTGGGAGTCTGGCCTGGCCTCCTCAGGGTGGGACCTCCAGGGATGTTGCCCTGCGGCACTCTGGCCGACCAGCCTCCACTACAGGCCGGGCCTTCGCCCAGGGGTTCTGAGGAGCTGGGGCCTGGGCCACCTTCCAGACTGCGGGGGTCCTGTAGGTCCACCATGGACAGGCTCTTGCTGCCATTGGACATGCCCAGGTCAGGTTCATTGGTCTCAGAGTAGCTTGAACTGCGTGCTGGAGATGGCTGGATCCCTGAGCTCCTTGTCACAAAGAATAGGTCCTTGTTTTCTGGGGTTGGGGAGGGTAACCTGGTGAAGTCAACTAATCTGAAAGAGACAGACCAGAAAAAAAAAAAAGTTATTTTGTCATGCATTTTAAAACCTTGGCCAATTAAGATCAATCACAAATTAAATGATAACCTTGAGCGGTGGACCCAGAAAAAAAGGAAATATCATTCTGTTCTGTAAATGTCAATGTATGTTCAACTCTTTCTTTTCATTTATTAACAAAGAAAGCCTCAGTGAGATTAAAAAGCTATTTTCCAAGAGTATGTTACCCAAAGATGAGCTGAAATAGCAATATTGTTATGACATTAATGTCATGAGAGATGAGAATCGATGAGAATTTAACAAATGTATTAGAGTTCATATCCCAGAAACGACCTGAAGTAGAACCTAAAAGCAAGACTACGTAACTTTTTTTAACAACAGCCACTGCTATTTAGCAGCCTTAAACAGCAAGAGTTGCTGAGCCATCATTAGCTACTAGTTAAACAGGGTTACCACCTGTCCCGTATAATACAGAATTATCCTGCACTGAAAAACAAAATGTATATTTGTGCACACTCCATTCATCAACTACTAATGCACTATTTTCATGTGCTTGGGATGGCATGAGAAAAAAATAAAGAGTTTCACGACACTGTTAAATTAGAATGTGCAGAAGAATATGACACGTAAAGACAGGGAAGTTAACGGTCACTCAACGCATGTTTCTTTTTCCTGTTTTGTTTTTAATGTCAGTGAATACTTCCAGCTCAGATTCACCCGTAAAAAGAAAGAGGCTGTCCAAATACAGATCTGAATGTCGGACGGAGCATGAGCGGATCAGTCCTGTCAGTGGGAATGAGTATTAATAGATTAAAAGACTATTTTCTGTCGCCTTTGGTGGACTGTCTGACCTGAGGCAACATTCAGCAGTGGACTAAAATGTCTGAGCAGTGCAAGGGCAGAGTGGCGTTATTTTGACTGACCAAACATTTTTTTCTATGATCTGATGTTTTAATCCTCCGTATAACTAAATACTAATGCATAAAAAGCACAATTTGGTCCATAAAAAAAAAAGAAAAAAATCACCAGACTGCAGGAAGTTGAGCCACCACATGCTTCAGGCGCTGTTTAGCCTTACTCTGTCTAGTAACTGAAGCAAGTACAGCTAGAGCAGCAAAACTCTGTGGTTTATTGCTCATGAATTAGATTTTTCTTCTGTCAAAAGTTACATCGTCTCAAAACCACAAAACCAATTTGTTAATCTAAAACAACCAAACATCATAAATACATTTTTGAGATTGTGTGGCCTCCGCATGGACTGTCCCTCATCCCCTCACCTTCCCTTTCTTCCTTCCCTTCAGCCGGCAGATGGAGGCTTTATTGCCAGAAGACGATTACCTTGACAGACGTGATTTATCTTCCAATAATCTCTATCATTCACATCACGCTCATCTCCTCCCTCTTTCTGTGTCCTTCTCTCGCTCTTCCATTACCCTTCCCTCCCTCCTAACTCTTTTTCTCCTCTTCATTCTGCTCAATTTCTTCCCTTCCTCAATCTTGGCACTGTCTCCCGTTGCTTTCTGCTACTTTTCATGTCACTGGTTGGTGGATGAGAGGCAATTAGGTGAGAATTGTGGGCTCATTCGAACGCCATTTCAGTCGCACAGCTTGCTGATGAGGATTCGCCGCACACGTGCATACATACGTCAATATATATGCAAACAGTTATGTGATAAAGTAAAGAGGGTAAGCTTTGACACCAGGTCATACGGGGACATTACTTAATTAGTTCTATTGATCCTGAGCCCCTGATTAGCATAATGAAGCCAGCTGTCTGACTCTCTTCCTGTTGTCTCATCTTCCTGTTATGTACAGTATGATCTCATCTGCCTGCCTGGTGTGTTTACTGGTGTTTATGAGGCACAGTTTGTCTGGCTATTAGTCATATATCTTTGCTCCTGTTGGTTCCGGTGCCTTCATGTTAATCTTTCTAAGTGTCACCTTGCCTTTTGTTCTGCCAGGGAGTAAGAGGACAGGAGATAAGTGAGATAAGGTGCTGTCTGAGTGTGTATTCATCCACAGGAGAATAAACCAGGTTTCATCTGGCTGATGTAAACAAGCAGGGGGTGACTCTCACGGTGTCATGGCCTCAGTTGACAACACACTCTAGTTGACTTGAAGGGACAACAGGTGTATAGTACCAGTACTGGCTTTACAACCAACCTATTATGCAATTAGCCCATCTCTAAATCACTTCCAGACCCGACCTGTAATCAAATATCCGAGGAAGCGTCTGCGGGCGTAGGCAGTTCAAGGCAAAAGCTTTGAGTACAAAGGCGTTGTCAGGTGGCCTGGGAATAAGTATGTGTGCAGATCGCAGAGGCAAAAGTGCTGAGATTTAATGGATGTGATGCTGATGTTTTACAAACTGGTGAGCTGTTCCAAAGTTTATATTATTTTGAGAACAGACCACCTTTTTTTTAGTTGTTTTAAGGAACTGTTTTAAGACTTCAGTCTACTGGATGCACAGGGACTCATATTTTGTATGTGAAATCATTTATATTTATTGCTCTCCCAAGACGCAAATGAGGCTGTTTTAAGTATGTATGCAGAGGGTGAAGCTATGTGTTTTATTTATGGTTTGCACAACTATGACTCCTGACGCTGATATTCATGCCAGCAGCTGCAGCACCAATATACATTATCTGCCTGTTAACAGTCAGTGTATATGCATGTAGAACTGTTAAACTAAGCAGCACAGTAAAGGTAACTGACAACACCTAACATCAAATGGACGCACACTGTATCTAATGATCTTCCACTTCTATATTCAAGATTTAAAAATAACGTCGAAAACAGTGTCATCTGCATAAATGTGCACATGTACTAAGAGGACGTCCTGAACATTTCTTACCCTGAAAGTTCATTATCTATGACCATCTTCTGCAGGCCAGTGGAGATGCTGCAGCTTGCTTCAGCTGGAGGCGAGCCCATTTGTTCTGAGGACTGTCCGGATGTCATCAGGACACTGGACGGGTTAGACAAAGCTGTGTTCACCTCCCGTAGAATCCTGGGCAGAGGACCCAGCTTGGAGGCTGCACTCTGTAAAGAAAGAGACATAATTATTTTTTGCAAGCCAAATCAAATATTACTCCGGATTACTTCAGCTTTGAACATTCATTTGATTTTGTCTATTTATGTGCTGTTTTGTTGAATTTCATATTTGCATTTTTTTTTTTTAGACCAAGTTATTTCCCCTACGCTGTGCAATCAACTCTCTTATTCAGACAACATACTAAATAATGGAACAGGCTGGTCAGCCTGATGGACTGGACTTTCAACCAGACTTGCTGTGATTTCTAAATTATTGAGAGACGAGGTTTCAGAGAGCTGGATGCGCGAACAAAAAAAACAACCCCCACCCCCAAAAAACATAAATCTGCCCTTTATCTTATTATTACCAGCTTCTCATCTGCTTGCAGAGCTAATGTAAATGTCCTTGTAAATCCATTAATATGCCTCACCCAACGTCTGAGGCTTCACAGTATTCTTCCCTTGTGCACTGTTTATGTAATGCAGTAATAAATTATTTATTGATGTACGATAAACATCCTAATGTAGCATGATTCAAATCCCAAAGGTTGTGATGATGCACTGAAGCCCTTTGGATGTTCTGTAAACAGTTGAATCCTATCCTTTATGATGCCTACAGTATATATGTATCCATTTCTCTATATAACAATTTTCAGCAGAATTTTTGACAGAAAATACGGTATCCTGCAAAGCAAGGTGGTGGCATTGCTGTGAGATGTAATCATCATCAGTATCAGTATCATCAGCTAAAGTCATTCTTGCTGTAAGTCTCAAAATAATATCAGTATCGGTATCGAACACTGAATGTCCTTTAAAATACTGAAAAAAACTTTCTTTCATTACATCCATATCACTGCCTACAGAAAGTTTTGCAAGTTAAAGTTAGATTAGGTACAAAAATACATCAGTCTAAATTAGCTCCATGTCTACAAACACGTTATTGTACAAGCTGAGAAAGAAAAGTCCTGATGAGAGTTACTGCACTAAACACAGGTACGTGTGCAAATCGCGGCTAAATGAGGATATTACATATTTACATCGCCCTCTGCATACTTAAAAAGTATGTGGACGGCACCAATACACATTATCTACCTGTTAACTGTTAACACACACTGTTAACACACACTGTATCTAATGATCTTCCAGTTCTGCATTCAAGATATAAAATAACATACAAAACAGTGTCATCTGCATAAATTTGCATCTGTACTAGAGAACATCTTATATTTCTTATATTTCCTGTCCTAGAAATCTTCAGTACCTGTTCCATCTGGGACACCACCTCAGAGAGGAGGGAGTGCAGGGTGGAGAGTTCCCTGCCGAGGTCGATGTACCCCTCGAAGCCTGCCGTGTTGGAGATTGTCTCTGGGTTTGAGATTTCGAGCAGGAAGCGCTGCATGTTGGTCCACTCGTGCTCCAGGAACTGGTTCATGAAGGACATGTACTCTTCCTTGTTACCAAATCTGACGGCACAGGGACAGAGAGTACAGCAGAAATACAATTTTTTTTAAAAATTCACAATTACATGCTAAAAATAAAAAGACGTATTGTCCAAACACACTTACTTGGTGAAGTTTGCCAGATTTTGGGTGACTTTAGCGATGAGTGTGAGTGTACGTGCCGTACGGTCATCGGGATACTCCTGCATCAAATTGAAAAGCGATGGGGACATGATGGCCGGACAGAGAAACCGCAGGAACAAAGACGCACTGATCAAACGCTCGCTGATGTCCGGTCGACCCCGGTTGCTGCATTCCTGACGCCACGACGCAAAGACCTCTTTCAGTTCTCGTGGAAAGACACTGTTGAGAATAAGGGATGATGAATAATAACACATTAGCTGAAGCGAAATGTAAGATTCAGAATAGTTTTAGCATATTATTTGCATTTGATTTGAACATTTAGCAGAGTGTTACACCACTTTTCCTTTTGTCTTTGCATGCAGACACGAAGAATAAAGACTTGATTGTAATTACTTTCTGTGATTTTGTGCCACTAAATTCTCATTATTCAGAATTTTTTATATCTATTTATTTATCACTATTTTTATATTATAAATATATTATATTGTTCTTCATCTCACATGGTAATTAAGGAGTGTACAGTGTGAGAAATTATGCAATGTGAGACCTCTTAAAGGTTACTCCTACATGATGCTGTAAGTAGGAGTAGTTTCTTGATTTGTATTTTTCTTAAGTTTCAGAGACTTCGTGATTTCCAAAGTTGCTTTTAAAAACTCACAAGTTCTGAACAATAGATGTCTTCTGTAAATGACAACTGTGACTAGCTGGCATGCGACCTAATTCAAACACCCTTTAATAGCATTTTTAGTTGTGATTAAGATCCTTTGGAGTGAAAGTCTGTTTTCAGGAGATGACACATGAAATAAGAGATTTTGATGCTATAAATTCTTCCTTCTTATTTGTTTTGTGTCACATGTAATAAACAAGAATGGGCATTCATTTTGGTGAAGTCCGGATATTGTTAAGAGGTACAGGAGGTGCGATTAGATAGTCCTGGCCTTGTTCAGGCAACAGTTTTATAGAGAAAATTAAGAAAAAGCTCAAAGCTGGATATTCACCAGTATGAGTTGATGATTTTGCAGAAGGCCAGCTCGCAGCACATCTTCAGGTTACTCTGGTGCTCCGGCAGGTCACCTGATGAACACTTGGACGGATCCACCTCACAGTTCTCGTCTGACTCATACAGAGCCTTGATGAACTCGCCTGAAAAACAAACAAGACAATATGGTGGATAGGTTTTCTCAACAAACACAGCAGAGAAAATGGAACTGTGGCAGTATTTTCTATTTCTGATCTGAAGTGGTTGCAAATTGCTGAGCTGAGCTAGGACAGAGGAAGAATATAAAGCCTAAGCTACGGGGAACAGAGTTTGATATTGTCCTTGATCACTCTCTAGTTTGACCTGTGACAACAAACACAAAGACTGACAGACCTAGAAGGTTTTTGGACGCCAAACAAGGTTAAACTCGCTAGAAATTGCAGCAAAAATAACAATGTCCTCTTTGTTACCTCTGTTCGGATAAAAGGCACACCATTACTGCTACGATCTCGATGAGTCAACAGCCCGTAAAGGGAGCTCATGGCTGTCCTTGTGTTGCCCCAGTTGCAGGTTCAATGATTTTGACAGTTTAGCCACACGTTAAACAGTAAAAAGTCCACCAAAAGCAGCGATGCATTATTTACCAGCCCTCAATGTTTCTCTGAAACAACCCTGAGAGAACCATGAAAGGAAACGGGTAGCATCTCTCATTGCAAAACCAAAAAAACAAAAAAACAAAAAACGGCATAAACAAAGATGTCGAGCATTAATATTAGCAGAATGCCAGGAAGGATGTGTGCTGTTTGTAGATTAAACTACCACTGTGTACATTTCTGAATCGGTGAGGGAGAAAAACACACGGTGTACACAGTGAGCGCTTATTGTTAGGACTGCAGATGAACAAACACAGTTGATTTAACCTTGGACTAACACTGTAGAAGTGGGAGTAGAGGGGGTCAAACAATCACCTCATAATAATCTTCTACAAAGCTGATCCTGAGAGTAGTTTTGAATTCCAACATTGGCTGTCAAAGCCAGACAAAAACATATTTCCTGTCACAGTCTGAATTGTGTTCTCCACAGTGAGCCTCCAAAACAAAAATTGAGATGGCGGAGGAGTTGCTGGAGTTGTCTCGCTGTCAAAATGATTCTTGGAAGGAGAGGACTGATACATTTAATCTCTAATGTCACTGGTGTTTTGCTTAATTGCACTGCAGCCACTACATTTCATTTACTGACACTGCACTTAACATTTTCCGTGAGTGAGTGCATGAAGAGGTTTAGAGGTGAACGAGAGGGCGAGCAGATATGCAGCAGATGAAACGGACAAACAGAGGTATAAACAGAAGTGGATTTTTCACATGCACGTCAATAGACTGGAGCCGCCGACTCCCTTCCCTTCCAGATCACCGCTCCACTCACCGAGGGCGTCCTGCAGGTACTTCTGTCCCACCAGTTTGAGGTACTCCTCTATGGCCTTTGTCGCTAGTGTGTTCTCTCTGAAGATGAGGTGCTCGTTCTCCCCGCAGCGATCCACCTCGGACATCATCAAATCTGTGAGGAAGTCCTGCAGAAAAAAAACCAAAACGAAAACAAGGGCAGGGTCAATAACTGCAAGTCATACAGTGTGATATGATCTTCTAGGAATTAGTTAATAAAAAAAATAAATAAATAAAAAATATCTGAGATTCGTTAAGATAAAGACAAGTCATCTGAACATTCCTGTCTTCTGTCACCTGACTGGTCTCCCAGTCACTCTTCACCGGTTTGCTACATTCTCTTTAGTTGCCATAACTCTGCAAGACGGAGTCTGTCTGCTTTGGTTTGACAAGGCTTTTAGTTTAATTTGTTTTGTTCTTTCTGCCAATTTATACAGACTGTAAACCTGCCTGAGCATGACTCTTTAGGTCTGTCTCACCTGCAGGTTGATGGTAGCAAGGGTAGCCATTAAATAACTGTAAAGCGTGGCTAAATAACAGTGTGCATCAGAAGAATGCAGATAAGAGCCTACAGATAAGAGCAGAGTCCTTAGAGACGAAACATGATGAACACAAGCCAGCACATGCGAAGAAAAGCAGCAGAAATAAACTGTAAACACAACACTGACATAAGTTAACAAACTCTCAAACAAGCAGTTATTTACACACCGTGCCGATATAGAGCAGCATCATCATTCATTTGGAGTTGTTTTTATGTTCACCTGATGAATGTAAATCCAATATTTTCTCTTTCTAGCCCTGTTTTGCTCTCCTCCAAACCCTGTGGGAAATATCTCATCCACCGTATTCGCCAGCTAACTGCTAATTGTGTCTGCCTGCTGTTTGGTGCCGGGCAGGTAGTGTACGCAGGGGCTTTTAAAGCTTTTTGCCAAAAACGGCTGCTTAGGTCTGGAAATGACACTGATGAGGGCCACCGAAAACCTAAAAAGTTACCTAAAAAATGTCAAAAACTCTCAGCCGAGATGCATAACTGCAGAGTTTTGTGATAATTGTATTTGGGTCTGTCACATGTGGTCATTTAATCCATTGTTAATATAACTAATAGTGATTATAGCAGCCTTGAATACAACATTATCTTAAAATATTTCCTTTTTCCTGTCTTGAAACTATTTCACTGACTATCTTTATCTTTGTAAAGTCATCAGTGTGGTTCACAAAATCATGTGTAGGTAGAAATACCTTCATGAACTCAGAAAAGGCTAAAAGTCCACCTGTACCATCTGCTCTCTGATGGTGCGGCAGGTTTTCAAGTCACATTTTCATGACCGTTGAATGTGAACAAAGCGTACCTCTGTCACTACAGTAAATGGGGGGAAAACAAAACAACTCTATTCATATCATCCTTTGAATTTGACACATCCTAGATCTGAAACTCGGCTTGCAGAGAGAGAAACAACATGTTTATCACTGAATAGACGCAAAAAAAAAAAAGTGACAGGCTCATATTTTCACATAACGGCAGAAAACATTTTCTTCATTTTCATTCAAATGCTCAAAGAGTTATTTTGACACCTGTTTTGCTGCCGTGAGTGTATGAAAGCAGAAAAATGCTCATCTCTGTTTCCCACTCGTGAGTAGCGCACAATAAAAGCAGCCGACAAGATGTGTGTGTGCATTAGAGCCATGAGAGTTTCTCCCAAAGTTTCATGTTACACGTCAAATTTAAAATGCGGTTATCTTTCTTTTTAATTGGCGGTGTGAATTATTTTCACTGAAAGTGCTTATTTATCCATCTTAGAAACATATGACTTGCCTGGCCTCAATAAGAGCTATATAGTAATCATCAGGTGAAGAAAAATAACAGTCGGAGACAGCTCCCAAAATTCAAAGTGTGAAAGGGAGAGATAGAAATGGAGCCATCTGGGGATGAATCATCCCTTGTTTAGATCCCTTCAACAAATTTCTGGGTGTACTCTCGTGTAAGTCCCCTGGCAGCTTGTTAAACTAGGGGAACCAGCGTAGCAGCGAGGGAGAATAGAGGCAAGTGACAGATGTACAGAGAGAAATCGAGAAGGAGAGGAAGAAGAGACAGAGCGGTGGTCTTTAAAGAACAGAGGAGGAGGCGGAAAGAGAGCGACAAAGCCTCTCAGACGGTTTCTATAGCTGCTGCAAGGAGCCTGTTATCCGGCTAATCAAAGATACACCGCAGGGAGCCAATCATCCACTGATGTGCAGCGATAGGAGCCTTTTTGGTTAACGCATTTGCACATTCCACACACGCAACCAGCCTAGTACACGTAATATACACACACAGAAACAGAGGAATAAAAAAAAAAAGTCCAAACTTAAGTTCAACAAATGCGCATATCAGAAAATTTAAAATAATACCAGACCTTAGCATAAGAGAGTGTATGTCTATTTGTGCATGGGTTTGCTGTTTACACTGACAGGTAATGAATCAAATAATAAAGTGCATATAAAAAAATGCCAGTTTTCATATTTTATTGTATTGACATTGAATAAAAGGAGATTTAATGTAACTTTTTTACACTGATCAACAGAAAACCCTTTTAACTTCATTAAATTGCCCTAAATTCTGTACATGTTTGCGTAAATGTTCACTAGGGCACACCTAACTCCTCACTGGTGAAGCCAAAGTCACATGATTAGGCAAATAGAGATCATTTTTGTAGCATAAATACAGCAAAACTGACACTATGAATATTGAAAGACACTCCGAGAGAAGATACATGTTAGGACACAAAAGCGCAATTCAGGGGATGGATACGAGAAACGTCCCTGAGTACAGTTAAATCGATCATTAGGAAAGAAAACTTGAGTGACTGTGCACAAAAGAGACGAGCGAGGGAAGGAAACCGAGAGACCTAGACAACCCTGAAGGCGTTTCAAGCTTCAGAGGCTGAGATTGGAGAGATCGCACAAACAGCAACACTTAGCTGGGTGTTTGACTTGTCACAGATTTTCACGGGGGAGCGGCAAAGAGGAAGCCACCTCGCATGACATGTCGGCTGCAGTTTGCCAGAAGCCATATGGGAAGACTCTGAAGTGAGCTGGAAGAAGTTTCCATGGTCTGATGAGACCAAATTGGAGCTTTTTTTGGCCATCAGACTAAACGTCATGTTACACTACACTGTGCTGCACTGACGCCCCGGAAGACTTCTGAGGGTAGAGGGTGGGATGAATGCAGAATACAGACAGAAAGCTGATATAGCCTGCAAGAAACCTATGACTGAGATTTGTTTTGCAGAAAGACAATGACCCTGAGCAGAAAGCCAAAGCAACACTGGCTTCAAAACAATGTTTGTCCTGGAGTGGCTCAAGGCTGTGATAACTGCTGCCAAAGGTGAATCTATTAAATACTGATTTAAAAGGGGTGAATGCTAATCCAAACAACAATTTTTTATTTAATATCCATCATAAAATTTCATCACTGTTTTCCATTTAAACTCTAAAGGGTCTTTTTTCTGCTGATCGGTGTCAAAAACATTTAAATATATTTGATGATGAGCTATTAAATTCATTCCTCACAATGTTTTTGTCATCTCCGTCAAGTCAGACTCTGTCGAGCACTCACTGGACAGTGAGGAGTTTGTTAAAAATAAGGCAGCAGAGAGGAAACGTGACCTTTTGTGGTGTATGGACACCCATCCCATTATTAGACCGAGCTCTGTTTTTTTTTTTTATGGGAAGAAAATGTCATCCCAATTATGATCTTTCCTCTAACCTCAACCCCTCTGTGGCTTTCTCCCCCTCCTTCCTCTCTGCTCTGCCTTCCTTATGTGGCCACTGAGGCGAGGCAAATCCAGGCCTGATTAGAGAGGACGGTCAGATGAAGTGGAGGAGGGAGAGCAAGACAGAGAGAGACTGAGAAAGAGACATCAAAAGACAGACAGAATAATTTCTGCAGGTAGTCCCTAAAAAAAAAAAAAAAATTGGATCCGACCACCCCTGACAATCTCTTACAATGACATGCCGCACAGGAGCAGACCTCTGTTGAGCCTATCAACTTATAAGTGCAGGGTACAGCCCACGTGTCTGTGCGCACAGGTGGATTTTCAATTTCAGGTGGAGTTTTTATGCAGGAAAGCTTACAACGCACGGATACAAGTAAATTACAGGCACCATAATGGCGGATTTGCACGCTGTATTTCTCAGCCTGACTGCAAGCTGCAGCCAAACTGCATGTAAACATTCAGCCTATTTTTCAGTGCATACCATATGTTCTCAAGATTGATTTCTTACCTTCCAGGCTGTGACTGGTTCCCTGGTTTTCATTTCAGTATGCTACTAAAAAAAGAGTTTTTTTTCCTCCAACTTTCAAAGTTATGTTATTACAGCATGGTAATGCAGCTGAGCTGCTGTAGGAACTCAAACCTGGGAGATGTGAATTTGTTTCCAGTGTTAACAATGCAGTCTACAGCCACACTAGTAGCACTGTGAGGCTGCAGACGAGCTATAGTGTTGCTCTGAGTTAAATGCTAATGTCAGACTGCTAACATGCTCACAATAAGAATGCAAAAACACCAGGTGCAGCAATAGAAGCTGGTTCTATCCCTGTCAAATCCGATACGTTGCATTTTTACGTGAAAGAAATGTAAATATGAAAACCTTTAGCGTGCTTTGAAAAGTGGGGAATATATATTTTGTGTTGCAATATGTTAAATCATGAAGAGCCAGCAGTGTTCTAAAAGTCTGAGCAAACGTGCCCTAAAAAAGAGAGAGCGTCTCTTCTCTTTTCCCCTCCCGTCATCCCTCAGCCTTTTTCTCTGACGCCCTCAATCCTGCAGCCTGCACACCCCTCCCTCCTCCCCTTTGCTTCAGCGCTAATAAGGAGAAGTAGAACGCTCTCTGTATCGCTGCCACATCTCATCAGCCAAACCATGCCTCAAAAAAAAAAAGAAAAAAAAGAAAAGAAAAGAAAGAAAACCCAACTCGCAGCGCACAGAGAGGGGAGGGTGATATGAAGATAGGGTCTGAGTGGAGGGTAGACGGTGCAACACAGCTGATCAGATCTAATAAATAGAAGGGAACGGAGTCCTGTTGAAAAAGATGAGAGGCTCCCTGTAGATGGGGTTACTTGCCAGTAAAAACTCATAAAGTCCTGTCCATTGCACTGCTATACACATAACAATCTAATCACCGCTAGGCGCACCCCCGTGTGCGTGCACAACGCTTACATCTCTATTCGGCAATATTCCGCTGCAGCCACAAGTTGCTGAAAGTGAAGTGAAATAATACACATAAAAAAAGACGACATAATTGAGATTGAGATGATCAGGACTCTGTCTGACACATTGTCAGACAAACCTGAACGCAGAACAGCGGCGTGTCGTTCTAAAATTACATGCTTCTAAATTGCTGCACCTTGCAAAGGTAGAACAAGAAAAGAGAGAAAAATGAAGATCATGTTTACGCTTTCCACACGCTCAGATGTTTTTTTTGTGTGCGTTTCTATGGTAATATACAGAAAAGAAACACGAGCGAGAGAACAATAAAATGCCTTAAAAGGATGATACTGCAGCAGGCAAAAGAAAGAAAACATTTTCTTTCAAGCTCTTTCAAATTGTGACTCAAGTGGGTTCAAATGTCACCGACAGATCGCTTTACGCAGTCGTGTTCGTGCGTAATGTGAACGAGAGTCAGTGCACGACATTACACAGTACATTGCATTGAATGTAAAAGGTGATGAAGCTCGTAATGGCTAAATTATAAACAAAATACTGAGATATATTCATGCCAGACCAACTTTTCAGTGTGTTCATTTTTTGTGAAAATGTTCTGTGTGCATGTGTGTGTGTGTGTGTGTATTACATCCCAATGATGTCCAACAGAGCATGAATAATGATTTTTGTTTTGGCATAGATGCTTCTTGTTTTTTTTTATCTTGTGAATGGTTATAAAATGTTATTGGAGAAGTTTTGGACTGTGGAACTAATGGGATTCATTACAAAACAAATAAAATGGAAATTACCTGTTGATATTCAAACGTGTGTGTGTGTGTGTATAACACAAGGCAGCAAATAAATAATTTTAGACAATTTGAAATGAAAGTTTGGGCTCAATAATTTAGTATTGTAAGAAAAAGTAAATGGAGAAAATGGAAAGCGTACAACATTAACAATCTGACTGATCGATGAGCTTGGTTTTCCAGCCCGGGGCAAAGGCTGAGGGAAGACTCAGGGGTGGGACAGAAAACAGGAACCACTCCAGCCACTCCATCCTTTCGCTCTCCTCGTCTTTCCATCTCTTTCTGCCTCCCTCCCTGGAGACTGGTAGCTAGTATTACAGCACTATAACCTGCAGCTCTTCCTGTGAGGGTCACATTGGGTTGACGGGGAGGACTGGAGGCCGAATGGAAATGGAAGCGGTACCTCCCGCAGGCACAGAGGCTTATCATTCAACGCAAAAAACGAACCAAACAAACAAACAGGAAGGGCTGCAGCTCTCCTGATTTAGCCGCTAGTGGACATGATCATTATGAAGATAGGTTTGACTGGAGGGGGTCTTACAGCAAGTGTCATCAGCATCCAAACATCATGTTTTGCTGACTTACTCTCGATGTGTGTGCGTTTCTGTCTTGTATTAAGTGTTAAGCGTCGTCCACAAATCTGTGAAATGTATATTTGATTAATAAATCAAAAGCTCGCCCACTTTAACTTGAAGTTTAGTCTCACATTGAGCTTTAAAATCTTATTTGAAAAACCCTGTCTGTTGACCAAGATAATTCCACTTATTTCTATTTAAGTTTCTTTTTGTTTCTGGTCCTTTTAGAAAAGTTTGAACATTGTAAAACGAGGCAGGAATGCAGTGAGATAAACGATATTATCTCACCTGAAGTGATAATTTCAAATTTCAAAGATAAACAAGACTTCTGTGAGGCTGTAATTGGACGCAGCGGTGCTTTGAGCTAAATGCTAATGTCAAAACACTGATAATGAATGATACCATGCTAATGTGTAGCAGGTGCACTGTTTATCATGTTTGCCATCTTAGTTCATCGTGTTAACATCTGCTAATTAGTTGTGTAGTTTTGCAGATATTTTGACCTCATGTTGGTGATAGATATGAAGTTCAGGCATCATCAAAGTTATTACACTTCATCCTGAGGGATCCATGAGTGTCTGAGCCACATTCATTTAAAAGTTTTCAAGACATGTAATAAACAAACGTCTGGTGGTGCCTGAGGAAAAGTCGCCGTTTGGGGACAACGAGACGCCCACAAGATTTAATGGCAATCTGTCCAACAGTTGAGATATTTCTGGACCAAGGTAGAAGATCTACACTGTCATCCATAGAAACATGCAGCTAATGTGGTTAAATAGATTTAGCTCGATTTCTGAGAGAGACAACAAGAACTGTGCTTCTATCAAGTTTTTCAAACTTCTCAAATGAACAGACGTTTTTGCAGAGATTCCTCCAGGCATCAGCAAACATGCACAATCAAAAGCAACCAAGCTGTTGGAAAAGCTACCCTAGGTGAACTCAGCTTAAGGTGAGGCTCAGCATGTTGCCAAAGATATGGAACAATGCAGGGAACTCAATGTTTTGTATTGAATAAGTAATGATCACCAGCTCTTATACACAAACTGGATTTTACTGGTGAAGAATGTATTGATTTATTATTCTGTGTAATCCATTTATTTCTTTTTTTCACTGTTTCAGCACTTTATCTGCACCCCTCAGTGTGCACACGTATGTTAGGCGTAAAAAAAAAAAAAAAAAACTAAACACATGCGTTAAGCTCATGATGTGAAGCGATAAAAGATAGCGAGAAGAGAGACGAGGAGAGAAAGAGAGAGACAGAATCTATGTAATCTGAGTGCCAACTGAGACGTCAAGAGGCTTTTCAGATCGATGCGTTGAGCATCATTGTGGAGCTGAATGTTTTTTCTTTGCAGCCTGCTGCTCTTCGGCTCCTCGGCCAGAGAGTGTGTTGCTGCAAGCTGAAACTACATTTCTGTAAATGCTCTCCTTCTTTTCTGTCCTTGTTGTCGGTGCCTTTGCCTTTTCTCTTCACATCTCTCTGTTTGGAATGGTTTCACCTTTCTCTCCATCGGTCCACGCCGGCAAGGACTGGTCAATAAAAAGCATGCTGGAATTATTAAAAAGTCTGAGGACGTGATGCGCCAGTACTGACTATGGGGAGAGCAAGTGTATTGATGCGTTTGGTGTTTATTTCCTGTTCGGGTTAGAGCAGATCTAAGGCTTCATGACACATCACACCCTGTTCGCTTGTCTCCAACAGATTCTTTGTGCCCATTAACGGGGGTGTTTAAGTGTAAGTTAAACAGGAAGGTATTGACAAGTGGCTAGCTGTTATGATCGCTCGCTGGCCTTCTCAGGGGACAAGTGATTAATTTAAAGCCACATTAAAAAAAAAATAAAAAAGCCCAGAGGAACACGGAATTACCAGAGACCTTCATGTCATGTTAATAAATCATTTGTCACACCGTATTATGTACGTACGACAAACTGTGCCCGCGTGCATGACGACGGCGAATTCATTAATAAGACGCTTGTGCTTAACATAACCGGAGCTGTGCTACGGCACTCTACACAGGAGACGAGGAGAGGCTCACATATTTCGCCTTCTTAAGCAGGGCTGTTAGTTTACCTTGAGGAGCAGTAACATAAAAACGCAATGGCATAATAACCAGAGCACCGCCCTCCTCTAGCCAGTTATCATAAGGATAAATCCTCCTTATCGTCACTTCCAACAGTCGGCGTGGCTGACGGAGAGAGAGAGAGAGAGAGAGGAGAGGCAACAAAATTAGAACATAATCTTCCTGAGGGCCGAGGCGTCGACAAGACTAGATCAATAACGCGGAGGATTCTTGCCAGGAGTGGGTATTTCCAGATGAAAGAAAGGTGAACTTCTTCCAGGCGATTCCAACACAGCAGAGGGCTTGTTATTGTAGCCGTGGAGCTTCTAGTTGTGCTGTTTGGGTGTATGGACATAACAGTGGGTCCCACGGGGGCCTGGTGTCGTGACCTTCCAGCACTGGAGCGCTGCAGAAATGTTATGACTGGATTTCTCATTTTGATTTCAGGTGAATTTATGGCTTCAAAGTCAAATAAAATCAGCTGACATAAAAAGCACTACCGAGTCATTCATTTATACCTCTGACCTAATCCTGTGCTCTCTAAGGCCACATACTGTATATCTTCATACGACTTCAGGGCTACTTGCTCATGCATAAAACTGTATAAATTACCTGCAACCACCTGCTACTGTCTTGTGATTATACCAGGGTGTGTGTGTGTCTGTGTAAAGTTAGCGTCTGTTCAATGACGCAGGGCGTGGCCGCCGTGCATCCAGACATCAATATAGCATCAGTAATGACATCTCTCCAGAGAGCTTTGGCCTCAAGACGCAATGAAGCATGAAAGAGAGATGAGGGAAGACAAAGGCGGAAAGTAGGAAGAGGACGAGAGCGAAAAGGAGCGAGTGTGCAACAGAGCAGAATATTCGGGGTGTAATTATTCGGTGATGGGTGATAAAATGACACGGGAAGAAACAGAAGTCTCGAGGTGTTGCATACTAATGCCCGTTACAACCTGCAATCTGCATCTCTTAACAATAGCCCCAGCTGCAATTAGAAGCTGTTTCCCACCTGTGCACAGCTGATTAAACGCGATGCACATCAGCAGAACTTCGGACTAACAAAAGAGTTGCCGCTGCATCTCCGAAAAAGAAACCTCTGGTTCACCTCTGCTGGGTGTAAGGGGGGGGGGGGGGGGGGGGGTGCTCCTTTGTGACTCTCCAATGCAAAAGCCTGTGTCTCTCTGTCTGAACTATAAAAATCCACCGTGCTGCTCACAGAATTAGATACTGACTCATGGATTCTGACTTGAGCCTGGATAGCTGGGAGACGCCACAACCATACAGAGGCGAGGGGTAAATAACCAAAGGCTGTATTAAACATTTGCAGGAAAACAATAAAAATCGGGCTTACAGGATTTTCCAGAGTTTATCTTTGCTCATGTAAATTGCTTGATTCCTAAATATCACCCACAAATGTTAGCAAAAGCCGCACCCGAGTTGGCAGCACATGAAAAACAAACTTCATCACTGGACTGTAAATGAACAAACCATGCAACACTGGCCAAGATAGATGTCTATGTGAAGCATCTACGCAGGAGTCGAGGATATAGGACTAATTAAGCCTCGGGAATATCTGAGGATAAGTGGTTTGTTGGTATTGCTGTGTGTTTGGCATGACATGACTGCTCTATCCATCAAGGCTAAAGGAAAAACATGTACTCAAGTGTGTGCGTGTGTGTGTACCGCCTAAATATGTCAGACCGCATCACCGTGTCTTGAATGATGAAAGTCTTTTCATAAAGGAAGCTGCAGCAGCAAACAGCACTGACACTCGACATTTCGCAGCTTTGATTAAATCGTCCATTTTAAGTCAGTCTCTGTGTCCTCTCCGTATTCACAGTCCCGCAAAGACAAAAAAAAAAAAGATCAAACTAAAAGGATTTTTGTTATTGATTTTGGTTTTCTTTAATTTTCTTTAATTAAATGCAGTGAGGAATTCATTTGAGGGTCTCTCTCATGATGAGCAACCTTTTAAAAAAAAATAGCATCTACACTGCTGTTTAACAAGCAGCACATCCACAGCGAGAAGAACAAATCCAGCTGGGATAGAAAGACCAGGAGGTGAGGAAGAAGTAAAACTTTTAGTGCTTTGCTCGGAAGGTGGGGATTAATTGAAAGCAATTAAGGATGTGACCGTCTCTCTGGGGACCAGTGGATGCCTTCTCCCCCATCAATCAGCCGCTTTCAGTCCCTAAACCCGGCAGACTGGCGGTACAGTGTGGATAGACATCACATCTTAAGCACTGATCATTCATCATTCCGCTGAGCCGTGATAAAGTCAAAGAAAGTTTCAAAGCTCTGCTGATGAAACGGTCAAAAAAAACAGCAACAAAAAAACTAAACTGAGGCACAAGTCGTCACTGGTTACTGACGAGGTAGAGAAGACGCAGAAGTTTACGCCGCAGTGAAGAAAGCAGCCTGAAGCAATATTCAGATAAAAACAAACAGTCATTTGAGATATTACAAGGACAACAGGATACATATTTTCTGATAAAAACTATTTTTTTGGTTAAATCCATTAATATTATCACTGAATAAACTGCAGATTATTTTCTCAATTAATCAGTTTAGTCTCTAAAATAGCAGAAAATAGCCAAATAACAACGATTGGCACCTTTAAATGTCTGAATAACACACCCAGACTCAAGCAAATTCTATTTACAATTATTTAAAAGAGACTTGCCTGAAAAACACCTAAATGACTAACCTAGTGTCCAAATATTTGCTGATTAATTCGGATTACTTGATTAATCAGCTCTAAGCTTATTTACACCCTCTTTCAGCGTCCAATAGGGTCGCTTTTTCTCTCATAACTCGTACCACGATGTCAAGTAGGGTCAAAATGCCAGCGTTCGCTTCACTGCGCTCAAAAGACAAACTGTCTTTGCTGTCAGCGTAAAGTCAATTACGACTCTTTTGGATGGATGGGAGATTATCTGAGTCCGACGGGCCTGCTGTCATGGGAGACTTAGCTCCTACTGTGGTAGACTAATCTCCCCGTGCTTGCGGTGCTGCAGACAGTGGTGGATGTATTGTGCCTCTGTCCTGCATCGGTATGCCATGAAGCACTGCAGGGGATACATGTAAGGGATTAGCTTGAGTTAAAAATGTAATACAGGCTGGTGCAGCAAGAGGAAATCACCTGTCTGTCTGGTCTTTGTCTGCTCTGTATTACAGCTGTGGGGGGTCAAGAGTTCACGAGATGAAGCAGGCAGCGGAGTAATGGTTAACCTCTGCGTGCTTCATAATCACATCAGTTCCTCGCGGCACAATAATGGTCTCATATTCTGGTTTTGTTATGCATTATTTCTCCACGGAGAGTTAAAACGTGTTGTCGGTACTAACCTTGGCCTTGCCAGTGCTCTGTAGAATGTGGACCAGTGCACACGCCATCTCCTCCTTGTTCTTGACGCTAATCCCCGGCTCAAGCACCGAGCATAGCAGCATGTAGTTATTGGTGGTGTACTCTGCAAACTCCTTGTACATCTCCATGGGAAGGATGTTCATACTCTGATAGCGTGCTTTGATTCTAATCATAGGCCCAGATGTCTTGCCCTTAGGGGGGTTGGGCATACTGACTGGATACCACTTCTCCATAAACTGTCGTCCGGTAACCGCTGCGATGGGGATGTTGACGAGTCCAATGTAATTGTTCTTATCTTTCTTTTTCTTTTTGTCTGTGTCTTTGTAGAGGTGGGCCGTGATGCTCTTGACAGGAGGCAGGTTATTGAACTCAAAGTGCTCTCCCCAGAAGACATTGTCAGTCTTGAGTTTACAGGTGGTGCGGGCGTAGAGGGAGTCATCCAGACAAAGCTCGCAGAAGTATTTCTTTTTGGCTGGCAGGTCCTTTGCCTCGATGATCCACAGCTTCAGCATGTTCTCTACCCGGCGACTGTTGTCCTGGAGACACGAGGAGAGATGAGACGATAGGAAGTTAGTTACATCATCACCACTGGAGGAAAATAACAAACCTAAAACTAATGGAGTAAACCCAAAAATGAAATACATCAAATGTCTGCACAAGTACAGCGATAAGATTCAAGTCTGAAGTCCCGCAATTGTAAGTGACAAAAACATTTCAGATGGTACTTCAATCATTTCATAGTGGCAATTTAAAATCCTTTTCTCGCCTGCGTTTTTCAGCCTTTATGAAAGTGCAGAAATCTCACTCCCACATCAGAGCGCTAACCCATTCTTATGTCATCAATTGATTTTTTTTTTCAAGAGCGGGACATATTTTTTGGCCCATTATTCAGATCGCCTTGAAAACCACCTTCTGAAAATGAAGAAGAAAAGAGGCGCTAATAATTACATCATTATAAAGAAACACTAGAGCCTCTTATAATCAAAAGCATGCTTGAAACGCTGGCTATGCTTTAAAAAAGTTCAACAGTATCTGGACAAAATGTTACTCATTTAATTTAATGTGTTTCGTTAAGTTCGTCCCAATATGAGCCGTTTCTGAACTCGGAAACATTTAATGTGTGTGTGGTTCATTCAAGGTGAATGTCACACCACCTTCCAGAAAAAAATTCTTCTATTCAGCTGTGAGAATACTACTACTGTCTGTCAACTATTTCCTCTGCTTGGTATTATTTCTGAAAATTGAGACACTGTCACATGTGATCAGCGTTTAGTAACGCCTTGTCAGTTGTCAATTTTCTATATTTAACTATGTTGCCGCAACAAAATTACTCCCTACGGTAAATGAAGCTGCTCTATACCGTTAATTAGAAATGAAACTTTGTCTCATGTATATCTTTTCATGCGCAGGAAAATGTAATTACGATCAAAAACCAGCCCACAAAGATGATATATCTGTAAATTGCCTATTATCTTAATTACCCATAATTATCCTCTTATTCAGGAGCTGAATTGTACAGCCTTAGCATTTACTCCACCTCTGTGTTTCATTTACATTGATTTTATCTCAGGCAGACAGGTATAGAAAATGACTGAACGTAATTATGTTTCCTTTGTTCGTCCATATTTTTACTTTGTTGTATTTCTTTCATCCTACAAAACGCCAGCAACAGAAAAGAGACTTTAGGGTGAGATCATGGTAACAAATACTCACCTGTAAACCACAAAGTGTCTTGAATGTCTCCTGCATAAAGTTCTTTTAATACATTTACAGCAACACAATGGGTAATTTGTATTTATATACTTAATTTATACACGTTTCATGCTTTTGCTTGTGTGCTGCTGTAGCACTCAAGTGAAGTTCAAGTGAAATCGGCTCAACCTATTGAACACGACGTCAGACATCTAATTCCAAACAATTTCAGTATCTGTTTCCATTTTCTGTGTTTGCCAAAACAACACTGCACCGCATCTAATCTCTCAGAATCACGGAATAATTAAAAAGAGAGACAGAAATAACACATCTCTGCCAAAAAAAAAAAAAAAAGCTGCGAAGAACGACTCAAATGCTGTTAGGGAAGTTCTAATTAGTGAGTAATTTACTAAATAACGACAGATGAAGGAGCAAAAAGACGCTGCGAGATTAAGACTGTTTTCTTGGCTGGATATTTTTGCTACTTTCCCTCTGTCACAGCTGTGTTTGTCAAGAGTACAGATGGTATGAATGCTCAGGAGAAAAAGCACTTTTGGAGTCTCTGTGTGTTTCTACCAGCAACCTCTGTGTCCTCTGCTCTTGAGGTATGCATTGCAGGGAGAACACAGCTGGATGTCAACATATCAGATTGCATCGTTGTACGTAGAGCGGGGGACACGGTGTCGACACTCTAAAGCTCACTGTCTTTGTGCTAATCAATGTTGCAAAGTGTGGTTTTGCAATTGGGACACTTGCACATGAACTTATTAGTGTTGATTACTACACGCAGTCTTGTCCCACCTACTGCGTTTTCGCAGTGCTTACCTTGTTGGGCTGTACCGCTCTCCTCAGATTCTCCATCCATTTGTCTCTCTCGGCTGATGAACGGCAGGAAAAACATTTGCTTCCCGTGGAGGTGGTGACCTACCGCAGAGAGAGGGAAGGGAAACGAATGCTTTAATGATCAAACCTCATGCACAGCAATAACAGGGAATGAGTGGAGCAGACATTTTTACTAAACTTCATAAATGCCACTTTGTCTGCTTATCAACAATACACACAAATGCACACTAATGGATATGAGGGGACTGAGGATGACTTGGCAGTCTCGAGGAGCGACTGGATGGTGTGAACGGACAGAGGAGACAGATGACTTGATGCTTGGCAGGCTGGGTGATGACTGGATGATTTAAAAATGCACAGTGGGACTGGGAGAGAACAGACAGAGCCGGAGAAAAAAAAAAAAGACAGAGAATGATGTAATGAGCAGGATAATAAAGATTAGTAGAGATTTCTGGTCTCTACAGTAGACACTGTTGAAAGTGTTCATTAATTTCTCTCACCCTGAGGCTACCAAAGGCTCCCTCGCTGACACTACAGCTGCAAAAATCATGTTTGTCCACACATATCATGCACATGCGAATCTTACAGTAATTAGGGGCTCGTTGGAAATGACTCCAGTCAACTGACGATCATAGGGACGTAACCTTTAATACAGAAAAGCCATATGTATCTGAACCTTTGCTTATAATTGGCCATCAGCGGTTAATCAAGACAAGGCGTAGGATGTGAGGTGTGAGGAGCTGCTGGTTCCACAAATATTCTTCCGGGCTGTTAATTAGGGTGGGGAATCTTACCGGTTCCATACTGCCCGATCCATCAGAATCGTACACCTCTGAGCTTATTAGTTCCTTTCATCCGTGCTGATGTTTTTTGGATAGTTGCGTGTTGCAAAACATACAAACTCATTCCTATATGCTGCTCATTTCATGAAGAAAGATGACAACAGTGCTAGCGGTAATGTCTTCATAATGATCATTTCAAGTGAAGGTGGAAACACCAGCAGTACGCTGAAAAATCATCCCACACACACGGGCTAAAAAAATGGGAATGCCTATTTGACACTCCATGCACGAGTGTCAGTGCTTTCCACCTGAGCAGCACGTCCATCACCGGGTGGGGTGGGGTGGGGGGGTATCCTGTTATAATAACATCAGTGTCACGCGGGCAGGCTTAGCAGATTTTTCTCTTAAACTAACCTAAATAAATGCTGTACAAATATTCTCGCATTTTTAGGGACGGGAGTCAAGAACCGGGCCCAGATGAGAACGAGTCACAAATTCAGTGGAGCTTTTGCACCTCTGCATGCCTTTTTCTGTTCTCTTTCTACACTGTGTTCAGATAACAAACACTGACATTGAAACTTGTGTGCTTTTTTTTCTACACAGAGAGCTTACCAGGAATCAATCAAGGGAACTGATAATGATCTTATCATTTCCCATGCCTACTGTTATTTCACATGTCAGTGTTCACATGTCAATCATTTGAAACATTTGAGAAAAAATGATAACAAAAATAATTATTAGTTAATTAATAAATAAAGAAAAGTGCTGTAGCAAACTTGAGGTGGTTTATTGTTGCAACATGGAACGCAAATGGTGTCATCTGAAGATAACCCAGAAATCTGCTTCGACAAAGTGTAATCTTTAACGTCTACCATGCATATGCAGCTCAGGCAGAAGGACACTGACATCTTATCGCCTTCTGAAGTTGTTACGGTTCACATAATGGCAAATATTGTCTATTTACAGATCAACATTAGCATTCATTTGGAGTTTGTTTTTGGCTGCTTGATTAATGTTAAGTCCAATATTTACTCTCCTTTTAACCCTACTAAGGTCTCCGCTTGTTTCTGTGTCATATCTGGTTAATTAAATACGCCTTGTTCGCTAGCTAGTTGATGACTTTGTTTGTCCACTGTTTTGTGCTGCACTTGAAGCATGTTGTGGGTTTATTAGAGGTCCGTTGGTCAGAGCGAGAGCTGAGAATGAATCAAAACAATAAAAAAAAAAAAAAAAAAACTGCTGAAAGAAGATAAATCGCTCTGTAAAGCTGACGGGAACGGCACGGTGGTGATAATTCTCTGTGGGTTCATCACTCTGAGAGACCCTTACACATTAGTCACAGTCATTTGACCTAAATGCCACTCACTAAACATTGTCTATGGAGAAAATTACCTTTAGTTTTGAGCCTTGAATGCCTGAAATAAATCCTTACTAGCATGAAATGTATGGATGTAAGTGGATGCTTTAATTAAGCGGGGCCTGTATGTGTGTGTGCCGCCTCACCTCAAAGCAGTAGTCCTGCCCGAGGATGCTGCTGTGAACAGGCTTGATGACAACCTCGTCCTCCATACTTAGGTCCAGGGCTTCCACAGCACTACTGGGGCTGAGCAATGACTCATGGGAGCGAGACTCCTTCAGCCTTGGCATCAGATGAGATCTAAGAGTGGAAAAAGGGAGAGAGAACTGAGTCACCCTGCAGACTCTGAGTGGAGGAAGTGAGCGAGAGAGAGAGGGGAGCATATGTACTGCGCGTATTAGCGAGCGTTCATGGTGAGTGTGAGGCAAGGGAGTGAGAGGATGACGAAGAGAGGATGCTCCACTTGCCTCAAAGTCAGCGAGTCCTCAGTGCGACAAGCTTGTGCGCTATTTGAACACATGTTCATGCACCCACTTCTAAGCTCACTTGCTAATGGATGCTTTGCGAAGTCTCGTTTCCAACTTGAAACTTCGATGAATGAATAAATGAAATAGCATCGAAAATTTGAGTCAAGCTGTGCTGCAAACCGATGCTGCAGTAGCAATATAAATAGGAAGCAATTCATAGCATTGATTATCATTAATGGTCAGGCTTAGATTTCAGTGATGTGATAATGCTTCACAGTGATAAAACGCTTGCTACTTGTTTGGTGGAGCTCAATTTAACAAAACACACACCACACAAAGTCATAACCCGGTCAACTCTTCTCTATTGCATAATGACGGAAGCTCAAAGTGCACTTTAGAAAGTTCAATATTCTGACAGAGACAGCCCCGAAGCTCTATTCGAGGCCATTATTCAGCCAGAGAAGATTAAGAGACAATGTGACAGGCTTTCCACTGTGTGTTGTGTTTGATGTCACCAGGAAAGAAATGTGTGTCTCTGTGCAGTGTATATTTGACCATGTATAAGCCACAGCACGATAATTTAACATTTCAGTATTACACAACAGTTACGGCTTTCTACAATCTGTCATTTCTGTATAACAGACTGCCACCATTGCTATGGACGCAGTTCTGATCATAGACTCTAGAGGGCCATAGTGGATGCAATAATATACTTCTTAAATCAAAACTAATTTTTAAATAAATATTTTGGGTCATATTATTAATTTCTCTAGTAAGCAGCCGTGCATCATGTTCAATAACATACAGCGAGCATGTCATTATTGCAAAATAATCCACTTCATGTTGATTCAAGAATTCCTACATCACCCTGACTGGGTTTATTTGGCAACAATTGCTGGCTTGCTGTACATTATCCCCTTACATAACAAACCAGTTATGTTGAAGTGTTTACAGCTTTGTTTTCCAACATTTAATGAGGTGAAGTAATAGTTTTTAGTCTTATGTCACAGAGTCAAACACCAGCCCTTGGCGTTCTTGCATTTCTATTAACCATCAACCTTGCCTACGCCCCAGCCCAGCTCACAGCGATAAGAGGATGAAAAGCTAAATACAGTGGCGAGGGATGTGAGCAGCAACAGGCGAGCTACACAAACATTAGCCCCTGATACACAGACACTGGCAGGATAAGCAAGACAGAAGGTCGATTGCTAGTGTAATGAGTGACAGCATTCTGTTAATAGTGTCCTCCATGGACGCCTAACACACTAATCCCATGCATGTGAGTGTTAGTGTGTGTGTGTGTGTGTGTGTGTGTGTGTGTGTGTGTACACATCACTTCTGTGGGCTAAAAGAAGAGCATTCCAGGAAAAATGCAGCACCCGTAATGACAGATTAGCAACCACATCCAGCCCTTTGTACAGTCAGCCAGCTTTGTTGTCAAATCCACTGTCCACTGTGAAGTGGATAATAATCTGGGCTCGCTCCCCAATTTATCTCTCGCTCTTGCACACATAAAGGCACATTTCATCCTCTGAAATGGGAGAAAATAAATAAATAAATACCAATGTGAACACCTCAAGGATTGCTTTGGATATGAGGCTTCAGTTTTAGGAGCTTCTAGCCTTTTCCAAAGCACAGCTGCAGGGGAACTGTGTTTGCACCTAGCTCTGCTTTGTGATTGGCTGACTGGGTACTGGGCAGAAAAAGGAGCGAGTCAAGTAAGCGGAGAGGAGGGGAAACAGGGGTTTTCTAGTGGGATGCGCTGTAAGACACAGGAAGCGATAGTCCCAAAACCTGCATGATGATGTTTTACTGGCAATGCTACAAACGTATCAAACATTTTAACAAGCAGCAAACACATTTCTAATATTTTACCACAACTAATATGAAGCATGCATGAAGTATTTTCTCTGTGAAAATGGACTGGGACATGCAGCCAGTGTAGTCTGCCAAAAGCAAGATCCTCTGGAGTAATATTCAGCATGTTGGGAAGAGAAATCACAGCAGCGAGAGGAATGCATCTTCCAAAAGGAGTAAATATTATTCTTCCATTATGATTTTCTTTTTCTCTCAGCATATCATATTAGAACATTAGTGTCAGTGGAAATGGTGGGAGACTGTGTATGAATTGATGAATAATAATGCTGCCTGTCATCTGTATGGCACTGTATTAAATTGTACTGTAACGTGTAATTTACAGCCTATTGTTGGCCACTTTGTAATAATGACAATGAAAGACTGTCTGGCGTGTGAAATCTGCTCATAACTTCTGTATCACCCAGTTTGACACACTGTTCATGTCAGCCTCTGCAAATAACAACTGGTATAAAAAGCAGGGCCTGCTGTCTTCATTTCATTCCTCTATTCTTTGGTTCCCTTCCCCCTCCCCAAACATCTTCTATTCTCAGCAAATGTCCTTCTTTGTCCTTGACAATCCTCCATTACTCTGCCTCCATTTCTCTCCTATCCTGTCCTCGTCTCGTTCAGTGTTTACCTGAGGTGGTGGGGTATAGTTTATGTTTGCAGGGTTCTTTCAGGCTCTCTGGTAGACATCTTTCCACTCGACTCACTTCTTCTTCTTCTTCCACTGCTCTGTTTATCTCTCTCACCGTGTTTATCTCCCTTCTCTTCTCTTGGCTACCGATCAATCCAGCCCTCTTCTGGGCTTGATTCGGGCCATCTAAATATTTCAGACACTGTGCAGGAGATACATAGGATATAGTTCTGATAGTTCTGAAACTTCCAGTGGCTCCTACACACAGACAGGACTGTATAAAGCCCTGGAGTAAACTAGATAATTGAAAAGGTCAAACCATAAAGAACCTTTTCAGAATTATAGGAGATGTAGCAAGGAGCACTTTCTATACTGTATCTACAATACCTATGTTTAAATACTTTCATAAGAGCCTAAGCCTGCAACTGATGAGTCATAGATTTATATTTTTACATGAAAAGAGATGTTTCCATGTGACGTAAGAGAATCATATAATCGAGCACCAGCAGCTCTGCATATCCATTTGTTTCGTTTTTTACATAAATTAATTTTTGTCTCTTCTGATCCACATCTACACTGTGGTGTTTTTATCAGGTTCTATAATTATAGAGATGTTATCCTTTATGTTGTGGCCTTTTGTTCCAGTGGATGCATAAAACAGTAAGTGGCAGCTAGGCCTGCATGTTTTGTCTGCAGCAGCAGGAGAAGAAGCATCAAGATGTACATCTGTTTCTGTCTGCCTTGATTGTGCCTTTTCTTTGTCGATATGCCAACTTTCCCACCTCAGCCAAATGTATAAACCTCTTTGCAACATTTCCAGAAATTTTTCTGGCAATTACCCTCCAGTTTTTGTGCAGAAGATGAAAAAAACAAGGGGGAAAAAATGAGAAGGGAGGACTAATGAAAATAGCATAAATAACACTCACAAAACACACAGTGACGCAACTCTGTTAGGCTGGGTTTTTTTTTATGGTCTATCAGTTAGTGTTATCTGTTCTGATTTTTATCCTCTGAACACCTAGTTGGCTCACGATGTAGATGTACATTCACTATTTAGGAATTTATGCAGCTCCATCAAGCCAAAATCAGCACAGTCTGAGATCTAGATGCACCGTGCTCAGCTAAGGTTCAATAGAAACTCAGTTAGGAGTAAGTACCGGGGAGGGCAGAGCAGAGTAATGGATTCTGAGTGTGTCTGGGCTGCACCCAGTGCGCTTTGTCTCTGCATCCTGTAAAAAAAGAGTTCATCTGATAGCCTGTCTGGGATCTGATATAGTCTTGAAACCTAGGGCCCATATAGGCGTCAGAGCACTTAGACTTCTAACACACTGACTCGCTGGCTGTACCACAAGGGACTATGTTTATACTGATGCCTCAAGATAGGCTAAAATTAATGTACTGCAACTCTAAATAACAGTGCTTTCAAAGTCTACATCTTACTGGGTTGCTGCAAGATTATGCATTGTTTCCCTATAATTACATGCACCGCAACAACAGCACGTTATAGCACATGTGAAGTGGTGTTAATCTTCTCATGGGAAACAAAACCCTCTTTGTGTTGTACCTACACTCACGTTTCTGGAATAACCAACACGCAAAATGGGCCTAATGACCAAAGCTAAAGCTTCTGACAACCTAAAACAACAAATAAGTTTCTCAAGAGAGTCCTCAAGTTAATGCTAGCACTGAGCGGCCTGATGTTAAGTCTTCTTGCTAACAGTGTTTACTGTGGTTACTGCCCTGCACAGTGTTTACACAGCATTTTGCTCTGCTGTTAGACCGGCATTTACAACAATCAATGCGCTTTCCCCTTGCAGACTGGCACAGCAATTACTTGTTAATAATGCTCTCTACCAAGCAAACACATGAGACCAATGTGCCAGTGGGTATGCATATCAACAAGCGGAGCCAGGCAAAGATGTGCAGGGTGACAAATTATTGCAACGTCAATTTTTGACGGCATCTAGCTCTCGTTCCTGTTGAGGTTACATGAACTTATTGTAAGTCACTTTGAACAACAGTGTCAGCTAAATAAATGTTGTGTAATGCGAAATTAAAAGGACACACCGGACTAAATGAATAGAAAAACATAACAAATGATGCATCCATGCAGGGCATGAGGGCTCGCTGACAGCTTTAGTTGAACATGATGTGAATCGTTAGCCCCTTTTTTGTGCCTCATGTATTACAATTACATCCTTGTCACTGAGAAAAGCATCAGCTTTTGCAAAAAGTATTTTTTTTTTTTTTTTGGTATGGAAATATGAAAAGTTAAGGTTAGAAATCTTTTTTATTGTGTGGCGGACAGAATACTTTTTCATCCAGATGGTTTAAAGAGTGTTTGAGGTAGTGTTGATAAAGATCTTCTTGGCATTTCAAAGGTAAGTATTTATTTTTTAAAGGATTCTTAGCTCTGTTGTGAGCCAACACCTTGGTAACAGTCTATTTTCCCTATAATCTCTCACCAGACTCCATAATACAGCATTTTAACATGTGGTCTAAATTCCGAAGTACCACATGAATAATCATGACCATGAATGCAGCCTGACGGAGACAAATTTGGCTTCAGCTCTTGAATAAATAGGCAGAAATGTTTCATGCTGGACGTGAAGCTTGGCAACCTACAGTTGCAACCAGATGAGATTGTTTGGTAAGAACTGTAGCGCAGTGGTTAGACAAGTGGTTTGTAATAGCGTACTTAAGGTGAGGTTGCAACACAGAGTTTTCATCATACTTATATCCCCGCAGAGACCGAAACGTTCATGAACTGCTCCTCGCAGCTTGGCTTGGCTTGTAAGATGGAGCTCAAACCAGAAAAGCTCGAGCCAGCCGGCAACATCAACCACTCAGCAAGCACCTGGGGCCTAAGTGAAACATCAAAGCTGAAAAATAATCGCAGTTAACAGCAAAACACACACACACTCACGCGCGATCGCAAATTGTTCAAGCTTGATTATAAAACACACGCACTGCAGATACAGGCAACTGGACAAATAGGCCATTATTCCTACATCAAGACTCGCACAATAAAGTGTCCATTATTCCCAATGCTTTGGCGCTGACTCAGTGGAAAGGACCACAGGCCGTGGTGAAACAATTACGTTGTCTGTCACATTGCAGAGAACTCTGTCATGGGCTTGATCGCTCATTTGATCCAAGCAGATGTGGTTAGTCTTTCTCAGTGCATGGTGGGAATAATGAGGCGCTATCGGCTCAAAGAGGAAGTTAAACTCTTGCTACAGTCAGTGTCAGAGTTTTCTGATGATTCATGCCTCTGTTTCGCATGTGATTCAGCAACACAACCCAATAAAAATGCATGTTTTTGTGCATCAACCTGCCATCTGTCCATTGTCATCTGCACTGAAGTGAACAGTTGGGTGATGGGTAGCAGGAGAATATAGACAACAATACAAACGTCTGGCCCACAGCGAGAGACAGAAATAAAAGTAGTCAAGAGGAGGCAAAGGAAAGAGACGAGTGAGGCGGGAGGGGTGAGGGTGGAGGGGGGGGGGGTCCTGTCAGATGCTGCTGGTGCAGAACGGTAGATGTGTGAGCTGAACCACTGACATGTGGCTACAGGCCTTGGAGCCCAAACACCATTCAGGATGGCTAGAAGATCCAGTCAACAGAACAGCAGAGCAACGCTCATTCGCTGTCGAAGTCAGACACGCTGCAGAGAAAGAACGATCTCTGGAGATGAAGACAAAGGCAGAGGTTGAGGTTGTGAGCGAGTTAAGTGAAGCTGGAGATGCGGCGGCTAATGTGACAGCCCTACTATAATTCCCTCTGCCAATAACCCTCAGAGAAAAAATGCTCTGCGCATCACATTCAGAGTGACACTCTCAATCAAAAACACCCTTTTTGCTCATCCATCCGTGACCTCTTTGTGTCCTGATTGGCTGCGGCGTAGATGGCTGTGAAAGCCATAACAATGACAGCGAAAGGGAAAAACACGAAAATGTACATTTAAACAGATGGATAGTACAGATGAGTGGGCACAGTCTGTGTTGGTCCATATCCAGTGCATCAGTGCTTTTTTGCAGCACCTGTGCTGGTTGACGGCGTCGGCTCTTTAGGCTCTCGCACACACTGCCAGCGGTCTAATGCACGCAAGACAAAAGAGAGATTATGTTGAGAAGAGGGACGAGAAAGAGACACTGCCCCAGGCGTCGCTGCACCAAATAAGAGGATATAAAAAAAAACTGAAGCTATGTTGTGACTACTTTTGTGAAGAAAAACCAGTTGGAGCTATAGATAGGAGCACACATTATCTAAAAGTATAGAAGCAAGAGCTCCGCACAAAGACGGCATTCATTTACTGGGAGGAAGGAAGCTTTTAAAGGCAAGAATGAGACCCATCCAAGCACACGCACACCCTTCCTACTAAACATATACACACACAGGAAAGGAGGGAGTTAGCTTTAGCATTAGTATCTCCTTGATGATCAGCTCCTCTAGTTCCCTTTTTTAGGAGTCTGCACTGGCAGACGCACTTACACTGTGGGAAAAAGTTGGCTGGTAACTGGGATCAGGCGGCTGACAGAACAACTGTTGGGAGAGCTAACGCAGCCACCGAGTTCGGCTGTCTGGTAACACGCGCACACACATGCACAGCTTGATTACAGTGAGAGCGTAGCCTCCCTGCTAGGCTGGGAGGTAATTCAGTGTAACATCTGCTAGGACACTCACTACAGGAGACCAATACGGAGCGATGAGGAGCAGCTCTGGAGCGGTTTGCCGGCTGGGGTTTGGCTGTGAGGTCATGCGCCGAGTGAGAGAGAACAGAACAGCTGGCCACAAAATACAACCGCTGGACGAAGCAGATCGCACACTAGCAGCTGCAAAACACAGCATGCCAATTACCTGTTATGATCTGTGAAGACTTTCGTTTTTTTTTTTTTTTTTCCTACATTTGTGGCAATTTCATGAGAGTATTAATTTGTGCCAAGCTCTGCAGGATGTGACACATGATGTGAATTCTTCTTACTCATCTTACTTTTCTTCCCAGGCGAGTTTTAAGAGCCAAAAGTCAAAGGGTCATCAGAGCATACTATGTAGCTTCTACAAAACAATGCTGTTACACTGAAATGTGTATGTGGAGGTGTTTGGGTATTTGTCAGTCGCTCTATTCACAATAATTACAGCAGGTGGGTGAGGACAGCCCAAATGTTGCAGGGACAATTTATAATGAGGTCAGAGGTCGTACTAAAGTAATCCCTTAAGTAGCAGTTATGGTCAGAGGGCAAAGGACAAATGTCATACTAATGACTAATGGCCTTCTTGGAGCTCACTGATGCACTATGATGGTATATTGACTTAAATAATGCATTTCATGGGACATGTTGGGGGGACATCATGATTGAATATGGCTTGTCTAGAATGCATAGTATTTGTTTATGTCAGACGGCCTACTGGAATAATCTGTCTCATGACTTTATGTCCCCGTCCTACTGTGACTCGTCACCCACACACGCATTCACACACGCATGTGGTATCCCCCGAGCATTAACGACACTCTATGTGCACGCGAAGACGCTGCCAGACATGAGTAAATATGTCTGTGACTGATCAAACTGTGCATGTCATATACGGTATTTATCAGGAAAGCAAATATAGAAGTCCTTTAATGTGTCGCAACAAATGACATTAAGACATACAAGTTCAACTCTAGGTTAAGCTGCAACAATGAGTCAACTGATGGAGTGGTTGATAACTGTTTTGATAATTGGTTAATTATGAGTCAGTTTTTAAGAAAAAATGTCTGACTTCAGCTTCACAGATGTGAATATGTTCTATTTTCTTTAGTCCCGATTATGATAGTAAACTTAGTATCTTTATGTTGTGGACAAAACAAGACATTAAAAGACGTCATCTTGGGCATGAGTAAATAGTGATCAACATTTTCTGACATTTTATGATCAAAATGACTAAATTATTAATCTGATGAATGATGAAAATAACTGAAATTTGCAGCACTAATATTAAGGGTTTTCTGAGTCGGACCAATGGTGCACCAAAAAAACAAAACAGAAAATACACAGATATATAAAAATTAACAATTTGAGTGTGGACTGGTGAAGTCATGGGCCAAAAATTGATTATTTCATAAGCAGGCAAAATGAGATGAACTAAAATCAATGGAATGCATTACCTTATTGATTTCTGCTAATTATTCTGTATTTATTATTAACATGTGTTCCACAGAATGCTTCTTATAACACACAGGAGAAAAATGAATGTTTTAAACACACAAGCAACTAGAATAAGCGTTTCTTTAAGCAGTCCTATAACCAGGACTACAGTACATCTCTGCATTCACATTATTTGTGACTTTATGGTGGCTGGTTCCTGTTGAGCGTGTTTGTGATAATTATACTCAGCCAACTCAATCCACTTTAGAACTGCCAATAACCTTGACAGGTCAAGGCTGATTCATTATTTGAAACCTTAGAAAACAACAAAGAAACTTTACTTTTTGCTTTGTAATTCAAAGTACCTATAACTATTATTTCCACTCAACACGCTCATTAATTCTGCACTACACCACAGCAGAGAGGAGAATGGGGCAGTGGTAGGAGACGGAGGCAAGGATAATATAGTTATCACCATCATAAGGCAGGGGATAGTGAAAATGCTGCCCAATTAACTGACTTATCATCTGGCTTCAGGCCATCCAGCGATCCTTACTGTGAAACCCTGAAGGGCAGCGAGGTGCCAGAGTGGTTTGAGAGATTGTCCTTCAACATTAGGATAATCAGGAGAAAAGATGAGTTCCTGACATGAATCAGTTAAGTATTAACCCATAAAATGCTATTATTGCTTATAATGTAGAGGTTACCAACCAAACACACTCGCAGGAAAACACACTTTCCACTTAGAGTTTAACAGTTCCTATTTGTTATTCCTCATTAGCCATTATTGATTCGTCATTTAATGGTGGGAATAAATGTATGCTTTAACCACAAAGCACCACAGTGACAATAATAGACTATTAGCGGCAAGACAGTCACATATTAGTGGGTATGACTCAAGCTTGACCATGAGGCTGAGAATACTTGGCACGCCAAGGTCATGAAAGTGTGCATCTGTGCCTGTGTGTATAGGCTTACATGATACTGCTGTGTTTATGCATGTTTGTAAAACAAAGACCCATTTGCATTAAAAAAAAAAACCAAAAAACAAAATGTCTTTCTATTTTTCTTTAACACGAACTGAGGAAAATATAAATTAGTTAGAAGAAAGCTTTTTTCTCTTGAACTCTTGCATAACTGTCAAGTGCTTGGGGAACTGATAACACCATGTGCAAAGGAGTAGAGGAGATGAGGAAGTGTGTTTTTTCAGTTCTTGACCTGAATATTCAACCATCCCCGTGGCATTGGACAAAGAAGCAAGCAAACGCTCAAGTTCACGGGGAGAAAAAGAGGGCAGAGACTTTCTTCCCACGCAACATGGCAAAACAATATCCAGCCTATGATCTCTGCAAAAACTACTTTTCCCGCTTTGTTCCAGCTTTCATGGTTGCATTTTGATGAATATTAAATTTAGACAGGTGGAGTAACTTGAGCACATAATTGGCTCTAAATGGTAAAAGTTCAGTCAATACTGGGATCTTATTTGCACTTTAAAGTCAAGACTTGCCTCCGGCACTGGATAGTTTTCGTGTTCAAGTCTAAACGTGTCCTTGTTTTTTCTCTCAGCACCTTCCTCCCAAGTTCTTCAGATGTACAGCACTTTTTCCACTTTTTTTTAATCAACTATCCAACTTCATAATTCACACAGAAAGCACTTTATGAGCTACATGTAGTAAAAAATAGTTAGCTGAAGCCACAATGTACAGTCCTGAGTGAGCCGTGGGTGGATGCAGAGACAGAGGTTTCCAAAAACCACAGCGTGCAGCTGTGCTCTAACCATCCCCAGCAACAAGCACATCCAGGAATAAAGTATTAAAGGAAAATGACACTTACGATCTACTGAATATGTGAAACATTGTCCAGCAGAACCTCTCCAAACTGGATCCACAAAACGCAAGACTTCAATTTGGGTCGCATTCCTCAGCAGCGGCAGATCTCAGTGTTTTCCCGACTATTTTTGAGTCTCTGGGAACGTGGCTGGAGCCTCTGCCCTCTGAGTTACACCACACCGCTCCCAAAGGATGTCTGTTGCTACTAACACACCCCTCTCCACATCCCATTTAAAAAGACAGTGCTCTTATTCGGGAGAAGCCTGCCCGTAGTCCAGTGTAACATTATACTGTGATGAAGTAATGCAATAAAATTCATACTCATGGACCTATGAAGGTACGAGCTGAGAGGTTGGATATAGTCCTTCAAAATAAAATACACTTACAGCTGTTTTTGTGTTTTTTTTAAATGACTGTACCTCTTTATAGTTTTACAACTAGCTTATACTTTAGCTGTGGTATTTATATCATAATAATAATGATAATTAATTTAAAAATGTAAGTTGTATTCAAACAGAAACATTGCCAAAATAAACTCAATGCATCTAAGGTGCCATACAAGCCAGTGGTGACTAATATTCTCTGGTTTTAATAGAGGGAAAACAATGAAATCAACCCAAGGAAAGGATGAAAAATCTGACAGTCTGTTATGAAGTTATTTAGGCCACTGTCTGAGAAATCTATATTTTTCTAGCTAAAGTCATTCCAGGAGATACACAGTTCCTCTGTCATCATCAGATCTGTCTCCCCTGCTTTTTCTCACACTGACATAGACCCTGAGCTGGCAGCCAGGAAGTCAAGCCTGCCTTCTCCCTCCCTCCCTCCTGTTTCCCTGTAGCAGGAAACAATGGCTCAGCCTTCAGCACCGCACTCTGTGGGAAAATGCTGGGTCCTTGGCCCGGAGAGGGGGACTCCAGGAAAAGGGGAGGAAAAGAAAAAAAGAGAGAAGGAAGGCACAAAAAAGGGAACGAGGGAGTAAGAGAGAGACAAGGAGAAAATGAGGCCAGCCAGGTTTAGGGAGGAGACACACTGCCAGATGTATTGTATGCTTGTTTTCATGTAGCTGGCGAGCCAGTGAGGGAAGACTGATGTCACAGCTAAGACATGCTGTCAAGAGACGCTTCCATTCGAACTGATGTTTGAGCTCCAAATAAAGCCAAAGCCCCAGAAATGCCAGTCATCTCCTGAGAAAGAATACTGTGGAAATAGGTCCAGTTTGACATGGACCACTTTCAGTATTTCTTATTAAAACGCCTTTTGAACTACAGGAGAAAATTTCAGCCCAATCATTCAACGGTCTTCAGACATAACACAGACGTCATTATGTAAAAAGACTTAAGTGAAACTCTAAAAGAAGCCGGCAGCAGCTGTCTACCTTAACAATGGAATTCATTGTGAACTATACAGCGGAAAAAGGTCTTTGCACCCCATTATAGGTGGACTGGTTCCCCCAGCTCCAAAACAATTTAAGTATCATTTGAGAGGTGAAACTGGAGGAGGTTTAATGTATTTGTTCCTCCTGATGCAATGGATTAGAATTGCCTGCTCTTATCACAAGTAAACAGACCTGCATGCCTTGCTGTTTTGGAGAATGGCTGGGTAAAGGTTAACTACAAAGCCAAGGCAAAGCCTCGAGACTAAACACTCTGGGGGATTTCCTCATTCTTCTGGTCTGGGTCATGATAATATCATACCACATAGGGTTGTTTGGAGTGTGACTGCTCCCAAACATAACGAGGGACAGTCCAAGGCTATTCTATCTGTGGCAACTTGTTAGTAATCACTGTAACAGCAGAGGAATGCAGAAAACTATCTTAAAATCTTCATTATTCACAGTAAAAAGTATTCTGAACAATAGCCTTCTGTACTCAGTGAGTCATGTGGGCAAGACTTTTATATTTTCCATGTGCAGACAATGTTTCTATACACACACACACACACACACACACACAGAAAATATATTTGTATTCCATGAGAAATATCCATGTCAAATTGTGCCAAGGAGCGTGTGGGTGGGTATGGGCGAGGTCGTGAACCAAGTGTACAGCAGTAGACGGCAACAGGACGGGGTCATGAGAGCGGTTGCGGGCGAAACGATTGCTGTCTTGGCTACCTGTCTGTCTTGTAGGCAGTCCCTGAGAGGCCTCGCCTCTGAGAAGTTATTCCCCCGCTAACCGCTAACCTGTTTAATGGAGCGCCACCTGCATGCGCAAAGGTAACGAGAAGAGGGCAGGGAGTCGGAGAGGAGAAGTAATCGGTGGATGCAGTACGTTCCAGGCAAGCTTTCACATGTCTGCATCGTGGAGAGCTGGGTGGCAGATGAGAAGGTGAGACATGTCAGACGAAATATGTGTTGTTAGAGGGCAGAAGAGGGATAGGCTGAGAGAGGAAAAAGATGAGCAGGCCGAGAGAAGAGTAAACTCACACCAGCATTCCAGACAGGATATGAAAATTACTGCAATAATAAGAATAATAACTGTTAATGTTAGCGCACTGAATCTTGTCTGCAAGTGAAGTTTAATTACTTCTGTTGTTAAATTTGGAGAGTAATCTCGTAGTCGTGTAGGAATTGGGCAGTAAGGCGATATAAAAAGCGCAGAGTCTGTCAACCATTTGAGATTTGTTGAACCATTTATAGTGAGGTAACTGCCCCTTTTATATGTCTAACTATATTAGGCCATTGTTGGCAGTGTTGCAAAGTGTTAAAGGATCAACCTAATCCAAACACAGCGCCTCTCTGCCTTCTCCTCCACAAGTATTTACAGGAAGAGAAGTGAGAGGAAATGGCAAGCAATTTAGAGATCCCTCCCTGCATCACTTCATTCATCCCTCTATAGCCTGCCCTCCATTTCACTTCTGTAAAGCAGCTTACTGTAGAGAGACACACACACACAGATGAACCAGAGACAGGGCAGTGACATCAGCTCTCCTCTATGTTTGTTTGTGCAAAAAAGAAAGATATAAACAGTGTGGGAGCGGAAGGACAGAACGAGACCTGTGCTGTAAGACTGATGCTTGAGAGCTCTTCTCTCATGTCGTTCCTATTGACTGTGCACTACGGCCTTCAGGGCAGGAGAGAGCGAATGAGTGATTCAATTATTGACAGCACACAACGCTGCCCCATCATGAGCATATGCTCCTCTTTCATCCTCTCCCTGGCAGGGCTGAGGAGATCCAGAAAAAAACATTATTGAATCGAATTTAAGTCGTTGAATACAAACAGACACAGACATTAACACGTTTCTTTATTATTCTCTCTTCCTTTCGTGCTCCAAATCCTTTTCAGATCGATCGGTTGCACTAAAACAAGTAACAAGTAACAGCATATCAGTCCTGTCCTGTGAAAGCCATCTCAAAAATGTCAATAAAAGCTCTTTCCAGCTTTTCAGATAATCCAAAAACACTCAATCCTCCAACTCTGGAGAAATGTTTTTCTGGACAGTGACCACACATTAGATAAACAGAAAACTGCTAAAGGCAACACACTTGCAACAGCCCCAAGCAAACCTCTGCACATGCTTGGATGTTCATGTTCCTGCAGTCACGATGAAGTCTTGTTGATTAAGTGTTAAACTGTGGCAGCGGCTCCCCCCTCCCCTCTCTAAGCTGCCACTGGCGCAGACCTCTTGACCCTCCCGAGTCGAGTGGCCCCTGGGTGCGGCGCTGACCCACTCCTCCCTCCCTGTAAATGTGTCTGATCAAATGCTCTGCTCCACTTCATCAGCCCTTGGTAAATCAATGGACATCAGAGAGATGATCTATGACAGAGTAATTACACAGAGACAGGAGCACTCAAAGAATGACACGAAGCAATGGGACGTAGTGGCACAAAGATACTGTACTAAGCTGAGCTCTGTGTTTATTCCCTTTTTTATCCTTATGGCACATTTCCTTGTATAGCAAGGAAGTGATTATGCCATTATATTCCGTATCGTAACACATCACTGTTTAATTTCATCAAACATTACGTAAGTTCGGTCCAAGAAGTGGAATTAAAAGCAACATACAGGAAATACACTCATACAAAAGTGGTAATATTAGAACATATACACCAGCAGACTGTCAGCCCTCTTTGTCTACATCTTATTTGCTTCATGCTGTTTTGTCTTATCTCCATCTCACATTCGCTTGAAACATCTCGCTCCCTCTTGATCCAAACTGCATGTTTAAGGCTGTGAAAATGACTAACAGCTCTATTTCTCGCTCTGTCGTCCCTTCTCTGGGTTACTGGTTTGCAAGACCTAAAATAGGATTGTTGGGACGTACAAACACACACACACACACGTTGAAAACATATGCATATCTGCATACAGTATGTGCACATATATTAATGTGAGCACAAACATTTGCTCATGCATACAAGCAGATCCGATACCCCAGGCTAGGGGGGGGGGAGAAGGAGAAAAAAAAAAAGAACCAAACCACACTGTTACTGCATACAAACACAGACTGACACAAATGCCTGTAGCATAATATGCAGAAGTCAAGCTCGGTTTTGTTCTGGAGGGCTCAACAGCAGGCTACAATCAAGAGGACCACCAGCTGAGCTCTCACACTGAAACCTATCTGCATACTGCAGTAAACAAGCGACAGAACCATCAAACTATCATTTCTGTGTTTACTAAACCAAAGATGGCTTCCTCCCGTGAAGCCACCTTGGAAGAAAATAAATGTTTAGTTGAACGCTGTCCTCCAGCAGGAAGTGCTCAACTAAACTCTGCCTGCGTAATGTGGCAGGGAAGTTCTGGTGTTTGTTTCATCCATCTTTGTTTAATGACACAAATTAAAATGAAATAATTCAACTAACTGGAAGAAACTTAATTATATCTGATGGGTGGCTGCTGACTAATCCCATGCATGTAACTAGCATGTGCAGTGTGTGTTTGGCACCCATGAGCTTTTCGTTGCAGCTGTAAAACTGTGTGATGCGTTTATTACATCATTTGTGGAAAAAAATCGAATCGCTACCAGGAAATACATCAAAATAACTGACTTGATTCCATCTTGTAGGATTATTTTAAATCTCATAAGAGTGTACAAGATTAAAAACTGCCCAAGGCTGGGTCAAATTCATGACTAACCACCAAGAAGAGCCCTTCCACTCATCTCCTCCTCTCTTGTGCAGACATTTCTACAATAAAATGAGCTGTTGCTCTCGGAGACTCCCAAACTCTCCATCCTCGGGACACACGGCTCTCTTCAAACAGCTAATTGCCTCCAACATACGACTTGGACTGAGAACGCTGGCCAAATACAGCGGCTGACCTCAGAGCGTGGCCCAGTCATCTGATTTGTGTTAGCTGGCTGCCCTCCGTCACACAGGCCAGCATTGTGTGATGTTGCTACATTTAGGATGTGGTCGCCGCTCGCAATCGAAACCCCCTTCTTTGCATTATCATCTCTGCTGTTACAAATGTGTATATCTAATGCTAATAAATGCACTGCTCTGATTGAAAGCCCCTTTGGGAATTAAAACCAATTATGTAATTTTGAGTATCCTGAATATACGCAGGATGTAGTAGTGTGTGTGCCGCTCAGGAGAGCAACCTCCCTTGCATTGTCACTGAGAGAGCGAAGCAACGAAAGAAGAGGACAGCACAGCTGGAGTAACAGCACAGAGAGGCAGAGGAGCGTAAACAGTCTCAATGAAGCATCCTCTACATGCACAAGTCCACATTTCTATTCGTGGCCACACACTCGCACAGAAAAAACAAAAAACAAAAAAACAATCATCCCACTGCATGAACCAAAGCAAACCAACACACAAAGGACAGCGAGTGACACGTGAAAAGCAGGATAACACTCACCAGGCATTGTCAGAATTCCACAGAACAATCAAAGGCAGGCGGAGAGAGAAACAGAGGCTGAGCCAGTACAAGAGGGGAGAAAAAAAAAAGAGAGAGAGAGGCAGGGATGGATGAGGGCAGAGGCGATTTCAAAGCTCCATTTTTTTCCCTCCCCTGCTGCCGATGCAGACTGCTGCTCGCCTCTTCGCTTCCTTACTTGTGGTTCTCTTCCTCCCTCTCTCCCTGACTCCTTCTCTCTTTCCTCCTGCTGCTGCTTTAAGACAAGGGGTGGAGAATAAGCGCTACAATGCTCTCCCTCTCTTGCTACTCCCTCTCCTCCTTTCTTTCTCCCACCCTCTCTTGCTCACCCTGTACAGAGCATGCCCTACTTCCTGTGTTGTCTCTGAAATGGGACACACTCTCTTCTGTTTGTTTTCTTTCGCTCCGCATGAATGAATTTCAGGGTACCCCGGCACTTGACTCTGATTTGGGAATGATGTAGGTTTGTCCCCTCTTCTCTCCTGCCGTCTCTCCCCCCCTCTTTCTAACTCCAGCTAAACCCTCTCCCTTTCACTGTCAGTGTGATTGACTGCACCTCCCATTTCTGTCTCCTTGCGCAGGGAGGAGCCTGCATATGGTGTGCAAGGGGGGGAGCGGTGGAGGGAGGTGGGGGGTCACATGTATGTGTGTGTGTGTGTGGTGCAGCCTAGCTTGGCCCTGCCCTCCCCCGTTGTGTGTCTCAAGTGGGAGTGTGTGTGCTCTTTGTCCTGTCAACTCTGCTGCGAGGTGTGTTGCCTTCCCCCGTCAGCCACTACTGTTGCTGCTGTTACCACCGCTGTTGCTGGGATTGTTGGTTGATAGGTGGGGGTGGGTGGATGGGGAGGGGGGTGGCGGCATGTGTAGCCAACCTGCCCTGAGAGCATGGACTCGGTTCAGCTGGGAGACGAGAACTCACGCTGGGGCTCAGACAGAAAAAAAAAAAAAAAAAAAACACTGTACATGTGAGGCTGGAGCTCAAGCTTTGGCAAATTGACTTGGCCGACAGGGCCGGCCAAAGGGTTGGTAGTAGTGAGACTGGAATGTGGGTGGGAGGGTTTGCCATGCTCAATTTGAGCTGGGATTGGTAGACTGGCAGAGGAGATAAGGCTGAGTTTATGGCTATTTCTAGAGCTTACACACTGGCAGAGCTGGCATAGGGGTGGTGGGGTGGGGGAAGGATAAAGGGTGGGACACACCGATAAGGCAGGACAGCTGTGGAGAGCTAGTTCAGAAGAGCCATGGCCACTAATCTGCACTCCCGGCACGTCTGCAATGATGTCATCAAATATGACATCACCCTCACCCCTTGCACACACACACACACGCAAGTGCACATGTAAACCAAATGACCGCACAATAGGGTGTGGAGGAGGGTCTGAGTTCACTCCCATTCCAAACAAAAGCACAGGTCAGACGCACATTGTTGTGTGTAAAACGACCAAATCATGGAAAGTATGTCAGTAGCTCGCTGCGGGCCACCTGTTTCCTCCTGCCTGACGCTGACACACAGTTCTGCCTCAAACATTTACTCTAGTTTAGTCCAAACCTGTGAGGTTTACATTCCCATTTTAATCACTAACAGACACAAGAGCACTGAACAGAAAGGATTTGATGAATAGAGCTTTATATATTAGATAAATACAAACAATGATTACAGGTTCATTACAGTCTCTAAAGACTTTTTAGAAATAAAACTACTGAACTGTAACAATGTTTGTACTAACCAAAAAAAGGAGATTTTCATTTAATCTCAGCATGGCCTGTTGTGGATTATAGATTAATTACTTATTGTTACAGTGAGAGTGATGTCAGGCGCCATCCGGTCAGTGCAATGGAAAGAAGGGTGATTAAACTCTGTAGTACATTTTGAAAGCAGTTTTCTGTGCTTTTGTATTTTGCATTATACTCTATTGTAAGGCCTTTGATTGGTTTACACAAAGTGGAAATAGATTTGCTGTTGGTTAACTATGAAATTATTTGTTAGTGCTTGTGAAATTTCAAACCCGTCATGTAAAAAAAAATGTTTCATTTTCCAACAAAACAAAGTTGCATCATCTGCATAGATTGCAGCAAAAACCAAGTGTCATATTTGCAGTACACTCCCTTGTTTTGACATGTTACCGAAACGTTGGGTGTGTTATGTGAAAATTCATTATGAAATTGTCAAAGCCTTCTAATTATTAAGCATCAGTATTTTCCAAGTGCTCTGAAGGTAATATTTTCTAACCCTTACCCTAACGCACTCCATAGAAATTCTACACAATTGCAACTATGAGCACAAAGATATTTCTGCAGTCAGCTTATAAGATGTATAACAAGTTATGTGCGACACTAAAGTAAAATACAACACATCTGTGAACAATGACGTGCTCAAAAATGAATGTATCATTTAAAAATATGCAGCTTTTTTCTGATATAAGGACAGAGAGTGCTGTCTGAGTGCAGGGAGTGATTTGAGAGGGTTTGTAAATGCACGATGAAAAGCTGAACGTCTGACCCAGACATAATCCAGCTCACAATGACAGCACGCAGAGAACATAGAGGGTTATTTTTTTTAAAGGGATACTGAGACCTGTCTGCCACCATCACATCTCTCCTTCACTTCAAGCGTTTGTCTCTGTATTTACGATTCTCCATGCAGTGAGCATGCAATGCTGTGCAATGACAGCCATGGGTAGGTAAAGAATGTGAGAATGTGGGATTCAGACTCCAGGAATCAGTCTAAAAGATAGTGACTGATTCCAGTTGGTTGCAAAAATATATATGTTTTACAATGGTTATCTTGTAAATGTAAGTAGGAGTGACAGGAGAGCAGAGTGTGGAATGTAACACACCTTTAACTTTGGTGGTAGCCCATCCTCTTGCTCAAAGGTGGAGCCATGAGCAGGCAGAGAGGTAAACAGGCAGCTCGGCACCTTAAATGTTTGTTTCTAACTAGGTCAGACTGCACCAGCGGAGCTGTGCTGCTGTTACACCACATATGCCAGTCTCTCTCTTTTCTTATTCATCGAGTTTGATTCAGTTTGTGCGTTAGGAGATCAATTTTACAGCAATAGTATTTTATTAACCAAGCATAAAAAAAAATTGGTATTTATCAAAAAGAATGATGAAGAACAGCCGCAGTGCCCATATTAAATGTTAGTTGAATGTGATCTGAGACATGTAATATTCGTATTAATGCGTCTCAAAGAAGGGTGAAACATTCTTTCAGGGAATAAAAATATTACAGGGTTGAAACATTTATGTAATAAAAAATATAAAATAGTAGCATGGTGTAGATTGAATACAGAGCCGAGCAGGAGTTTTATCTCTGTGCTTCTCCTCTATCAAGGTATCTATCTAATAAAGATTTGGCGGTTGAGCCTAAATACAGACACACCCTTACACCACGACAGTCTGACCTTCATGAGGCAGCATCTGGTGGAGACACGGTGAGTGGTGGATAGTCAAGCTTCATCACAGCTGAATCAAAGTTTGAAGTGCTCTATTACACAATGCAACGCTTCATTTCAATACATACAAAAAGCAAAATCGACAGCAGTAAAGTGCAATTCAGCGGAGTTAAGGTATCATCAAAGAGGTTGATGCAAGAAGGCAGATCACAAGACAGTGGGGAGACATGGATTTTATGCCTTGAAGGTTTCAAAGGATGCAGCTTTGCTTACACGCATTTGGTGGATTTCAGGGATAGGTATGTTTCTTGAGGCTTGTGAACAAAGATTGTGCACCGGCTTGTATGAGGTAATACAGTCTGACACGCAGTCAGGTGATTTCTTTATCCCTGCAAGCCAGTTTGTACTGACGTTTGACTGCACGGTACATTCAGAGCATTTAGGCCTTTCTTTACACGTCAACGATGCCACAAATTGACACTGATTTATTAGTGACCGACATCTCAATTCAAACTACTGAGTGTTCCGATTACACAGGGAGTAGTAAATGGGTGAACGAGAGAGTCATTTTGGATGCAGCCCGAGTTCAGCTGCTGGTGATGCGAGCCACCTGTGATTTGAAGTCGGAAGGACCAATCAAAACTCTGGATGGAGAGCCAGCTTGCCAGATCACTGCTGGCTTGCATCACAAACAGGAACAGAAGCGAGGATGATGCTGATCAGACTGCTGAAACTTAAAAAGAGGTCTGCCTTTTGCAAAATTATCTAAACATACTGATAGACAGATGGGAGCAAGCATTGTTTAAAAAAAAAAGAAAAGAAAGAAATGTTCCTTCCTCCAAATGCTGGAAACTCGGTAAGTTAGGATGCAGTGCACATTTTGCCTTGTCTTTCTGAAATACACTGAAACTATACATCTTCTTTAGGCTTAAATATGTTTAAGAATAGTCTGACATCGCCGTGTCTGCACTAAATTATATCTGCTTTCCTACACTTTAATAAAAAACAAAAACAAAATGCCTTCTGTAAGCATTAGTTTACATGTCTTGGAGGTTAATCTTTGGGCATATGAATATTCACTATGCACTATGGTTCATTAACACTGGTTAATTGTAATGATACTGATCTAAATGGAGAAACTGGAGAATTCTCCTCCCTGTGAGTCAGTTTGGGTTAGGTGGAGTAAAATCCATAGCACAGTATGTCAGATACACAAAGACAGGAGGGCCTCACTTTTGCAATTTATGTGCTTTTATTAGTCCATGGCAGAATAAAAACCCTGGTGGACTCCTGTCACACAGATTACACATGACATATATACGCTCACACACAGACAGACTAAAAAAAAAAAGAGTTAAAGTGGGGAGGGGGGTGAGCAGTGAAGTGGCAGAGAGGCCTGTTAGTGAAGTGAAAGTGGTGAAAAACCATCTAGAGTCATCACCATGGCAATTTAGTGGTTCTGTAAGAGTCACTGAGTACCATCTGGACTGTTAGTGCCCCAAAACTATTGTGTGTGTGAGTGTGTATACTTCGTCAATATATACAAGTATATAGGATTTACTTGGACGTGTTGCCCAAACAGATTTTTGTCTGGCCAAAAAGTTTGAAACTTTCAATTTCTTTCAATTTGTGTCTGGATTATTTCAGCTGAAACGAGAGGCTGAATGTGCCAGCATGCAAACAAGTGATTCCCTAAATGGTTAAATCTTATATTTAATGCTTTTCTAGTGCCAGCTCTTAAGTGTTGGATATGTCAAAGCTTCCCATCAGCCCTTAGAGGGATCAACCACCCACATAAATGATCAACCTGTTAAAAAACACTGGGGTGTGTGTGACTTTTAGTCTTATAGTTTTCCTAGATTTAAAACACATTCCTTGAATTTAGATGCAGGCAATGATGCTGCAAGAAGAAGAAGGCAACAAAATTATAATATGTCTAATAGCGGTATGTGAAAAGCCTGTGGCTGGAGTAGATTAAAGAAAGGAATGAATGAGTGTTTGCATGTGCACTGAGCAGTCCTTTAAAGGGATGCGCTGGGTGCTGCTTTGATGGGGCCCTTAGTATTCCGGTCACGCCCAAGGCCCTATCCATTACAGCTCATTACCCTGGGAGAGAATGAAAGAGAGGAGACCCTTGGTCATGCTCGCCCGGGCTCACAGAAGGCCCAGCAGGGTTAAACATCAACCGAGCCACCAAAACCTACCAGCTGGGCAGGTGTCAGCACCACTAGGACTGATCCGGGGATGATTCTGCAACAAATTATGCAGGTGGTAAAGTGATCAGAGAGGCAATATAAAGCACAGCTCTCTTGAACACACTGAACCTAAGTCTAGGCTCATTCAGTACAATGTAAATCACATATATTCTGTCTGTGAACTACAGGGATCAGCGATGCATACTTTCCTTAAAGGAAGTCAATAACAAGCCAAAGGTTATTGAAGAGTGCTGAGAAGTGGAACCAAGGCAATATGAAATCTAATTCTACATTAGCATATTATAATGAAACCTTCAATTGCAGAGATGTCTTGAATTTGTTTGAGGGACTGTGCTTCCTGTTGTTAGCTGAATCAGAAAAAGATCCACAGATATTTTGGAGGGTTAAATTTATGCATCACTTAATTTGTTCTATTCACAAATCAATATTTATTTCAGTTCATAATCGCATTAATAAGCTGCTATCCTACGACCTTGTGTCCCCTCAGCTATGGCGAGGTGTTCACTTGTGAGTCACTGAATTCAAACCTTAAAATAGAACAAGATCGCTCAATTCAATTTCTGGAGTTTTAATGAAAATTTAACAACAACACAGTTTTGTCCTCTTTTGTCCCTCACACTCACACGTCTCCTTCCTGAATGTTTGACAGCATGACTCTGGTGTTGATGTTTTTTTCTCTCTGTAGAGAGTTTATCCTAGTTAATGTGCTGAAGCTACTTTGGGGACTCTGTGTACCAGAACATCTAACCTTGGGTATCAATTTACTAAACTTGGTCCATTTGACTTTTGCAGAGCATCGAAACGGGAAATGAAAAAAACATATACATATTTAGCCTGGGTGCTAAAACCTCAAAACTGAATAGCCATTCCTGTCCTTGAAGCAAATGAAGAGCACTATGAAAGCAGGACAAATCGACCTTGTCAAAGCACCCATCGCCCACTTCTGCCTAAGCACCTAAACAACACCACGTTACTCTTGAATTAATAAAATCCTCATTATAATTTACAATAGAAGGAGATAATGCCGCGAAGCTTTATAATCATCACCAAATTAGAAGCATTAAGTTTAGAGGTGCTATTGATGGGTTCATTGAATCCATCCCGGTCTGTATGGGATAGAGCTTAATCATGCACAGTGGTAGGTGAAACCTGCTCTGTACAACACATTATTACCCCGAGAGCTCTGTTTCATCTACACCAAATCATGCTGATGCATTGCAAATGAGATGGCGAGAGGATAGGATGCCAAAGAGGGAAGGAGAGGGAGAGGGATGCACTCTTCCTCTGCCTAATTATACTGCTGCAACGAACAAAATGAAAGCGCTGCTGTTGTTTTTCTTGAGACTGGCAAAAAATCTGTAACTGGGCATTTGAGTATTGTCACTACTAAGTGCATTACTTCTCTGGACAGTGTCCAGATCCTCAACCTGACTGTGTGTGCATACACTGGGCTAGTAATCATCACCAATAAACTCTGGAGAAGGTCATGTAGTGAATGAACGATGTCAGAGTGAATCGATATTATAATGGAGCACTTCTCTTACTGAATATAAAAGGAAAAGGAGACAGTGTGTCTAACGTTCGTGTGCATCACTGTGGGTTATTTGGGGTTAAATGCACATGATTAACAAGCATGTGACCTTCGTCATGGGACTGGTGGAATAAGTGAAAACAAAAAGAGGATGAAGATGAGTTGGTCCCATAATGAGGACAAAAAACAGTAGGCAAATTATGAAAACTATGAACATGAGGAGAGGCGAGGAGGGGGATGTTGATGCAGTGGCTTGAAAAGAAGAAGAGAGGGCGAGGAGAGAATCCAGAGACAAGTCTGCGACCGCCGGGTGTGATGTCGCAGGAATCCACCAGTGAACCGAAGCTCCAAATATATTAGCATGAAAGCAGCGGATAAGAGAGAACAAAAGAAGAAAATGATAAGAAAGGAGAGAAACAGAAAAAATAAATGCAAGAAAGGGGAGACGGGTCCGGGGGAAGGGTTAATAGATGTTGGGATGCTGGAAGAGCAAAAAGTGAATGTCAGTAAGTAAGTGAGTGAGATGTGGAGAGCGGTGGGAAGGCGGTAAGAAACGCAGGGAGCATTAGAAAAGGCTTGGATATTACAGTGGAACCACCTGGGGAATGTTTACAGAATTTAATAACTCTAAATGGCATCACTTTATTGGATTTATGGATGGGTGTCTCTCGCTTCCTCACTGCCGCTCGCTTTCTATCTTCCTCACACACGCGCGTACACACTCCAACACCCCCACCTGCAACAATTACCGTGGTAGCCATTGGTGCGGCTTTATGGAAAATGACAGGGGGTTTGTATCGAGGGCTCTTGAATCCTGTTACAGGCAGCCATTCAGAGTTACAGGCTAAAGCTTCTTACAACACACACGCTGACACCGCTGCTTCACTACCTTATATGGACACTGAAACTGGAACTGTTGATTCAAGATAAACAGTGTGAGGAATAGATACACAACCCCAAGTCAATAATAACCCTAGTAATGACTTTAGGTATCAATATATTTATACAAAGTACATACCGTTCAATCAGATCTAAATATACTATGATGTCACCCATTGGTTTGTGGAGAAATGTTTTGAAGCCTCGAGTTTGGCATTATGGCCACTGCCATCTTGTTTTCTTTGGAACCAGAAAAGACTATATTTGGATGAGAGCGTGGAGCTGGTGGGCGATGTACTGCGAGTCGGGCTGTGTTTGGTTTTGATCTTGGTCTGGCTGGTCACAAACCCTCTCATATTATAGCTAAACAGTACACTGAAATATGTTTCTGAAAACATTTGGGAGAAATCAGCACTGCCTAGTTTTATAGTTCTGGCCCAGTGAATTACGTTATCTTGTACTCTAAATGGGACCATTATTTTACAAAAAACATCATGCTGTGTGGAACCAACAATTGAGAGCATGCACTCAGAAACCAGAAAGTCTTTACTGAGGTAATAAATCAAGCAAGAAGTTGGGTAATTTTTCCATTCTAGTCAATACAAGCTCACTACTTTCTGCAACCAGTGGAGTCGCCCCCTGCTGGCCATTAGAAAAAATGCAAGTTTTAGGCATATGCACAGTGGCCTCACTTCTCAGACCCAGAAGCTCTTGCCACTAACTATATACTGTGAGTTTATTAAATACAAATAAGGTGCTCCTATTATCTCAGAATGTAAAGCAACATGAGTGCCCATGTGAGTATATATTACTTTTTGCTTCCTCGTTTATGCTCACATCTAAACGAGGAAGCTGTTAAGCTGTTTTTTCTTGTCTTCTGTACATTGTATTGTATCCATCCATCTTCTATACCCTGTTATTTTGTTCAGAAGCCTCTCCCAGCATGCATCTATAAGAGCGCTCAGCATACAATATGGTATTCTATGCAAAACAAACATAATTAAACCATATGCTGAGCAAGATGGGGGCCAGAAACAGGAAGAGAAATACGGATGTAATAAATTGGTACAGCCATTTCATCCATCTGCTAATATTCGGAGCTGTGAGTGACGGCAAGAAAACCCTTCCTGCTGTGTTAGAGAAGCAGTCTTTCTATAAAAACGCATGAGTCATTGGTGCCCACAGTGCTGAGAACTGCAGTCACACACACACACAGATTACAGAGAGAGAGAATCACAATCAGTCAGACCCACCCGACCACTAATTTGACCATAAAATCCACACAGACAAGTATTCCCATTACACAGTAAAGGCCTAGATAGGCAGGAGGACAGGGGGTTGATACTGTCCACAGCAATGATGTCAGCAATGATTTGGGTGCACTCAGGGAAGCTGTAGAAAGACACTACAGGATGTTTAATGTGTGTGTGTGTGTGTGTGTGTGTGTGTGTGTGTGTGTGTGCATGCAAACATGTATTTATGCAGATTCTGTAGGTGGGGCAGAGCCCAGTAGGAGAACAGCACTGTCAGTCAACATCCAACACACGCACACCGGAGCACTTCTTGCTTGTGTGCTTAATGAGTCAAGCACTACATCAGTGACCCTGAATTACATTGACCAGCGACATCTGGCATGATGCAACAGGGAGGAAAGCAGCAACATAGAGAGGAGACATGACTCAAGAAGCACAGACTTGGAGAGTAGTTTTTCCTAAGATAAGACTGGAGGACAATCAAAGGTCACACAAAACTTATTTACTTGTAATTATGTAACAAATGTGTTGAATTTCCTAGCTCATTAAACTTTTTCAAGCTGTTTAAAAAAAATGTTGCATCATTTACATTTGCATCGTTTAAAGCAATGCTTGTCAGCTTCTTCGCTGCTTTTATTGGCACATTGCTACATTAAAAGTGTTGCTAGAACATCATTAGCAGGTATGTGCACTGTGTCATCTGCATCCTCCTATTAAAACAGCTCTAGAGCGCTTCTAGTGGTCAAAAACGACACAGGAAAGCTTTAAGATTTTTTTCATTTTTGCAGCTAGTTTTTACTTTATTAGCTGAACTATGACATAAAGAAAAGTGCTAACCTACTGCACTTGATGAATCAATTTCCATTTCTCTAATATTTTCTGCCATGTGCTTAATGTAAAAATGTGGTGAAATCAACCCCACCATATGCCGTGCTGCCCGACTAAGGCACTCAGCTGTTGCTAAAGAGCCCAAAAGGCGACACATTTCAACCACTGTGATATTCATCAGTGTGTCTACGGGGTCCAGGCAAGGTCAGTGTAGATCAGATGAGGAAGCAGGGGCTAGCAAGGGTCAGATAATCTGTCAGATACCAAATAAAATGTGTTGGGCAGCTCAGAGGAGCAGAGAACAGCACAGGACAAACAGGGTATCATCAGAAAAATGTGCATGCAACGCTTTATGGCACTACGCCACGTATTACCAACTATTCAAGGCGATTGGATGATATTTTATGGAGAAAATGTTTTCTGTTTTTCCTCATCAGCTGTATGTGATTTACAGTTTTCCTAATGTAATTACAGCTGCTGTTGACTAATGTTAAATCACTTTATTAGCCAGGCTGCCCGGACTGTCAGCTCAGAGCACCGGGGAACCGGTTTGTGTTTGTACCACAGGCATTTTGAGATTTCAGGCCCAGGGCGCAGGGGAAAGTCATCGGACAAGAGTAAATATGGGGCTGAGTTTTAGTCGACGTCAAGAGCATCATCAAGACTGAAAGACAGACGCCAAGCTGGGGCTTCTTGCTGTTGGACCAGTAAGTAATATTAGCTGGCTGTCTTGAGTTGTTGCACTCTCTTGAAGTTTGGCTGTTGGCGAAGCTGTGGACTCAACTAGTTTTTGATGATAAGTAATATAATCATAACAAAAATACACATGTACAGTTGTCCAAATTTACAGCAGTGGTATTGCACTCTGAAGGGTGGCGCTATAATCCAAATATACCAGTTTCTATGTTGCTTTAATTATTTATAGGGTATAGGGAATCCATAGGAGAAAGACAACATCCACCTCAACCATCTGCAGTTTAATCGTCACACACACTCTCTCAGTGTTTACCCTGCAAATTCAACATATACAGACACAACAATTTATCGTGATTTACACCTATAAAGTAGTCACGCCACATACAGACAACAGATTGAAAAAAAAAATGCCTTCCCTAAAAGTTTTAGAATTGCTTCCTCTTTTCTGTAGTCCCTTCTGTTCTGTCGGTAGCTCCTGAACATCCCCTGAAGTTCTTTGAGATTCGGTAACTTTCATTGTAGTGTTTCCTGTTCTGTTGCCCTAATTATAATTACCACAACTGCCACAGTGAAAACTAGAGCACCGGTGCACTGTCACTATCTCCAGATGATACAATACATCTGAGGATGCTGGAAAATAAATAAATAAATAACCCCACTATATGCTAAAGATGGGTCCAGCGTAATGAAGTGTAAATATGAATAGAATAACCCTGCTGTTTGTTTGTGTGTATACGATGTCGGCGTGAGGCCACACACTGCTGCGTTTCTGCTTCGCTAAAGATAGAAGTGTTCAGCGAGTGTCCTGCCTCAGATTAACACAGATAAATATTTCATTTCAGAAGTCCAGCTGCTCCTCATCTGCAGGTCACTCTCATGAGACCGCCTCAGGCGACAAGGCCTAACAATGTCATCATGCCTAACGCGCACACACTGGAAATAAGTGTGTTTGTAAGATGTGGTTTTGTTTGGTCTCACAAAATCATCAAAATAAAATCATTGCAGTGAGATATAAACGGAGGATATAGTATGATTTCTGTAAGCACAGAAGTGAACTGCATGTAAATAAGAGAACATTCACATAACCTACATCATCATATGGTAAATACAATGTTTGACATCTACAGTGAATACTAAATGTTCCCTCCATCTTTCACATTCACGCCTGCACATCTGCACACCAGGGAGTTTTCAGGGTATAGGATTCCCTCCCTCCCTCCTCCCCTCCTCCCCTCCCCCATATCTCTCTTTCCTCTCATCATCATCCTTCCCTCTTCTGCCAGTTCCCAAGCCTGTCTTCATCTGCAGTGTTTTCTGCCCTGTGGGGAGGCTGCACCCAGGCTGACGGGGGAATGTCACTGACTCCTCGCACAGCACATTACTCTTTTTCATGTTTTCTCACTCTTTTTCCACACACACACCAAAGCACACAGGCACACACACACACACACACACACACACACAAATGTGTACTACTATATCCACTCCTTGCCCGTATAACGTCCTTGACGAGTGACAGCACCAGAGTGGCATTTATCGCTCATGTGTATGGAGACCTATCATTATATAGGAGTCGATGTGTGCATTAGTGTGTGTTTCTGTGTTAAACTCGGTAAGATACGACACCTCCTGGACATTCCAATTTCGTGTCCGCTATTTGCCTTCCTCGCCTAGGACTTTATCAGAGAAAAACACATAAATGCTGATAGGTTAGGAAACCTGACTACTGTTTGAAAAATAGAGACAAGGAAAGGAAGGAGGGAGGGTGGAGGATGAGGATGAGATTGGAGAGCGATGAGCTTGAAATGGATAAAAGGGAGCAAGGTTAGAAAGATAGGCGCTCTAAAGAAATGGGTAGAAGCGGGAGAGAGAATGAGAAAAGACAGCGGGACAAAGAAGAGGAGGTATGAGCTCCAATTTGTCCGACTGCACCAGAGGAATAGTTCACCGTGTTCCGCGCCGAACAATTGGTAGCGTTCCCTTGTGATACTTTGACAGTGATGTTAATGCCTCATTAAAAGTATGAAGAGTGGCTCCAAGTTTTGAAACCGAAAGCCGTGGAAGATCTCTTCAAAAGCGGCACCCCCATTAATTAAACTCCACAGATGGACACCTTGGCTTTATTCCAGACGCGGCAAAGATAGGTGCTGGGAATTATAGCTGTTACTCATGCATGCGTGGAGGGACCATCAAAAAATCCAGAGTGAGCAGGGAGTGTGATTTCAGGTCAACATAGCCTGGTCTGGAATCCTAATTGACATCGTTAGGCGAGGGCAAATGTTTGCCAAGTGGCTGAGCTCCTGAGGAAATTAGGAGAAGTTATCAGAAACTGGCAATTATCACAGCCTGAAGCGAAAAACACCATCACGTGGGAAGCGCTGTGGACATGAGACTCAAAATAGAGGTGTATGGTTTACACTCGGAAACCACAGTATTTTAGCAGTTGATATAAACTGAGTCACTATATCTGACTTTCTCAAGATTCTTTAGAATTAGATTCAGAAAGTTACAAATAAACAGCATAAGCTGCAAACAGAAAATCCATTCATCCAACAAATGAATATAAAAATACACAAAGCTCTCTTATATGAACGGTCAGCTTTTATGAGCATACATTTCGGTCAATTACATTCATTGACATATTCACCTATTGGCACTGCGTTCTTTACTATTAGAAAAGCAACAGCATATGTACAGTAATGTGTCTATTAAAAGAGAAAAAGTAATATAACGTTTGTTGCTGTGCTTGCACTCTGAGTGCTTTATTAGATGGTGGTGATGCTCCAGGTGATGAACTTTCCGGTCTCTGTTGGCACAGATTTTCCACTTAGTATACATCACTTAAGTGTTTGATGTTGTACTTTAAGTAGCCTTGCCCCATTTGGGACTGTTTCGTGCACTGCTTGGCAAAAACTGGGCTTTCAGTAGATTAAGTATTGGCATGTATCGATGTCTTGTTCACTTGTTTATCCCCAACGACTCTTCTACTTTTAAGGGTTGATGTGTTGGTGCTTTCTGTGTGGACCAAGTTGCAACCTCCTGGGCTTTAATGGTTTATAAATGGTTTGATAGCTAATTCCTTCATTCATGACAACTGTAGTCTGAATTTCTCCACTGCGTCTGGCTTTAAAGGCTGCCATATGATTAGCTAGAAATAGCTTTATCTCTGTGATGTGATTAGTTTTAACTACATTATCAAGCTATAAAATATACCAACAATATCAATGATCAATGTTCTATTGAGATCATAGTTCATATTATTTTTATTGCCCAGCCCTAATGACAAGAAAAAGCGAAACAAATCAGATTTAAGTGTGAGTATAACCTTTTCCCAAAGACATGAGTTGATAGCCACAACTCTACTCAAAACCCAACATGCTATGACACAACAGAGGGCAGGAGATCCATCATGTATTACAGTGAGAAAGAGCAGAACATATTAGAAGTGACAGATTGGAGATTTAAGATTCAATGGTTTTCACAATACACTGACAACACAACACAAAAATGTCAACAGTGACCTAAATATCCAGCCATCAGGCAGAGATAGGCACCGGAATAGAACAGACGTATAGACAAATCCGGCATACACAAGCACCCAACACACAAGCCTTCAACACAAGCAACCAAACACCCACCTGTCATTGTCAACGCTCCTGAAACCGGGAAGGATGTGTCTGAAGCTGGAGTTGCGGTCAAGTTTGGGTTGACTCTTGGTACGTTTTATCGAGCCTTTCAGCCGTCGACTCAGGAAGCCCTGATGGAGAGACACGGAGACAGTCGATAAAGACAGTGTCACCGCCGAGTTTGTGTGGGAAAACTCTGAGGTGTCAATCATTAAGCTCAACTTGGCAGCGGAACAGAACAAATTAATACCGACATTTACAATCAACATCCTAAATTGTGGGCACGCAGCATGTCATGAATGGTTGAAGGGTAATACATGAGTGTAGATCTTCATATTATTGAGGGTGATAAAGGTGAGTGGGTACAAGGTGAAACACAAAATATTCCCTGATTACAAAGAGGCATAAAACGACCAAGACATCCAGAAAGACGGTAGGTAATATGTATGCAACAATTATAGATTGTTTCCCACAACAGCAATTATGTCGGCATTCGCAGCAAATTTAGCGACGTGCAAACATTGTGTGTTTTATATTCATCTTCATGCACGCTAATTCGATGGATACACCCCTTTATTAGTTTTCTCATTCTTCTCTTTGTCTGAGTCTGTGTGTGTGTTTACTTCTTCTAACATCTGCAATCACACATCCCCAAGCACCTCGGCGTCTCCATGGCAACTGTTGGCTGGCATTAAGCGAGCGAGAGAATATGAACAAATGAGATGTGGTGCAGAAATGGCAGGCTGTTGCAAGTTTTGAGAGACAAAAAAAAAAAAAGAAAAATCTTTTTTTTTTTTATTTCCTGCTTTTTTTAGATTTCACTGCAGGGAAGAAGATCAAGACGGAGAGGATGAGGGAGATGATGAAAAAGAAGGACTTGGAATAAAGAGGGTGTATAGGAGAGTTGATAAAGCGACTTAGGAGAGAGGCACGAACAAGATGGAACTAAACAAGTGAGCCAGTATGCAGGAGAAAGTACTACACGAGATCAGGCTCAGGTGTAGCTATTTATTCCAATCATATGAGAAAAACAGCTGATTCACAGGCTGAACAAATAGGAGCCACAATGTGGTTCGTTTAAAACTCAGAGACGTACCCACGGCACCTTGACCTTGTGTCGTTCTCACACTGTATATGCACACATTTCACAAGATGGCGACGCAGAGCCGAAACACCTCCCTCCATTACAGTCGGGCCATTAACACACCTGTATAATTACCACCTACTGTGTGAATAGGTCGCCCCAGGCAACAATGGAAGAGGCATAATTAGAGAGTGACTTCCAGACAG